>ML664174.1:4684415-5429861 GCA_007570785.1 Antilocapra americana | reverse complement strand
CGATTGATTAGACACATGACAATTAACATGCTTCAATGCCCTTCTCCCCTATCATCCCACCCTTACCCTCATCCACAAAGTCCACGAGTCTATTCTATACATCTGCGTTCCTTTTGCTGTCTCACATGTTGGGTTCTCGTTACCGTCTTTCTAAATTCCATATATATGCATTAATATACTGTATTGTTGTTTTTGCTTCTGGCTTACTTCACTCTGGATAATGGGCTCCAGTTTTGTCCATCTGAGTAGAATTGCTTCAAATGAATTTTTTTTTAATGCTGAGTAATATTCCATTGTGTATATGTACCACAGCTTTCTTATCCATTCGTCAGTTGATGGGCATCTAGGTTGCTTCCATGTCTTGGCTATTGTAAACAATGCAGCGATGAACATTGGGGTACATGTGGCTCTTTCAATTCTGGTTTCCTCGGTGTATATGCCCAGCAGTGGGATTGCTGGGTCATATGGCAGGTCTATTTGCAGCTTTTTAAGGAACCTCCACACTGTTTTTTTCTCTTTTTAAATTTAATTACTTAACTAATTTTTGGTTGCCCTGGGTCTTCCTTGCCGTGCGCAGGCTTTCTCTAGTTGTGGCAAGCAGGGCAACTCTTCTCGGTGCCCAGGCTTCTCACTGTGGTAGCTTCTCCTGTTGAAGAGCACTGTCTCTGGAGCCTGAGGGCTTCAGTGGTTATAGCACACAGGCTCAGTAGTTGTGGCACAGGGCTTAGTTGCTCCTCGGCATGTGGAATTTTCCTGGACCAGAGATCAGGCTTGTGTCCCCTATATTGGCAGGCGAATTCTTATCCAATGTACCACTAGAGAAGTCCCCATTTTAACCATTTTTAAGTGTACCGTTCTGTGGCATTAATTACATTCATATTGCTTTGCACTATGATCACTATCTTCAGAACTTTTCCATCATCCCAAACTGAAACTGTGTACCATTAAGCAACGACTCCCTGTGCCTCGCCCCCAGCCCCTGGCTACCACCATTCTGCTCCATGAATCTGACTATTCTAGCTACCTCATATAAGTGAACTCATATACTATTTCTCCTTTTGTGTTTGGCTTATTCACTTACCATGGTATATATTCAAGCTTCATCCATGTTATATCATGTATTATAATTTCATTCTTTTTTAAGGCTGAATAATATTTCATTTTGGGTACAAACCACCATTTTGTGTAATCTGTTTTTACCAGTCCTTAACAAGATGAAACCTTTTGCTAGAGTATAAACTATGGTAGCAGGCACCATGTTAATCTCCCTTCACTTTTTTTTGCAGGAAGATTTTTTAGTGAAGGAAGCAGAATGCTGATTTATATTCTGGAGCAAGGTTGATTTCTCATTTCAGACCAGTATCTTGTGCAGCACTGATAACAACAAGTATTAAGAGGCACAGCTTTGGCCTAGAATCATCATCTGTAAATGAAAAAAGTCCTAACTGGGACCAGGATTGTGTGAGATAATTTACATACAACCTCTTTCCAGGAAGAAATTAGAATTTCTGATTAAATACTCACAACTAACGGGATTAAAACTTCTGAGAAACCAGTTATCCACTCACTTTTCAGTTAAGAGTATAGTGACTTTTACCAAATATTCTTTCGTTTTTTGTATCTAATCTAAAATGATTTTCTAACCAATCTCTTCCTCTCAAATATCTCTACTAAAACTAGACCTTTGAATTTGATTTCTTAATGCTGCTGCTGCTGCTGCTGCTAAGTCACTTCAGTCATGTCCGACCCTGTGTGACCCCATAGACGGCAGCCCACCAGGCTCTGCCGTCCCTGGGATTCTCCAGGCAAGAACACTGGAGTGGGTTGCCATTTCCTTCTCCAAAGCATGAAAGTGAAAAGGGAAAGTGAAGTTGCTCAGTTGTGCCTGACTCTTAGCGACCCCATGGACTGCAGCCCACCAGGCTCCTCTGTTCATGGGATTTTCCAGGCAAGAGTACTGAAGTGGGGTGCCATTGCCTTCTCCAGATTTCTTAATGGATTATCATTAAAAAAAAGGATCCAGATGCAAATATGAAATGAATATGTCAAAGATTTAACTTATTAATTATTGAGAGAACTGGAAAAGATGTTACAATCAGTTCAAAGGAAAATCCAAAGGCCAGACCAAGTATCTAAGCCTATCAGAATTGTTGAAACCAATTTTCTTAGTAGTTGCAAAGCCAGCTTATTGGAGGACGTAGAGGGACAGAGATGTCAATAGAAGCTTTACCTAACAGAATTTTTTTGCAATCTAAAGACAATAATTATTTGCATTATTATCAGTTTTTAGCTTGTATCTTTTCAGAGTTGTGAAACAGTTCAAAGATAGAAAAAAGCATAAATCCCATAAAATCCGATAAGTGGGAAGTCTCCACATTATTAAACAACACATAGTCTCCAATTTCTCAGTAATCTTTTGGTCCATTTAAAAGTATTTCACAGTTTCTCCTATATCCTGCTACAAAGCTTCTTCCTCATTGCAAGATGGTAATGAAATTTTGATATGTGGTCATATCAAAATTATCTGAAAAATTTTCTTCAAAACTTGGCTTCTAACACTGGTTGCTGATGTGGTAGAGTGGTTTTTCACTGAATTCTCATTAGTATGGCACCCCTATCCTTAACTAGATACGGTAACCTCTACCCTCTCCAGGGAATCAACCCTAAGCCTTCTGCAGGGGCCAGGAGGGGAGTGACTTGGGAGCTAGGGAGGAAGTCTGATGTCTGCTTCTGAAGTACACTTTTAACCAATTACTGTGCTTTTAGTCCCAACTTTACCCCGACTTCTTCTTTTTTTTTAATTTATTTTTGGCTGTGCTGGGTCTTTGTTGCTGCTCAGGCTTTTCTCTAGTTGCAGCGATCAGGGGCCAGAACTTGCGGTGAGCAGGCCTCTCATTGCCGTGGCCTCTTCCGCTGCAGAGCACGGGTTCCAGGGTACATGGGCTTCAGCAGTTGCAGTTCTAGAACATAGCTCTAGTTGTGTGCATCGGCCCAGTTGCTCTGCAGCATGTGGACTCCCCTGAGACCGGGGATCAAACTCGTGCCCCCTTGCATTGACAGGTGGTGTCCCCATCATTGAGCCACCAGGGAAACCCCTGCCCCTGCTTCTTGAGGTACCTGGCACTGCCCATTTTCAAGCCTTTCAGTGGTTCTTTGGGGGCAAATCGGGCTTCTCTTGGCCTGTCCGTTAATAGATGATGAGTTTGCTAAGTCAGTTCCCACCATCCTTTTGCTTTCCAGCTTCCAAAATGTTAGTGATTTCATCTCCTCTTCTGTGAGAGATCAACCATGTGAATGGACAAATAGCCATTTCATGTATGACAACAGAACATTGGTCCAGAATCTCCATAGCAACTGGCCTAGGAAGCCAGGTGGTTAGCATCTAATTGGCATGAGAATGGTCAGAATTTATCAATGAGTCAGCTTCCTTATACCTTGCCCCCACTTCCAATACAGGACCAAACAGAGAAAGCCAAATCAATCACATAAGAAGCCTGGCTTCCAGTTAGCCCATCCCCAACTTCCCCAGGACAATCACCTCCATTCAGAATAGATCTAACGCCTTTTTGTTTTTTCATTATAAAGATTCCCCAATTCTCTGCCTGCTTTTGAGTCTTTGCCAAACACAAGTGATGGTGGCTGACTCCCTCCTATAGCAAGTTCTGAATAAATAGCTTCTGTTTTTTCTCATTTTAGGGGGTTTTCATTTTTTTTTCTACATCTTTTTACCTTGAAGCTTTGTGTTTTCCCATTTTTAAAGAGAGATTTCAGGAGGAAGTGGAGTTACATACGGCTCAATCCATCATTTAACTGGAGATCTGTTTCTGTGCTCTTTTCTCTGTGACCTAGATGTTAGACTCTACCCTACTCTTTACCCTCAGCTCCAGAAAGCCCCAAATAGAATTTGTCTTTACCTCCTGCAAATCTGGATGCAAAATTCAACACCTCTTCAAATTCCTCTAATGAATCTCCTGGAACAAAAGCATTAGAGAATGATACAGACGTTATGGACACCTACCTATGAGGAAGAGAAGATGAGGTTGCATAAGATGCACACACATCTCATAAGAAACTTAAAATCCCGTCTTGGAACGTTTTAAACACTCTTTCTCTCCCACAGTCTCTCCTCCCAGATGTCTTTCTCCCAGGAAGATTCAGCCTTTCAAGCCCTGTTGTTAGATGAACTTGTCTCATTATGGGGGTGTATGTGTCTCACCCTTACTCTAAGGGGCCTTCATGAATCTCTTCTAAATGAATATGGGCATCTTTCCCAAGAGGTAGTCTCATTCCAGTTGCTTAGGAGAAAAAAGAGTTCTGATTCTCTAAACCACCAAGAAAGGATACCTTTTCTCACTTCCTGACAATAAAGTCTTTTTGCGTTTCCAGCTAGCTTGTAAGCTTCTTGAGTGCATAGCTGCATATTTTTATAATCTGTATAATACCTAAAATATTAGAAAAGTTTATAGAAGGGATCAGTGGGCAGAAAGGAATGACAGAATTTCAGTGGAAGGAAACAGGATATTGAATAAGCCTATTTAGTGGTTCCCTCTAAGTTTTGACCTTTATCTTCAGCACACTAAACAAATCAAATAAATGGTTTCCACCTTTATTGTGCATCTACTGGGCACTGTATTCAGCAGCTTTTAGTTGACCTGTGTGGTATGCATTCATTGTTAGTATCTTTCATTTCCTGTATCACGTAGGGATTGAGTTCTATTTATAGTAACAACACGAATGTATGACTTAAAAAAATTAATTTTCTCATGTAAAAGAAGTCCAGAAGTAGTCCAGAACTAAGTCTAAACTTAGGGTTAGTACAGAAACTGCAGAAGCCATCAGAAGTCCAAGCTTCTTCCACCTCTCCACTCCCCCTTTCTAGGCACCTGGCTTCCATCATCAAGGTGCCACAATGGTGGCAGGCGGGCTGTGGAGCTCAAACCATCAGGTGTTAGTCTCAGCAAGAAAGAAGGATAATGATAAACCACCCTCACCACAAAAAAGGACCTTTTTAGTAACTTTACCCAAAGTCAAATGCAAAAACTTATTTATAACTTGTTTATACCTCATTGGCCAGAATTTAGTCACATGGCCACCTTACCTATTCACAATGGAAACAGAAAAATATATTTTTTAATACATTTAACACACTGACTCCTCTTACTAAGTAGAGAGGAGAATGAATATTGGGTAGGCCACTAGCCCTTCTGCCACAGTTCCTCTTGAATTTTCTGTACATGACATCCCAGTGCTTGGCATTAAGTTGTCCTTGGAATCAATTAATTACATTTCAGATAAATCAAGCAGTTCACAGCATGATTTCTCGCTCTCTCTTTTTTTGTATCTAATTGACTTTATTTATAGAGCAGTTTTAGATTCAGAGAAAATTCTAATACAGAGTTCCCATATGCCTTCCCCCCAAACCCTGCAGTTCAGTTCAGTTGCTCAGTTGTGTCCGACTCTTTGCAATGCCATGGACCGTAGCACTAGAGGCTTCCCTGTCCATCACCAACTCCTGGAGCTTGATTGAACTCATGTCCATCGAGTTGGTGATGCCATCTAGCCATCTCATCCTCTGTCATCCCCTTCTCCTCCTGCCTTCAATCTTCCCCAGCATCAGGGTCTTTTCCAATGAGTCAGTTCTTTGCATCAGGTGGCCAAAGTATTGGAGTTTCAGCTTCAGCATCAGTCCTTCCAATGAATATTCAGGACTGATCTCCTTTAGGATTGACTGGTTGGATCTGCTTGCAGTCCAAGGGACTCTCAAGAGTCTTCTCTGGCACCACAGTTCAAAAACATCAATTCTTTGGCACTCAGTTTTCTTTGTAGTCCAACTCTCACATCCATACATGACTACTGGAAAAACCATAGCTTTCACTAGATGAACCTTTGTTGGAAAAGCAATGTCTCTGCTTTTTAATATGCTGTCTAGTTTGATCATAGCTTTTCTTCCAAGGAGCAAGCATCTTTTACTTTCATTGCTGCAGTCACCACCTGCAGTGATTTTGGACCCCCTCAAAAAATAAAGTCTCTCACTGTTTCCATTTTTTCCCTATCTATTTGCCATGAAGTGATAGAACTGGATGCCATGATCTTAGTTTCTTGAATGTTGAGTCTTAAGCCCACCCCACACAGCTCCCCTATTATAATATTAACATCTTCCACTGGTGTGGTATGTTTGTTACAATTGATGAGCCAATATTGATATTATTACTAACTCAAGTCCATAGTTTGGGATTTTCCTGTGTGGCACAATTCTATGGGTTTTGACACGTGCATCATGTCATGTATCCACCATTACAGTACCATACAGAATAGTTTCACTGCCCTAAAACTTCTCGGTGCTCTCTCCACCTGTGCACCCTCTCTTCTTCTCCACCACTGGGTGGCCCTCTGGCCACCACTGATCTTCTCACTGTCACCATACTTTTGCCTTTTCTAGAATGTCATGTACTGTAGTTGGAATCACACAGTATGTACCCTGCTCAGATTGGCTTCTTTCACTCAGCTACGTGTATTTAAGATTCCTTCTTGTGGGTTGATAGTTTTTTCCTTTTTGCCATTGATTAATATTCCCTTGTATGGATGTAACACAGTTTGGTTACCCATTCACCTGTTGAAGAACATCTTGATTGCTGTCAATTCATGACAAAAGCTGTTGCAAGCATTTATGTGCAAGTTTTTGTGTGGATTAAATTTTCAACTCATTTGTGTAAATACCTAGGAGCACGATTGCTGGATTGAATGGCAAAACTATGCTTAACTTTGTTAAGAAACTGACAAATTATCTTCAGGAGCAGCTGTACCATTTTGCATTCCAGCCAGCAATAAATGAGAGTTACTGTTGCTGGGTATCCTCAGCAGCACTTGCTGTTGTAGTGTTTGGATTTTAGCCATTTTAATAGAATGTAGTGATTCAATGAAGTACTGGTATCTCATTATTGTTTTAATTTACAATCCCCAAACAGGTGAAGTTGAACATCTTTTCATATACTTACTTGGATATCATATAACTTCTTTGAGATGTCTATTAGGATCTTTTGCTCACTTTTTAATTGGGTTGTTGAGTTTCAAAAGTTGTCTATATTCTGGATAACAGTCCTTTATTAAATATGTGTTTTGCAGAGATTTCCTCCAAGTCTGTGACTTGTCTTTTCATTCTCTTGTCTAAAATATTTTTGAAATAAAGTTGGTCATTATATTTTCTAATTTCTTGTATCTCTCTTGTACTTTGTTATGTTCCCCCTTCTAGTCCTAACATTATTTATTTGTTGCTATTTCTCTTCTATCTGGATCAGACTCACAGAACTTTTTTCACTGGTGTTTTCAAAGATCTGGGCTTCCCTTGTGGCTCAGCTGGTAAAGAATCACCTGCAATATGGAAGACTTGGGTTTGATCGCTGGGTTGGGAAGCTCTCCTGAAGAAGGGAAGGTCCACCCACTCCAGTACTCTGGCCTGGAGAATTCCACAGACTGTATGGTCTATGGGGTCACAAAAAGTCAGACACGACTGAATGACTTTCACTTTCAACGACCTAATCTTAGTTTTGTTGGCCATATGAATCACATCTTTTTCTATTTTATTAATTTATTCTCTGATTTTGTTATCCTCTTCCTTCTAGTACTTTGAATTTATTCTCTTGTTTCTTTCTAATGTATTAGCTGGTCACTTATATAATTGATTTTTAGTATTTATTTTCTAGTATAAAAAGAATATGTTATCTGTTTACATATATCACGTAATTTTTCTAAACATGTATAGTATTTTTGTACTTCTCAAATATAATATTATACATTTTAATTGGGATTTCTTCTTTTAACTTCTAATAAGATTTTAAAAAAATTCTCCAAATGTATGGAGTTTTTAAAAATAATTATTTTATTATTGATTTTTAACTTAAGTGTAATATGGTCAGGGAATGAGATCTGTATTCTCTGGCCACATCACACTTAAGTTAAAAATCAATAATAAAATGATTATTTTTAAAACTCCTTATATTTGGAGGTGGCTTCCCTGGTGGTTCAGACAGTAAAGAGTGTGCCTGCAACATGGGAGACCTAGGTTCAATCCCTGGGTCTGGAAGATCCCTTGGAGAAGGGAATGGCTACCCACTCCAGTATTCTTTCCTGGAAAATTACATGAACATAGGAGCCTGGCAGGCTATTGTCCATAGGGTTGCAAAGAATCAGACATGACTGAAGTGGCCTAGCACTAGCACATATTTGGAGAATTTTTTTTTACAGCATTTTTCTCTGTGGTCAGAGAACGAGAGCTGTTCTGACCACATTACAATTAAGTTAAAAACAATACAAAAATTATTATTTAAAAAACTCCATGTATTTGGAGAATTTTAAAAATATTTTACTAAAAGATTCTTTACAGCATTTTTTCAATATATAGAAAGTTGTTCAATGACCTAAATCAAAATTAATTTTCTTAAATCTTCTTTGTTTTTAAAGCATGTGCTCTCTCAAAATGCTGGGTGCAAGAGTTCTATATGTATTCCTTTCCCTGGTGGCTCAGACAATAAAGAGTCTGCCTGCAATTACTGATGTGTCTTAGATGTTTTTCATATTTAAGTGTTCAGTAGGCTGAATGTTCTGTGTCCTTTGAAAATTCATATGTTGAAAACTAACTCCCAACATAATGGTATCAGGAAGGGGAGGCCTTTGGGAAATGATTAGGACATGAGGGTGGAGTCATCATGAGTAGGATTAGTGCCTTATAAGGGAAACCCAAGAGAGCTCCTTATCTCTTAGGCCAAGTGAGGACACAGTCTAGTCCTGGTCTATAAACCAGGAAGTAGGCATTCACCAGACAATAAATCTGTTGTCACCTCGATCATGGACTTTACAGCCTCCGGAACTGTGAGAAGTACATTTCTGTTGTTTATAAGCTGCCCATCCAATAGGGGCTTCCCTGGTGGCTCAGACAGTAAAGAATCGCCTGCAATGCAGGAGACCTGGGTTTGATCCCTGGGTCAGGAAGATCCCCTGGAGGAGGAAATGGCAACCCACTCCAGTATTCTTGTCTGGAGAATCCCTTGGACAGAGGAGTCTGGGGTCAATAGGGTGGCAAAGAGTCAGACACAACTGAAGCAACTTAGCACAGTCAATAGTAATTTTTAATTATAGTCCAAAGGGACTAAAACAAAGAGTGAGATACTAACAAGTTGATTGGAAATTATTTATGCACAGATGGAGCTTATTGACTGGACCTTAAATATAGGGTGATTGCTTATGGATATAGACAGCTTATTATGGGATCCTTCAAATGATGTATCCTTCCATTCTCATTTCTATCTTTTAAAATTACACCGATATTTGTCTTCTTTCCTGCTCTTTTTCTTCTTTGGTCTTATAAACTTTTCACTCCTTTACCTTCATTCTAAATAAAAGCCCCCCCAACACAGAAAAACCCCACTTTTTACTGAGGTATAAATGCCTTCAGAAAAGGGTCCACAAACATGCAACCTGAACACACATGTACATCAGCACTCAGATTAAGAAACAGAACATTATTAGCGAGAAGCTCCCATGTTCTCTCGCAGTCATTACTCCACAGAGTAATCACTATATTTGTTACCAAATGAAACTTCTATCCACTCACCTGTGCACAGTAAAGTCAATCTACTGACACAGGGTTGTAATGGAGGAAACTGCAGCATTTATTGCAGGACGCCAAGCAAGGAATCTAGATAGCTAGGACTCAAAAGATTTGAACTCCCTGATGTCTTTCAGGGAAGAGTTTTTAAAGACAGAAGTTTTTAAAGAAGAGTTTTTAAAGGGTGAGGGAGAGAGGTTGGGGTATGTGTGATCTTCTTGTGGACATTCTTCTGATTGGTTGGTGATGCGGTAATCAGGGGTCAACATTATCAACCTTCTGTTCCAACTGGTCTGGGATCTAATGCTTACAGTAGCATAGAGTTAACTTCTTCACCTGCTAGGGGTTTTGGTATCTGTAAAATAGCCCAAAGGACATAGCTTAGAATATTATCTATAACCTTTGTTGTCCAGTTTCTAAGTCATGTCCGACTCTTGAGACCCATGGACCGCAGCACACCAGGCTTCTGAGACCTTTGCTATCTCTTGGAGTTTGCCCAAACTCATGTCTATTGAGTTGGTGATGCCATCCAACCATCTCATCCTCTGTCGCCCCCTTCTCCTCTTTCCTTGAGGAGTAACTAAAAGTCCTTGACTTTGTTTAATGGCTAAACTATTATTATTTTGTCTTGCCTGTTTCCCCTTTTTCCTGCATTTTCTCACTTGTTATTAATTTTATTCTTTAGAATTCAGGTAAAGTGTAGAAGACTGAAGTTTTTCTACAGAAATGAGGCAGGCAGAGAACATGGGGAGTGAGGAATTCTGTCCTTGGAAGGCCAAATAAGGTCCTGCTTGGTTACACATTGACTTCTAACAGCATGGATATTTGCATAGTTTCCAATTTAGTGCTATTACCAAGCATAAGCACAAGCTTTTTTTGTGCATGTCCTTTAAGTGAACATATGTACACATCTTTGGCTATGCATAGCTTCAGCTTTCACTGATCCTGCCAAACAGTTTCACAAACTGCTTGGGCCAATTTACATTCCCTTCGGTAGCCTGAGAGTTCTGGTTGCTCCACAGTCTTGCCAGTACTTTGTATTTTCTCTCTTTTTCATTTTAGCTTTTCTGGTGGGTATGTAAGGGCTTCCCAGGTGGTGCTAGCGGTAAAGAACCCACCTATCAAAGCAGGAAACTTAATAAACATGGTTCAATTCCTGGTGGGGAAGAGCCCCTGGAGGAGGGTATGACAACCCACTCCAGTTTTCTTGGCTGGAGAATCCCATGGTCAGAGCAGCCTGGTGGGCTACAGTCCTTGGGGGTCACAAACAGTTAGACACAACTGAATGGCTGAGCATACGTGCACGTATATGGGTGTGTAAAGGTGTCTCACTGAGGTTTTTTTAAAAAAATATGTTATTTGTGGGATCTTCATCGCTACATGCCAGATCTTTCATTGCGGCATATGGGCTCTAGTTGTGGTTTGAGGGCTTGATCCATGGCATGTGGGATCTTAGGCCCCAAAACTGGATGGACCACAACCCCTGAACTGTAATACAGATTCCTAATCACTGAACCACCCAAGAAGTCCTCTGAGGTTTTAATTTGCATTTCCCCTTTACTTTTTTGTTTTTTAGGTGTTTCAGGATGGAGCAGATGAAAATGCAGGGGGTTAATGCTGTATACCTGCCAGAAATTTTCCTTTAATGGGTAATTATCTTTTCTCCTGTACTGGAAGCCACACAATGTAGCGATGAGGGCAACAAGCTTTGCAATCAGATATACTGTTTTGATTCCCAGCTCCAATTCTTACTTGCTGAATTACCTTGAGAAATTTATTTAACCTTTCTCTACATTATGTAAAATGGCACTAATAATAGTACTGTCTCATAAGATTATGAGGATTAAATGAGATAAAATATGTAAAACGTTTTGCAAAGTTCCTAGCACACTATTAGCACAGAGTCCCCAAATGGCAGCTATTATTATCCCTTATATTGTTTATGCATATCTCATTTCTCCTATTTTACACATTCTAGGACAAAGCAACAGCGCATAGCACACATAAGGTGCCTCACAAATGACAGTTGCTGATAAAGACTGGATGAAAGCTTTTAAATATAAACGGAAGGTATTGCGGTTCTTGTTATAAAAGATGGAATACGTATTATAATGGATATAGTGTAAAAGGCACTTCTAATGAGGAATGTATTATTTAAACAAGTGTCTCTTCTGTTTACCTTCCTCATTTAGCAGCTAAGAAAATCAGTCCGGTGGAGAAACACCACCCGAGCTAATCATTAAGGACAGTTACTTAGAAATCCCACTTCATTTGTGACGGTTCCAGAGGCTTCTTTTCCTTAAAACCAAGACAAAAATATCACCCAGAAAAAAAAAAAGAAAAAGGCACCACTTAGCCGAAAAGATGTTAAGCCTTTCCGATTTTAATAGAGCTTTTGTTCAGCACTGGAGAAGCTGGTAAGGCCCCAGCGGCCCCAGCTGCTTCCGTACAAGATGGCGTCGCCCACTTGTACACCCCTGCTCGGGTTACGTCACGGAACCGGAAGTGGTTTCCGTCCTAGAGGATTCGGGCGGGTGCGCGCAGGTGGTCACAGAGGTTCCAGATCTTCAGCGTGGGGTGCCGCAGGTGTTCGGGTCGGGTCCTGGGCCGCAGGTAAGTGAGGCTCGGCGGCCGGCGAGGCTTTCCTTCGGGTCTGCGCGAATGGTGGAGGCGGTTTTCCGTGCGGGTTGAGGCGAGGGCTCGAGATGCTGGCGATGTCACCGCGCGCGGGGGCGAATGCTTGCGGGGCCCTCGTTGTCCCCGAGCGACGTGGCCCTGCCCCTCTCCCCGCCTCCCTCGCCGGCGGCGGGGGCAGTGCAGCACCCAGGTGCGCCGCGAGGGCGGGCTCCCCGACCGCCGACTCCGGTGGCCTTCCGGGGCCGCCGCCTCGCACCCGCGTCTGCTCTCTTGAGGGAGCACCTACCAAACCTCGCTGGCTTCTTGACCCGGTTAGCTGCAGAGGCAGCGCCGCTCGCCACATCTGGCAGCTCCTTGCGCGCTGCGTGTGGCCCGCGCCCGCAGAGAAGCGTGTCGTCCCCTCGATTCGTGCAGACCCACGCCCGCCCCCATTGTTACCACCTCCGTCTTCCCTGACCACACCCGCCGCTGTGGACCTTGCTGGGAGGCACCTGTTTTTCTTTTCGCAACCCTGGAATATAGATCAGGACTAGAACCGTGATGATGATTTATTACAGAATTCATACCTGCTTGTTAAAATATAAACGAAACCTAAACTTTTATAAGCTTTCCATATATTAAGGGACACAAACTCCCCTGGACACTCATTTCTTGAAAACACGAACATATTGACACCGTAGAACTGCACTGAAAGGTTTTGTAGTGAAGTTCGAGAGAACAAGAGTGGTTTAAGAGAAGGGAAGGAATTATAAATTTTGGTCAAGTTGAGTTTGCTTTTTAAAAATGTGTTTATTCTTTTATATTTATTTTAGCTGTAGTCCATGCATACAGTCATGTCAAAAATTTACACAAAATAGATCCTCTTTGACCTCTTTCCATCTCCATCTTTTCTTTTTTAATCTTTTGCCCCAAGGTAAAAACTGTTATCAGTTTGGCATGTTTTTCCTATTTTTTTGTTTACATTTATTTATATGTATTTGTACAGATACTTGTGTAAAATTCTGTTAAACTTTTACCAATGTGGCATATTGTATCTCCAACAACTAAACTTCATATGCTTAAAAATGGATCTTAAAAACGGGTCTTGGAACTTTTTCTTTGTTAATATGTAGACATCTGCCATATTTGTTCTACTTGCTCTGTAAATTCCACAACATGTTACAATCCCATAATATGTGAGATTCCATAGGTTGCTTAGTTTTTCCGTCTTGGGCACAGTGTGGCAGAGAACATCCTCCCACGGCGTCTGTGAGCTTGAGTGAGCATTTCTCAAAGATAGAAACCTGCAGGTGGAATTTCTGGGTGGGAGGGTGTGGATATTTAATGCCAAACTGCCCACCAGCAGTGTATAATAATATCTGTTTTCCCAGCTCTTTTAAACATTTGATGGTGTCAGCCTTTTTTGCTGCTGCCAATCTCATGGGTGGGAAATGACTCTAATTTGGTGTTTTAATTTGTGTTCCCTTGGTTATTGGTGAGATTGAGCATCTTTTCATGATTGTTGGCTATTTGTATTCCTTCCTCTTTTGAGAAATGCCTCATTTCTTTTGGGTTGTCTGGTTATATATGGTAATGTTTTATAGATTAAACTTTTGTCATTCATATATGTTTGAAGTATTTATTCCCAACATTTTGAAGTTGTTTCTTATCTCTTAACCATGTGGCATCTTTGTAGAATCAAAGTTGTAAATTTTATGTTTAAATGTATTGGTCTTACTTTGTGTATTTAGTGGGCTTCCATTCCTAATCCCAGTGGTTCTCAAATGGGAGCTGTTTTGCTTTCTGGGAGCCACTTGGCAATGTCACGAGATGTATTTTGGTTGTCATCCGGTGTGTAGAAGCCAGGGATGCTGCTAAATACCGTACAGTGCCCAGGAAAGCCCTTAAGCAAAGAATTTTTCTGGCCTAAAATGTCAGTAGTGCTGAGGTTGAAAAACCTTGTTCTACCTTGAGGCCACGTTTTCTCTTACTACCATGTTTTCTTCTGTAAGTTGGTATATGTTAAGAGTTTTTCTCTAATTACTTGGTGTGTGTGTCAGAGAGAGAGAGAGAGAATGGTGTGTGCCTTTTTCTTGTTTTCCAAGCAATGTCACTTTGAATATCAGTCTATCCTTGACCCATTAATCTAAAACACCACATTTATCATGTACTAATGTCTCACCCACATGGTGTCTTTTCTGTATGCTCTTCTGTCCTATGTCCTAATTTTCTACTTTGCTGGGCCAATACCATAGCATTCTACATTAAATATATATTATACTTTGGTATCTAGTAGGGTAAATAGTCCCTCGTGATTATTTTTATTGTTATTTTATTGGAAGTCATCAGCTCTCGTACTCATTATTTAATCAGTGCTTTGGGGGTAGTCTTACAGTTTCTTTCCCAGATTAATTTTAGAATCAGATTGTCGAGTAGTTTTTTTCTTTTTTTAAGTGAGTTTATTGTGGTGACCTAAATGGGAAGTGGTGGGGGGCCTTCCCTGGTGGCTCAGTGGTAAAGAATCTGCCTGTCAATGCATGGGTTTGATTCCTGGATTGGGAAGATCCCCTGGAGAAGGAAATGGTAACCAACTCCAGTATCCCATGGACAGAGGAGCCTGACGGGCTACAGTTCATGGATCCCGAAAAAGTCAGACGCAACTTGGTGACTGCCACAAAATGGAAAGGAAACCTAAGAAAGTGTGGGCATATATATACATGTGACTGATACACTCTGCTCTACAACAAGAAACTAACACTTTGTAAAGCTCCCGTACGCCAATAAAAATTAATACAAAAATAATTGCATTTAAAAAATAAGATGTTCTTATTGAAATATAATTCACATAATTTGTTTTTTAAAGTATACAATTCAGTGATTTTTTAGTAGATTTCCAGTTAAGCAACCATTGCTATAATCTAATTCTATTTTCCATAGTCAATAAAGCAGAAATAGATGTTTTTCTGGAACTCTCTTGCTTTTTCGATGATCCATGGATGTTGGCTCTGGATTCCTCTGCCTTTGATCTCTGGTTCCTCTGCCTTTTCTAAAACCAACTTGAACATCTGGAAGTTCATGGTTCATGTATTGCTGAATCCTGGCTTGGAGAATTTTAAGCATTATTTTACTGGCGTGTGAGATGAGTGCAATTGTGCGGTAGTTCGAGCATTCTTTGGCATTGCCTTTCTTGCCTTCTAGTCAAGGCTATAGTTTTTCCAGTAGTCATGTATGGATGTGAGAGTTGGATGGTGAAAAAAGCTGAGTATCAAAGAATTGATGCTTTTGAACTGTGGTGTTGGAGAAGACTCTTGAAAGTCCCTTGGACTGCAAGAAGATCCAGCCAGTCCATCCTAAAGGAGATCAGTCCTGGGTGTTCAATGGAAGGACTGATGTTGAAGCTGAAACTCCAACACTTTGGCCACCTCATGAGAAGAGTTGACTCATTGAAAAAGACCCTGATGCTGGGAAGGATTGGGGGCAGGAGGAGAAGGGGACAACAGAGGATGAGATGGCTGGATGGCATCACTGACTCTATGGACATGGGTTTGGGTGGACTCAGGGAGCTGGTGATGGACAGGGAGGCCTGGCGTGCTGCGATTCATGGGGTCACAAAGAGTCAGACACGACTGAGTGACTGAACTGAATTCTGTTTTATTTTTAAAAGTTTATTTATTTGGCTGTGCTAGGCTTAGTTGCAGCATGTGGGATCTAGTTCCCCGACCAGGGATCAAACCCTGGTCCCCTGCATTGAGAGTGCAGGGTGTTAGCTACTGGACCACCAGGGAAGTCCCTACAGCTTAATTTTTGGACATTGTTATCATCCCCCAAAGATAGTTGCTTCAGTCATGTCCAACTCTTTGAATGGACTCTAGCCTGCTAGGCTCCTCTGTCCATGGGATTATCCTGGCAAGAATAATGGAGTGGGTTGCCATTCCCTTCTCCAGGAAGTGAACCCATGTCTTCTGCAGCTCCTGCATTGCAGGTGGATTCTTTACCACTGACCCACCTGGGAAGCCCAAAGAAGCCCGTACCTATTATCAATACCCATTCCCCAATATCCTAGCCCTGTGCATGCTAAGTCGCTTCAGTCGTGTCTGACTCTTTGCAACCCCTCCGGACCATAGTCTACCAGGCTCCTCTGTCCATGGGATTCTCCAGACAAGAACACTGGAGTGGGTTGACGTTTCCTCCTCCAGGGGATCTTGCTGACCCAGGGATCAAACCCAGGTCTTCTGCATTGCTGGCAGATTCTTTACCATCTGAGCCATCAGGGAAGCTACTAGTCCTAGCCCTAGACAGTCACTAATCTTTCTGCCTTTATAGATCTAAGTATTTTGTGTAAATGGAATTGTACAATTTTTGTACGATTTTGTGATTGGCTTCTTTCACTTGGTATAATGTTTTCAAGGTTCATCCATGTTGCAACATGTATCAGTACCCATTCCTTTTTATCTCTGAATAAAATTCCATTCTATGGTATATTTGTTTCCTAGGGCTACGGTATCGAAGTAACAAAAACTGAATGGCTTAAAATAATAGATGTATTCTCTCACAGCCTTGGAGGCTATAAAGTCCAAAATCAAGTTGTCAGCAGGAGTGTATTCTCTCAGGTCTCTACGGGGGAGTCCTTTCCTGCCTCTCTCTAGCTTCTGACATTGCCAGCAGTCCTTGGCATTGTTTGGCATTCCTTGGCTTGCAGCTGCGTAACTCCCATCTTCTGCCTCTGTCTTCACCTGGCCTTCATCCCAGAGTGTCTGTCTTCACGTCGTAATTCTCTGTGAAAGTCTGTCTCAGTCTTTTCTCCCCTTCATATAAGGACACCAGTTATTGAATTAAAGGCCCACTTCACTCCAGCAGGACCCTGTTTTAACTTAATTGGGTATGCAGAGGCCATTTCCAAATAAAGTCACATTCATAGGTAATGGGAGTTAGGACATTAACATATCTTTTGGGGGAATCCCATAACATGGATATATGCCATTTTATTTATCTTTTCATCAGCTGATGGACATTTGAGTTGTTTCCACTTTTGGCTATTATGAATAATGCTGCTATGAACTGTTGTGTGGGCATGTGTTTTCATTTCTCTTGGGTATATACCTAGAAGTGGAGTTGCTGGGTCATATGGCAACTCTATGTTTAATCATTTGAACAACTGCCAGACTATTTTCCAAACAGCTGTACCATTTTATGTCAACGTCAACAGTATGTGAGGATTCTGATTTCTCCACATTATTGCCAGCACTTATTAGCTGTCTTTTAGAGCCATACTAGTGGGTGTGATGGAGAAGGAAATGGCAACCCACTCCAGTACTTTTGCTTGGAGAATCCCAGGGACAGAGGAGCCTGGGGGGCTGCTGTCTGTGGGGTCGCACAGGGCCGGACACGACTGAAGCGACTTAGCAGCAGCAGCAGCAGTGGGTGTGAAGTGGTATCTCATTGTGGCTTTGATTTTCATTTCCCTAATAGCTAGTGTTGAGCACCTTTTCACGTGTTTATTGGCCAGTTGTTTATGTTCTTTGAAGAAATGGCTATTCATATCTTTGCCTATTTTAAATTGGTTGTTCTTTTGATTATTGAATTGTAATAGTTTTGTATATCTTCTAGATACATGCCCTCATGAGATAGATGATGTGAATATATTTTCTCCCATCCTGTGGTTTTATTTCACTTTCTTGATAGTCAATTCATTAAAAAAATTTTTTTAATCAAGTTTGAATTTAACTTACATTATTCTGAGTATTTATTTTTCAACATTAATTCTTTTTTAATTTTGGCTGTGTTGGGTCTTTACAGCATGCAGGCTTCTCTAGTTGTGGTGTGCGGGCTGTAGAGTACATTTGGAGTATTTCTGTAAAACATCTTCTCTTCTTTATTAAAGAAAAATACAGTAATTATAATACCTTCTGTAGAGGATTGTTAAAAGGATTAAATGAGTAGTGTCTTCATAAATATGCAGGCATATGTGTGTAAAGAGCCTGGCACTTGGTAACGTGCTCTATAAGTGACACCTGTTATGTCCCTGCTCTTCCAGTTTTCTTCTGTATCTTCAGTAAGGTTTTCTTTGTTTCTTTATATTCAGTTCAGTTCAGTTGATCTTACATATTTCTTGTTGAGTTTATACTTATGTTTGCGTGTGTATGGCTGTTGTTTAAAAGCATGTGGCTTATAGTTTTGAAACAGTGTATATTTCTATTATGAATGAGATTTTCTTCATATTTTTCTAATGGGTTTGGGAAGCTATTAGTTTTCTGTTCATCACACTTTCAGAATTCTAAGTTGTAAAAGTTATGACTTGTTTACTAATCTAGGTTATTCTGATGCCAATGGTCTGTTAGGAACTGGTGTTCTTTTCCATTCTGCCTTCTTCTGCCCTGATTTGAATCTTCTTCTCATCTTGGCTCTGCTACTGTGTCTTCATCTAATGGGTCTGCCTACCTCTAGCCTTGCCCTCATCCAGTCTAGCACACACACAGTGACGGTAGTGTTCTTTGAAATATGAGCCTAAACTTGCCACTTCTCTTCCAAGTCTGTTATTGGGTCTCCATTGCCTGTAAGGTTTTGTCTTACTGGGTAATATAGGGCTTCTCATGACTTGAACGGTATCTCTTCCTTCTAGCATCATTCCTCTCTGTCTCCTTACTTACACATTATGCTCTAGCACAGAGCTGTCCAGTAGAAATATCATGTGAGCCCCGTACATAATTTAAAGCTTTCTGCTAGCCACAGTAAGAGTATAAAAAGAAACAGGTGAACTTAATTTTAACAGGTTTTATTTAACCCAGTAGATCCAAAATATCATGTAAATGTGAAATATAAAAAATCAGTATGGAATTACTTGAGATAGGAAGTGTAATAGAGGTTACTGAGGGTTAGGGAGGGAGGAGTGGGAAGTTACTGTTTAATGGTACAGAGTTTGTTTGGGATGATGAAGTAGTTCTCGAAATGAGTAAGGGTGGGACTTCCCTGGTGGCTCAGTGGTTGGGAATCTGCCTGCCAATGCAGGGGACACAGGTTTTATCCCTGGTGGGGGAACTAAGATCCCACAAGCTGCTGGACCACTAAGCCTGTGCGCCACAACTAAGACCTGACACAGCCAAAGAAATAAATATTAAAAAAAAAAAAAAGGAAATGGATAGTGGTGATGATTGCATAACCTTGTGGGTGCAGTTATGCCACTGAATGGTACTCTTAAAAATGTTAAAATGTTAATTTTGTGTTATGTATGTTTTACTACAATGAAATAAAAGGTCACCTTAAAAATCAATATGGAAGGGCTTCCCTGGTGGCTCAGTGGTGAAGAATCCACCTGCCAGTGCAGGAGACACGGGTTCGATCCCTGGTCTGGGAAGATCCCACGTGCTACAGAGCAGCTAGGCCTGCGTGCCACAACTTTGGAACCCGGGAGCTGCAACTACTGAAGCTCGAGTGCCCTAGAGCCTGTACTCCGCAACAAGGGAAGTCACTGAGATGAGAAACCTTCACGCTGTAATGAAGAGTAGCCCCTGCTTGACACAGCTAGAGAAGAGCCCGTTCAGCAGCTTAGACCCAGCACAGCCAAAAATAAATATTAAAAAAAAATATTAAAAAAAAATCAATATGGAAATTATCAGTAAGATAGTTTTTATTTTTTTTAAAGAGTCAGTCTTCAGAATTCAGAATTTTGCACTTATGGTACATGTTCAATTTGCTTGAACTTTTCCACTTGTACCATGATGCTTCATGCCTTTCATATCTTTTCACGTGCTGTTGTTCCCTCTGCCTGGAGTGCCCTTCTTTCTCCCTGGTGCACCTAGAGAATGCTTGCTCATTAAAATTTTTTTTTTTTAAATTTTAAAATGTATTTATTTATCATTACTATTTTTGGCTGTGCTGGGTCTGTGTTGCAGCATGCAGACTTCCCTAGTCGGGGCGTGAGGGCTTAGTTGTCCTGAGGCATGTGGGGTCTGAGTTCCAGGACCAGGGATTGGAAGGCGTATTCTTAACCACTGGACCCCCAGGGAAGTCCCCGGTTTGCTCATTGTTTAACCAGGACCAGTCTCAGAGCTCCCCCCTCTGAGCAAGTGTTTCTTTTAATGATTCCAACTCTTCCTCTTGGCCATCTTGTATGTGTGTGTGCTTTTGTGGTTTGCGTTACCTCACTATATTGCAAATTGTTCAGTACACCTATTTCTCCTTTTTTCTGAACCCTGCATTTTTGAAAGCAGATTGGCCTTTTAACTCTTTTTACCCAGAGTCTGGCACAGTGTTTGGTTTATTGAAAGGGTTATGTACATGTTTACTGAATGAATCCCTTGACTGGGGGGAAAATACTCTACAAAATCTCTCCATATTAAAAATGAATTAATAACTGTTTTGAATGTTGCCAGGAGTTCCTTCATATGGAGGTACCCTACTTGCTCCTTCAATTTCCCTATTAGGATTTTCTTTTTCACAGGCCACATGATGGTAAATAATGGTGGGAACCTGGCTGCTTGGGAATTCCAGGTCTAAGGGAGCCCTTCTCAGTGGAAGCAAATCAATAATGCTCTGTTGTTTTTTTAAAATATTCGGCTTTAATGTAACCTGATTTTAGTATTATTAGCCATGAAGGTAGTGTGAAATACAAAAATAAATTTGAAAGATGAATTAATAAAAACACATGTTAGAAGATGTTATTTCCCAGAAAACAGAAATTCACTTTTCTATACAAAAACTTGTAAGTTGGGAGGGAAGGCACAATCAAGATACAAATTGAGGGGCTTCCCTGGTGGATAGGTGGTTAAGAATCCACCTACCAATGCAGGGGACACAGGTTTGATCCGTGCTCCAGAAAGATCCCTCTTGCCCCAAAGCAGCTAAGTCAGTGAACCACAGCTACTGAAGCCTGCATGCCCTAGAGCTTGTGCTCCATAACAAGAGGGTCCACCAAAATGGGAACCTGCACACCAACACTAGAGAGTAGCCCCCAGTCTCCCCCTGCTCGCAACAACTAGAGAAAACCCTTGTGCAATAAATAAATGAACAAATATTTTTTTAAAAAATCCAAATTAATCTCAAAGGATAAAATGTTTGGTTGAAACATACAAGAAGAAATTTAGAAGAAATAAATGTAAAATTTTGGATTTAAGTGTAAAGTATACTAGTATATAAGATGGGGAATTCAGTATGATTTCAGTGAATTTTATTTGCCACAAACTATGAATCATTAGCGTGATTCTACTGTTCAAACACCTGTCATTTCATCCAGCATAAATAAAATATAGGGTCCAGAGCCTGGGAAGTAATAGTACCAATGTAGTCTACACCAGTTAGACCATGTCTCAAGTATTGAACACAGACTTGGGTGCCACATTTTAAGAGCTACATTGGCAAGCTTGGAGCTGTTCAGAAGGATCTAGCCATAATGGCGAATGGTCTGTAAGCTAGGTCACAGGAAGACTGATTGGATGAAGTGTAATGTACCAAGGGAAGTCGTAAGAGCTGTCTTCACATATTTCACAAGCTCTTAGGAAAGAGTAAACACTTTTGTCATTTCAGAGGCCAGACTGAACATCAAAGAGAAAAATTTCTATGTAGGAAACTTTTACAGAATGCAAGAACAGAGCGTTTCAACAAAAACTGCCTCTCAAGGTAATGAACTCAGGTAGAGATCAGGTCATGATCTGTCAGGATTATGAAGGAAAGAAATCTTGAATTGTGTGAGAGCTGAATTTGGCTTTTAAATTTTAACTCTATAGTTCTTTGTTTCCCTTTAAGAAGACTGCTGTGGTTTATAGAACCCAGTGGTAGTCATATTTAACATTTATTGAATTCTAAAGTGCTAGCCAATATGCTAAGTCAAGCTATTCCATCATCTTACTTAAACCTTACAATAATCCTACATGGTAGGTACTATCCTTCTCATTTTACTGATAAGGAAACTGAGACTTAGAGAAGTTCAGTAAATTGCCCAAGTTTATGTAGCCACCAGGGCTTTGATGGTGGCTCACTGGTAAAAGAATCCACCTGCTAATGCAGGAGGTGAGGGTTCAGTCCCTGGGTCAGAAAGATTCCTTGGAGAAGGAAATGGCAACCCACTTCAGTATTCTTACCTGAAAAATCCCATGTATAGAGGAGTCTGGCAGTCCTTGGGATCACAAAAGAGTCAGACCCGCTGAGTAACTAAAACAACAACAGTATAGCTAGCAAGTGGCAGAGGCCCAGGGTGTTTGCCTCTGGGGCTTATGTTTTTATCCTCTACCTTATGTTAACTCTCTGAACATTTTAACTTATTGTTTAATTAATTAAAATGAGATTTCTTTCAGGAATATAATCATAAGTTTTAAGTCTTAAGTGGGAAACTTACTATGCCTATCTCTAAAAGTGAAAATGAAGTGTTAGTCACTCAGTCATGTCCAACTCTTTGCAACGCTATGGATGGGCTCCTCTGTCCATGGAATTCTCCAGGCAAGAATAATGGCGTGGGTTGCCATGCCCTTCTCCAGAGGATCTTCCCAACTCAGAGATCAAACCCAGATCTGCTTTGCAGGCAGATTTTTTTTTTTTTTACAGTCTGAGCCACTAGGGAAGCCCATCTCTAAAAAGCACCACTTAAAAAAACATGTTTCTAATTGGGGTCACAAAGGAGTCGGACGTGATTTAGGGACTAAAACAACAACAGCAACAACATTATGAATATATACATACTCATACAGAATTTGAAAAATCAAAACTGTTTATAATCCTACTGCCTTGGGTAACCACTGTGACCAGTTTTATAACAGTTATTTAATGCAATTATTTTATACAATTTTTACAAAAAGATTGGCAGATCCTTAATCACTGAAGATGGTGAAGCATTGAAAGCTTTGGATCCCAGAGCCAGTCCTTAGTGAGGTGTCTTAGTCTGTACTTATAGAACACCAGACTGGGTGGCTTAGAGACACCAGTTCTAACAGTTCTGGAGGCTGGAAGTCCAAGATCAGATTGCCAGCATGGCTGAGTCTTGATGAACATTTTCTTCTGGGTTACTAACAACTTCTTACTGTATTCTTAGTGGCAGAGATCAGAGAGAAACAAGATCTCTTGTGGCTTTTTAGGGACACTAATCCCATTCACTAGGGCTCCACCCTCATGACCTCATCTGATCCTCAGTTCGGTTCCTCAGTCATGTCTGACTCTTTGCGACCCCATGGACTGCAGCACGCCAGGCCTCCCTGACCATCGCCAACTCCCAGAGTTTACTCAAACTTGTGTCCACTGAGTTGATGATGCCATCCAACCATCTCATCCTCTGTCGTCCCCTTCTTCTCCCGCCTTCAGTCTTTCCCAGCATCAGGGTCTTTTCCATTGAGTCACTTCTTCATATCAGGTGGCCAAAGCATTAGAGTTTCAGCTTCAACATCAGTCCTTCCAATGAATATTCAGGACTGATTTCCTTTAGAATGGACTGGTTGGATCTCCTTGCAGTGCAAGGGACTCTCAAGAGTCTTCTCCAACACCACAGTTCAAAAACATCAATTTTTCGGCACTCAGCTTTCTTTATAGTCCAGCTTTCACATCCATACATGACTACTGGAAAAACTATAGCTTTGACTAAACAGACCTTTTGTTGGCAAAGTAATGTCTCTGCTTTTTAATATGCTGTGTAGGTTGGTCATAACTTTTCTTCCAAGGAGTAAGCGTCTTTTAATTTCATGGCTGCAGTCACCATCTGCAATGATTTTGGAGCCCCCCCAAAATAAAATCTGCCACTGTTTCCATTGTTTCCCCATCTATTTGCCATGAAGTGATGGGACCAGATGCCATGATCTCAGTTTTCTGAATGCTGAGTTTTAAGCCAACTTTTTCACTCTCCTCTTTCCAAAGGCCCTACTTCTAATACCATCAGTTGGAGTTTGAGATTTCCTCATGAATTTCAGAGGGACACAGACATTCCATTTATAACCCAAGATTTGATTTTTCTCACTCCTAGCCCAGTGTTCAACCATATTGCTTGTATATAGTATCACAGCTCAGTAAGGGAAGACATTTGTTTTAGCTTCATGTGAATAAACAGTTTTGTAGTCTGATAATTGAATTAGAAATATCTATCATAAAATGTTAGCATATAATACCTTGAATTGTTTTATTCATTCAGTAAATATTTATTGTTATCAGTGCTGTGCTAATTTCTGGAGATAATTATATATAAATGAAGAAGCCAGTTAAGGTGAAGAAGTATTTAAGGTCCCTATTTCCATGGGGTTTACATTCTGGTGGGAAAGACAGGCAGTGAATATTACCAGCAATCATTAATTCATCAGTCAAGCCAACAGGAGAAAAATCAGAAATATCTCTAACTTTCAAAAATTACATACACTTGTGTAACCCACACCTCCATCGACATATGGAACTTTACCACAATTTCGGAAATTTCCCTCATATCCAAAATGCTTTTCCCTGGAATTTGGCATAATTGGCTCCTTTTTGTCATTCAGTGCACAGCTTAAATGTCTCTTCCCTGCAGCCACCTCTCACAGAGGCAGCTATTGTTCAGGTTTTTGTTTTCTACCATAGATTAGTTTTAGCTGTTCTAAATATATATAAAAATAGATGTTCTTTATATATAAATAGAACTATACAGTATCCCTTTATATCTATCTTCTTTCACTCAGCCTAGGGTTATTTGAGATTCATCCAGGTTGCATGTATTAGTAATAAGTTCCTCTTTATTCTTGATTAACATTGCATTGTATGGATATACCACTTGGGCTGTTTCCAGTTTGGGGCTATTATGAATGAAGCTGTTCTGAATATGCTTATGCAGGTCTTTTTGTGGATATATTTAATTTGTCCAACTTGGACTCAGTGAACTGTACCAAATCTGACCTCCTTCATCTTCCAAATCTTCCTTTTATGGATATTGAGTTTCTCAATCCATCCTTTGTGTCTGTTCTTATATTTTCTATGTCTTTATCTTTGTGATGCGTTCCGAGTGACTTCCTCAGATTTATCCTTAATTCAGTAACCCTTCCTCTCTCTCTGTCTGATCCACTGTTTGTCTGTTAAGTATTGAGTTTTTAAAAAAATTTTAGCAAATGTTTTTCGTATCTAGAAATTCTACTTTTTGTTGTCTCTTGTTCATGCTTTAGATTTTATTTTCTTGAATTTCTCTGATTGTTATTTTGAAGTCTCTTTCAGATCTCAGATTTGTTTTTTTTTTTTTTTTTAATGATGACTCTGAGCTATTTTTATTGGTTTTAGAGTTTGGGGTTTTGTGTTGTTTTCTTTCATTTGTGAACACTCTTGTAGGGATTGATCTTCTGTGGCAGTCCTGCATATTTCTTGCCTGGTGGAAACATACTATTGCGTGGTAAAAACAGATTTATGATCAGCTCTGCCTTTTTCCAACAGAACTCATCTTTAGTTTTAGTTTCTTGGCTAAGGGTTTCCTTTTGTAAGTATAATGTGAACTCAGGCCCTGTTATCGATCCAGGGTGCAGATGTGAGGGGTTGTTCTCTCAGGGGGAACTCCGTTCATATTTTCTTTTCCTAATTGAATGAAAGATTCTTTATATTCTATAGTACTTTATAATTTTCAAAAGTTTCACACTTATATTCAAGTGTATACAGCTTTTCCCATATAGATTATTAGAAAATATTGAGTATATTTTATGTACTGTGCTATACAGTAGGTCCTTATTGGTTATCTATTTTATGTATAGTAATGTGCATATATTAATCCAAAACTCCTGTTTTATCCCTGCTCCCCCTTCCTCTTTGGTAATCATGTTTTTCTTCTTTGTGGGTCTGTTTCTGTTTTGCCAATAAGTTCATTTGTTTCATTTTTTTAGATTTCACATATAAGTGATATCATATGATATTTGTCTTTCTCTGTCTGACTTACTTCACTTAGTATGGTAATCTCCAGGTCCATCCATGTTGTTGCAAGTGGCATTATTTTATTCTTTCTTATGGCCAAGTAATACTCCATTGTGTATATATAACCCATCTTCTTTATCCATTCGTCTGTTGATGGACATTTGGGTTGCTTCCATGTCTTGGCTATTGTAAATACTGCTTCACTGAACGTTGGGATGCATGTATCTTTTCAAATTAGTGCTTTAGTTTTTTGGGAGTATACATTCAAGAGCGGAATTGCTGGGTCATAAGGTATTTCTTTTTTTTTTTAAGATTTATTTATTTTTCTTATTTATTTTTGGCTCTACTGGGTCTTTGTTGCTCAAGCTTTCACTGTGGTGAGCAGGGGCTACTCTTCATTGGGTTGCATGGGCTTCTCATTGCAGTGGCTTCTCTTATTGCAGACCACAGGCTCTAGGCACACAGGCTCAGTAGTTGTGGCACACCAGCTTAGTTGCCCTGCAGCATGTGGGATCTTCCTGGAGCAGGGATCTGCATTGGTAGGCAGACTCTTAACCACTGGACCACCAGGGAAGCATCCCACCCTCACCCCCACCCTTTTTAGGGAATGAAGTTTTATAAAAGATATTTTTGACATTAGTTTTTCAATATTTTTATTTATTTGGCTGTGCCAGGTCTTAGTTGTGGCATGTGGGGTCCTCAGTCTTCTTTGTTGTGTTGATCTATACTTGGGACATGCAAACTCTTGGGCTTCCCAGGTGGCACTAGTGGTAAAGAACTTGCCTGACAGTTCAAGAGACTTCAGAGACACAGGTTCGATCCCTGGAGTGGGATGATCCCCTGGAGGAGGTCATGGCAACCCACTCCAGTATTCTTGCCTGGAAAATCCCATGGACAGAGGAGCCTGGTGAGCTACAGTCCATAGGGTCACACAGAATCAGACACAACTGAGCACTCTGCACATATGCAAATTCTTATTTGCCTCTGAGGGGGCTGTGGGCTCAGGAAGTCTCTAGGTAGCCTTATGGGTGGGGCTGTGTCACCATCCAGTTTAGTTGTTTGGCCTGAGACATCCCAACATTGGTGCCTACAAACCATTGGGTAGGGCCACAGGCTCTAATGAACTAGAGAGAGGAGCAAAGATCAGCACTGGCTTTCATATATGACTGACTGAGCTCCCAAATATAACTATTGTCAGCCGCAGCCACCCCCAACCTCTCCAAAGCCAGCAGGTAGGTCTGACCCAGACTCTGACCCAGCTTTTGGCCTGAGCCCCAGTGCTTGTAGGATCTTGTGTGTGTCATTTAAGGGTGGAGTCTGTATTTCCCACAACCCTTTGGGACTCCCGAAACTAAGCCCTGCTGGCCTTCAGAGCCAAGTGGTCTGGGGGCTAGTCTTCCTGGTACAGGATCCCAAGGATGGGGAACCCACCGTGGGACTCAGAACTCTAACTCCTGTGGGAGAACCTCTGCACTGTAATTATTTTCCAGTTTGTGTGTCGCCCATCTGCAAGTATGGGACTTTATATCATGACTCCTCCTGCCCATCTTTTGGTTCCTTCTTTGTGTCTTTTAGTTGTAGGCAGTCTTTTCAGGAGGTTTTGGTCTTTTTTCATAGATGGTTGTTCTGCAGATAGGTGTGGTTTTGGTGTGCTTGTGAAGAGAGGTGAACTCAGGGTCTTTCTACTCCACTATCTTGGTTGATCTCCAAGGGACTGTTCATATTCTCAGCCTTGGGTGGATGACTTACCTGGGCCATGGTGGGTGAACACTTAGAGGTTCTTTCACTGAACAAGGCAGTACTTTCCTGCATCTCTGCTGTGCCCTGGGCCTGTGGCCTAGACTTCTGTCCCCGGGACTGGCAATATACCCCCGCTTTGGGGCTGGTATGTATTCTGGTCTCTGCCCAACTTTACCTCCTACCTACTGCAGGTTCCCTTCTTCCATTTCTGATACCTGTCTGTCTGCTTTTTAAGTTTAACTGTGTATTAAACTTTTGTTATCTCTTTAATATTTTCTCCAAAATTTGTATTGTTTAGAGTGGGAAAGGGAGGTTTTTTTTTATCTTCTCAGAATATTTTAACTAGCAATCTCGCTAGGCAAGTCCTTTAATCTCATTAAGTTTCAATTTCTTCTTCAGTAAAGGTACTGGAGAACATACGCTTGAATACTGAAGCATAGTTTCTGCAAAAAAGTATTTTAAGAGTAGCATAGCCATTTTATTGTTTTCATTAGTACTATAATAACTACTGTGATTCATTTTTTTCTCCAATGCTGAATATGTTTGTAGGCATAATGATTGGTTGTTGTAAATATTAAAGTATTTAAAAAAATTTGTTGTTGAAGCTTTAAAAATTGATAAAAACAGTACACGTTGGGAGTTCCTTGGTAGCTTTGTGGTTAGGATCCTGGGTTTTCCTTGGTGGCCTGGGTTCAATCTCTGATCTAGAATTGAGATCCCAAAAGCCATGTGGTGTGGCTAAAACAAAATAAAGTACACATTGAATGGAAACCATCAGTCACAGAGCAGTATTATTGTTCAGTTGCTGTGTCCTCTTCAACTCTGCGACCCCATGGACTGCAGCACACCAGGCTTCCCTGTCCTTCACTATCTCCCAGAGTTTGCTCAAACTCATATCCGTTGAGTCAGTGATGCCATCAAACCATCTTGTCTTCTGTCACCCACTTCTCCTACCTTCAATCTTTCCCAGCATCAGTGTCTTTTCCAGTGAGTTGGCTTTTTGCATCAGGTGGCCAAAGAACTGAAGCTTCAGCTTCAGCATCAGTCCTTCCAATTCAGGGTTGATTTCCTTTGGGATTGACTGGTTTGATCTCCTTGCTGTCCAAGGGACTCTCAAGAATCTTCTCCAGCACCACAGTTTGAAAACATCAGTTCTTTGGTGTTCAGCCTTCTTTGGGCTTCCCAAAAGTGGCTCAGAAGGTAAAGAATCCACCTGGAATGTGGGAGACCTGAGTTCAATCCCTGGGTTGGGAAGATCCTTTGGAGGAGGGCAGGGCAACCCACTCCAGTATTCTTGCCTTGAAGAATCCCCATGGACAGAGGAACCTCATGGGCTACAGCCCATGGGGTCACAAAGAGTCGGACACGACTGAGCAGCTAAGCACAGCAGCCTTCTTTATGGTTCAACTCTCACATCCATACATGGCTACTTGAAAAGTATAGATTGGGTCTAGCAAATTGCTGTGTTTTTGAACAGTATAGATTTTAGGTCAGAGCCTACAGGTGGGTAGCCCAGAACCCAAAATAGTTTTTAAATTATTTTTAAAATTTACTGAAACCTCAAACTTTTTATTTCGCTGGCACAGTGTTTCAAAAACTAAATTTGTTGCTGACACTTGAAAATGGTGACATTTCACAAAAAATTCAGGTATCGAACTTCTCTTGAGTCATCAAGATCATCTGAACATACTTGGTCTTCTTCACAAATAGCTGAGGAAGGGCACAGAAGCCTGTGCTTGATGGTTGCTCTCCCATGTTTTCCCTCCGTTACGGAGGCCAAAGGCCACTTGCCATTTATTGTTACCCTCGTGAAAGTGAAAGTGTCAGCACTCAGCCGTCTCCTACTCTTTTTGAGCCCATGGACTGTATCCTGCCAGGCTCTGTCCTTGGAATTCTCCAGGCAAGAATACTGTAGTGGATAGCCATTCCCTATTGTTACACTTTTACTGTTGTTTTAAAAATAGTAGTATATGCCTATTTTTATAGTATATACAGAAATAGTAGTACATACAGAAATAGTAGTATATACCTACTTTTTCTGTCAAAAATAGGAAAACAAAAGATAGGTGGTCACAAACCATATTGTAAGTATCGGTAAAAAAGTTAATCAGTTAGTCCAAGGAAGAAATGAGTTTATTTGAGCCAAATTGGAGGATTGTAACCTGGGAAGAGCATCTCAGAAAGCTCTGAGAATTGCTCCATCACTGAGAAGTCAAGGCACAGTTATGAAAGATTTTTGGGACCGAGGGCTGTACATCAGATGTTGTATTATTGCCCGTTTATATTATCGAGATCTAAAGGCCATGTGACCCCTTGTGAGATCAAGAAGGAATGTTATCTCTAAGGAGTTGTCTTATTGATGCTAGGAGAATATTACTCTTTATGATTGAGCAGGTATTTCTGCCGATGGGGAAGTTTAGGTTAATGCATAATGCAGATACATAATGCACAGTGGGAAGAGAGAGGAGGCCGAAGGACAGAAAAAATTTTGTTTTTCTTGTCTTGCTATAAAATAATGGATTTTATTTCACATATGAAAAATGTAGAAGAAACTATTTTGTGATAGAAAGGAAGACAGTTCCTACATATTTAATAGGACATCTGTGTCAATTTTCTCTTGCACTTGGCTTGCTTCACTTATTTGTTATCCTGTTTGGACCTTGTGAACATTTCAAATTGCAGCCCCCCTCTTGGCTCTCTTAAGTTCTGATCTTTTTCATTTCTAGTGTGTCTTCTCTTTTGCATTGCCCTAGTTTACCCTCGGCAGTTGAGTGTGTTTCTGTGGGCAAACTACTGAGAACCCGTGAAACAACAGAAAGTCCACGTTTACTCAAGCCTGTTTGTTCCATCCCCTACAGCTCACACCTTCTAGAAAAGTGAAAGTCTCCCCACCAACGTGCTGGTGGTTAGATTTTTCAAATTGCAAAGCAGATGTTTCTGTTCAACGGTTAGAGATTGAGGGTTTAAGCACAAACACCCCAAGAAAGAGCCATTAACTAAAATTTACTCACATTACATCAGCAAGTGGAAGCAAGAGTCTAGATTTTTTCTATTTTGATTTTGTAGGATTAAGAGAGCCCTGGGCAACTGATAGAGGGCAGGGGTTTTTTTCTTGGATGAGGATGGAGATACAGGTAGAGTACCAGCATGTGTTCTCAGTCGCTCAGTTGTGTCTGACTCTTTGTGATGCTATGGACTATAGCCCTCCAGGCTACTCTGTCCATGGAATTCTCCAGGTAAGAATACTACTTCCTTCTCCAGCTTATCTTCCCTACCCAGGGATCCAACCCTCGTTTCCTGCATTTTCCTGCAATGGCAGACAGATTCTTTATCACTGAGCCATCTGAGAAGCTCAGAGGTAGAGTATAGGACATACAGAAGGGGGGGGGGCGGCGGAATTAAAATACCACTGTTTCAGGTGGAAATTTGTAGTGATTGTTTAAGTTTGTGGTTACATGAATTGTGAATGGAACTTTTTTTTTTTTTTGCAGGGTGGGGAGGGAGGTACTTGTTTCCGTGTAGCTTCAAATTCTGTTTGTAAATATATTGTTGCCATTTGTTTTGCAGATTGCGGGGTTAGTGATATGCTTTCCTAAGCAGCAGGAAAGTTGAAGATGTCTAAACACTTAGTGGCCTTGACAGTGACCACCCTTCTTGGTGTGGCTGTTGGGGGGTTTGTCCTGTGGAAGGGCTTCCGGCGCCGGAGGAGTAAATTGAGCCCGGTGACCCGGCAGCGGCTTTCTCAGCAGCAGCAGCAGCAAGTGCCAGGCGGGAGAGAGCTGCAGGCTCCAGGAGAGGACCAACCGAGCTCCCTCGCCCCCAGAGCCTCATGGGAAGAGAGGATCCTCGGAGCCAAGGTGATGACTGTGTCTCAGGAGGCGGAGTGGGATCAGATTGAGCCCTCGCTTAGGAGTGAGTTAGAAGATTTTCCAGTGCTTGGAGTCGACTGTGAGTGGGTAAGTTAAAAAGCAAAACTGAAACAAGTATTTTCCACTTTTCCAGAGATCTTAGGTAGTCAAATAGAGGATAAGATTAAAGGAGAATTAGCTTGTTCTTAGTTCAGTTCAGTTCAGTTGCCTAGTCGTGTCCGACTCTTTGTGACCCCATGGACTGCAGCACACCAGGCCTCCCAGTCCATCACCACCTCCTGGAGTTTACTCAAACTCATGTCCATTGAGTCAGTGATGCCATCCGACCATCTCATCCTCTGTCGTCCCCTTCTCCTCCTGCCTTCAATCTTTCCCAGCATCAGGGTCTTTTCCAATGATCCAGTGAGTCAGTTCTTCACATCTGGTGGCCAAAGTATTGGAGTTTCAGCTTCAGTATTAGTCCTTTCAATGAATATTCAGGACTGATTTCCTTTAGGATGGACTGGTTGGATCTCCTTGCAATCCAAGGGACTCTAAAGAGTCTTCTGCAACACCTCAGTTCAAAAGCATCATTTCTTTGCCACTCAGCTTTCTTTATAGTCCAACTCTCACATCCATACATGACTACTGGAAAAACCATAGCCTTGATTAGATGGACCTTTGTTGGCAAAGTAATGTCTCTGCTTTTTAACATGCTGTCTAGGTCGGTCATAACTTTTCTTCCAAGGAGTAAGCATCTTTTAATTTCATGGCTACAGTCACCATCTGCGGTGATTTTAGAGCCCCCAAAATGAAGTCTGTCACTGTTTCCCCATTTGCAATGAAGTGATGAGACCGGATGCCATAATGTTAGTTTTCTGAATGTTGAGCTTTAAGCCAACTTTTTCACTCTCCTCTTTCACTTTCAGCAAGAAGCTCTTTAGTTCTTCTTCCCTTTCTGCCATAAGGGTGGTGTCATCTGCATATCTGAGGTTATTGATATTTCTCCCATCAATCTTGATTCCAGCCTGTGCTTCATCCAGTCCAGCATTTCTTATGATGTACTCTGCACATAAGTTAAATAAGCAGGGTGACAATATACAGCCTTGACGTACTCCTTTCCCTATTTGGATCCAGTCTGTTGTTCCACGTCCAGTTCTAATTGTTGCTTCCTGACCTGCATACAGGTTTCTCAGGAGGCAGGTCAGGTGGTCTGTTATTCCCATCTCTTTAAGAATACCTTGCCAAGATTCTGTTATCTATGTGTTCTGGATATCTGGAGTACAGTCAGGAGCCAGGAAATGTAATCAGAGGAGGCCCTAAGCAGAATAGCTGCCACCAAATCAGATCACAGGTTGGTAGGAGGAACTAAGGATACCAATACAGTGATGACCAAGAAGAGAACACCTGATGATGTGGGAGAAGTTCAGTAGTCACACGGGCCTTACAGAGCTGCTGAGGGTATTTCTTTGTATCAGCAATAGCTGAGTAGTAGCTTATATCAGTGACCTTGGCCATCAGGAAAAGGATTGGGCATTTTTATTACATAAGAATTGTATTCTTATTCTTATTATATAAGAATTATGTCATTTTAGAAATATTAACATATTCCTATATTATTTTAGAAATGCTTACGCCAACAACAATAGAAGAAAGCCTTAGTAAACATTGAGCTTTAGTAGATTAGGAAAATTCTCATTTGTCAAACACCTTGATCATCAAATGAAGTATAACTGCAGAAACAATCGGGTAGGATGAAGTGAATCGTTAGTAACAGCTATTTATTTAATAGTGATATGTTTAACTACTTTAGCAGACTAAGTTAAAGTGGCAAATAATCCAAAACTGCCTTGGTTTTAGCTTTCAGTGTATTGAACTTCCGCTGATCCCACACTTCCCTTCGGATGTGATTGCACTTCCCTGATTGCTGCCACAGAAAAACCTTCATCCATCCTCCTTTCCATTCTTCCATCTCTGATTCTCTTTCTCTTGCATTTGCTTTTGTGTATTTGCTTGGTTATTACTTCTGTCCTAGTTTTATACAGCCAGTATTTGCTTAGATTTACCGAAGTATTTACCTTTTTCTTTGCTCATCTTTCCTTATATCTCAGAACTTTCCGGCATCATCCTCTTTAAGGCCATTGTTTAGAAGTTCACTTCTTGAGGGCTCATTGGTAGTAAACTTAAAATTATTATTATTCTGTGAAAGTGAAAGTGTTAGTTGCGCAGTTGTACCTGAATCTTTGCAACCCCATAGACTGTAGCCCACCCAGGCTCCTCTGAACTTGGGATTGTCCAGACAAGAATACTGGAGTGGGTTGCCATTCCCTTCTCCAGGAGATCTTCCAGACCCAGGGATTGAACCTGGGTCTCTTGCATTGCAGGCAGATTCTTTACTGTCTGATCCGTCAAGGAACCCCATTGTTCTGAAAGTGTCCTTATTTTGCTTTTGATCTTTGAAGATATTTTCACTGGATACAAAATTCTAGCTTAGCAGCTTATCAGTTTCAAGGTCACTCTCCACTGTCTTCGGGCTTCCATTGTTGCTGTTGAAAGTAACTGTCTGCTTAAATGTTGATTCTTTATACATACTCAGATTTTTCGTAGACACTTTTAAGATCTTCTTTTTGAATTGCTGATTCTGAAGATTCACTAAGAATCTAAGAGAGACTAAGTTGTCATCTTTCTGTATTTCCTCCTTGGGATTCAGAGAGATATCTGGACATGGTGATTGGTATTGTACGTCTGCTCTAAATTCTCTTTGAAGGTTGCCCTCGCCCTGTTTTTTCTTCTCTTCCTCCTCTTTCACCTCTTCTTTCTTGTTGAAATTTGATCAGCTATATTCTAAACTTTCTTGCTCTCCTACATGTCTTGTAATCTCTTTTATATTAAATGTCTTAATCTGTCTGGATTCATTCTGCACAATTTCTTCAGGTCTCTTTTGAATTCCCTTTTGATTTTTTCATTTTGTCTAATCTGCTATTTAACTTACTCCTTGAATCTTTTTTTTTTAACCTTTTTTTACTGTGAAATAAAACACATCAAGATGGTAACGAGAACCCTGCATGCGAGACAGCAAAAGAAACGCAGACTCGTGGACTCTGTGGAAGAGGGCAAGGGTGGGATGATATGGGAGAATGGCATTGAAACATGTTAATTATCATATGTGAAATCAATCGCCATCCCAGGGCTGATGCTCGGGGCTGGTGTACCGAGATGACCCAGGGGGAGGGAATCGGGAGGGAGGAGGGAGGGGGGTTCTGGAAGGGGAGCATATGTAAACCCATGGCGGTTTCATGTCAATGTATGGCAAAGCCAACACAATAAAGTAAAGAAAATTAAAAAAATAAAACACACATCAAGAAAAGTGCCTGAAACAAAAATATTAATAAAACAGCTAGATGGTTTATCTAAAGAGAACAGTGTGTAATTGAAAACTAGGTCAAGAAACAGAATTTGCTAGCACCCCAGAAGCGCCCCTTGTGACCCCTCGTAATCATTGTTTCCCGCACCAGGGTTACTATTATCTTGATTTTATAGTATTTACTTTCTTGTCTTTCTTTATACTTTTACTACTTAAACATGCATCCCTAGGCACTATAGTTTTGTCTGCTTTTAAAATTTAATGTAAATGAAAATATCTAGTATGTATTTTGTGTCTGGCTTCCTTTGTTCCAGCATTAAGCTTATAATATTTACCCATGTTGTGTGTGACTGTGATTTCATCACCATATGTCCATTGTGTGAATATATCATGATTTATTCATCCATTTTAATGCTGATGAACTTTTGGGTTGTTTATGGTTTGGGGCTGTTACAAAGAATGCTAAAGTGAGCAAATGCACTTATTATTGGGCATACAGTATTTATGAGTGGAGTCCTGGGTCTTGGAGTTTTATGTATATCTTTAACTCTTATAAATAATGCTAAATTGTATTCCAAGATGGTTTTAACTAGTTAACCCTCATCAGTAGTAATGAGTGTACCCGTTGTTTTCAGAAGTGGTTCTAGAAATTTAACTCCTCACTAAGACTGTATGAAAATTGCCTTTGTCTTATATCCTTGTCCACATCTGGTACTGTCAGATTTAAAAATTTTAGCTCTTCTAATGGATGTGTAGTAATATTTCATTGTGGTTTTAATTTGCATATCCCTGAATAACCCTGAGATTGAACATCTTTTTAAAAATGTTTTATTGATCATTTGGATATCTTTTTTTAATGGAGTACCTGTTCAAGTCACTTGCCTCCTTTTTTTTTTAATCAAGTTTTCTTTTTCTTACTGATTTATAGGAGTTCTTTTATATTTTAGTTATGAACCCTTTGTGAGTTAAATATATTATAAATGTCTTTCCCCATTCTGTGGATTGCCTTTACATTCTTTTAAAGCTTGATGATCAGAAAATCTATATAGTGCTGTATAACAAGCCTTACCTTATCTCTCTAGTCATGAGTATACTCTCCTATATTATTTTCTTGGAGTCTTGTAGTTTTAACCTTGCATATTTAGATTTTATACTCTATCTAGAATTGATGTGTGTGTGTGTGTGTGTGTGTGTGTGTGTGTGTGTGTGTATGATGTGAGGTAGAGTTAAGTTTCATTTTTTCCCCTTTTGGATATTCAGTTGTTCTAGTACCATTGGTTGAAAAGATCAAATTTTTTTCTCACTGCTGTGCAATGCCACTTTACTATAAAATGAGTCTCTGTATATGAGTTGATCTATTTCTGGACACTCTAGTAATCTAACTATTCTTCCACCGGTGGTCAAAAACTGTCTTAGTTACAGTTGCTTTATAATGATTTTTTTTTTTTTTTTTGCCTTCATCTTAAGTTCTCTGACCAGGGATTGAACCTGCGCCCCCTGAAGTGGCCCACAGAGCCTTAACCAATGGACCTCCAAGGAAGTCCCAGCAGGACTTTCTATCTCGTTGTTCTCCCAGAAGGTCTTGGGTAGTCTTGGTCTTTTGCATTTCCTTATATATTTTAGAATCAACTTTTCAAGTTCTACCAAAGGAAAATTCTTGATATTTTGATTGTATTGGCTCTAATAGATCAGTTTGTGAGGAATTGACCTTATTCCAATATTGAATTCTCTAATATAAAAATATTTGTTTAGATCATTAACTTCTCTTAGTAATATGTTTGTAGTTTTCTGAGATTTAATAAGTGAAAGTGAAGTCGCTCAGCCATGTCCGATTCTTTGCAAGCCCATGGACTGTAGTCTACCAGGCTCCTCCGTCCATGGGATTTTCAAGGCAAGAATACTGGAGTGGGTTGACATTTCCTTCTCTATAGATCTTCCCAACCCAGGAATTGAACCCCAGTCTCCCACATTGTAGGCAGACACTTTACCGTCTGAGCCACTATAAATTCTATTATAAATGAAATCTTAAAAGATGTTGTTTCTGATATATAGAAATGTAGTTTTATTAAAGAACTTAACTAAACCCACTTATTAATTCTAATTACTTGTAGATTCTTTTGGATTTCTGTGTAAATTGTTATATCGTCTGTGAAGTGAGAATTATTCTTTTCAGTCCGTACACTTTGTATTTCTTTTCATGCCTTACTGCTCTGGCCAGGGTCATAATATAGTGCTCAGTATGAGTGGTGATAGTAGGCATCCTTGACTCATTCCCTATCATAGAATGACAGCTTTCAACATTTTCATATTGAGTTGGTTGCATATGTTGGTTGCATAGCATCATTGACTCAATGGACATTAGTCTGAGCAAACTCTGGGAGCTAGTGAAGGACAGGGAACCCTGGCGTGCTGCAGTCCATTGGGTTGCAAATAGTCGGATATGACTTAGCGACTGAACACAAGAAATGTTACCTGCAGTAAGGTTTGTTTACAGATTAAATATGTTCAATTCTAGTCTTGGTTTCTTTTTCTTTTTAACTTATTTGGCTGTGCTCGGTCTTAGTTGCAGCACTCGGGACCTTCCTTGCAGCGTGTGAAGTCTAGTTCCCTGGAGGGATCAAACCTGGGCCCCCTGCACAGGGAGCACAGAGGCTGAACCATGGGGCCACCAGGGAAGTCCCTATTCTTGGTTCTTAAGAGTTCTTATGTTGTTTTGTTTTTCTGGTCGTACTGCATGGCTTGTGTGATCTTGCTTCTCTAACCAGGAATTGAACCCAGGTCCTGGCAGTGAAAACATGGAGTCCTAATCACCAGACTGCCAGGGAATTCACTAGAAGATTTTTTTTTTTTAAGAATGAAATATTGTCCTTGGAGCAACATAGATGGATCTAGAGGATACTAAGTAAGTCAGACAAAGACAGATATTCTAGGATGTCACCTACTATGATACAAATGAATCTATATGCAAAACAGAAATAGATTCACTGATGTAGAAAACAAATCAGTTTTCTGTTTAACAAAGAGAAAAGGGATTGGAGGAGGGATAAATTAGGAGTGTGGGATTAACAGATATAAACTGTTATATATAAAATAGATAGACAACAAGGGTTTATTATATATCTTGTAATAACCTATAATGGAAATTAATCTGAAATATATATATAACTGAATCACTTTGCCCTACACCTGAAACTAACAATTTAAAAAGTCAATTATATTTCAATTTTTTAAAAGTTTTTTTTAAATCATGAATAGTTGTTGAATTTTATCAAGTGCCTTTTCTGCATTTCTTGAGATGAGTATGTGGTTTTTCTCCTTTAGTCTGTTGTGATGAAATATATTCATTTTTAAATTCCTGGAATAAACCCAACTTGGTCATGTCTTATTTTCCTTATACATTGCTGAATTCATTTTGCTAGTGTTTTTTTAAAAAAACTCTATATTCATGAGTGACACTGGCTTATAATTCTACTTTCTGAAATGACCTTGTCAGATTTTGGTTAAAATGTGAGGCTGGCTTCATACAAGTTAGGGCTGTTCATTATTTTTGTGTTCTCTGGAAAAGTTTGTGTAAGATTGTCATTCTTTTTTCCTTAAATGTTTGATTAAAATCTGGTGAAACCATCTGGAATTTTCTTTTAAGGGAGGTTTCTGAATTATGAATACAATATTAAGATAGTTTGGAGGCTATTCATGTTTCCTATTTCTTTATGTCTGTTTTGATAAATTATGTTTTTCATCTAAATCTGTCTTCTTTCAAAATTTTAAATTAGAGATGTATCCTTGTTTATAATATCCTCTAACAATCTTTTTTCCTATCAGATGGATATGTAAGGATGGCTCCTTTTTCATTTTTGACATTGCTTGTTTGCTTCTCTCTTTTTTCTTGATTACTCCTTCCATGTGTTTATCAATGTTATTAGTCAGGTGTTGTTGGTCTTTATTGTCTGTTTGTGTTCTATCACACCCATTTGTGCTCTTCATTATGTCTTTTCTTCTACTTGCCTGAGTATATAATTTGCTATTCTCCATCTATTCTTCATCCTACTCTAATCTGACATCGTATCATACTGCTGCACTGAAAGTGATGAAGTTGATGGCTTTCTTGTTTTCCAGTCCAGTGGACACTTATGGGACTCATGTTATTCTAGCTCTCCAGAGCATCTGTGTAATTCCTACGCAAGACATTCTTTCTGGCTTTCATGCCATCGCACTCTCCTATCTCCTATCTTACTGGCCTTTCCTCTTTTTAAAAAAATTATTTTAAAAATTATTTTTATTTTTGGCAGTGCTGAGTCTTTCCTGCTGCGCAGGCTTTTCCCTAATTGTGGTGCAGGGCTTCTCATTGCAGTGGCTTCTCCTGCTGTGGAGGACAGGCTCCAGAGTGCGTAGGCTTCAGTAATTGAGGCACGTGGGCTCAGTAGTTGCAGCTTCCAGGCTCCAGAGCACAGGCTCAATAGTTCACGGGCTTAGCTGCTCCAAGACATGTGGGATCTTCCTGGACCAGGGATCGAACCCATGTCTCCTGCATTGGCAGGCGGATTCTTTACCACTGAGCCACCAGGGAAGCCCCTGGTCGTCTTCTTTTTCCTTTTCTGATCCCCCTTCTACCTCATATCTAAATATTGAGATGACTTATGCTTGGTCTCATCTGTACCCACCCCAGTGCAAACTCAGATGCCTACAAGGCCCAGATAGGAAACGTCATTGAATGATGTAGAGTGATTGCTTTGCATTTTTGAAGGCATAGGAATATTTTTCAGTTTCATAAAGAAACATGTTCCCTTCCTTTTTTCTTTAAACATGAGGTCCATGATCTATTTTCCATTTTCCTAGTTTTGATAGGGACATGGGCTGAGAAATATTTCTCTGTATTGGAGAAACAGCGGTTTACAGCTACAATGATAAACGGGAAATGACAGTTGGCTTCAGTGTTGAGAAGACATTATGGTGAACTAGAGAATTTGTGCCTTATGTAAATGAAGAAGCTGCTGCGCAGTTCAAGCCAAGTGTTGCCAGCTGTCCAGTTCTTTAAAAAGAAACTTAACATAATAGATTTAAAAAAACGTGAGCTCCACTAATTTAAAAGTTCTGACACAGTTTTTAAAATGTGGAGACCAAAAACTTAATATTAAACGTATCTGTGGGTCGGCACCTCTAACTTATGTCCTCTATATTCCTTTTCTAAGGGATCTCATCTGATTTGGTGGCTTTACATTATCATTGATAAGCTGAAGACTTTCAAAATCAGAACTCCAGCTCTTTATATCCATGTATCTACTTGAATCCTCCCTTGAATGTCTAATAGTCATCTCAGACTTAATATGTTCCTAACAGAGCTCTTGATTTTTCTTCCCACACTTGTGTTATTCCTAGTCTTCTCCACCTTTACGATTAAAATCAGAGAGATATCCTCCCTCTTACAGGTTGTCTAACAGAAGCGATATGATTGAAAGTCAGACACAAACAGGCAGTTATCGAATGTTAAGTTTCTGTAATGGCAAAATATATGGAAATTCAAAGAAGCAGTTATAGAAGGCAAGAAATAACACAGCGTTCTCCCAGATAGAGCTATGTGTTTCCAGATTCCCCCGGGTTACCCATGGTGATGTGCAATTATGGATAAATCCTGTACAAAATGAGGATTCTGCTATGTTTTAGAAGCTATTATTACCTTTCTCCTGGAGGCAGGGGATGGAGATGTTAAATATCTTTCTGGCCCCTGACTCCTGCCTGATTTTTTCTGGAGTCTCTGGCTATAGACAGCCTTGCTTAACAGATGCAAATAATTAGTGTAATAAAGACTGAATGAAGTGAAGGTCATTTTCTCAAGAGCATCCCTCTGCCAGCCTAGGCTTCAGGCTTGCCTGCAGTCACCTCCCTTTTCCTTACTATTAACCCTTCCCTTCCATTCAGGAAGTGTTACCAATGATATCTCTGAAATAGATTCTGCATCGCCTGCTTCTTTACATCTCCTCTATTTGCTTCCTAGTCCAAGCCTCAAGTATTTCTTATCTGCACCTTTGCAATGCCCCCTGAATGGCCTCCCTACTTGGACTCTTATATACCTACGATCCCTTCTCCATAGAGTTAGCAAAGTGATCTTTTAAAAACGCACACCTGATCATCTCAGCTCCCTGCCTAAAAAGCCTCCACTGCTTTGTATAAAACCAAGATATCTTAGTTACTCATGTGTTCTTAATGACTCATGTTCTTTCGCCTCTCTCACCATCTCTCATTTTGTCTCCTATTCTCTTTCCGTCCTCTTTCTCACTACTTTCCAGCCTCATTGGGCCTTCATTCTGTTGCCCTAATGGACAGGCTCATTCCTGTCTCACGGACATGGTCTAATTTAACTGATACATTAACTCCACGGAGGAGGTGCTCAATGTGCATGCATGCTAAGTCTCTTCAGTCGTGTCCTCTTTGCGACCCTGTAAACTGTAGCCCACCAGCTCTTATGTCCCTGGGATTCTTCAGGCATGAATACTGGAGTGGGTTGCCCTCCTAGAGGATCTTCCCAACCCAGGTATCAAACCTGTGGTTCCTGCCTTGCAGGCAGATTCTTTACCGCTAGTTAACTTTGTTCCAGCCCATAAATATGGTTTCAGATTTTTTTTTGCTCCCTGCTGCCATCATGGGGTCATTTAAAGAATCACACTTTTCCATAATCTATAAACCAATTCTAAGTGAATCACTGAAATACAGAAAAAGTGTTAGAAATTTTGTTTACAATGATTGATGGCATTATCCATTTAAAATTTTTGCTCTTGTGTGTATTTAGTAACATATCTATCATTAGTATAGTACATTTATACGATTTAAAATGCATGTGTATATATACTGTGTATGTCCCAAATATTTTCTATGAGTTGACTAATCCAAAAAGAAGAAAAAAGACAGTGACCACTGGATTGCATAAGACTAACAAAATTAAAATATGATTTATTTTTTTCCTATTAAATATAACATTGGTAAACCAAGAATTTCGTTGTTTTCCATGGGTAGTGAGTGATGTCAGGGCAAAAAGAAGTGTGCAGAAGGGGGAAACATAAGAAATTAAAACTAGATGGCTTATTCGTTAAGTCAAATTGATTCTACTAGAAGCATTATTCTTCCAGTTGTACATTCAGTATAAATTGGATACCTATTGGAATCATAAACATTTGGATTCCTAGTAGAAAAACCTTAATTATCATTCAGTAGGTCTTAAGCACAATCCAGAAACAGTATTAAAAAGATAACTTATCTGTCTATTTAATGTATTTTAGACAGTGGAACTTCATTGAAAAGATTTTCAAAGACCCCTGGCCTTAGGAATTAGCAGTGAGTATTATATCAAATTAGCAGTGTTAGATATTAGAAGTGGAGATTTTCTGCTTTTTGTTGGAAAGACCTGGTATTATACATTGTGGGAATTATGTGCTAATAAAAAAAGGTGATTTGGCCACACCCAGGTGAATCATTATACAACAGGAACCAGTAGTTGAATTTCTTCTAGATCTTTTTGACTTTGGCTGAGCCCCAGGAAACAGACACATCAGAGATCAAACTGGCCTGCTTTCATTTGAGGCTATGGATGGCCCTCATTGATAAAGCGGTGCCTGAGAAGGGAACTCCTAAAGCTTTTGTGAGTTAAACTATGGTTTTCTTTAGCATAAAAGTAGAAGCTGAGGATGAAGTCCCTCTTAATTTTATGATTCTTGATCTAGATTGTTTCTTCTACATTCCACAGATTGGAAAATTCAGGTTCCAGTTCTGACTTTGCCCCAATTTCTCCATGTTTAGGCAATTTACCTAATTTGTAGCCCTTATATTTCTTCTCCTGAAAAATGAAGATTGAAATTTATTGGATGCTTAACTTGGCTTCCGTGGATAGCTTTAGGGGACCTTGAATTAATGTGAATTTTGTATGTAAATTTTTCTAGGAATAATTTCCTTAGCTGTAAGCATTTTCTCCAATTTATCTACTCCTTCAAAAAAATTAAAACTAAATCAGTTAATATGTAAAGTTATTTTCATCTCTTTATATATAAGAATCCTAACTTATGCTCAGGATACATTTTTATGAACAGCTTATGAACATAAAATGCCGAGAAAGCACTTTGCACTACCAGGATTTATTATACTGGCAGGTACCCACTTATTGTTACTACTGTATTTCCTGCCTCTGTGAAAATCAGATCTTCAGCCAGTGATGCCCTGTAAATGAGTCAGTTTACCAGCATGCACATTAAAGAGTCTGGAAAATGAAGAATGTATTCTCACTTGGCACTCATTTCCTTAGCTTTTTAAAACCAACGTGTCTCACAGGACTCTGCCGGTGTGTGTGTCCCAGTGCTCCTCCAGGTCAGTGGGTCACTGTTTATGGCCTGCTCATATTTCAGGCTCATGTGTGGGCCCTCTGTAACCTGTTTAGGCTGCTGCTTTGGAGTCCATCGCCTTTGTTAGCAAAGGCTCATCCTTAGGTTTGAGCCAGACTGGTCAGCTCTTCTCTTTGGGAAGTCAAGGAAGTACCTCTCAGACATTTTTTGTCGCAGTGTCATGTTGTTCTTGGAGCTGTGCTGGAGTGTGAATTTGGCCCTGTTTTCCTCTGTTGCAGGTGAATTCGGAAGGCAAAGCCAGTCCTCTGTCACTCCTTCAGATGGCCTCTCCAAGTGGCTTCTGTGTCTTGGTTCGCTTGCCCAAGCTGATCTGTGGAGGAAAAACACTACCAAGAACATTATTGGACATTTTGGCAGACGGCACAATTTTAAAAGTCGGAGTAGGGTGTTCAGAAGACGCTAGCAAGCTTCTGCAGGATTATGGGCTCGTCGTTAAGGGGTGCCTGGACCTCCGATACCTAGCCATGAGGCAGAGGTATGGTTTGTATGAACACTTGGATTCCTGTAGCTGTGGGGCGAATATTTTAGCAAAAGTTGTAGGTTACTGAGACTCAATAATGAAGCCTCTAAAATTCCTCAGAAGCCTAGAGGCATCTGAGATGCCTGTTGAATTTGTGAGGAAATATTCCACCTTCTGGGAAAACCTTAGCTACCTAGAACTGGTCTTTTTAGTGAAACATTAATAAGGTGTCTCTGTAAGCTACAGGTTGTAAACTGATGAGCTCCTTGGGCAAATTAGAGTCACAGATTTTTATTATTTTGGCCTGTATGATATTTGGGGGAATTTTAGTATAAGTCCAGAAGATTTAATGTGAAAATCTATATGTCTAGCTTCTCTTAGGTGATTTGACTACATGAAGTCAATAGTTCTGGGTGGTAACAGTTGGCAGGTAGCACTGTCCTCTTTAGATGAGCATGTTTTGTTCAATTTACCAGAATCCCTGCCTCTCTCGCTGTAACTCCTGCCTCATCCTGATAAACATTTGAATGTACAAACCATTCTTTAGGCCAAAAATAATTAAACCTAATGCTTCACTGAGAGGAAAAGATGGTCCTTTCCCTTGGCATTCCATTATTAGGGAAATTCTACTTTTTTTTAAAGGAATATTTTCATGTATATTTGTGGTCCATGTTTTTTTTTTTTTTGTGGTCCATGTTTTAATAGTGTGGACTGAAACAGCCTTTATCCCTGACTTTCTCCATGACACTGATACTAAAGTTTGGACGATTTGATAAACCAGGAGAAAGCCTGATTAAAATGTATGTTTATCATAATTTTTTAGTATTAAATGAAATTCTATTTTGCTTTAGTAAGTTGGCACTCATAAAGTGTCAGTATTTTCTAGTAATACATTAAAATATTTACTGTGTAATTTTTTTAGCTCTGTAAAAGTATTTGGAGTTTACCAGCAAAAGCCGCTTTTCACCAGGCCCTCCTCCCCCTGGCACTGGCTCCCCAGAGGTGCCTGTCATGATCTGGGCACAGGTTGGAAAAGAATTTCCAGACATGAGACAGAATGAGAGGGAAATAAAGTTTATTAGTGTGGGAGACACTGTTAGTGGACCAGCTCAAGGGAGAACGGATGCTGAATGGGGATCCTTAGTTCACCTTTATACCCAGGTTACAAGGAGTGGGATCAGGGTCTTGCGGGTCATTTGCTGATTGGGTGAGGCACATATACTGGGTGGGGGGAAGAGTAAGGCAAATACGTCCTCCCAATGGGGTAGGAGGGGAGACAGGTTATACTGTTCCATTAATAGTTACGTCATGGGAGAGGGAAGGGCAATAAGGGTCTGGTTTTTCCATTCCTGCTTTCCAAGACCCTCCTTGGTTTTATCTGCTCTTTCGTTCTTGGGCCACCACAGTGCCTACAGTCACTGCTCTTAGAGGCCGTGTGTAAAGTGGCCAGGCACTGTGGACTGTGTGGGTGGGAGTCCCCATCTCCCTCTTACCAGCTGTGTTACCTTTGACAAGTTACTGAGCCTCACTGTTCTGCAGTTCCCTCGTCTGTAAAAAGTAGAAATAATAACATTCCCATCTCATAGGATCAGTGTGATGATTGAATGGGTTAAGCTATATAAAGAACTTGGAAATAGTGTTTGACATATAGTCAGAGTGTTGTGTGAATTTCAGTCATCATCCTCATCATTACTACCACCTTCAGCACCATGATCATTCAATTGATTTGTCCTTCCAGATCATTTTCTATCCAGTTACAGTCCTCTTTATGAGTATATGGGCTTCCCTGATGGCTGAGTGGTAAAGAATCTGTCTGCAATGCAGAAGATGTGGGTTCAATCCCTGAGTCAGGAAGATCCCCTGGAGAAGGAAATGGCAACCCACTCCAGTATTCTTGCCTAAAAAATCCCATGGACGGAGGAGCCTGGAGGGCTACAGTCCATGGGACTGCAAAAGAGTCAGACACGACTTAGCAACTGAGCACATATCCACGCATTGCGAGTATATAGAAGTTATAAGTACCCTTACTTACACGGCTAAATGCAGAATGGCCAAGTGTCAAAATAAAAATTTGGCCAAAGCAGAATATTACTGTAAACTTCTCTAGATATAGGAATGAAGCATTCAGCTTTTTCATTTTTAATGGCATCTTATTAAAATTTTAAACATTCTTTATTATTGAATACTTTAGTAGTAAAATTTTAAAATTTTGACATTAAAGTAGAAGAAATCTGACATTATACTTGACACTTTTAGCTATAGATTATCCCTAATGTTTTCATTTGACTTTGGAAAGGAACAAAAATTTTCTTGGTAACGTTGTTCTCTTTTCTTCACGTGGTCTATATTTTTTATTATATGTTAGCAGAGATAATTCATTATTGAGACTGTTGTCTATGATTCTGGAATCTTTCCTAGTGAAACTTTGAGGAGGCAAAGTTGGCCTCTTGTTTTTAATTCATCCTCAAAACATGTGAAACGTTCCCAAATATGACATTTAAAAGAAAGATTAATGACCTAAATGGAATTGAACTAATGAAAACCAAGTGCTGTCTTTCAGTGAGGGTAATGATTTCAAAAATTATGAAATACCAAGGCTTGATAAGTTGGATAGATGTTAAAAAGATTGAAATAAGGATTTTCTTGGTGGTCCAGTGGGTAAGAATCTGTCTGCCAGTGCAGGGAACACAGACTTGATCCCTGGTCCTAGAAGATCCCACGTGCCACAGAGCAGCTAAGCCGGTACCCCACAACTCCTGAAGCCCACATGCATGGAGCCTGTGCGCCACAGCAAGAGAAGCCGCCGCAATGAGAAGCCTGCACGCTGCAGCTAGAGAGCAGCCCCTGCCCATGGCAGCGAGAGAGAGCCCATGCATAGCAACCAGAAATAAAATTTTAAAAATGAATAAAATAAAAAAGGATAAAGTAAGTATTTACTGTCATGGAAGGAGGTCCCCAATGCATTAAATGATAAAGCAAGTTTCAGAACAAAACCAGAACAAATACTAAGAAACTGTACCTGCTCCTCCATCTAGCCACCTCTTTGCTTGTTTATCTGTAGAAAGTGTCTGGAAGGGCCTCGACATAACTCATAAGGGCCATTATTCTTGAGGAGTAGAAGTTGGGGGTGGAGGACTCTCACTTTTCACCCATTACTCTTCTCTGTTGTCTGCATTTTTAACAATAAACATTCATCTCTTTTATAATTACTATTATAAGGGAAAACATAAAAAGATTTTAAAATAAAGAGAAAGTAGTTTGTCTCCCCCAAATTCTTCATTTCCATGAATTGAACCTTATATATTTTACATAAGTATATCTGGACCTTTTTTTTTTTAACTTTTTAGTCAGTGCTGCCATTTGGGGGTGATGAAATCCATCAAGTTTCTGTTTGTTTTTGTAAGGAAAGACTTCCTTTACTTTTTCATTATAATGATTTCATTTTCCAGAGTAACTGAGGGAGTCCTGTATATTTTAACACTGATAGGAACCTCATCTCCTAGCTTCCTCTAAAATTTCTAAGCTCTCACCTGGTAACCAGGAAGTCAGCTCCACTTGTGTAGACTGATTTGTTCTTTTTATTTTTGGACTGATATATTCTTAATTTTACATTAACCTCTATTTGAACTCTTCAGTCTTTGGCTAAATTAATTTTTTTCACCTCCCTGCAGCTATTTTAATCAGGAAGTTTTAAAAGAGTAGAAGATGATTTGATTTTATGGTACCTGCACTCCCTCAGTGAAGATAGCGTCATCATATTTTTCAAATTTAAAAAGTAATGCACAAACACTAGCCAATTCAGATATAAAAAAATGTCAAGATTGCTGACCACCCCAAACCCCACACCTAGAGATAGCATCACTAACATTTGATTAATCTTTCTACTTAACTCTTTGTGCTTCCACTCTCTCACATACCTGTACACATTTATTGTGTACTGTATATATATTAATATGAAGAGTTCATAACATATGTTTTCTTTCATAATCTCTTTTTACTTCACTAGTATGTCATGGACATCTTTTCACATCAATATAGATCCACATCCTTATTTGTAACAGCTCTATGGATATTTAACTAGTCTTCTATTGAGGGTGTTAGATTGCTTTCAGTTCTTCGCTGCTATAAACAGTGCTGTAATGAAGATTGTTTTATGTACATTTGTCTTAGGATAATTTACCAGAAGTAGAATTATCAAATCACAGAGTATTCCTGTTCAAAATTTTGATAGCTAAAAAAGCCTTTGTGTGGATCACAACAAACTGTGGAAAATCCTTGAAAGAGATGGGAATACCTGACCACCTTACCTGCCTCCTGAGAAATCTGTATGCAGGTCAAGAAGCAACAGTTAGAACTGGACATGGAGCAACAGGCTGGTTCAAAATTGGGAAAGGAGTCAAGACTGTATATTGTCTCCCTGCTTATGAATCACAAGCTGGAATCAAGGTTCCTGGGAGAAATATCAACAACCTCAGATATGCAGATAATACCACCCTAATGGCAGAAAGTGAAGAGGAACTAAAAAGCCTTTTGATGAAGGTGAAATAGGAAAGTGGAAAAGCTGGCTTAAAACTCAACATTCAAAAAACAAAGATGATGGCATCTTCATAGCAAATAAATGAGGGAAAAATAGAAAGAGTGATATACTTTATTTTCTTGAGCTCCAAAATCACTGTGGATGGTGGGTACAGCCATAAAATTAAAAGATTGCCTCCTCCTTGGAAGAATGGGGAAACCTAGATGTTCCTAGGTTTATGACAAACCTAGAGAGCATATTAAAAAGCAGAGACATCACTTTGCTGACAAAGATCTGTACTGTCAAACCTGTGGTTTTTCCAGTAGTCAAGTACAGATGTGAGAGCTGGACCTTAAAGAAGGCTGAGTGCCGAAGAATTGATGCTTTCAAACTGTGGTGCTGGAGAAGACTCTTGAGAGTCCCTTGGACTGCAAGGAGATCAAACCAGTCAATCCCAAAGGAAATCAATCCTGAATATTCATTGGCAAGACTGATGCTGAAGCTGAAGCTTCAATATTTTGGCCACCTGATAGGGAGAGCTGACTCACTAGAAAAGACCCTGATGCTGGGAAAGATTGAAGGCAGGAGGAAGAGAGGGCAACAGAGGATGAGATGGTTGGATATGATCACTGACTTTGAGTTTGCATATGAGTTTGAACAAACTGTGGGAGATGGTGAAGGACAGGGAAGCCTGGCGTGCTGCAGTTCATGGGGTCACCAAGAGTTGGACACGACTTAGCAATTGAACAACAAACAACATTTGTTGACAAAAACTTTTTCATAAAGATTGAACAAGTGTTCAGCTCACAAATTTTAGGTTAGACTGTAATTCTTCATGTTCCACAATACTAGATGTAGTTGTTTTTAACAATCTTCATAATCTGATAGAGTTTAAAATTGTGTATACTTTTTGTTTTATTTGATGTAGTGAGATTGAGTAGCTGTCATTTGTTTATTGACCATTTGTATGCCTTTTTTTGATTGCCCTGTTTTTGTCCTTTGCCCATTTTTGACACATGATTTTGTTTATTTCTTGTAGAAACAATTTGCTCTCCAATGGGCTTAGCCTGAAATCACTCTCTGAGACTGTTTTGAACTTTCCTCTTGACAAGTCCCTTCTGCTTCGCTGCAGCAACTGGGATGCTGAGAATCTTACTGAGGACCAGGTACTTCTCTTATCAGAGCAGAAGAGTGGAAGAGTCATTGCTTGTAATGTATAATTATTTAAAAAACTCTAAGCCTCAAAATGATATATGTTGGGTGGAAATGCCTTAAAATAGCCTCATTGATACTCAAGATAAATGCTCTATAATAATGTACATGCCACTTAAATAAAAGGGTAAGACTCCCTGTTCTATTTTTTTTTTGAGCATTTACTATATGCCAGGGATTTCAGAAAAATGTAAAATTTTTATCATGAATAAAAATGCATACTTTAAAAAAACAGTGTTATAAGACTTATTATAAGGAACAGTAAGTAGTTCTCCTGCCTTCCTCCCCCATTCTTAATTGCTCTTCCTTCTTTTCAGAGGCAACCAATTTTATTTTTTTCTAGTAATTATCATTATATGTTAAAATTGCATGCATATATTACTCTTTCCTTTTCTGCTTATTATCTTTTGACTTCTTGCTGTGGAAAATGTGATTTAGTGCTCTTGCAATTCCTATATCCCCATACAGATACTAATTCCCTCCCCCATACTCCCAATAGAGGTAAATCATCATTTTTATCAGATTAATATCTACTTATATTGATATTATTTACAGCTGCTCCACATAGTCAATTGCAGTTAAGTTTTTTTCTCATACTACTTTTTGTTTTCCCAAGAGTAGTAGTTCATATTTTTGTTTGCTTAGTTTTCTGTATACCTGTTCACTGTTTCAACCCCAGACTCTCCTCTCTGCTGGTTCAGACACAGTCAGGTTAACTTAGTCATTTAAGTTTCCCTTGGAGCTAGCCCTCGTGGAGCCCTTGGTCTTCCTGTTCTTTTCAGGACTGGTTGCTCTGTAGCCCTGCTTGCCAGATTCTCACCCTGTTTATGTTTACCATCAGAGTGGGAATCCTCTTCACCTCTCTTCTATAGCAGGGCCTCGGTTTTACAAATCTTGTGTCTTTTTACTTTCTTGTCTTGGTGGAGTACATCCAAAATAGCTTCCTGAGAAAAGGAGCATGGAAAGTTAATTTATGACACCCTGCATGCCTGAAAAGATACTTGTTTCCTCTTTGTTAACTAATCCTTTGGCTGAGGATAGCATTTTAGGGTGGAAATCATTTTCCTCCAGAACGCTGAAGGCAGTGCTCCTTGTAGCTTCCAGTGGTGATGTTGAGTATGTGACTTGTTTTTCTTTCTGGAAAAATCTTCTTTATTCTTGGTTTTAAAATTCATGACGATATACATTAGTGTGGGCTTCCCCTGTGGCTCAGCTGGTAAGGAATCTGCCTGCAATGTGGGAGACCTGGGTTCCATCCCTGGGCTGGGAAGATCCCCTGGAGAAGGGAAAGGCTACCCACTCCAGTGTTCTAGCCTAGAGAATTCCATGGACTGTATAGTCCACGGAGTCGCAAAGAGTCGGACACGACTGAGCGACTTTCACTTTCACATACATTAGTATGAGCCATTTTCCCCATAGTCTTAGAATTCAGTGGACTCTTTTGATCTGGAAGCTCATGTCTTTCAGTTCAGGGAATTAGTCTCAAAATATTTCTTAGAAAATTTCCCTTTCTTTTGTTTCTAGAATTCATATTATATGTATATTGGATCCCTTGCATTAATCTTCTCATTTTTTTAGTAAAATGTTTTCTCTTTGATTTTCCATCTCTATATTTTTTGTTTTCTAGGAAATTTCAAGTTTATCTTTCAATATTTCACTCAAATTTTTAATTCTTGTTGTTATAAGGGCTCCTGGTCTTCTCTGAATATTCACCTTTAAAATAACTTTTCATTTTTGTTTAATAATATCTTCTATTATCTTAGAGTATTGAAGGTTCTGAAGTTTTTTTTTTCCTTCCTGCATTGCTTCCTTTTCCTCTGAATTTCTAATTTTAAATGTTTGATTTGGTCTTTGTCTTTCATGTTAAAGATTTTTTTTCAAATGTCAGATCCTTGGCTATCCATTTCTATTTATGAAGAAGACATTAAAGGGCCAATTGAATCTACTGGCCTATTGAATCAAGCACCAATTGATGAATGAGTAATAAAATACAGTATAGCTATACAATAGAATATTATTCAACAGTTAAAAGGATACATGCTACAACATGGATGAGTCTTAAAAACATACTAAAAAATGAAAGAAACCAGTTACACAAGATCACATATTGTATGAGTCCATTTTTTTTTTATTTTTTATTTTTATTTTTTTTATTTTTTTATTTTTTATTATTGTTTTTGCCATACATTGTCATGATATCACCATGGGTTTACATATGCTTCCCCTCCGGGTCCCCCCTCCCTCCTCCCTCCCCCCCGGGAAATCTCGCTGCACCAGTCCCGAGCATCAATCCTGGGCTGGCGATTGATTAGACACATGACAATTAACATGCTTCAATGCCCTTCTCCCATCTCATCCCACCCTCACCCTCTGTATGAGTCCATTTATGTGAAGTGTTCAGAACAGACAGATCTGTAGAGACAGAAAACAAATTAGTGGTTGCTTAGGACTGGAAGAAGCAGGAGATGACTGCTAAAGGATAGATTTTTTATTGGGCTGATGAAAATGTTTTAAAATGATGTGATAAAGGTTGCACAATTCTGTAAATATACGAAAAGTCCTGAGTCATGCAGCATCTCTAAAAGACAGATTTGGGACAATTGGAGACATTAGAATGCAGCCATGTATTATTCTATTTTGTCAGCGTTAAAGTTCTGGGGTGTGACAGTGGTGTGATTACGTAGGAGAGTGTCCTTGTTCTTAGAAGATATGCACTAAAGTATTTAAGGATGAAGTATCATAGTAGCTTCAACTTAGTATTGAAATGTGTTTAGCCAAAAGAGAAGTATTTGGTGTATGTATTATAAAGAGATCAAGCACATGTTGACAATTGTGGATGTTAGTTGTCATTCTTTTCTGTAGTTTTGAAACTTTCAAAATAAAACATTGGGGAGAAAAGGTTAATTGCCACCAAATTTGAAACCAGATTTGCGATCCATATTATTATGAAAATTCAGCATTTCCAAAGATTCTTATTCATTCATTTAAAATGTCTATTTTTTTAAAATTGTAAGCATAATGCTTAATGAGATTTTGTAAAATATAGAAAATAATATTTAAATTTGACATTTAAAGAAATGGAGTGAGAGCACAGCACATATGGCCAAATTTTTTTGACTACTGGGTTTTATTATCAGTAACTATAAATTATAATCAGATGTCAGTAACTGTAAGTCTTTTCTCACAGGCCACTCAGTTTCTCCAGACGTGAATCTTCTAGTCTTCTACCCAAGAAGTATAAGCCCCACAGCCTATATCCTGGTAGCTGAGTGGAAGAGGTGGTGCTGGTTATCTCATTATTTAATATATAGATTTTCCCATAATCCCTTTTTCCTGATGACACTTTGCCCCCAACCTCTGCCATCCCTGATATTACTAGGTCCAGATCCTCTGATTTAGCCACTATATAACTTACACTTGTCAAAACCCAAACTCTGCACACTGAGTAAAAGCAGAAATATGGGTTTCTTGCAATAACTCATGTGACCTGGTACTTCATTTTTTTTAATTGTTAAATAATACTTCATTGTATGGATAGACCACATTTTGTTTATTTGTTCATCATTTGGTAGACCTTTGAGTTGCTTTCATTTTTTTGACTGTTATGAATCATGCCACTCTGAATATCTGTGTATAAGTTTTTATGTGGACATACATCTTCAATTCTCTTGGGTAAATAACCTACAATGGAATTGCTGAGTCATATGGTAACTTTATGTTTAACTGTTTGGGGAATTGCCAAACTATTTTCCAAAGTAACTATCATTTTATAGTCCTACCAGCAATGTATGAGGGTTCCAGCTTTCCATATTGTGTTTGATTTGGTTTTAATTTATATTTCCCTAGTGACCAATGATGCTGAGCATCTTTCATGTGCTTACTGTCTAATGTTATATCTTCTTTGGAGAAGTGTCTATTCAGAACCTTTGCTCACATTTTAATTGTGTTGTTTGTTTTTAAATTTTTGAGTTTTAAGAGACATATGTGTTGTGTATGCATACATACTCTTTATATATTCTGGATGCTAATCTCTTATCAGATATATAATTTATAAATATTTTCTCCCATTTTCTGCAAATTTAATTTTTCACTTACTTGATGGGATCATCTGAAGCATGGAAGTTTTCATTTTGGTGAGGTCCAGTTATCTATTTTTTCTTTTATTCCTGATGCCTTTGGTGTCATATCTAAGAAATTGTTGCCTGACCAAAGGTCATGAACACTTACTGTTAGGTTTTCTTCGAAGCATCATATGTTTTAGCTCTTACACCTAGGTTCATAATTCATTTTGAGTTAAGTTTTGTATGTGGTCTGAAGTAGGAGTCTTTTGCATGTGAAATCCCAGCTATTCCAGCACCATTTGTTGAAAGTGCCTTGGATTCCTTATCATTTGAAAACAATTTGTTAAAAAAAAGTATTCTGCACTCTTCACATTCAGACGCCTTCTTTCCCTTTGGAAGACTGCTTGCCGACAGAGATGTAGATGGTGGAGTCTGCGTGGAAAATTTTATCTAAACTTCTTTTTCTAGTATTCTGTTCTCTTTTTGTTATTCTAAAAGTACACACAGAAAAAAGATCCATACTAATAGTGTCATTTACCAGGCTTGATTATTAAAGGTGAATTAAAGGAATTTTAATTAAAGTCCTTACATGCTTTGTTAGGAAGAGCTGTTAATTAAATTAATAGTTTTGGGGGAGGGAGGAGAGAGGGTGGTTCTGGAGGGGGAGCATATGTAAACCCATGGTGATATCATGGCATTGTATGGCAAAAACAATAAAAGGGAAAAAAAATAAATTAATAGTTTTGACTACTTTTATTTATGACCAGCTTGCCTGTGCCTAGTTGCTTGAGAGAATGGCTTACTATTGTTAAATACATAAATTCTAGAAACGAACCCTTGTGATTTTTGATCTGAGGTCCATGTTTGAAGCTGTTTTTCTTGTTTTACACATCGTATTAATATGTATAGCAGTTTGTCTCTGATCAGTAGTCACACAGGTCTCTTAATGAATCTCGGTGTCAGTTGTTCGAGATGATGACTGTTTCCGAAGTGAAATTCATGTACTAGCTATCAGACCTGTGATGAGTGCCCTACCCCAAGCTGGAGGAAAATCTGTCCAGCAGGTTTGGTAGCAGATAGAAGGAAACTTCACTGATTTATATAGATGAGGAATTGCAATCATGTAGAATAAGTTATTATTTTATCTATGTTACATGAGGCTTCATTATACCATTTGATTTATTTTTGTCTAGTTTCAGTTTTTTTGTAATGAAAACGTTTTAAGGAGTAGATGGTGCCTGGGTTACTGTGCATCTTGAATTAAAACCTGGAAGCAGCCTCTTGTCTTTGTGAGTGACTTTGAACTTGCTCTCTCTGGTTCGCCTTCTGGATTCTACTGATCTCTGACTTTTCTCTTCAGGTAATTTATGCTGCCAGGGATGCCCAGATTTCAGTGGCTCTCTTTCTCCATCTTCTTGGATACCCTTTCTCTAGGAGTTCCACTCTAGAGGAAAACGATGACCACATTGTCTGGAGAAAAATCTTAGAGAAATGTCAAGACGTGGTAGATATCCCATTCCGAAGCAAAGGGCTTAGCCGATCAGGAGACGAGGTTAATGGGGAAGCAACAGAATCTCAGCAGAAAACAAGAAATAAGAAGTCGAAAGCTGATGGAATGATGCCAGGCAACTACCAAGGGAGAGACCCCAGAAAACATAAAAGAAAGCCCCTGGGAGTGGGCTATTCTGCCAGGTAACGGAGTTGTTCTGTGTCTAGTAGATTCAGTGGCCCAGCCTGCACCAAAAGGCATGATGCTTTACCCTGGGTCTGGGAAGAAGGCTTGTGTGGTAAAGTGGCAGAGGCTCTCCAAGAATCTTTATTTTTCCTTTCCTTCAAGGATATTTGGAGCTAGCCTTTATTTGTTTACTTTTCCCTTTTACCCTTCTACTGTTTATTTTTGAGCAGTGGAAGTGGAAATGAGGAGTGCTTAACCTAGCTTTGTCACTGACCTTGATACAACCTTAGATCTGTACTTCCATTATAAATGAGAAAAGTGAAAGTGTAGTCACTCAGTTGTGACCCCATGGACTATAGCCCACCAGGCTCCTCTGTCCATGGGATTCCCCAGGCAAGAATACTGAAGTGGGTTGCCATTCCCTTCTCCAGCCGATCTTCCCTACCCAGGGATTGAACCTGGATCCTCTGCATTGCAGGCAGATTCTTTACCATCTGAGCCACCAGGGGGTATAATTATTATTCCTTGCTTGCTTCAAGAGAGCTGTGAAAGTAAAGTGCCTCATAATTTTCAGGAGAAATGCATCATCCGATTTCTTACTCACTTGATATTTGATTATTTAGAATCGTATCCAGGCCCTAAACTTATGTTATTCTCTCAGTCAATGAGAATTTTCCTGTACAGCTTATGTCTCTATTGCAGAATGATGACTAATAAATACTTTGGAGTGGAAGTTTGGTTCCCCTAAGCAAAATGCCTTTAGGAATTGGATGATTAAATTGAAGCGAGTATTGCGTATGAGCCAGAAATAAATCCACAAGGCACTCATTACTTTAGCTTGAATTTTAATTGACTTGGTTTAATCCAGTGATTACAGGGAAGTTTCTTCATGTTCTGTTCCTGCTTGCTTTCATGGTAGAACCATGTAAACACTACCCAACTTACTCCCTAATTTCCAAATCTATAAATATAAAAACAAATGGTATAAACTAATTCATTTTAATTTCTCTTTCCTAGTCCACTGTAGATGGAGGGGTAAACATGGTTTCTGACCATGTTTTTTTTTCCCTCCCCATGAATGTAACATTTGACCCTAGTGTTGAACGGCTTGGGTCATTCAGAATATAGGAAGGTAACTGATACCTTGTTGAATAGTTTGCTCCAGATTTTAGATTTCTCTCTCCCTTCCCCACAGAAAATCACCTCTCTATGATAACTGCTTTCTCCACGCTCCTGATGGACAGCCCCTCTGCACTTGTGATCGAAGAAAAGCTCAGTGGTACCTGGACAAAGGCATCGGAGGTTTGAGATTCAGCTGTCATACTTGATTTATAGTTAGGTGCATGTGGGTACTGACTGGAGTGGGCCTGAGATAAGGGAGAGGGTTGTGATGCGTAGAAGGCAGAGAGCCCTAGAGACAGGCAGGATGGAGCTGTTCAAAGCCCAGAAATAGTGATCTCTGCCCAGGACACAGCAGAGAACAGCAGAGGTGGTGCTTCTTCCCTGGGGGAGAGGTGGGCAGGCGGTCACGTGCTAACGCTGTCTCTTTCCTCTAAGAGCTGGTGAGTGAAGAGCCTTTTGTGGTCAAGCTGCAGTTTGAACCTGCGGGCAGACCCGAATCCCCGGGAGACTACTACCTGATGGTTAAAGAGAACCTGTGTGTGGTGTGTGGCAAGAAAGACTCGTACATTCGGTGAGTGTCCTGCAGGCTGGGGCTGCCCTCTTGTCTGCCTCTGATGGAAGTTGCCCTTCAAGCCACATGCAGAGCCCTCGGTGGGCTTGGTGAAGTCTGCCCACTTTGGCTTAGAGACTGGTCCCCAGGGGGCCTCCCAGTGTCCCCGAGAGCTTCGACACTCTGCCTGGCCTTGCTGTAGTGGTGCCTGCCACTACCCCCCGCCCCCCTCCAGAGCCAGTTTTTGGTTTCCGGAGTGAAACACTCTTGTCAAAACAGTTTGCCAGCAAGAGAGTCATTCCCTTTTGCTCATGAAGGGACAGAGACCAGTTCCTTCAGAAGCTGCCTTTCTGTGTCCCTGTGATCCCGCCTTGAGTGGCTCACAGGCTTTGTGACCCTGGGTACATGAGTATCCAGGTGACCTGAAGGCACACTCTGGAATAGTCTGAGGTGATTCTGCGTCAAGGTCCCCAGGCAATGAAGGTGACGTTAGCACTGGGCCCGGGTACCCAGACACCTGGGCCTTCTCCCTGGCTACTGAGGTGTGGTGACTCACTTGGCTCCTATCTCCCCTTGCAAAGCGAGACAAACAGTTTTGGCTCCCAGGAGTTTTCCCTGAGAGCTTAGTTCTCCTTAGAAGACAGTGATGAACTTTGATGAACCAGGGAAATAATTTGAGAGTAAGGGATTCTTCAGATGAAGGAAACAGGCTCCTATAGGTCACCAGGCTTCCAGAATTTCAGGAGTAGAGATTACCTGCTGCGTGCTTTGCGAGAGTTATTTTCCAGATGTTAAAGGCCATTAGAATTTCTTTTCAGTTCTCAGATACTTTTCCTTTGGGGAGCACAGCCTTCCAAAGCTGGTTATTAGCCTCTTCCTACCCCTGGCTGGCCAGAGGAGTCAGAGAGCCGGTGGTCTGCACTCAAGGAGAGGGGGACTCAAGGGCCACAGGCGGGTGGGCGGAGACTGGACTAGGTGGTCGGGCCTTTATGTCATCGATGTTGGGTTGCGGGGCCCCAGCTCCTCAGTCGTGTTTAGACCCAGACCGGAATCCCAGGAGGGGATGGAGGGGTAAACATGGTTTCTGACCATGTTTTTTTTCCCTCCCCATGAATGTAACATTTGACCCTAGTGTTGAACGGCTTGGGTCATTCAGAATATAGGAAGGTAACTGATACCTTTCATGTTCCCCTGTGTGGTCTGCTAACGAGCGCTGCCTTGTGCCGCGGGCCCCCTTAGGAAGAACGTGATCCCGCACGAGTACCGGAAGCACTTCCCCATCGAGATGAAGGACCACAACTCCCACGATGTGCTGCTGCTCTGCACCTCCTGCCACGCCATCTCCAACTACTACGACAACCACCTGAAGCAGCAGCTGGCCAGGGAGTTCCAGGCCCCCATTGGCTCCGAGGAGGGCTTGCGTCTGCTGGAGGATCCTGAGCGCCGGCAGGTGCGTTCGGGGGCCAGGGCCCTGCTCAACGCCGAGAGCCTGCCTGCGCACCGGAAGGAGGAGCTGCTGCAGGTGCTGCGAGAGTTTTATCGCACAGACACGGTCACGGAGGAGATGCTTCAGGAGGCAGCCAGCCTGGAGACCAGGTATGATCTACAGGCCTGCTCAGAGGGGAGTGAGGACTGGTCCAGTGTCTTAACGCCGGCTGCTCGGTTTGAGTGCCTGTAGGGTAGAAGCAGGTGCCCTGCAGAGTCTCGTGCTCACCCCACTGAGTATCTGAGGCTCAAGATACCAGGCAGGTGGGACAGAACAATCTACTTGCTGATTAACGTTCTATAGGAGGCCTGCCTTGTGTCCTTGACCTTTTAAGATCATATCCGGGTGTCCAGCCATTTTCATAATGAGCAGGAGAGTTCAAAGGCCCTGGAGTTGAATCTTATGCATTCTTTGCAATAGGAAATCCTCTGGTCAGCACATAAAAGGAAAACTGGAGTCAAGAAATATCCCTCCAGTCTCTGGAGTTGCCTGTGAAGTACAGTGTGTGTGGTTTTGCATCTTTTCCCTTATCCAGGTTGGTGGGAATTGAGACATGAGTTCATGTTTCCTGCCTCTAACCTGCCTGCTGAATGGCATGTTGGCCAGAATTGCTGTTAGTATTTAAATTACTTTTTACATTTTTGCTTCCTTGCTTGCTTTCTCTCTCTTTCCCCATGAGTACATAGTTGAATTCATATCATTTAATTCAGTGTCCCTAAATGAGAAGCATTTTATAGTCTTGAGAAATGAATGGCAACATGGCCCAGATGATAAAAACTCTGGGCTGCCTGTTATAGTTTGCTTCCCAACTTGTCAGTTCTTTCCAGGGATTGAAGTAATTGAACTGATAAGTTTACAAATCCTGAAGTGCTGCTGGTTGCCTATAGTGTTTTGTTATTTAAAAAAAATACCCCCATAAACTTAATCATAGCAACAAACATTTGTTGAACAAATTTTTATAGATATGCTAATCTATTTAGCCAAGTCAATAAACTTTATATAAATTGCATTAATCATTTCTTATACCAACCCTGTGAGGTAGGATTTAGATTTCTTATTGGTTTCTGCTAACATTGTATCCTGTATTTTTTAAAAATCTTTCAAGATTTAAACATTATTCTTAAAACTATTTTCCAAACTTTATTTTAGATACCTCAAAGTTAAGGTTAAGGTTATATTACAAATTAAGGAGATTGGCTCCTTAACCAATTCCCAAATGTATTTCCTGAAACAGCTACATTTCCCCTTTCGGTGACCAACCTATCTAGTAAATTCATCTTGCTGCCTTGGATGGGAGGCTGCTAGGCTTGGACGTCTAGGACCAAGAGGAACAGCTGTTTGGGGAAAGTTAGGCAAGTTAGTGGTATGCTTGTGAGCTAAATAAGAAAATGTCCCGGAGGGCACGAACAGGCTAGATGGGTAAGATTGAGAGTGGGGTGTGGACACGGGAGAGGAACTGAATCCCAGACAGGGAAATCCTTTCATTCACAGGAGCTGACGGCACTGTTCACAAGGCATCTTAGTGAGAAAGGAGGCAGGGCTTCATCTTCTCATGAAACAGCACGAGCTGTGCAACTGAGCAGCCACGGTAGCATTTCACTGTGACCAAAACGCGTCTTGTGGAGATGGTTTGGCATTTCTTTGTATGAGAAGGAAGGCACCAAAGAAATATGCCACCTTTACTTTACATTTAAGTATTACACTGTGATGAAAGCCTGGAACACGTGGGCTGATTGAAGAGCTCATATAAAGGCTAAGTATCGATCAGAGTGAGTATAAGTTAAAAGAAGGGCGAGGGACTTCCCTGGTAGTCTAGTGGCCAAGACTGCGCTCCCAGTGCAGGGGGCCCAGGTTCTTTCTCTGGATCTGATAGAACTAGATCTGAACCCAAGTCTCCTGCACTGCAGGTGGATTCTTCACCACGTAAGCCACCAGGGAAGCCCTAGATCCCACAGGCTGCAACTAAAGATGGATGATCCCCTGTGCTGCAAGTAAAGACTCAGTGCAATCAAATAAATAAATATTAAAAAAAAAAAAATAGAAGGGTGAGCCGATAGGAAGGAAACCCTTGAGTAAATGAAAGACCTCTGTTCTCCACCCATCATCCGCCAGGCAGTGGGGCCCCCGCTAGTAGGGTTGAGCGTTATGCAGTGGCCTTCCTGTAATCAGAATCCCCAGATGCCTTCTGTGGGATTGATTGTGCTTAGTATGTCTGAACTATTTTTAAAAAGTCAGAAATGGGAAAGAAGATGTCTTTAAAAGCATCCAAGTAACCAACCCTTCAGGAGTCCGGCAACCTCTCTGTATACGCCCATGGAAGCCCCTTGGCCCACAGCATCTGGAGCCATTGAGATGCTGTCCTGTGCTTGTGTTCCTCAGACCCTTGTCCTTCGTATCTTGACAGGATTTCCAATGAAAACTACATTCCTCACGGGCTGAAGGTGGTGCAGCGCCACACCCAGGGCGGGCTGCGCGCCCTCATGCAGCTGGAGAGTCGCTGGCGGCAGCACTTCCTGGACTCCATGCAGCCCAGGCACCTGCCCCGGCAGTGGTCGGTGGACCACAACCATCAGAAGCTGCTCCGGAAATACGGGGAGGACCTGCCCATCAAGCTGTCCTGATCACCGCCTCCCTTCAGGGTTAGGACGCCTGGGAAGCTGGAGCCGGGAGTGCCAAGTCACCTCATCACCTCATCCTGTTTTAATGTCATTGTCAAATTCTGGTTGCACAACTCACAATACTAACCCGTCGTGATCATCCCAGGATGCTTCTGGTGGAGCGAGGCTGTTGCTTTCAGGGGTTCTCCCGGTTTTGAATTTCAGCTGGGCAAGAGTGAGAATTCTCTATTCCGCCCTTTTCTGGACAAATGGGAACCTTGGCCTTCATTTTTTTTCTTTTCCCTATAATGCTTTCCCTGTACAGGCGACACATGAGGGATTCTTCCTGAAGAAGAATCTTGTCTTGTCAAGATGCTCAAATTTTTAATATTTCTTCTTCCCTGTCCAACATGTTGGTTTATCTCCAACAGGAGCTGTCAAGGATTACAATCCCATCCAGTTAGGAGGGAGAAAAAAATAAAAAATAAAAAATAAAACGTTCTTCTAGAGATTGGAGAGGTGAAAAGGGGTTGGATTCGTATTCCCAGTTCAGCCCCATAATTAGAAGTTCTTTGGCTGATGCTGTGCTGGAGCTCACCCGGATGGGGAGCCGGCCCACCTGGGCTGCTGCGGTTTATTACGCATCCTTAAAATACTGCCCTTTACACGTTCAGGACCAAGGCAGCACTTTCCTGCCGTATGTTTTCACCCTAACACTGGAGGGAGTTCTTTTCTGGAAAGAGGCCTGGGTGGGCCACAGAGAAGCACAAGCCCCATCTCCCTAGACAACTTGGATGATTTGCTCAGCGTTCGGCCGTTGGTTGCACTCCTCCTGCCCAGAACGTCAAGGTTTTTAGCGTAATCCCTTTCTGAGAGGAAGATTATCTTTTCTCAAAATCAGTATCTGGTCCCTTCAGTGTTCTGTGTTCTATCAGATTTGCAATACTGACCTCTTTTAAGCTCTTTAATTCTCTCCCAGAGCCATTTGGTCAGGTTGCAGTGAGAGGATTTCTCCATCTCCCATCTTGTCTGGGACACTGGGATTAATGGTGGTGTGTCTCATCTCTCTAAATGTGAGGCCACCACTTTGAGCATGAAATCAACTTATTAGTGATTAGTTTTGGTTTTGTTTTTTTTTTTGTAGTATAAGGAAGACTTTCTTACCTGACAAGATTTTAACACGTTTTAAAAAAAAATTTTTATGGCCAGAACTAAACAGGAACTCTGTTTTGAAACTGTGCCTGAGTTGGTGATGGCTGCTCTAACATTAAGTAAAACAACTTCTAAGCACAAAGTTCACCAATTGTAAATGTAAAACTTTTTGCTTTATAACTTTGTGAATCAGCAAATATTCTTGGAGAAGATCTTTATCCTATAGGTCCCTGCCGGGTGGCAGCCCATGGCGTGTGCGAAGTCGCTTCAGTTGTGTCCGACTCTGCGACCCTATGGGCTGAAGCCCCCCAGGCACCTCTGACCATGGGATTCTCCAGGTAAGAATACTGGAGTGGGTTGCCAGTCCTTTCTCCAAGGGGATCTTCCCCACCCAGGGATGGAACCCACGTTTCTTACGTCTAACTTGCATTGACAAGCAGGCTCTGTACCACTAGCGCCACCTGAGAAGCCCGTGGTATGTACGCATTGATTCCCCTTCCCCACCCTATCCCAGCCCAGCCCACCCCAGCCCACCCCCGCCCCTAGCTTTGACCCCTGGATAGCAGCCCACCACACAAGCACTTATTGCATTTTTTTCCTCTTCCTTTCCCGCTCGTCCTCAAATGGGTGTTTCTGGGGTCTAAGTCAGAAAGCTTGAAAACAAACAGTACCCGCTGCTTTGGGGGCCGTATGTTCTGCACACTAGGTTATTATGGGGCTGTAACGGCTCTGGAGCCCGCGGCAGAGGACGGGGAACGGACGGGCGGTCGTCGTAGCAGTCAGGCTTGCCACAAGGGGGCGCCGGTGGCTCTTGCTTTATATTCAATCTTGCGAAATAAGGGGCTTTTATACCCGGTTCTTGGACATGCTCACGACTTATGTTTCAGATTGTGTTTATCTGATTTTGAGTCATTTTGATAAGTTTTATAAGAAAAACCTCTTTCTCTTAAGAGAGTATGGCTCCTCCTTTCTCTTTCACACTAAGAGGTGAGAATCACGTCCTAAGAGGTCGTTTAAGGTGCTGTGGTTGCTGCGGGTAAAAGGACTGGGTTCTCCAGTAGAGCTCCCTGCAGAGCTTAATATCACAGAGCCAGCAGCCAAGATAGAAGAAAAATCTGGACTATGGCACACGCAAGCTCTGTCCTTTTTAGAACACGCGCTGTTTGGATTTCAATCTTTCGTTTTCTTAAACCAGCCTTGGACTTGAGCAGCCTGTTCCTAAGCCTGACAATTGCTATCTCAAATGAGTTGTTTTAGGGTCGGCGTATTTTAAAATAAAATTTTTTTTCTGATATAAAAGTATCACATATGCTTGTTAGAGACGAATCTTAAGAATGAAAATCCATCATCTCTCTGGATAGAACAAAACTAATCTGTGCAGGTATGTTTATGAATTTCCTTTCAGTATTTAAAAATGCATATATCGTGTGTAGTATTTAAACAGACTTGCGAGTCATATATATAGCTTGGTATCCTATTTTTCCTTCATTTAACATGGTATGAATAATTTCTTATCTCTTTAAGTCTTTGAAAGTAGATTTCCAGTAACTTTACCTTACTTTATTATCCATGCCCACACAGTTGAAAGTTTTGGTTGCTTTGGATCCTTTGTTAATATCAATGATGTATGCAATTAACTTTTTTGTGTGTAAATCTTTGTCTATAACTTTGCTAACTTATTTAGGTTAGAACCTTAAACATTGGATTGCAAGGAGAGGGAGGCATGTTGCTGGAGTGAGGACAAATTGATATCCATTTTTAGGAGTTTCTGTGATGGGAATGCTTGCCTTTGACCCTTTCCCTCACGTCCCAGAGCATTTGCTGAGTTTCCTTCTCTGTGAACAGCAAGTGAGTGGACAGTGTCACAGCAAAGGCCTCTCTGATGTGCCTGAGCATTACAATTGCAGGCTCAGAGTCTTTTTTCTGCTTCCCTTCTGCTCTCATCCTTCCTTGCCTCATTCCTCCTTGCAGGAGTGATTTTTGGAAATACTGCTTGTTTTAAAAGAAAATTGTAAAAAAAAAATTAAAAATAAAAAATTTTATTTTAAAATAAAAGTTATGGCCTTTTTTCCCCCCTGATAAACAAGCAATTACTGATTTGCCATTCTAAAGTGAACAAAGCATGATATTCAGGGATTTGTTTCCCTCTTAAGAGTGCAGCCATAAGTTACTTATTCTTATCCATGTCACAGACAGAGATCAGATGACAAAATGTGTTCTGTTGAAATAAAGCCATTTTAATCCCTCATTTTAGACTCTCAGGAGCCCAGCGGACAGAAAGAGCTTTTGTTCAGCTTCCTATTCTAATGTTTGGAGCCCTAACATTTGACTATAATTTAAATTCTTTGTTATCTTACCTCTGAGATTTTCATTCATTCATCTTTTCTTTTTTTAAAAAATTCATTATGTCCCATCTTCTGAGAGGTACCATAATTTCTCAGTTTACTAGTTTGTTAATTACGTATTTTAAAAGGGTTCTTTTTTCTGGTCTTGTCTTTTCTGTTCTTTATATGGTCATTTTTAGAGTACCTCATCCCTCAGGAATACAGTTGAGAACCAGTTTTTCTTGGATGAGATAGCCTGTAAGAGGGGGAGAGAATGATTCTTGTTTTTGTTTAGTCACTAAATCATGTCTGACATTTTTATGACCCCATGGACTGTAGCCAGGGCTTCTTAGGTGCCGCTAGTGGTAAAGAGCCTGCCTCCCAGTGCAAGAGACTTAAGAGATGTAGGTTTGATCCCTTGGTTGGGAAGATCCCCTGGAGGAGGGCATGGCAACCCACGCCAGTGTTCTTGCCAGGAGAATCCCATGGACAGAGGAGTCTGGTGGGCTACAACCCATAGATTTCCAAGGAGTTGGACACAACTGAAGCAACTTAGCACGCATGCATGGACTGTAGCCTGCCAGTCTCCTCTGTCCATGGATTTCCCAGGAGAGAATACTGGAATGTTTTGCTATTTCCTCCTCCAGGAGATGTTCTCCACCAAGGGATCGAACCCACATCTCCTGCACCGGCGGGCAGATTCTTCACCAGAGTCACCTGGGAAGCCCCAATTCTCGTATTGTTGATTCTTGACTGAATAATAAAAAATTTATACATAATCCTCAGAATACTTTTTTTGGAACTGAGTTACTCTTTTTAGGTATTCCCCAAGTTGCCCCCTCATGCTGGAGCCAAATACCTTCCATCTGTCCCCAGTTTTGCATCAGGTTGATGGAGCTGGGCTGAAATGCAGCCAAATGATCATTCCACTTGTTCAAAAGTACCTGTTCCACCCACTCTACCAGGGAGATGCCTTTGCCTGTGGCACCAAGGTCCTTACTTAACTAGCAACATGTTATCTGAGAAGGTGGGAAGTACATTAGACCATTGTTTCCTCCTCAGTAGCCTCGTCTGTGGCCAACTCTGGTTGTTGGCACCCCCCAGTCACTGTGAGTACTGGACCAAATGGGTAAGCCCATGGGAGATAAGCAGGAGCTGACTTCCTGTGCATGGGAAGAGGGAATGTTGGAAGGCCTAGTTCACACTCCCTGGGTGTTCCCTCCTCTCAGGCAGTGGTACTTGCTGCCTTAGAAGGTCACTGTCTGACTGAGTGGAGATAGTTAATCTCGTATCCTCCAGACCGAACTCAAGGCATTTGCCCTCCTTGCAACTTCCTCATTTGCTTTTAATTCTTGAATTTCTCTCTCTTGCCTGATGGGTAGCCTGTTGCCTTTCTGCCAGCATAAGCTTCAAGAGCTGAGTTTACAGTCAGCATTATTATCAATGTGATGTGTGGTCCAGATATTCCCGAGTTGTAGAGGCTACTTACACTCTACACCTGCTTCCCAAAGATCTCCCTTCTCAGGCTGCAACATGCTGGGGCAGAGTTGGGATTCTGACTGCTAAGACCACCAGGGTATCTATTAAGTCCTGGATAAGAATCCAAAATTTGAGCTGGTGGGGGATGAAAAGAAATAAGAGATTGAGACATGGTCAGTCTTAAAGAAGGTACATTTATTTGGTTGGTGGGGGAGGATGGGAGCATAGTCCATGGACTTACCTTTACATTTTGCTTCTTGTGGCTCACCTGGTAAAGAATCTGCCTGCAATGTGGGAAACCTGGGTTCTATCCCTGAGTTGGGAAGATCCCCTGGAGAAGGGAAAGGCTACCCACTCCAGTGTTCTGGCCTGGAGAATTCCACAGACTGTATAGTCCATGGGGTCACAAAGAGTCAGACACAACTGAACAACTTTCACTTCACTTCAAACTCAATTGTATAGTGTACTGGAGGATCAAGAGGCCTTGGTGATAGTGTCTGGTTCTGGCCATCAGCTGTGTATCTTTGGTCCAATCGCTTAACTTTTTTGGATTCCTTTCTGTACCTATGAAACTAGGAGTTTGAATTAGATGTTCCCTACGGGGCCTACTAGTGTAGCATTCTGTAATACATCCCAGTGTTGTTTTATGTGGCACTTTCCCATGGGTGCTGTGTACCTTCTGCTTTGTTTCACATTCTCATCCCACCCCCAGCCCTGGGAATGGAGGCTGTGCATGAATGGAAGCAGGGTGAGGAAGGCAGGATGCCACACTGTGTCCTCCCAGCCCTGTTGACTAGGGCCAAGCCTGCTCCCTCCATCTGGAGTTCCTGCTGCTGCTGCTAAGTCGCTTCAGTCATGTCTGACTCTGTGCGACCCCACAGACGGCAGGCCACCAGGCTCCGCCATCCCTGGGATTCTCTAGGCAAGAACACTGGAGTGGGTTGCCATTTCCTTCTCCAATGCATGAAACTGAAAAGTGAAAGTGAAGTCGCTCAGTCGTATCCGACTCTGCGACCCCATGGACTGCAGCCTACAAGGCTCCTCCGTCCATGGGATTTTCCAGGCAAGAGTACTGGACTGGGGTGCCATTGCCTTCTCCAATCTGGAGCTCCACCTGGGGTCAAAATACTCTTCTCACCAGAGATGTACTGTGTGTGGCCTTAGGGAACTCACATTTCTATTCAGTTCACTATTTGACAGTAAAGAAGAGAAATCTTTATCTTCACTCACATTGCTAGTGCCATAAGGCTTAATAAATCAGCATGGAGTAGAAAAGAGGCATCTTTGCCAAGTGTTGTAAATGGGAGGATGTTGGGGAGGAAAAAAGATTTCTCATTTAAAGATTGGAGATGTTGAGGCTGTGCCATGGAGAGAATTGAATAGAACTGGGCACTTGGAAAGGAAAACGTTAAACCAGTAAGTTAATATTCTCTTTTTTTTATGCTGTCAGGACTACCTAAGAAAATTTGAGGGGTCCACTGTGTTAACACATTGTTCTCCATCCGTGCACCCTAAGACATAATTAACTGCCAGGGAGACTCGAGAAGTCTCTAGGGCCTGCCTTTCGATAACCCTGACCCGCCTGGGCCTTTGTCCTGTTTAACTTTCTGGCCACAGTGAGACAGATGTGTGCAAAATGTAAAGACGGTACTTTATAAGCTCCCAAGAGACATTTCCCCCTCTGTGTATCCATTCTCTGTCACCTGGCAAAAGGTGCATATTCCAGTCCATCTTTGTGCTTAGTTTCAGTCCCAAAGAGGTTATGGTATATTGGCTTTGTGTTGCATAAATTTCTTTGTACCAAGTATGCTAAACTTGAAGCTCTTTTCACAATAATCACTTCGATGTAGACATAAGTCCCCCTTTTTCTACTATACTGGGGTCATTTTGTTGTTGTTCTGGATCAACAACCAGATTGCCAAAAAGGAGGATAAAGTATCTCTCCTCTGTCCTAAAATGTAGACATCTTTTGTTATATCTCGGGCTTCCCTGATAGCTCAGTTGGTAAAGAATCTGCCTGCAATGCAGGAGACCTGGGTTGATTCCTGGGTCGGAAGATCCCCTGGAGAAGGGATAGGCTACCCACTCCAGTATTCTTGGGCTTCCCCTGTGGCTCAGCTGGTAAAGAATCCGCCTGCAATGGGGAGACCTGGGTTTGATCCTTGGGTTGGGAAGATCCCCTGGAGAAGGAATAGGCTACCCACTCCAGTGTTCTGGCCTGGAGGATTCCACGGACAATCCATGGGGTCACAAAGAGTCAGGCACGACTGAGCCACTTTCACGTCGCTGCGTTATGTCTCATGGCGCCAGCTGGAGCCCCAGTCCGTTGGCTCACTTCCTTTCTAATCAAGATCTGTATGTTTGGCCCTGGAGGTTTGGTCAGCCTGAGCTGTAGCCCATATGGCTCCGAGTTCTTGGATACAATGAGCAAGACTAAAGTTGGCTCCAGAAAGGAACAGAAGATGACTTCGGGTTAGTTTTTCTTTTTTCAATGTTATACAAGTGCAGAGAGTTGGCTGCCATCCCCCTCTCAAACCATCAGCAGAGCTTGACCTTGGCCAAGATTTTGCCTCATCCTCTCGGCATTTTAGCATCGAGTTGCGTTTCAGCCGTGGAATGCTTAACCAAAAGCACATGCTCTCGTGGTAGCTTCCAAGGAGCGAGTTTTTGCAGAAAGTCCACATCATGTGTTGTCTCAAAACAACTGTTTTCTCTGAACCACCAACCCAAAAAACCCCCAAATGGTGATTCTTTAGTTTATTTGTACACAAGGGCTGAAATTTTTGCTGCTGTTAATAATACTTGATTGGAGTGCAATATCGTGAAAATACAATAAAGAGGACAAATCTTAGAAGTACAGCTTGGTAAATTTTGACAAATGTATATATGTACCCATGTCATTAGGAGGCTTCCCTGGTGGCTCAGTGATAAAAAAATCCACCTGTCAATGCAGGAGACATGGATTTGATCCCTAAGCCGAGGAGATCCCCTAGAGAAGGAAATGTCAACCCACTTCAGTATTCCTGCCTAGGAAATCCCATGAACAGAGAGGAGCCTGGGGGGCTATAGTCCCTGGGGTCAAACAGAGCGACTAATTCATGTAATCATGAAGGGCTGGAGTTTTTTGTATTACATGAAACATACATCCTGATGATGTACAGCTTGGGCTTGGGAGGTTGTACATTCAGGTAGCTGAGCATATTACTGTATACACAGCGAATCCAGGTCAAAATGTGATGACATTGGGTGGTCTGAATCCAGGCAGTTTGTTCTCTGTCACTCCCAGGAAAACTGGGTACTGCAAAGCTTCATGATGTCTGTTTTTAACAAGTTACTTTTAAGAAGAAATAATACATGCACATAGGACAAAATTTGTTTTTAAATGTGTAATGAAAAAGGAACCTCCTCCTCAGTCCTTTCCCTTCCTGACAGTAACCACTGTTACTATTACTTGTGTACTGTGCATCCTTCAGAGAGGGGCAGAAATGGAATGTGAATGTGTGTGGGTTTGCTTTTAAGACTTAGGTTTCTTCTTTGCTAAGTGAGAATTTCTCTGCCCTTCTCATACTCTAAGCTCTAGTCTCTAGGGCATTCTAGTCTGGAGCATTTGTGTAGAAATCTGGATCCTGCAGCCTCAATAGAACTAACCTATTTGTCTTACACTCTACAAAGTTTATACTCTGGCTCCGTCATCTAGCTCCAAAGTCCATGTTTCTCACAGGATTGGCCATGAGTTGATAAGTGTTCTAGGCTGGGTTTTTTTACATTAGGCTTTCCACTTCTTTTAATATATATTTTTAATTTTCTGTAATAAAAATTTTTTAAAATGTCTTATTCCTTCAGCAGTAGCTCCTGCCACACACTTATCTACTTAGGTTTTGGGTTTGTTTTAAAGTAATGGTTTACTGCAACCTAAAAGGAAACTGTAGATGGACCTCTAGGCAGTCCCCCTCACACTCCCCCCACAACCGCGACCACCCAAACCGACATTTAAAATTCCAAAGTTACAAACATGAACAGGATGATTATTCACCTTCAAAAGCCATCCTTCTTTTTAAACATAGGGCTGACCTCAAATTTATTTTGAAAAGCCGACTCCTGTGGCAAGCAAAATTTGGTGTGATTTGTACACTAAGTTTCTCAAGAATGTAAATCTCATGCAGAGCAGAGGACTTATATTCAGCCTTGAAAAGTATTTTACACAATATATGGGCTCAAGAGCCAGGGAAGGATGAACCTGTCAGACCCACCCTCTCGGCTGGGGAGAAAACAAAGCCTTCATGGATGGCTTTCCTTGGCCACTACTTCTAGCCACTTCTAATTTTGTATCCCTCTGTGCCAGGTGGATGAGGAGTCAGATCATCTCCAGGTCAGAGCATCCCAAAAGATGCACAGGTGTTTCCCATTCAAGTCCCATATGGTTTCCCTCGGGCCATTTTATCCTTGATGTCCTTTCACATTCTCTACTTTGTCTTGCTGTAATCCAATCCACCCAAGGCCTCTCCAGTCATCATTAAGTATGTTCCCAAGGGTCAGGGAGCTCTCTTGGAGCATCCCTTTAGAGCAGCTGCTCACATTTGAGCAGCATCTGCTTTCCAACAAGCTTGCAGACAGAATGAAGAACGTGGTTGAGTCTTTCGCAGCGGGAAGTGGATGACACCAGTAACCTTCGGGACTGCCATCAGGATGCTGCGGGTTGAGCGGCCCGGCAACTCGTGTGCGCAAGCGAAGGTGGGTGATTCCCAGAAAGGGCAAGTGGGTCTTCAGCCCTGTGGCCCATGCAGGGTCCTAAGGCTGGAACGGTTCCCTGAGCCTCTCGCTCCAGCTCTTTCTGGGCAGGGAAACAGAATGAGGCAAAATGCCTGGTGTGTTTTAAATAGATTTGGCTCACTGCAGCCAACAAGCCCGACAGCTCTGGGAGGTGAGTGACCCTTCCTGAGAGATTTCTGTTGCGCCATTCCTCAGCCTCCATCCCCGCCCCTCCTGCTTCTCCTTTCTGACCTCACTCCCCTGCTCTCTGGATGGTTTCTCTTCAGGCCTTTCTGGTTTTCATATTTATTGCACTTTTGTTGGTTTTCGCTCTCTGCCTTTTCTTTCCCCGAGGCTGCTTTTCCTCACGCCCTGTATCTTCTCATCTCTTGGAGTCTGTTTCTGTCCGTCTCCCAAGAGTCCGTTTCCATCTGCTGCTCCTTGTCTGTCTCTGCGTCTTAATCGTCCTCCTGCCCTCACCTGGGCTTTACTGACCCTGGAAAGAAAGAAGGGAGGCTTGGAGGAAACTACTGTGAGCAATCCCACGTGGTGGGGCAGGTAGCAGCCTTCGTCTTGGGAAATGGACCTTAGCCGCGGCAGCTCTTCCTGGGCAGAGTGGCAGAGCAGTAGGTAAGCCGGAGGAGGAGGCAGAGATGGACAAGAGGGGTGGAGGGCCCAGCACCCACTCAAGGTGACAGTCAGAAAAGGAGGTGGAAGAGGAAGCCCGGTGGATGCCATGAGGAGGAGCTGGGGTGCAGGGGTGGGAAACCAGGGACATGGGACCACAGCCCAGCTCTGCTCAGCAGAGGCGGGCAGCGTGAGAGAAGAAGGCGCCTTAGAGACCCTTTCTTGCCACTCATCTCTGGCCCTTTTGTTCTTTTTCTTTCATGTTTCTGTCTTCATGTTGTATTAGCAGCAGAAAACGCCATGCCACAAAAGGCAGTCTGTCTTTGAAAGGGAATGGCCAGATCCGGAGGGTTGAAGGCTGGATGCACTTCCCTCTCTGCTGAATTCGTCGGTCCCTCTGCCTCTGTCTGGCTGCTGGAGCCATGAGGGCCGGCCCTTGAATGGAGGTCCTGTATCAGCTCTGACAGCCCAGCCGGGGTGCCACCAGCAAGGGCAGCCGGCAGCACTGTGCGTCCGCAGACCCCCTCCAGGCGCCAGGGGAGCTGGGCTGTTCGCCAGCGAGGGCTTGGACTGAGGGGCGGCTTCCAGAGGCTGACGCCAGCCCCTCCAGGGGTTGCTCCTCCCCGGCTAGGGGCTGAGCTGCAGAGGGGCCTGCGGTAGAAGAGAAAGGAAAACTCTTGCTTAAAAAATGTTTTACACTGAAGAGGTGATGCGTGCGTGTGGCAAAACATTCCAAAGGTATAAAGCAATGAATGAATATACAGTGAAATCTCCTGCTCCTGTTCACCTCAAGGTCCCCTCCTCAGAGGTATCCCTGGATGTAACAATCTCTTGCACATTCTTCCAGTATCTCCTTTTTAGGTGTCTATATCCTGGAAAATTTCAGATTATTCAGGCAATGGAATATCTGCAATTGTTTGGATGCATATGTATATATGTAATATGTGCCAGGGGACTCAGTGATAATAAAGAAAATTGCATCTCAGTTCATTGCCAATAATTCTTGCTGGGGCACAGAATGGTTTTAAAAAATTAAAATAAGTAAACAGAATAATAAGATGCCAGCACTAGAAAGGACCTGCTAAGTCTTATTGTACGAAACCCCTCGTTTTAAACATGAGAAAGAAGTTCGGATAAGTGACTTTTCCAGGGTCACCAAGCTGGCTTATGGCACAACTAGGACTAAAACCCCAGCTCCTCGCCTCCTAATCATTCCAAGTGTCCAAGAACATACTAGATGCTCTGTCTGTAGGTAAGGGCCTTTGGAAAGACATGTGATGAAATGGAAAGAAGGAAAAATGATTGGGCATGGGTTTAGAAATTTCCTTTGGAGGAGAATATAGTGAAAGAAATCAGTAATTCCAGGAAAGACCTGAAGTCGAAGACCTGGAAAACAGCATGCGCATGCACACTCACACGCAGAGGCATTGGAAGAAGGCAGAAGATGAACGCCGATGAAGTCTATTGTCTGTCTCCCCAGCAGAGACTGTGAGAAGCGGCATGACTCCCGCTTTGCTGAAAAACCTGCACCCTTTGGATCCCCTGTTGCTGGGCTGGAGGCAGAGGCAGGCATTTTCAATTGGGCAAGAGGCAAAAATCACTTCAGATTAGAATAAGATGACAATCTGTGCAGGAACCGGGGTCAGGGATGCCAAGTGGGAGTGGAAGCTGGGCCTGGCCAGGCCATCACGGAGCCCTGCCCCCAGTGGCTCCATGAGTACTGGCAGCCCCAGCGGTTTACACCACCTACCAGGCCGAAACACCCTAAGATTTATGTACTGACAAAATAGCATCATAAGTTTAAAAAATTCTCTCTGCTTTGACATCAGCTCCAGACACTGTGAACAATTTCAGTGTCCAAGCCAGATTGATGAGCCCTTTGATGGCTTCAGAGGGTGGCTTCAGTGAGCGGGGACATGTATGACTGTAAACATTGGCTGTAAAAACCCTCAATTGCTTTGAAATGGTAAATTTCCAGGCAATGTGGATCTGATGTCATATGCCTCCTGCATTAACAGCTTTTTCTTCCTGTTCAATTATTTTGGCTGGTAAGGGAGTGGAAATTACACTTCAAAATATATCGACGGGTATTTTCAGCCTGCTGAAAGCTTCAAAATATATACCAATCCTGGGAACGTTCCCTTAATTTCCACTTCCCAGTTCTCAAGGAAAATGGAGGTTTCAATTATAGATGGAAGGACTTGCAGGACGAAGTCCTCTTTTTAATTCAGATGCTCTCTGGTCTTATCACTGACCTGTTTTTGAGCTGAATTTTGTTCCAGACCTAGGTGGAAAGGTCTGGAAAGGAAAGGTCCATCCTTGCATGTACCAAATGATGAGGTCCTTGACAAAAAGAGGAGTATTTCTAAGGACCTGTGTCCAGGGCCTTGAAACAGGGCAGCTGACACGGGAAAAAGCTAATTCTGTCTCTTTGTCTTCACACGAGGGATCCAGAGGTCCTGATTTCTGTGCCCATGCCATCTCCCCCGTGCCTAGGTGCTGGGTACACAGGCAGCCTCCCAGCTATGTTTTTGCCCCAGTTGTGTTATGGTTTTCTCTGCCTAACTGACCTCTTCCACTCTTCTCCTGAGCACCAGACCTGGATTTAAAACTCCCTTCCTGGGTGGATCACGGAGAACTCAAGTTCAGTAGACCACGTCTCCTAAATCTGCTCCTCCTCCCGTGTTCTCCATTTCAGTTAGTGGTTATCTTAAATCAAAGCACTTGTCTCCTACACAAGAAATGGACATGTTATCCTCAAATCATTTCTCTCACCTCCGCCTCCAACTGGCCACCAAATCCGTTGAGTCTACCTTCCTTCTCTTCTGCTCCAGTGTTTCTGCCCTAATCCAGGCCCACAGCATTGCTTGCCTGGACTATTGCAATGTCATTGTGATTCCCTGGTCTTCAGCCTTGTCACTAAAACTAATAACTGATCACGTCATTCCCTATTACAAGATCTTGGTTGGTTCTTCATGGCTTTCCAGAATAAGTCCAAACTACTTCCAAAAGCACACAAGACACCTCCTGTTAGCTGGCCCATCTCTCTCTCTAACCTGGTTACCATCACCACCCTCTCCCCCATACACACTCAACGACTGACTGCTATCTTCCCCACTTGCTTATCCTTTAAAAGACTCAGCTCTCACATGACTTCTTCCATATGATGAAGGCCCCTTTGTGCTTGTATAGAGTCTATTATATCACGTGGTGACCATTTGTCCCTATTGCCCTATTATTGCTGATGGGGCTCCTTAGGAGCTGGAATCAGCTTTTGTTCACGTTTGTATTCCTGGAACCTAGAAGTGCTTGGCATGGTAGGTGTTCAAGAAGGAAAGGGAAGGGGCTTCACTGGTAATTCAGTGGCTAAAAAGACTCTACACTCCCAATGCAGGAGGCCTGGTTTCGATCTCCAGTCGGGAAACTAGATCCCACAAGTTGCAACTAAGAATTCGCATGCCACAACTAAAAGACCTGGCACAGCCAAACAAATAAATATAATTTTTAAATTGAAAAAAAAAAAAGAAAGAAAGACTGGAAATACCACCCTAATGGGCAAACAGGCCTTAGTTTACTATTTGAGTGATCTAGGTGACATTTTAATAGGACAGAATGGGGAACAGCAGCAGCCTGCCACCCTAGACATTTATTCCTTCATTTGCTCATTGCGCAGATCCTGAGAGAGAGCTGCCATGATGCCCAACGCTGTGCTAGACACTGGAGATACACAAAAGCAGACTGCCAGGTCCTGCTCAGAGGAGCTCCTGTTCAAAGGCGAGAGACAGGCACGGAGCAGGCAGTGCCCTGACGTTTGGGGCCGTCTTGTCCGCTCTGAGGCCCTGTGCCACTCGGCTCCACAGAGGCTGAGGAGGAGGGATCGGGGCAAAGGAGGCAGGCAGTGAGATGCGGAGGTCCCGGAGGGCGGGCGTGCAAAGGGCTTTGCCTCCGGGACCAATCCTGCTGACCAGCTGGCTTTATTTATGCATTTTCCTTTGAAGGAATTCCTTGCTGTTAAGAAGAAGCATTTGACACATTCCTAATTAGCCCTCAGACTCTGCAAGCCTACTATTCCCAAATGGAGCAGCTGGGTCATCTCATGATCAGTAATGTTTGTAGTTCCTGCACTTCTTCACCAAAATCAAGGTCGTTCCTCCCTTGACTTCTGGTGGGACCATAGAGGATTCTCTCACCCCAGTCACCTGGGGCAGCGGGGCTTAGTGCCCGGCCCTGTGGTTGGGGGGCAGACAGCTGCTGCTGCGGAAGCCCTGTGAGGAAGCCTGGGTTACTCACTGTACCAGCCCACACCAACCCAGGTGGGTCACGCCCTTTCTCTGGGCTCTAGTCCTGCACCGTCTCTCAGACCCTCAATTTAACAGAGCAGTGCTGAGTACCCTCCTCCTCATCTTCTTCCCCCCTTTCTTCCACCAACAAACATTCAACAAGCAGGCACTGCACACCAACGACTGGGGAGACAGGTGAACAAAACATACAAGACCCCCTGCCCTCAGGGAGCTTACACTCCAGTGGCAGAAACTGATATAAAAATAGAATGTACTGTGTGCTCAGTCGTGTCCGACTCTTTGCAACCCCACGGACTGAAGCCCACCAGGCTCCCCTGTCCATGGGATTCTCCAGGCAAGAATACTGGAGTGGGCTGCCATTTCCTTCTCCAGTCAAATAGAATGATGACCCATAAAGAACTCTTTGAGAACTTCCTTGGTGGTCCAGTGGTTGAGAGTCCATCTGTAAAAGCAGGGGACACGGGTCTGATCCCTGGTCCGGGAAGATTCTACATGCTGCAGAGCATCTAGGCCCATGAGCTGCAACTACTGAAGCTGGTGCACCTACAGCCCACACTCCACAACGAGAGGGGCCACAGCCACGAGAGGGGCCACTGCAATGAGAAGCCCACCCATTGAAACCAGAGAGTGGCCCCTGTTCCCTGCAACTAGAGAAAGCCCATGTGGAGCAGGGAAGACCCAGTGCAGCCCAAACTAAAAAACTTAAAAAAAAAAAACAAAAACGCTTCTAGTTCCTTCAAAGAGCCAGGTCCCCTCCTTGATCTATAATGGCTTGTAGAAACCTAATTTATAAATAACCTTTCCTCAGACAAGCTGGTATGTTAAGTGGGGACAGCGGGCAGTGCATAGCGTCTTTGCTGGCTGATGGCTGAGTGACCTCTGCTGGCCTCAGTCTCTCCGTCTGTGAGATGGAGAGCGTCCAGCCTTCCTCACAGGGTCATCGAGAGCATTCTGAGATCCTGCATTGGCACAGTGCCTGTTTCACAGCAACATGCCTTCTGTTCACCATCCCTGCCCCCTCTTTCCTGCTTAGAGCAGAATGAGAGTCTAGTCAGTTCCCTGATTCACCCACCTCCTGGGCCCCTGCGCAGCTGCAGGCAGGGCAAGAGGCTTCTGAGGTGACCCAGAGTCTCCAGGGTAATGGCTGTGCCGGCAAGGATGGACTCCTGCAGAGGCTGGGCCCGCACTCTGCCTCTCTCCTCCCCTCCACACAGCCCACCGAGCAGAGGACCTGGAAGAGGCAGCCATATCCCTGCGGGCAGGACAGTCATCCTTGTCGGGCCTTGAAGAGGCCTGCCTGGGATCTATGCTTTGCAGCCCTGGTGAGCAGTCCCCTGCCTGTGCCTGGCAGGCCCTTCTGGAGTCCCCTCACCCCGGCAGCCGGCAGCCAGCAGCAGGACCTGTGAGGATGGGCCTTCAGAGAACCAGTGGTTACCAAACACGGGGTGTCACTTGCTTCATCCCATCCTACCTTTCCCAACAATGCTACAAGTTAGGGGCTGTCACCGCCCCATTTTCCAGTTGAGGAAATCATGGCTAAGAGAGGGAGTAAGAATTTGCCCAAACCACTCTCACATGTGACAGGACCACCACTTGAATTCACGTTGTCTAACTCCAGAGCTAGGGCCTCACGCTGACCTATATCCTTTCTGCCTTCTATTACCCACCCCCAAATCCACACATCAAACTCACAGGGGTAGACAGTTCCCTGGGACCGCTTGGAATGCCAAGACCATGTGGCACTTTGCCCAGCTTACATGAGTACTGGCTTCAACTCTTTTAAATAGAAGGGGACAGGGTCCAAGAGGAATGTCACAAGAGAGACAATGCCCAAGGAACTGCAAGTCCAAAATGGCACAGCTGGAGTCCAGAATGGATGACCTGGAGATCATCTCTCTACATCCCTTCTTTTCCAGAAAAGTAAATGGAGGCCCAGAGCAGGAAGTGATGTCCCTGCACACAGAACTTCTGACCATCCTGCAGACTCCCCAGTGGCCTCAGAAGCCAGGCACTGGTGCCCAGACACTGGTATGGAAAATGGGACCGAACTCAGCCCCTCCGCCCACCTGTTGTGTGACTCTCTGCACCTGAGAGCTTCCCTGAGCCACCTGCAGGTTTCAGGGGCTCTAGAGATAATGTGTGTGAGATCCCGGCCCGGCAGCTTGCACCTGTTAGGAACTCAGCGAACTGTGGCTATTATTATCACTGTTGTTGGTTTCGAAGTTCACTGATGTTAGGCACCATCAAGTCTCTTAGGTGTTGTTTTGCTTCTATGGTTTTGCCGGAGTCATTCCTGGCTAGGCCCAGAGAGGGAACAAATGCTCACAGTCATCTCTGAACACTGAAATCCATCTCAGGGAGGGCTGAGCCTCAGCTCTGCGTCTATTTGAGATTAGAATCTAGAAGAATGACCATGTGCTATAGCCACAGTGGCAGCTGCGCGTTCCCAGCTCTTCCAGTGTGCCTGTGACTACCGACTCATCACTCAGCCTCTGTCTGTATCAAATTTCTGGGGGTCAAAAGAGCATGGTAATCACTTGCCCCCTTAGTTCCACCCCCTACCCCAAGTGAAGTTTCTTGTGCTTATTTTTAAAGAAGGGCTGCCTGTGAAGTCTAATATTCCCCAGAGAGGTTACACTCCCGTGGTTTCTTTTATTTTTTTCTTTTTTGGTGAGGAGTGAGTGGGGAACCAACCTAGATAGAGACATTAAAAGCAGAGACATGACTTTGCCAACAAAGGTGCGTCTAGTCAAGGCTATGGTTTTTCCAGTAGTCATGTATGGATGTGAGAGTTGGACTACAAAGAAAGCTGAGTGCTAAAGAATTGATGCTTTTGAACTGTGGTGTTGGAGAAGACTCTTGAGAGTCCCTTGGACTGCAAGGAGATCCAACCAGTCCATCCTAAAGGAGATTAGTCCTGAATATTCATTGGAAGGACTGATGTTGAAGCTGAAACTCTAATACTTTGGCACCTGAGGCGAAGAGCTGACTCATTTGAAAAGACCCTGATGCTGGGAAAGATTGAAGGTGGGAGGAGAAAGGGACGACAGAGGATGAGATGGTTTGGGTGGCATCACCGACTCAATGGGCATGAGTTTGAGTAAACTCTGGGAGTTGGTGATGGACAGAGAGGCCTGACGTGCTGCAGTCTACGGGGTCACAAACAGTCGGACACGACTGAGCGACTGAACTGAGTGGGGAAGTTTCTCTTCGGAACAGAGTTACCATGCAGTGACAATTTGGGGAAGATGATGGCATCTTCCCCACTGAGCCCTGGGGAGTAAGGGGTAAGACTTGCAGAAATCCTGCCAAATTCCAGATCCTCCTTCCCTCGTTCTGGAGCCATCAGAAACCCATCAGCCTGATTTCGGTTTGGTCTGATCCAGCCTCATCCCCTGTGCTGAGGGGTGCTGATGAGATGTCTCTGGATTCCCCATCCTCTCACCTGGTTCTTCATGACCAAAGACAACCAGACATGCAAAGACCAGCCTGATGAAGGGAGCAGCCTGTAACAACAGAGGGCCATGCTCCACGTGTTCCCATCTGGCTGACCTGAGAGCCTGTATGGAGGTGGGGACACCAGGATGGCAGTTCCCTTATATTTTCTCATTGTCTGGAGATGCCTGTGGGGCCTGATTCCTAAGGAGCAAGGTCCAGAGAGAACATGACCCCTGGATCTGCCCTATGATTCCTGCAGAAACCAGAGAGTGGCTGGATAGTGGTTTCCTTGGTCTGTGGAAATGAATCCTGGTCCCTGCTGCAGTCTAATTAAACTCTCCAGGCAAGGCAGACAAGGGAGAGCAAGGCTGGCAGGTATCCCCTCACCTTCTCCTATTGCTCCTGTTACCATCTCCTCCTGCCTCAGAGTCCGGGCTACTCTTACAGAGCTCTTGGTAGGATCCTTTTTTGCACATGACCCTTCCTAGGGTCACATTCTTGGTAGGGTCATTTTTGGATTTGTCCTCGTGGTGAGACTTCAGAGTGAGGAAAGGATATTGCAGTTATAATGATGACTTTTCTGCAGCCAGAAAACCCACTCAGGTTTTCTTCCTTCAATTTACTTCACTCCAATGGAAATGTATGGAGCATCTATTACACGGACATTTCAGTCCTGCTAGTGGAGAAACGGGGAAGGAGGAGTGCTGATGGAGGTGGTAGGGGAAATCATGACCTGTGAGTTCACCACCTGCCTGATTCCCGAGGCAGCTTCATTTAGAGGCCAGGACCCCAGGTGGTCTTTGAGACCAGTCAGTGTCCAGGAGCACCAGCAGGACACAAACTCCTTGACAACCCTGCCTCTCACATGCAAAGGCCTCCTGGGTCCAGACTCCCTCAGCCTGGCCAATCTCAACTCCCACCAAGAACTTTCCAGATCCTGGGGCCCCAGCACTGCCAGGTACCTCTCTTCCTTGAAAACATCAAGTACTTTCATCCTGTGGACTTCTGCTCAGGCTGTCCTCCCCTTTCCTGCCTCTTAAGACTTTATTCTAAGAATTTATCCACTTTCTTTGAGAAGCCTTTCCTTAAGACTGTCTTGCGGTACAGTGTTTCTTCCTCTGTGACCTCTGCTTGGTTAGTTAATTTAATATCTATTCCCTGAGTATCTGTTTCATGCCTGATCCTGCGCTGGTCTCCTAGAACTAGCCCACCTTCATTTCTGCTCTGAGTGAGAGTGGTTCACATAGAGCTGGGGCAGATTCTCACTGGTTTCTGTGTCCGTGTCTCTCAGCACCATGCTTTGAACTTTGTTTAAAGTGTCAGACGGAGAGGTGGTTTCTAGACTGGGCTCTGCCACTAATTAGTCGTGTGGCCTCGGGCAAATCTTCCAGCCTCTCTGGTCTCCTCCTTTCTTCCAGATGAAACGGTGATGACTATACCCCAGAGTCGTCCAGCGGACAACGAGGCGGGGTGGAGGGAAGCGCTGTGAACGGTGGCAGCCCCAGGCCAACGGAAGAGGTGAGGTGGTTGTACCCACAATCTCCTTTCACTGGCTGCGAAGCCGCGTCTCTTCCCCTTCGCTCTCTTCGAATGTCAAGTGCACCGGCTTCCAATCCCTCCTCGGGGCGGGCCCTCTAGCGGCTCGGCATCCTAGGCTGCGGAGGATCCCGGTGCAAACTCCAGACTCTCCTCGCACCCAGCCGCTCCTTCCCAAGGACTCGCAGAACACACCTTAGCTCCGCGGCGCGGGCCCCGGCCGGGGTCGCGCATCTCTAGCCGGTGACTCAGGGTTGCTCGGTCCGGGAGTGGGTGGAGGTAGGCGGGACAGACCCGGGCTGCGCGGGGGCAGGCGCCGGGAGCTCGGTCGCGAAGCAGTTGAAGTCGAGACTGTCTTTGGCCCCTCGCCATTCCGCCGCGGGCGTCTGCCTCGCCGGGCCTTCCTCCCGCGCCGCTTCGCATCCGCTGCGCTCCTCTCCCGGGGCGCAGCCGCCCGGCAACCCGCCGGGGCTGGAGCGCGGGGCGGGTTCTGCCAGCGAATGAATGGGCGCCCGGGGGAGGCGCGCGCCTGGGGCTGAAGGGCATTAGGACCGTGAGGATCGCTCCGCGCTCCTGTCTCTCCCTATCACCCCCCCCCCCCCCCCCTCCCTCCTTTTTCTGCTCTGCAGGACCGAGCAGCCCCGCGCGAGCGAAACAAACAGCTGGGGCTGAGAGTGCCCCCCGCCCCGGCCCCAAGAGCACGCCGGCCCGGGCCCCTACTCCGGGCGTCCGCCCGCCCACCATGAGGAAGATCCGCGCCAATGCCATCGCCATTCTGACCGTAGCCTGGATCCTGGGCACTTTCTACTACTTATGGCAGGACAACCGAGCCCACGCAGCATCCTCCGGCGGCCGGGGCGCAAAGAGGGCCGGCGGGAGGCCAGAGCAGCTCCGAGAGGACCGCACCATCCCGCTCATTGTGAGTACGCGCTGCGCGCGGGGTGGGCGGCCGGGGAGCCGCGGCGCGTCCTAGCCCCGCGCGGCTGCAGAGGGCGCGGGGCCGGGCCGGGGGCTGCGTGCCCGCCGCGCTCCGCCGGCTTTGTATACGTTGAAGCATTCCTGTCCGTTGTTATGGCAACCTCTGTCGGGCTAGCGGGGCCAGGGCGCGAGGATGGAGGGAGGGTGACAGCGGGTGGGGGCTGGGAGAAAGTACTGCAAGTTTGGTGGGCCCGGCGTGCGCGCGCGACTGGGAACGTGGCGGCGCTCTCGGCACTGCGCCGCGGGGTCGGGGCGCAGGGGCTGGGGGTTGGGGGCTAGGGGTTACCCTCGCTTCACCCGTCTGCGAAGGCAGCTGGACATTGCGCACCGCGAGCGGGCAGTGGGAACCGCACGCTGCTAAGCGCGTGGGTGGCCGTGCTCTCCCTCTCTCCAGCCTCCTGGGGGCAAAGGACGTGGGGTGGGGACGCTGGGTGAGGCACGGTCGCTAGGGGCTGTGCTGGACTTTGAGCCCCCTTCTCAGACCGGGACAACTTGAACCTGCTTCTTTGGCACGAGGACTGCCTACTACTACCCCCTCCCCCCCGGGTTCTCTAGATCGGGGAAAGGTCTCGTCCTGAAGGCGTCCCTCGCCCCAACACCCGTCCATCACCACGGGTGAACTAGCGGTGTCTGCGGCCAGCCCCGCGACGTCAGTGAGAGCCGCGGGGCATGGCTGGGGCGTCGATGGAGGTGTAGGGGGGCCCTCCGGGCGCCCTGGGGGCCTGGACTGGGGCGTGCCAGTCGCTGTCTCCGCCTGGGCCCCGGATGACAGCTGCGTGTGGCAGGGGCACCTGTTGAGACGGGAGACTCCGGGACCCGCGAGAGGCGCGCTCTGGCTGGCCGCGTCCTTCAGCTGGAGGCGGATGGTGGGCGAGCCCCTGGGCGACCCTCGGGCCTGGGCTGAGGGACAGGGCCGCTTGGGGGGGCGGAGTGTGGGGCTGAGGGTGGGGGAGTGCAGCAGCGTGGCCATTCTGAAGGGTCGGGCCTTGGGGAGGGAGGAGCGAGGAGCCCCCCTGGGAGGCGCAGGGTCAGGAGGGCGAAGGCTTGTGCGGTGGAGAATCTGAGGTCTTCAGGCCAAGGCAGCTGAACCCAAGGAAAAAGGAGTGTTGTCTGTAGGGAGATTGTCGTTGCGGAAAGGCTCTCGTGTTCCCATCCTGTCCCAGATTCCGTGTCTTGTTACCTACCAGGAAAGAAGTAGCTATTCCCTGCAAAAGAGCATTTCCAGGCTGTGCCTGAGGAGACCTTGGGGTCCGTGGGTTTCCCCCATGCCCAATTCCCCCTCTGGTCGAACTCTCTGGGACTGCCCCCTGATTAGGTGAAACACTCTGCTCTGGGCTGATGGTCCCTGCCACTAGCACACTGTTTCCAAAGCACTTGTGGACGTTTGGACAGACAGGCTGATGAGGCAAAAAGCTTCCTAAGTCAAGATCCCAGAGAGTTGGGATCTGGGTGGACAGATAGATCAGAATCAGAACTGGGCAAACCAGGAGGGGCCCCTGACTGACCCCGGGGGGAATTTCCACAGCAAGGACTCATCCAAGCTGCCTTGTTCCTGCTTTCCAAGAGGGCCAGTTCTGGTCCAGGGTAGGGGGGCCTGGAGTGGCAGGGGAGACACAGACTGCCCACATGTTCTGTCCTTCTCTGTGGTGATGTGGTGGGAGGAGGGTCTGAGCTTCAGGAGGAGGAGGAGGGGAGAGAGGAGGGGGAATGGAAGGGAAGAGCACAGAGAAGCTGACTGCTGCTCAGAGTTCCAGGCTGGTCTCATCACAGGTGCCTGCCCTTCAGAATCCGGGCCAGGCCTCTCAGACTGAGAGCCCAGGAGGGTGCTGGGGGGTTGGGGGCTGCTGCTGAAAGTGGGTGGCATTCATTTTGAGGGGGTGGAAATTGGAGGTCATGGGGGCTGCAGTGAAAGTCCTCTCCTTGTTCCCGGGCGGTTGGACTTGCTACAGATTAGAAGAGGGCTGTGAACTGGAAGCCGGGGTTTCAAGTATGAAGAAGAATCGGGGAGCCAGGAATGGAGGTGTAGGAAGAGAGGGAGAGTGGAAGTTCCTGGGAGTGAGCTGCAGAGCCTTCTCTGACCACTCCAGGCATAGCCTGCTCCCTTGCTGTTTTTAGGCTTTAAGCCCAGGATGTCTATTCCCTGGGCGTTGATCCCTAGTCACACCCTGCTTTTGACACAGCTTTGCATTCCCATCTTCTGGGGTATTTCACTTCATTGGGGTTCTCAGCCATCGGCTTGTCTCTTCATTGAGTGGCAGCTATCACTCAGGGACTGTGCAGGAAGCGTCATGTAACCCCACCTTGATGAGCACAGCAAGACTAAAGAAGTACTGTTAAATGAGTGAAGAAGGAGCCCATCTCTGGGAACCATCAATGATCCAAGCTTCATATCCCACCAATACTTTATTCCAGCTCCAGCCTGACTCTTAACTAGAGAGCTAGAGGAATGTGTGTTCAGCTTCTCTGGGAGATAAACCCTTTGTTCAGCTTAAAAGGGGCAGGTAAAGCTGAAGATTTGCTTTCTGTCTGAAATCCGTGGTTAACCTCTCACTGGTCTTCTTGCCATTTCAAAACATGTCCCTGTCTAGTTGGGCCAGAATGCACCGCACGTGGATTTTCAGATTCTTAGGGAATGATGCAGCCAGCTCTGCTGACAGAGGCTAAGAAAATTCAGACGGGCGTCATCATCCCTCCCCTGGGGGATCAGAGAGATGAGCTGGGAAAGGGAGGGTCTGCATAACAGCCTGGGCCAGGAGGCTGCTCTGGCTTCACAGTCTGGGTGATCCGAAGCCAGCCAAGTTGTTTCTGGACCTTGGAGGCACTTGTTTGGCATTGTGGGGTGTCGGCATGGCAACCGGATGGCCCAGATTTCTCGGGGAGGTCCTGATTTTTAATATTCTGTCCTGCTGTCAGCCCATGTGTCATAAATTTTGATGTGCAAAACTGGTTATAGAATCTGTAAAACTAAAGAAAGAGAGATACTGACTTCATCAGTAAATGGCTGCTTGCGATGTGGCAGGGTTTGTGATTTTCTCCATGCTGTGCTTTATGGGCAAGGCAGTGGATTTGAGGATATCCACTTGAACCTACACTGATGCTCACTAGCTCTGGACAGCAGCCAAAGCAGGAGGTGGAGCAGACACAGCTGGCCTTCGGTCTTCGGGCCTCACAGCCGGGAAGAACATTTGTGATTGGTATGGTTTTCCATATGTTAAATCTCTATTAGGCATGGGGTGGGGGGCGGGATACTAAGGTGTTACACGGAATTTCACTTTACAGATATATTTTTAAAAGACTGTCCATTGTGGGTATTTTTAGGATAGGTATACTCCTTTGCAAGATCTCCTATTTGAAACCGTGGAAGTTTTAGGCAAGAGTTTTCCCAAGCTGGAGTTTTTTAACCTACCACTGGGGTACTGCTCAGTGAGCATGGAAAAAACTTGTATCTCTGGACCTTAGTTATTTTGTATGTTAAGTATGAGTGAGGGAATTCCCAGTGGTGAAGATTTTGCACTTTTCCCAAGGGCACGGGTTCAATCCCTGGTCCAGGAACTAAGATCTCACAAGCCCTGCTATGTTTGGGATTTATTTAAATAAATAAATAAATTTGGGTGAAATGATTTGTAAGGTGTGTTGACCCTTGGATAAGTTGATGATTGCTTCATTTCTAGAGGCAGATAAATGGCTTTAAGGGAGTTCTTTTGGACAATGTTGTGAGATTTATGGCTAATTGAGGGGCTACCCCTGTCCAGAGTAGTTCCCCTGGTAACCTTAGAGCCTGCACAGGGATCCCTGCTTACGTAGCAGAAGGGAATATAGATGATGACTTTTCCAGCACTGTTCTCTGAGAGCAGAGGCTTCAGTTCAGTCTGGATAGGTTTATATTTTATTTATAATGTGTGCATTTCAGAACTGTGGGAATTATGATTTGCCTAAATGACAGAAAATGATGTTATATTTAATTTGTATAGGTACCACACAAGAAAGAGGGTGGGGAGGGAGAATCCCCAGTTCCTTTTGCCAAAATGTTTGAATTGAAAGGACCTGATTTCCTCTTATTGGGCTCCCAGCCTGGATCATGTTGAGACCTGTCTGTAGGACCTGGAGACCACACAGAGGCCACAGGACTGGTAAGGGTCCTGACAGCCCAAGAGTCCCCATCCTAGAGATCCGAGTGCCGAAAACAGGATCTGTTTTAGGGTTCTGCTCGTCCTTCCACTGGCCCTTTATTTCTGTGTTGTAAGAGCAGCTCCCAGCTGCTCTGAGGGTGTTGGGCCTGGCTTTCCTCTTTGGTGACTGTGTTTGTCAGCTCTGTGGGCACAGGGAGCCCTGGGGTCTGGAAGTGCCATTGTAGTGGACGTGGAAGGGCACTGATGGGCCTGGCTGGGCCCCAGGACTGTCTTGCTGTAATGGAAGAACCCCCCCCCGGGTCAGAGGGGAGCCTGGAGCTGAGCAGTTCATTACAGTTACAAGATTGCAGATTTATCCCTGTCGGCTTTTTTTTTTTTTTTTTTATTGTTTTTGCCATACATTGTCATGATATCACCATGGGTTTACATATGCTTCCCCTCCGGGTCCCCCCTCCCCCTCCCTCCCCCCCGGGAAATCTCGCTGCACCAGTCCCGAGCATCAATCCTGGGCTGGCGATTGATTAGACACATGACAATTAACATGCTTCAGTTGAGGAGACCTGAAACACCTCTCCTCCACCACGGGAACAGGAGGGGCAAAGACACAATGAGGCTAGACAGACAGGAGACCCAAGGCTTCCCAGAAGGAGCAGGAAGCAGAGTTTTGAGACTCAGGTCAGTGATGATTCCACACGAGCAGGAGTTCAGTTCACTAAATCAGACAGCGTGCTTGGTGCTGTCACAGGCTTACTTTGGAACCGGTCTCAGCTTCTCTCCCGTGAACCCCGTGGTCTTTGATCTACACCCGTTCGCCTCCGTAATCACCACTACCTCTGAGTTATGTTTCTGGTGGCTGTGTTTGTGGGAATGTCAGTGCCATGTTAGGTGTCTTGCAGGCCTGAACCTTCTAGAATCTCTTCGGTAACCTAATGAGGTCAGCGCCACTATCATGTCCAGTTAACATATGAGTAAACTGAAGCTTCGAGGGAGCCGGTGACTTACCCGTGATCTAGCACCAAGTTAAGTGTTTGATCTGAAGGTGTGTCTGCCTTTGAAGCCCATGCTCTTGCCTTTTCTCTGAAGTATCCTCAGGGTAAGATCCAAGTCCGATACATCAGCATGTCTTTCCTGGAGAACACCTAGGTATCAAGGCATTCACTCCATAAACATTTGTTGGGGAAAAAAAATGCAAAAACCGTACAGAACAAAATGTTAGCAGGAGGAAAAGTAGGATTATGGATAATCTTCCCATTCAACTTTTGGCTTTCTCCAGCATTTTCTGTAATAAACATCTATTAATGCTATAACGATAAAGCCAATCAAGATAATTATTTTAAAAATAGTCAATGACTGAATAAAATCACTCTTGACTCCTTGATTAAAGTGTAAACTTCTTAACTATGTCTCATGCTTCTGAGTCCCCCATCAGTGCTTAGCACTGAGCCAACAGAAAAGGCTAGAGACTTATTTGAATTATTCTGTAGGCCTCCGAAGAATAGACCTGGAGTTAGTGGCTTCCCTGGTGGCTCAGACAGTAAAGAATCTGCCTGCAGTGCAGGAGACCTGGGTTCAATCCCTGGCTCAGGAAAATCCTCTGGAGAAGGAAATGGCAACCCACTCCAGTATTCTTACCTGGAGAATTCCATGGACAGAGGAGCCTGCTGGGCTACAGTCCATGGGTTTGCAGAGAGTTGGACCTGACTGAGCAACTAACACACTAGTGGGTGCAAGTTGCAGAGAAAGATTTCTTTTTTAACAAAAGGAACACTTTCTTGCTGAGCTGACTGTCTCTGGAATACTCTGAAAGCTGGCCAAGGTTTATCTTCACACTCCCTGTTGTCAGGTCAGTGCTTGCTTCCAGCAGCAGTTGGAGGAGGAGAAAAAGGCTCACGGTCCTGACTGTCTCCAGAGGTGTCAGGCAGCTCTGTAAACTGAGTTGGAAACAGGGCCCAGTTATTATACCACCAGAGACCTGGCGCCCAGGGAAGCAGGGCTGCCTGAACCCCCGAAGGCCGAGGAGGAGAGTGATGAAAAGAAACCCATAACTGCCACTGTGTGGTCCCCTCCCTGTTCCTTTGGAGCTGCCAAGAAGGGAAGGAAAGGAGGCCGAGGCTAGTCAGAGGCAAAGCCACGGAGTCGGAAGTGCTGGTCTTCAGGATCTTTCCTGCTCCTCAGAACAAGGTCCACAGAGGTTTTCCACCCACCTGAGGCCCCTTGAATCTGACCTTTGCATATGCCACTTCTGTTTCCTTCATCCAGCCTGGGGAGAGTTTCCAGGTGGCCTGGCCTGTCTCCAGGGGGCCCTGACCATTGCTTTCCAGGGTGGCGCCGCCTGGCAGTGCTCTGAGCTGTGTTTATGGAGGAGGCCTGGCTCCCCAACACCGTGAATTTCAGCTACACCTTTTGTCAGTATCTGGTTAGAGACAGCAAGGCCATCGGAGGACTTCTGTGAACATTTCAGAACAGGTAGGAGTGGCAGACCAGGGGCGTTTGAGGACAGAGTTAGGGCATCATTATACTCTGTAGGCAAGATAAGGCTCAGGCCTCGTCTGGAGAGACATGAAGGCAAGTCTGCCTCAGGTATAGCCTTTCCACTTTTCTGGACCCGTTAGGAAGAGCTCCAAGTTTAGCGGAAAGGCACCAGTACCACTTTACTGCCATTCCATGAAGTGAGGCATGGCTCCATGCAGATCAGGGACAGCACTGTCTCAGAGCTCGGAATGGGGGAGTGACATCTCTTAACATGCTCAGCATTGTGAGCCCTGCCGCTGTGGGATGTCCCCCAGGCGGTAGCTGGGTCAGGTCCAGGCAGAAGAGTAGCAGGATGGAAGCAGATATTGGCTGCCAGGGATGAGAGAGTGAGGGGATGGAGAGAAGATGCAGGATGAAGGACAGATGACCTTCTCTCTAGGCTCAGCTCTGCTCCCAGGGGGCTGTGTTTCCTTAGGTAAGTCACTTCCACTCTCTGGACCCCTAGTTTCCTCATCTGGAGAATTGAACTACAAGATCTCTGAGGTCCCTCTCAGCTCAAACCATCTTTGAATCTGTTGACTGTTCCTGCCAGAGTGAGGTGGCCCCAAGCCAGGACTCATGATCTGATGGTGCTGGCATTAAAAAGAATAAGGCCAGAGGGTGAGACATACAAAAACCAGACCACTTGTGTTCAGAAGAGCATGAAACCAGTTCTCACAAGGAATAAACTGGACCAAACCCACCGTGTTCTCTTCTCTCAAAACCCTGACGGGACGGGGCAGCTCGCCTTCTGCTGAAGGAGAAGCCTGTGGTATTCCTGTGTGTGTCCAGGAGGCACACAGACACATCTGCAGGAGTGTCTCTGGGTGGACTTCAGACTCTCAACAATGCAGAATGAGGCTGCAAAGACCCCCCGAACAAAGAGTTCATAGCTTCAAGCTCTTGGACTTTATTCAGAAGACAGGCTTGGAATTTGGCCACAGCCTAGAAACCCACAATGTTTGTAAAAATCAGTTTAAAGAGTTCAGAAGGTTGTCCATCTCTTGGGAACTTTCAGCTTTTCATCGGTTACATATACAGCAGATTAGAGCAAGCAAGATGAGGGCCTTGTTAGGAGCTGCTGATAGACTGAGAAGTGACAGTTGACAGCAAAGGACCAACCAGCTGTGTGAGGATGAAGCTACCCCCCTCCCCTTTCTGACCAGGTGCACACTGGTCAGAAACGCTGCAGGCATCATTTATTCCTTCACTTGACAATTATTTACTGGACATGTACTGTGTGCCAGGACTGTTACAGGCTCTGGGAAAAACAAAACAGGCAAGGTCCCTGCTCTAAAGGAGCTTACATCCTAGTGGAGGAGACAGACCATAAACAGATAAATATACAATGTGTTAGGTGATGGGAAACACTGTGACAATAAAATAAAATGGCAAAGGGGGACAGAAAGATGAGAGAAGGATGGCTAGGAAAGGCCTGCTGGATAAGATGGTGTTTGAGCTACAGCTATGGCATGAATGGAAAGAGCAAGCCATGCAGACATCTCAGGAGAGAGTGTTCCAGACAGCCAAAGCCCAGGGCAGTATGTCTGTAGGGTAAGCGAGGGGGAAAGTGGCCGGAGGTGAAAGTCCAGCTTATTAGGCCCTCTAGGCCATGGCAAAGATGGTCTCGGAAACATGTCCCTGAGTCATCAGGAAGTGATCAATTATATTCAGTGTACCAGCTTGGGATGTCAGGGAGCTTATGTCATTCAGTTCAGAAAAATTTCCAGCAGTGTGGTCAAATATATTAGTAAGTGTTTGTTCTTAAAGAGGTAAACCTAGGTTTTTTTGAAAGATGTGCTGTGGCTGGAACACTTCATTTCCCTACAATGGGAGATCAGTGAGGTACTTGTGTGTCCTGAGTGTGTGTGTGTGTGTGTGTGTGTGTAGGTGTGTGTGTGTAGGCGTATGTGTGTGTGGTGAGGCTGGTGAGGGGGAACAGAGGGTGCTAGTACCTGAAGAGATTTAAAAGACAAAAGATAATGGGGCCCTTGTTGAAATACTGGAGTAGGGGAGGACAGGGGAGGGCTCTGGGGGAGAGTTTTTTGTGGGAAGGAGAATCCTGCTGTGGGGTGCTACCTGAGCAGACACCCCTTTGCTTCTTCGTCTGGTTCATCGTGTTCTCTTCAGGTGCATGGGGACCCTGGAGAGGACGTTTTCTGGCAATGTGGGAACTTGGAATTCTTGCATTTTCCTGCCCACTTCTGTACAAACAGATCCTGGAGGCTGAAGCATCCAGAGCCTTCCCTCAGACATGGAGGGTGGAGACCTGAGCCCTGGCAGAAGCAACAAGCCTGCACAGCTCTGTTTTTTTCCAGGCAGGAGGTGGATGAAGGGGTTGCTCTTTGAAAGTGGGCTCTGCCTGGGCCTGGGGCTGTGTGCCCTGATGCTCAGTGCTTCCCTAGTGCCCAGGTATGATGTGGCTTCATGTGCCCAGAAACCTGAAGGGGCTCTGTTTTTGTGATTCAGGTCACCCTCAGTCCGAGATCCCTGTCAGTCATGTCCATTTAGACACTGCTTTTCTGACTTAAGATTTCCATCCTTTTATCTTCTCACAGTGGCTCTGGCTTTTAGCTTCTTTAAACAAACTGTTGGGGAGAGCTTCTGGCATTTCAGGGTCTTTCATTTCAACAGAGCCTGGCCTTGATGCCACTGCCAGAGGGAACCAGTTCCAGGGCCCTTAGCTTCTGGTGCCTCACAAGTCTGTGACCAGATTCTTGGCTTGGAAGCCATCTTTCCCCCTTCCTGTGAAATCCCTTACGGGGTGCTTGGGGGAAGCTGGGAGGAGTGTGGGAGGCTAGAGGTATCATGCCAGGGTTTGGGGTAGAGCCCAGCCTGTGACTAGGGGAGAAAGAACCTGTGAACGATTAGTGATGTGTGCTCTGGTGTTGGTGCCTTGAAAGGGATAAAGTGATAGGGCTGAACAACAGCCAACCAACCCATGAGTCAGAGGAAGAAACGGAACCAAGGGACAGAATGCACATACTGTAGGGCCCAGGGAAGGCGAGGGGCCTTTTGGAGTCACAAGCCAAGAGCGATTCCAGGTAGAGATCAGAGCTGCCTACAGTAAAGCTTTAGTACAGGCTTGGTGCCCCCTTAAGGGAGCAGGAAAATGACAAGGGCTTTCTTCTAAAACACTGAGTGGAAATGAACTTGCCCCTGAATGTACCTCCAAATTGCCCACTCCTATTTTTTTTGCAAAGCAGAGAACATAGCATCACCTAGACAGCCCTTCCAGTCAAGCAGGGTCCCTGATCCACACCTGGGCAGGGGCTCAGAGGCAGGTTGGGGCCTGGGAGATCTGAAAGCCTGTATGGGGACAAAGCTGCTTGGCAAGCCAAGCAGAGAGAGTAATAAAGGGCCTGATCAGAAAATGAAACCTGTTGTGAGGCCCAGCCTGAGTAGAAGAGCCAGGCCAAGTTACCTGAGCACAGTCACAGGGGCGCTGATGGGAGATGAAGGCGACCCACAGGTAGGGAGAGCCCTGCGGGGTACAGACCTGTGCTAACCAGCGGAGTAGCTGTGTGGCTACTGCATGCTCGAAGTGTGGAGAAATTAGATTTTAAATGTTCTTTCATTTTAATTGATCTAAATATAAAAACAGACAATCATTTCAGCTATTGGAAAATGTCTAGGAGTGTTTAGAAGAGCTTCAGTATAGGGAATCCACATTTTCGGCTATAAATTTTATGAAATCTCAATATAGATAAAGTATTTCTGGTGAAAGTTTAGTGTCTAAATTGATACGTGCTGTAAATGTAGCGTACACACTGGATTTCAGAGACTTAGTACAAAAAAAAAGAATGGAAGTACCTCACTTCTATTTTTTGTATTGTGTGTTGAAATGCTAATATTTGGATATAATGGGCTAGATAAAATATATTATTAAAATTAATTTTACCTGTTTCTTTTTACTTTATGTGGCTTGTGTTCTGTTTCTTTGGTCGATGCTTCTCGTTACATGTGTTCATGACTCCTTACTGAAGTGCTAGGAGGCTGTCAGCAGAAGGTTATGTGTAAAGGACGTGGCTTCATTCCTAGTTTACCTTGACTTCAGGATGTGTCCCTTCTGGTCCAGCTGCTGCTGAGTCTTTAGTTCCTAATTCACCATCATGTATGGGCACGGACACCTCCCAGCCTAGACCCTCATCCTTATATCATCATTAAAACCAAGGTCATTGTTTCTTGCCGCGTCTTCTCTTTTTAAAAATCCCTTCTAAGCTCTCGCTGTGATGAAAATGGGTTTTGGAGGAGGGGTAAGAGCAGTGGAGGCAGGGAGCCGTTTACTCCTTTGGAAACTAGAGGGATTAGTTCCAGTCTGTTGCTTTTGGTGTTTCGTCTTTGTCCTGTTAGAGCCAGAATGACAAATAGGTCTCAGCTCTACTTGGCAACTCAGAACCTGTGGAAGTGGCATCCTGGAGCACTGCGGGAAGAAGGATTCTGAAGCTTCATCCAGACTGAGTAGGAAAGAGGCAGTTGATTAGCCATGTCTATAAATGGCAAGGAAGGGGACTATAGATGTGTGCATTGTATTTCCTGATCCTACATCCACAAAGCAGCCTTCTTTGAGCAGTTTTGCTCCACTTGAAAGATATGCATTAAAAACATTGGCCACTTTGAAGAAGCAAGGATGAGGCTTGCACACATGTGCAGAGGAGAAACTGGTCATCACCAGGGATTCGAACCTTAACTAAGAAGATGTGACAAGAACTTTAAAACACTGTGCAAAGTTATTTTTCACTTACTCAGTGGAGGTGAGTCAGACCAGACTACTGGCAGCATTGGAGATGGTTAAAACCATCTTGGAGAAAGGTAAAACGTGGGGAGCCTGGGTGAAGAGAAGAGGGTTGCCTCTTTTCCTTTCCTCTTTTTCCTCTTCCCCCCTTTAAAAGCAGGCTCTGTGAATCTGAGAACACTCCCCGCTGCTTGGTACCACGGTTCTGGTTATGGCTTTCTTCAGGATGCAGCATGAGGCCGCAGTTGTGGGCACAGCCCCTTGAGCCAGTGTCAAGGTGCATGTTCCAAGCCCTGCTGCTCCCTAGCAAGTTATTTAAGCTAAGTTCTATGCCTTACTTTTCTTATCTGTAAAATGGGAATACTCATAGTCTCCATTTCAGATGGTTGCTCTGAATTGTGCTATAAATATAAAATACGCACTCAATTGCAGAGACATAAAGTGTTTAGATTAGTGTCAAGCACATAGTAAGTGCTGTACTAGTGTTAGCACACAGGTTAACAATACAAGGTATTATAAGTTCATTTCTGTATAATTTACTTAAGGCTGCGTGCATCACAAATCGCCATAGAATATAATGACTTAAAACAGCAACAGTCACTTATTGTCTCTCACTGTCTCTGTGGGTCAGGTGTTTGGGAGTGGCTTGGCCTGGGTGGTTCTAACTTGGGGTTTTCCAGTGAGGTTGCGCTCAGATGTCCGTGGGGGTGCAGTCATCGAAAGATTGGAGAGTAGCTCTCTCACATGGCTGGCAGGTTTACTACTGGCTGATAGCGGGAGGCCTCAGTTCTTTCCCACGTGGGCCTCTCTATAGGCCTGCTTGAGAGTCTGCAGTGGGTGGTAGCTGGCTTTCCCCAGAGCAAGCAAACCAGGAGCCCAAGATGCATACTGCAAAGCCTTCTTGACCTAACCCAGGGATTCACATAATCAGCAGAGTAATGAGGTCTGACTTACGTTTTGAGAGACCTCTGTGACTGCTGGTCTGAGAAGAGACACAAAAAGGGTAGAGACAGAAACCTTTTTTCTTCTGCCTGCAACATGCCAGGAGCCCGCCAATTGTGTTTCATATATTTCCCCTCTAACTGTCTTAGTAGGCTGGTGAGCTGAGTATTACTGTCCCCATTCTTCAGACAAGGAACCTGACTCAGAGAGGGTGGGTTACCTGCTGACAGAGCCAGGATGTGACCAGGTTAGCTTGGCCACACAAATCTTAGGAAACACTGACTTCTCAGGATGCCCACCACCTGATGGCATAGCGTACAAGGGGAAAGCAGAATTTGTGAAGGATCTTAATTCCCTCATTTCTTGAAATCAGGATGGGAAACCTAAGAAGGCCAAGAGATACTCATAGATCAGACAGAAGAGTGAGGTGGGACCTGGTGATCTTGGCATCTGTTGGAGCTGGAGGAAAGATGAGGGGCTGGGCAAGTTTGAAAGGTTTTATGGACTAGAAGGATGAGGGCTGGGGAGACTCCCTGTGACTGGCTTAGTCTCTCCAAATTAGCAGACCCTTTGAAGTCAGGGAAAGCCTGGGTATTACCTGTGCCCTAGAGAGTATCATGCCAAGGCATCAGACCCACCCAGCTGGGATGGACTACTTGTGGTAGTAAAATAAATGAACTTGATCACTACATATCAGCATGAAAGAGGCTTAAAAAAATGATGTTAGAAGGGAAAAGAGAACCAGATTGCAGATGGCATAGTATGATACATTTATGCAAATTTGAGTAATATAAAACAATTCCGCCTATTGTTCCTGAAAGTGTGTGTGTATGTGTGCCTGTATATCTCAAAGTATAACAATGGACCAAAGAAAATATACAGCACACTCCCAGAGGAGATGGGGGAGGGGACCAACAGAGAGTTCTGACTATCTTTGTAGTGTTATTTCAAGTTTTTAAAATATTAATAAAAGAGAGAAGCTTAGATGATCTTATTTGCAAAGCAGAAATGGAGACAGAGCTAGAGAGCAAACACATGGACACCAAGGGGAAAAGAGTGGGTGGTGGGATGAGTTGGGAGATTGTTATTGACATATATACATTATTGATACCATGTATAAAACTGGTAACTAGTGAGAACCTACTGTAGGGCATAGGAACTCTATTCAGTGCTCTGTGGTGACTTCAATGGGAAGGAAATCCAAAAAAGTGGGGATATATGTAAACAGATAGCTGATTGGTTTTGCTGTGCAGGAGAAACTAACACAACACTGTAAAGCAACTGTACTCTGATAAAAATTAACTTAGAAAGAGAAAGAGAGACACTTAGAGCCAATCTGATAATACGTTGAGTTGTTAATTTGGGGGGCAATGTTGCTGCTGCTGCTGCTAAGTCACTTCAGCCGTGTCCGACTCTGTGCAACCCCATAGACAGCAGCCCACCAGGCTCCCCCGTCCCCGGGATTCTCCAGGCAAGAACACTGGAGTGGGTTGCCATTTCCTTCTCCAGTGCTTGAAAGTGAAAAGTGAAAGTGAAGTCGCTTAGTCATTTCCGACTCTTCGTGATCCCGTGGACTGCAGCCTACCAGGCTCCTCCATCCATGGGATTTTCCAGGCAAGAGTACTGGAGTGGGGTGCTGCTGCCTTCTCCAGGGGGGGCAATGTGGGTGATTCTTAATCTTTGTATGTTTTGGAATTTAAAAAACCCTCTTAATTCTAAAAACATTTCAAAAGGAAAAGCTGGCACCTCAGTATTGCTGGGTCTCAACTACATGAAGATGGAGAAGGAGGGTGGTAGACTGCAAGACTTCCTCCCCGCTCCCCACCACCAAAGCCTGTCACCCACACAGCACTGTGTTCACTTGCCTTGGGGGGCAGCAAAGTGATTCTTTAATCTCTGTGCTGGATGCTGGGGTGTGTGTGCTGTGTACCTGAAGACCAGCCCCGAGACAGGCATGAGGATCTGGAGGGTGGGGGCGGGGGGCGGGGGTGCTGGGGTGGGAGATGGTGGTGGTCGAGAAAGCACTTTCTTTAGCCAGATCTAAGTTTTGGGGTGCAAGGGCCTGGAGGAAAAGAAGGGTCAGCAAAGGATCAGATGCTAGAAACAGAGTCCCATCTGTGAAAGGACAGGAATAGTAACAGTGTATGTGTCAGACATCCCTGGCAGCCCAACGGATAAGAAATCACCTGCCAATGCAGGAGATATGGGTTTGATCTCTGGTCCAGGAAGATTAGAGAAAGCCAGTGCAAAGCAACGAAGACCCAAAGCAGTCAAAATAAATATTAAATAAATCAGTCAGTCAGTCAGTTCAGTCACTCAGTCCGACTCTTTGCGACCCCATGAATCGCAGCACGCCAGGCCTCCATGTCCATCGCCAACTCCCAGAGTCCGCCCAAACCCATGTCCATTGAGTTGGTGATGCCATCCAACCATCTCATCCTCTGTCGTCCCCTTCTCCTCCCACCTTCAATCTTTCCCAGCTTCAGGGTCTTTTCAAATGAATCAGCTCTTTGCATCAGGTGGCCAAAGTATTGCAGTTTCAGCTTCAACATCAGTCTTTCCAATGAACACCCAGGAGTGCCTATCCCTCTCTCAGGGTGAGGGGATGACAAATTCTTTTGAGAGAAAAGTATGAGATCAAAGACCTGCAGATTATTCTTCATTGCTCTTTTTTCTCCCTTTGGACATGGTACATGTTTAATATACTAGAGATGGGAAATCAGAAAGGACATGAAAATCACCCCAAAATGCACCGTTCAGCTTACCACTATTAGCATTTTGGTGAATAATCAATTCATATCTTTTTTTGGTGGCTTTTTCTTAGTGAAGTCAAGCATCTTTATCCTGTTTTGTACCTGGTTCTTTTCATATAACACTATCTTTCTCTGTCACCTTTCTATGTCGTTGTCTTCTTCCAAATATTTTTAATGGCTGCCTAGAAATTCCAGAGGGTGAATGGTCCATAGATTACATAATCACAGTTCATAGATGATAGATACTTAGGTTAGATTGAACAATATGAAATTGTTTTTCTTAGGTCCAAAATGATCAAATGTTGGCAGTTTCATATGGTTCAACCAAATGTTCTCCTGTTTTTTATTTTCGTAAACAGCATGACAATGAATAATATCCTTGTACGTAACTCTTTATACATAGCCTTGATGAATTCCTTAGATAAATACCTAGAAATAGAGTTGTTGAATAAAATATAGGAAAATAAAGACAATATCAGATAGGGCTGGGATTAGGGGGCAGTGAATGTTATAAGTGCAAAGCTGCATCCTGTCTTTAAAATTTTGATATTTGAATTAAGAAAATATTTCAGTAAAATATTACTATGTTGATACCTAAGGTTTTTTTTTTTTATTTTTTGGTGCCCTTTTATATTTTTGCACCTGAGCTGAGTGCTTCACTTCCCTCACCCTAATCCCAGCCCTGGATAACAGTAGTGTTTGCCTTTTTGAGTTGTTATGAGTGACTGCATATAAACTTCTCAAAACAAGAAGTGTGACTGCATATAAAACTTCTCATGGCAAGTGAGCTCAGTAGATGTTATGGCCAATTCCATTCAGAAAGCTAGAATTTAGGGTGCAAGAGTGAACGAGCCCCGCCTCCTGCCCTCCGGTTGCTTGGGCTTGAAAGGGAAATAGTGAGGGTGGGGAAGATTGTGGATGCCATCACAGGACATGCTAAGCAGAGCAAAGTCTCTGTAGCCCTTACTGAGGGCATGATGATGTGGCTAAGACTTCATTCTTTTCACAAGAAAATTTCAATAAAAAATTTTTTTTTTACAAATAACATTCTTTTTAAAATTCTTTTCCATTATGGTTTATCACAAGATATTGAATAAAGATCTCTGTGCTATACAGTAGGACCTTGTTATTTATCCATCCTATATATAATACCATTCTATATATAGTAGTTTGTGTCTGCTGATCCCAAACTCCCAATCCATCCCTCCTCTACTCCCCTCCACCCTTGACAACCACACGTCTGCGAGTCTGTTTTGGTTTCGTACATAGATTCATTTGTGTCACATTTTAGATTTCACATCCAAGTGATATCATATGGTATTTGTCTTTTTCTTTTTGACTTACTTCACTTAGAGTGATAATAGATCTATGACATGATTTCATTCTTTTTATGGCTGAGTAGTACTCCATTGTGTGTATATATATATATATACTGCATCTTTGTCCATTCTTCTGTTGATGGACATTTAGGTTGTTTCCATGTCTTGGCTATTGTGAACAGTGCTGCTATGAACATAGGGGTGCATGTATCTATTTGAATTATAGTTTTGTCTGGATATATGTTCTGGATTGCTGGATCATATGGTAGTTCTATTTTGGATTTTTTTTGAGGAACCTCCATACTGTTTTCCACAGTGGCTGCATCAGTTTACATTTCCACCAAGAATGTAGGAGGGTTCCCTTTTCTCTACACCCTTTCCAGCATTTGTTATTTGTAGACTTTTTAATGATGGCTATTCTGACTGGTGTGAGGTGATACCTTGTGGTAGTTTTGATTTGCATCTCTCTAATAATTAGCAATGCTAAGCATCTTTTCAAGAACCTGTTGGCCATCTGTATGTCTTTTGTGGGGAAATGTCTATTGAGGGTTTCTGGTGGTGGGGACTTTAAAAATGAGCATATCTTGGCTGGACATGGAGAGAAAGGGACATTAGACCGGAAGTGTGGCCTGAGCAAAGGCACAGCATTTCTGTCATTTTCTAAGGTTTTAGCCTGGAATGCAGGGGAGTAGGTCGAGAATGAGACTGGGTGGATGGGGGCAGACCCTGGGATTCAGCCCTGAGCCACAGATTGATTCTGTCCCCAAGCCACACTGACTACAGGAGCGCCCAGCCTGGGATGGTCCACTGCTGCTTTCAGGGGTGCTGCCTTCTCTAGGTGACAAGCAATGGCAATTTGATGCTTAATAGTGACTTCTTATTTTCTTACGTTTAACTGTAGTAAAATACACATCGCATAAACTTCACCATATAAACCGTTTAAAAATGTACCCAGTGTCACTAAGTACACCACACCGTTGTGCGGCTGTCACTACCATCCAGCTCCAGAACCTTTTCATCGTCCTAAACTCAACACCGTTAAGTACGAAATCTCCATTCCTCCTCCAGCCCTGGAGAACCACCATTCTACTTTCTGTGTCAATGAATGTGCCTATTCTAGATACCTCTTCATAGGTGGAATCATACACTCTTTGTCTTCTTGTGACTGGCCTATTTTCCAGGAAATGGTTTCCTCAAGGTTTCTCCATTTTATAGCATGTGTCAGAATTTCCTTTCTTTCTGAGGCTGAATATTTTCTGTTATATGCACATACCGCATTTTGCTTTTCCATTCATTTATTGATGGACACTTGCGTTGTTCCCAGCTTTGGGCTATGATGAATATGGAGATGCAGCTGTGAACGTGGGTGTGCAAATATCTCTTCAAGACCTTGCCCTCAGTTCTTCCATGTACATACCCATAAATGGAATTGCTGGATCATATGGGAATTCTATGTTTAATATTTTGAAGAATTGCCATCCTGTTCTCCTATTCTTACTATTTTTACCGGATAAGAGAACTGAGGCACCCAGTACATTGCCTACCTCTAGAGAAGCTCCTTGACTGAATGAGACTTCTGGAGGTTGAGTGACTTGCCCCAGGCTCCACAACTGGAGGTGGTGAGAGGGTGAGGTCAGAACAAATTCAAACCCAGAGGCCAAAGGCTCTTTATTTCCAGGCTATTCCTGCTCCCTGAGAGGCCTGGCTCATCATCCTGGGAGGATTCTCACCCTCCCTCTCCCCTTCCCTCCCTTTGGGGCAGAAGCAGAGGATATGGAGGATATGGCCTTTATGGAGACCCCCAACCCTGTGCACCAATTAATTGCAAAGTTTCCGAAGATAGTTGTGACTCTTAGGAAAGAAACAGGTTGGCAGGTCTGGCTTCCATCACCCAAGTTCAGGAGAAAAACATCAGCTTGGGCTGAAAGTGAAAGTGAAAGTCACTCAGTCGTGTCCAGCTCTTTGCGACCCCATGGACTATACAGTCCATGGAATTCTCAAGCCAGAATACTGGCGTGGGTAGCCATTCCCTTCTCCAGGGGATCTTCCCAACCCAGGGATTGAACCCAGGTCTCCCGCATTGTAGGTGGATTCTTTACCAGCTGAGCCACGAGGGAAGCTCCTGTGAAGGCTACTGACCTCACTATGCAACTTGAATTGTCTGCAAATGTAGAAATCAGTTTGGGCTGCTTATGACTAATAAAAACTCAGAGCTTTTGTCCCATGCTCATGCCACTCCCCGAGTGCCCGGGCACCTGCCACTGTGTCATCAACCCAGCCTAGCTAGAGATTGCTTCTTCTTAACTGATCCTGCGTGCCTGGGCGGACTGGGTTAGCATTTGTACCAGACCTCCATCACGCCTGCTTATGGTGAGCACTCTAAACCTACAGGGCCTCCTGGGTTCTGGGCCCAGGGTAAGAACTTGACTCATGTTCTCTGACTTGACTCTGTGAGCTAGGGACTGTTAGTGTCTCCATTTGACAGATGAAGGAGCTAGCTCAGAGAGCAAGTGACCTGTTTGCTGTTCCAGCCAGTCCTTTGCGATGCTGGGACTTGCAGCAGGCATCTGGGCTGCTCACGGCAGACTCATATAGGAAAGGGAAATCCTTTTCAGCTCCAGACTTGTTAGGTTTGGGAGGTCTCACTTGAAGCCCCCAAGTAAATCCCTAGAGTAAGAGGGAGGAAAAGAGGGGTGATTCCAAAGACCCCAGTTCCTTGCTGGTCTTCCCTCCCCACTTTGCAGGGTTCTGTGAGCTCTGGCAGTGGGAAAAGCTCTGTTGCAAACAGGGCTGTGTGGTCTTCACACCAGCCTAGCTCTCCATCCTTCTGGCTCCACATGCTTGTGTGACCTGGGGCACCCTGGCTGCTCAAGACACTGACATCCCTCTCTTTTCCCGGGATGCAGGCCTGTGGCATTTCTGAGACTTGATTTTTCACAGTCCTAGGGAACCGACAACTCAGCCCCCCATCACTCCAGTCTTCTGTCCCAGCATATGGGTGTTGCCGCTGAGCCTGTCCCCAGGGCCCATCTAAATCCCAAGACACCAAGATAGTTATTAGAGAAATGATATTCCTTCTGAAATCACTTCCTGCTGGTCTGGTGAGCACTTGCATACACAGAGCGTGTCAAAGACCAGCGATAGGACTATTAATTTTCCATAAGTTACGTGGTGGGAATTTTCCCCAAAGGACCTCAGAGAGATGTCAGAATTGACAAAGATGATGTTTGCACTTGCTAGCTGAGTTTTACTTCACGTGCAGACGATTCAAGCTACATAGTGAGGTCAGTACCCTCCACAGGGGCTTGGAACCTGGGGCCACCCTTGTCCTCTAGAGGCGACTCCTTGCATTATTCCTCTGTATACCATCCGCTTGGACACGGTGTGTGGTGGAGCAGCCCCTGGGCCTGCAGTCAGCCATGCCCAGGGCTGAGTCTTCCACTTTACTGATCTCTTATTGTTGCCTCTGTGCACTGTGCCGCAGCCACATTGCCCTCCTGCCTTTCCATCAGCACGTCAAGTTGTCCTGCTCCAGGCCCTCTGCACAGGTGGTCTCTCGGCCTAGAGCCCACATCCCCACCCCAGAGCTGACCAGGACAGCTCCGCTCTCCAGGGTTTTTTACCTTGCTTTATTGCCTTCCCCACACTTATCACTCCTGGAAATGGTCTCGTTTATGTGTCTTTCCTGCTCTCCAGCTCACCCCCTTTACCTGAGAGCCCCCTTTTGTACCACCAGAGCATGGCCTGCCACGCAGTACCTGTGAATATGTGTAGTTACCGTGGGGCAGGTGATTGGACCTCTCTAAGCTCTCTAAGTCTCTGTTTCTTCCTCTGTGCAGTGGCATAATTAGTCATGAGGGTTACACTAAAAGAGATAGACCAGACTTCCCAGGTGGCACAGTGGATAAGAATCTGCCTGCCAGTGCAGGGGACCCAGGTTCAATCCCTGGTCCAAGAAGACTGCACATACCACAGAGCAACTAAGCTTGTGCGCCGTGACTACTGAGCCTGCACACCCTAGAGCCCATGCGCCACAACAAGAGGAGCCACTGCGATGAGAAGCCCTGCACTGCAACAAAGAGTAGCCCCCGCGGGCCGCAACTAGAGAAAGCATTATCTTAGATTATTTATTACAAGTAAGCACAATGAAGAATATATAAATTTTTAAAAATTTTAAAAAAAGAGCAGGCATGTCACAAATGATGGATCACTAATGTCATTCACTTGAGATCCTTGAGAGGAGAGAGCATGTCGGTGTCATCATGCAGGAGAGTGCCTGGAACCTACCAGTAAACGTTGACTGAATCAGCGGGAAGCTGACCGTTATTAGTAAGGCTGCCGTTTCTTTGCTCGCAGCTTGGCCCTTCGTGGGCTGTATCACCTGTATCTTGGTTGCCAGGACGTTGATATGTCTCGGAGATTCACGCCGGGCCTCTTCCAGGTCCTGATTCTTGGACTCAGGCAGTAAGACGCTTGGTAGAGTACTCCAGGAAGCTTTTCCGGGATAGGACGGATAGTGATGGTCATCAAAGGAGTTAAGACCATGGACCCTGTTAACTGCCTTGGATTCAGATCTAGCTGTGCTGTGCTTAGTTGTTTAGTAGTGTCTAACTCTTTGCGACCCCATGGACTGTAGCCTGCCAGGCTCCTCTGTCCATGGGGATTCTCCAGGCAAGAATATGAGAGTGGGTTCCCATGCCTTCCTCAGGGGATCTTCCCAAGTCAGGGATCAATCCCAGGTCTCCCACATCGCAGGCAGATTATTTACTGTCTGAGCCACCAGGGAAGCCCGTGAATACTGGAATGGGTAGCCTATCCCTTCTCCAGGGGATCTTCCAGACCCAGGAATCAAGCTGAGGTCTCCTGGTAAAGAATTGCAGGCGAATTCTTTACCAGCTGAGCTGTCAGGGAAGCCCTTAAATCTAGCTTCACTGCTTATTAGCTGTGTGATCTTGGGCAGGTTACTTAACGTGTCGTGCCTCAGTCCCTATGTCACAGGCTAGTCATGAAGATCTGACTGTTTATTATAAGCAGTGCTCTTAGAATGGTGCCTGGCACTCACTAAGTGCTGTGTTAAGTCTGTTATCATTATTATCCCCCTGTTTTCTCCGCTTTACTGTGTTGTGTCTTTACTCACGTATGATGGCAGAGGCGTAGATTGACGCCAGGGGAGGATGGACCTAAGAAGAATGATTCAGCTCAGCTGTGCCCCGTCCTATTTGAAAAAATAGATTCCTGCCTTGGGGCGCTCACACCTGCCCTGCTGAATATCTTTCTGACCCTCTCCTGGGGCTAGAATCATCCTGACTTCCCAGGGCTGGCAGGGGCTGTGGAGACCCGTATCTCTTTCTTCTCCCACCCAATCCCACTGCAGTTCTTCTAGGAAGGGCTGCCCCCTCTTCAGCCACAGGGAACACAGAGTCAGTTTCTTGATGCTGGTGTTGGGCCATCCTGCCCCCTTTCAGCCTCAAGAGTCCCCCAGGTTGTCACTGTCAGCAAGGACAGAGGACTGCAGCTGTGGGGGAGCAGGGTTGGGTGGATGCTGGCACACAGATTCGTGTACCTAAGGAACCCCAAACCCTGGGTCAGCTCCCCGGCTGCACTTCAGGTGATTCGCCCTGTCTGGCATGTTCTGAGGAGGTGATGGTTGCAAGCTAGAGCAGGGAGGCTCTTTACACACCTGCACACTCGTGACATGCTCCAGGGCAGAAAACTTGCCACCTAGCCCTGCACACAATGCAGGGGCCTCCTCTGAGCAGTCACAGGATCACACGCCAGGACCCCTGCTCTGTACCACAGCTCAGATTCCTTGGCTGACCATGACCTTGGGCATATTACATCTCTGTCCCGCAGCTGTTTGCTCTACTGCAAAACGGGGACAATGAAAGTAAAGTGCCTTCTTCATAGAGGAGAAGGCTGTTGTGACGATCAGGTGAGATGATGCATTAGAATGTGTAGTATGCGCTCGGCTTTGTTATCACATATTATGCAAGTGTCATTTACTATTGTCATCATTTTCCGAGGATATTTAGGTCATGCCTACAGCCCATCCCACACAGAAGTAGGATCTCATGTAAGAAAGATCCTTTCATTTTCCTAACTGTCTGACATACCATTGTCTGCATTTCCATTCCTGGGGGGCTGTTATAGTTGCATGGAGGAGAGGCCCCCAAGTTTCCACAGACCCTGGACACCTGGAATTGCAGCTAGGCCCTCTCTCTCATCCTCCCTCAGGGACTATTTGTCCTCACACTGAGGCTTGTTCTCCTGGATACACACTTGTGTTCCTTACTAGCCCTGGCTTCTCTGTACTTCTACGGGCATGTGGCCCAGGGTCCTGCTTCCCCAGCCTCAGATCTGCCTTGTGGCCTGCAGCTCAGTGTCTTTGCCCAACCAGTGTGGTCTCTCAGTGTTCCACTGATCTCCGAGACAGCAGTGAGTGGTGGCTTGGAGGAGGATCTTAGTTCCCTGTCCAGGACCTGGGTAGCCTGGATGAGAGGGCTTCCCAGGTGACACTAGTGGTAAAGAACCCGCCTGTCAATGCAGGAGACATAAGAGATATGGGTTCCATCCTTGGGTTGGGAAGATCCCCTGGAAGAAGGCATGGCAACTCACTCCAGTATTCTTGCCTGAAGAATCCCATGGACAGAAGAGTCTGGTGGGCTACAGTCCATGGGATCACAAGGAGTCAAACACGACTGAAGTGACTTAGCACACACACACATAGCCTGGATGAAAATGAGGAATCCTAGCTGCTAGTCCACTAGGGACTAGACGTGAAGTGACAGTGTTAGTCACTCAGTCATGTCTGGCTCTTTGTGACCCCATTATAGCCCACCAGGCTGTTTACCGACCGAGCCACTAGAGGCTAGAAGCAAAATGGCCCTGACTCTTGCCCCTTGTTTGAAAGCAAGACGTTTCAAGGAGGCAAAAACTATAAAAACAGGTACAAAGTTTACTATTAGAGACATAGTAGAACTAGTCGGAGGGCACACAGAGAAGCAGTTTGCTTATAAGAGAAAAACAAAGCAGAAGTACATGCTAGCAGAGAAAGGAGAGAAAGGGTATGAGTGTCCTCTCTAATGAGAAGGACTGCAGTGAAGAGGTGATTTAAATCACGTAGGACAGACCTTCCTGTCTTTGTTGACCTTGGACCAATTACCTTGTTTCTTTTTTTACAGCTGACCTTCCCTAAGACCCTCCCCAATACACGCGTGCAAATTTTTACTAGGATGGATCCCACCCCTGAGGCTGTGAGGGTATGTCCACACTTATTATGGGGTGGTCCCCCCTCCCTTTTTGATCTCCAAGGAGCCTTCCTGTGAGTATGCCGACAGGGACATTTTCCTTGACCTCAGAAGTGGTCATCTTATCTCTTCACTTTAGCAGAGCCTTAGTTTGTCCTTGGGGTGTCTGGGAGAAAAGAAAGCTTCAGTTTTGCCCCACTTGACAAATACCTATTGTCCAGCCCAAGAGCCCATCTATCTCCTACCACACTACCTTCCGTGAGAGCCTCAGATTGACCCAGCTCAACCCCCTGAGCCTGACTATAGAGGTCAAAGGTCACTAGCCAGCACTTAGATAGGCTGCCTTTGGCTCAGTGCCCACCCTGGACTGTGGCAAAGCACCCAGAGTCATGAGGCACAGGTTACATAGGTTAGGACAGCAGGGGCTGTGGGGATGAGGTGGGCAGTGGGTCTCTTAAAAATGAGGTGGACAAGAACACTCTCTTGGAGTGATATTGATGTTGTATTTCTTGGTAAGGGATTTGAATGAACAGGTGTACGCATTTATCAAAATTCATCTAAGTTACACTTAAGATTTGTGCATTTTTCATCTGCACACAAAACCTTAAACATATTTTGAACTCTAGTTAATAATAATCATGCTGAAGTATTGAGAGGGTGGAATAAACTGAGGTCTACAGCTTTGTTTGAAATTTATCAAAATGTTAAGGAGGATTGATTGACAAATGAAAGGATGGATGGAGGGCTAGACATAAACAACTATAGCAAAATGTTGTAGAATCGAGCTGAGTGTTCACTATATATTTCCCTGAGTGTTATATGATTCCTTCAACTTCTCAGTACATTTGAAAAATTTTACAATAAAATGCAAGTCTTCATAAAAAAAAGAAAAGGTGTGTGAGCAGGCAGGCTCTGCCTGGCATAATTTTTTTCTCTCCAGAGACATAGGGGACCAGTGCCCCTGGGCTGCTATAGAAAGCTGAGCATCTCTTATCCAGCCCCTAACTCTTGTCAAAAGCTGAAATGATCTGATGAATAATTGAGAGTCTCCAGGATGTGTGAGTCGCTCACCACTCCTGGTTTTGAGATCAAGTCCCCTTATCAAGCCAGGTCCCCAGGAGGGGACCGTGGCCAGGTTTTGTGATCTTGCTCGCTGTTGATTTTTGTAGAATTACAACTGCGCCTGGTGGCTTAGTGGTAAAGAATCTGTCTGCCAGTGCAGGAGTTGCGGGTTTAATCCCTGGGTCCAGAAGATCCCCTGGAGAAGGAAATGGCTACCCACTCCAGTGTTCTTGCCTGGAGAATCCCATGGATAGAGGAGCCTGGTGAGCTGCAATCCTTGTGGTTGCAAGGAGTTGGACACAACTTAGCGAGGAAACAACAATCCCACCCTCACTTTTGTAGAGCCCCTCTCGGCATCTTTGGTACCATCAGCATTGACATCATTGTTGTATTTCCACTGTGGAAGAATCCCCAAGGTAAAATCCCCTCAGGTGTGCTTGCTTTTGTAGGCTCAGCTCAGTAGGCCTCTCCTAGCTGCTCAGTACATGTTTACTGGTTAAATGCAAGTCTGGGTGAATTGCAGAATCCAGGAAAGAAAGAAGTGTCTCCTGACTGATGGGTAAGCTTTCTTTAAGCAAGCTGAAAATTAAGCAGTGCACAGTACTTCCCTTTTGCTTCAGCTGGAAATTTAGCATAGTAATGGCAACTGTTCCCGAACCAGGAGTAGGAAAATGACCTGCTTCCTCCCTTTTACAGCCCTGGAGTTTTTGTTTTCCTGTGTCTAGTACTATAAGGAATATATAATAAATAAATGAATGAAGTCAAGTCCAGTTCCTTCATTTTGCTGTCGAGGGAAACAACTCAGAGAGGTGAAGTGACTTCTCTGAAGGCAAACAGCAATCTCCTGGGTGGCAGAGCCAACACAGATCCGGCCTTTTCTGCTGCCACAGTTCTTTCTCTTGGATCACACTGCCTCTTGTGTTCAGACTGAGGTGAAACTATAGCTCGGAAATGGTGCAACTCTAAGTGAGATACGCTAACTGAAAATCCTATTTGTAGGGTCCAAATCCAGTAGAAGATTCTCCACTTGATCCTCTTCTGGGTTGTTGTTCAGTTACCAAGTTGGGTCTGACTCTTTGCAACCCCATGGACTGTAGTACGCCAGGCCTCCCTGTCCTTCACCATCTCCGGCAGTTTGCCCAAGTTCATGTCCATTGAATTGGTGATGCCATCCAACCATCTTCTCCCCTGTCACCCTCTTCCCTTTCTGCCTTCAATCTTTCCCAGTATCAGGGTCTTTTCCAATGAGTCACTTCTTCACATCAGGTGGTCAAAGTATTGGAGTTTCAGCTTCGGCATCAGTCCTTTCAATGAATATTCAGGGTTGATTTCCTTTAGGATTGACTGGTTTGATCTTGCTGTCCAAGGGACTCTCAAGAGTCTTCTCCAGCACCACCGTTAAAAGGCATCAATTCTTTGGTACTCAGCCTTCTTTATGGTCCAACTCTCGCATCCATACATGACTACTGGAAAGACTATACCTACCTTTGTCGGCAAAGTGGTATCTTTGCTTTTTAATACACTATCTAGGTTTGTCATCTCTTTCCTTCCAAGATAATTCTGAGGACTTGCAGAAAAGCCTCCGTAGCACCAGGGGCTCTGGATTGTTCCTGAAGTCTCCTGTGTCCCAGAAGACTGTGGTGCTAAGAAGCCAAAATGTTTCTTGGAATCAGTGACCCTGCACATCCACAGCAAACTAGCAAAAGTGCTACTGCTGTCCTCGGGTCCCCACACCTGCTTTCTAGCCACACCCAGAAGCACAGCCAGTCAGACCTGAGTAAAGGACCTGGAAGGGCGCCTCGCGGCCTGATTTACAGGGAAGAAGTAAAGGTTGGAGAGGCTGTCCCCTGATTAAAGCCACACAGCTTGTTTGTGCAGATGAGGGCTGGGATGCTGGCTTCCAACCTCCTGGCCACAACTCTTCACACTGTACCATGCTGCCTTTTCTCAAAGCCACAGGGCAGTTGTTCTGCATTAGGGTGAACCAGAAAGCAGTCTGAATGGGCTGACAGCTGGCTGTCAGGAACCCTCTGATGCAATTGGTGGTGGATAAGTTTAGTGGAGATGCTACTAACTTGCCCCTACACCATCATGTCAGGCCCCAGAGACCCTAGTGCTCCAGCCAGTGGACACCAGTGTGTCCCCAAGGCCCAGAGTGGCCAGTGGCATTGCCTTTATTCCTGAGCTGAAGTGAGCACCTAGCTGGCCTAGAGAATTGTGGCCCTAGACCTCACTAGTTTCCCACCTGGAATCACTTGGAAACGAGATTCATGGGTCTTTGACAGGGTACATCCTCAAGGACTAGAAGGTTCCAGCAGGTTTCCATCAGCCAAGAACTCTGTGGGTTGAAAAATAGTTGGTCTCCACAGCCTCCGAAACTTAAAAACTCAACCCAAGGTCTGGAGAAGTCAGCACCTAGAAAAAGAGTACATGTGGTCCAGGCTTATGTTTGGGTCTGACAATGACATGGCTTTTTTTTTTGGCTGGTGGATAGAGGCCCTTAATTGTCTTCCCTTTGGAGCACCTGAGGAGTGCTTAGGTGCTGGAGGCCTTGGAGAAGCTGAGTGGCTAAGCCCATGTGGAAGTCATCACTTGGATGGGATCTCCATTTTAGAGTTTCTGATTGTTAGCATGGTGAACCTCAGTTTCAGGTGAATATATTGCTACAACGATACTTGGGAGGCTGGGAGCCAGCTGCTTCAGGTGATCAAAACCTCTGAAGGCTTTACTTTGCTAGAAGGCTCACCATCTACAACTTCCCTGGTGGCTTAGGTGGTAAAGAATCCACCTGTGACACAGGGGACCTGGGCTCAATCCCTGGATCAGAAAGATCTATCTGGAGAAGGGAATGGCAGCCCACTCCAATATTCTTGCCTGGAGAATTCCATGGACAGAGGAGCCTGGTGGGCTATACAGTCCATGAGATTGCTAAGAGTCAGATGCAACTAATACTTTCACTTCATTTTTCACCGTTTATACTTCTCTGATGCTGGTCTCAAGCCTCAGGCCTGGAAAGGCCTTGCTGGCCCACTTAAGTTCTGTGGTTGCCCTTTTGTGGGAAGAAGTGAGATGTCTCCAAAGAGGCCTGCAGGGATCCCTCTGGCCTCTGTAGTGATGTTGGTGGGTGGGGGAGACCCTTGGATGGTTTACCTTCCCAGCAAGGTTGCCTTCAGAGATAAGAGGCCATTCCCTAAAAGGAAACCAGAGTGATCCTCAGAGGGGAAATGAATGCTGGGCTTCCCAAAACAAAAGCTGTCTTCCATACCCAATGTAGAAATTGTTCTGAGCTATTTTTGTTAATTAATTTAATATGAACATATGTTCTGTTGGTCATTGTCAGTGATGTAATGTGTAAGATTCTTAAAAGCAGGAGACTGTGTCATAGTGCTAGCTATTGCTACGTATCCACATGTGCATCCTTGTCCTCAGAATTCATATCTGTAGATACTCTTAAGTTTGCACTTTGACCCACATCATCCTGCTTGATCTTGGCAAGGTCCCTGGGAGGCAGTTTTATCAGATTCAGTGCTCCCAGGAGAAGGAACTTTTGCTTCAGGAAGCCAACATCTTGGATGGCCTTGCAGGCAAACAGGAAGGCGGGGGAAGAGAAAATTGTCTCAAGATATGAGAATTGAACCCAGGCCATGTGCACTGGGAACAGCTCTGCAGGGGCAGGCTCCCGGAATCATCTGTCCTTGGTGCCTCCCCAGAGGAGCCCAGACATTGACATGGGCTTTACTCTCTGGTTTCACTGTTGATGATTTTAAACTGACAGAACTAAATGAAAAGATTATAAAAATAGTGAGGCTCTCATTGACCTCCAGATGCTGCGGTGGAGAGTGATTGAAAGATTCCCGTTAAGAATGTGGCTCCCGAGAGCACCTGCCTTCAGGCAAGCCTGCAGAGGGAAATTCCCTATATACTTTCCCTCTGGGCCGGGAACAGAATCTCAGCCCCAGCAGTGATGGTCTCAGAAAATGACCAGCCCTTGGAAATGAGGATGGAGGATGAAAATGCTGTTCCAGCCCTATCTGGAAAGAATTAATTGCCCAAACCCTCCATCCCAGTTCCATTGTTTATTTTATTATTTATTTATGGCTACACTAGGCTGAACTAGGCATGTGGGATCCTAGTTCCCCAAACAGGGATCCAACCCATGCCCCCTGCAGTGGAAGTGTGGAGTCCGTTCCATTGGAGGACCATCAGGGAATTCCCCCCACTTCCGTTATTGACGACAGTTAAATTGTTTTACAGATGCAAGCTTCAGCTAGAGAGGCTCCATGCAGATTTCGGGGCCCATGGAGCTCCTGTGATTCTCAGATGCAGATCTCTGGGCCCCCAAGATCCCCGAAGCTCTCAGGGCCCATGAACGCTTATGATTTTCAGAGGAGGGACTTGTCCCCACAGGGAAGGAGAGAGGGACTTCCAGACCCATGGGGGCTCAGTGACCCTGTTTTCATATTTAAATTCTCAACTTCAGTGGTTAAAGGAAGGGTTGGTCTTTGTTGTTGTTTTTTTTTCATAAGACTTAATATTATGAAAATTTACATAGATCAGTACCTTGCAATAACTTATAATGGAAAGGAATCTGAAAAAGAATATATACATGTATATATAAAACTAAATCACTTTGCTATATACTAGAAACTAACAACATTGTAAATCATATGTACTTCAATATAAAAAATTATACTCACTGTAAATAGTTTAAAATACAGACGAAATAAGGAAAATAAAAATCACCTAAAATTCTGTCCAAAAAAGATTTTTTTTCATAGAAATGTTTGAAGTTTGTCCCCCAAATCTCCTGAGAGAACTCAACTCCATTTCCCATGTCTCTACACTGGGTGATCCCAGGTAGACCAGCTATATGGACCACTGGCTTGGTGAGAAACAATCCAGTAAGATAGGGCCTGTCCCCACCTCTCCTGCCCTTGGTCAGGGCAATGAGAGGGAACACCCCTCCCACAGATATGCACCAAGCCCTAATCTTGACCCTGGCCTCCAAGTCTGTGCTCACAGACCACTGGGCCCTGAAGCTTAGGCAGAAGAGGGAATGTGTGCCAGGGCAGGACAAACCTTCACCTCTGCCAGGAAGACCCAGAATGATATGAAACACAAGTTGAGTGCCCTGAGCTTCAGTCTCCCTTCACTGGCTGTGGAATTTGCCCACACCTTGAATCTCTCCAATTTTAATCTGCAGAATTGCAATTATAATATACATGGGCTTATCAGATGAGACAGTGTATATGAAACGGCTTCACCAACTGTCCAAGTGCCGCAAAAGCATAAAGAACCAGAGTCGGCACTGTGGTGGGTTTGGTGGGCGGAACCCCACAGGCACTGCAGACTTGGGAAGGGGGTTGGATGCTCTCCTGGGCAGAGCCCAGATGGTATCCTGCCGGCTTCCTCTTTAAGACAGGAAAGGGGACTCATGATTGGCTTTGTCTCAGCCTCAACACTAGCTTCATAACAGAGCTATTTGTGGAGCAGTAACCCTGTGCACAGCACCAGCCTAAGCATTTTACACGCATGATCTCCTTTTCTTCTCCCAGCATCTCTGTGGGATAGCTTACAGAGAGGTTAGGGTTTACCTGGTGGCTTGGTGGTAAAGAGTCCAGCGGCCAATGCAGGAGTTTGATCCCTGGGTTGGGAATATCCCCTGGAGAAGGAAAGGGCAACCCACTCCAGTATTCTTGCCTGGGAAATCCCATGGACAGAGAAGCCTGGTGGACTGAGTCCATGGGTCACAAAGAGTTGGACACAACTGAGCAACTAAACAACAACAGAGAAATTAAATAATTTGCCCAAGGCTGCACAGCTTAGTCAGTGGCAGAGCTGGGTTCCCACACAGCTTGTCTCATTCTTAAGTTAGTGCTCTTAGCCCATTGGCTAGAGCACCTCTTTGATTCCCATTATGATCTGTGTCCTAGGACAGAGGGAAGAAATGGGTCAGCTGCTTGATGGTATTGCCCATGCCTCTGCTGTTCTTTGGAGAAGGGAATGGCAGCCCACTCCAGTATTCTTGCCTGGAGAATCCCATAGACAGAGGGGCCTGGCAGGCTACAGTCCATGGCTACATCATTTAGTGACTAAGCCACCACCACTGCTCCGCCTGGGAGGGAAGACGGCAGCTGAAGCAGGCAGGGCAGAGAGTGGGAGCGCCCTTCCAGGGCCCAGGGAAGAGTATTTTCCCCTCAGCTGTCCCCTGTCCCCTGAAGACACCAAGGCAGAGCTCCTTCCACACCCTTCACTGGTCTTAAGGTCACAGGAAGTCCTTTTTTGTGCTTAACTTGGCCAGCCTCTTGGCCCAGCCTAGACCCAGCTGCTCAGTCTCTGCTCTCTGGGGAAGTGGAGAATTATTCTGTCCTAGTGATGGTAATCTTTCTTCTGCCAAATTCACAGACCTACTTAAAGCCACTCCTCCCTTGGTCTTTAGAGGGGTTGCTTCCCGTCACCCATCGGTTTGCAGGCCCTATGGAGAGGCTGGCAGATGCCTCCTGGGGACAGTGGCTGCGGCTCCCGGCCCCCCTGCAGGTGGAGGATAGGACTGGCCCACCGGGCAGCCTAGTCCCAATGTAGAGGGTCAGATCACAGTGCTAGGGGCACAAGACGTTTGGCCAGCCTTCCGTTACGGCATCACCACCTCAGTGGGCATGAATTTGAGCAGACCCTGGGAGACAGTGAAGAATGGAGCCTGGTGTGCTACAATCCATGAGGCTGCAAAGACTCAGACGTGGTTAGCGACCAAACAACAGCAAGTGCAATGCTTCCTTAATGATCTACAACGAGAAGTATGCCTGTAGGTGATAAGAAAGTTAGATGGAAGACAGGCACTTCCATTTATTAAGTACTAAGTACGTGTCATGAACTTGAGCTGATGACTTTACACATGTTACAGTATGTAATCCTCACATCCCCCAAGCTGGACCTTTTTCTTAAAACCTGTTTTACAGATGAGGACCATGAGACATAATAGAAGTTAAATATCTTGTCACTGGGTGGCCAAATTTGTTGAGGAGCTGAGGTTAAACTGGTTCTGTTTTGCCCCAAAGACTGGGCTCCAGACTCTTCAGCACACTGTCCCATTGCCTTGCAAGAAACTCAAGCACTTAAATACACATTAGGAATAGCACTGGCTTCTCTCTACTCTCTCCATCCGTTAATATCAAAACCAGATAGAAAAGAGATTTCTTTATGGCTACTCTGTAGGGTTTAGCACTTTCCTTTCAGACTATTTCTTAAACAGACTTGGCTTTTTATTGTCTGAACATTTCAAAATACAGCTGGACAAACCCATGCCATTTGAGTCAGTTAGATGGTGGTTTCTTCCCTGGCTAGCATTTACTGAGCACTTAATTTAGGTCAAGCACTTTGTATCAATTATTTTTATTTAGTTCTCATAAGAACCTGAGTTAGGCAGTGTCATTGTGAGGCAGTGCAGTCAGGTGGTTAAAGCACTTGATTCTTAAAATCAGGTTACCTGCTCCCCTGCTGGTTAGCTGTGTGACTGGGCGTGACTGGGCAGGCTAGTCACTTAACCTCTCTATGCCCAGTTTCCTCATTTGTAAAATGATTTAAATGATCACCAAGGGAGAGTTGTAAGGCTTATTAAAGGGAAAGCCATATGTAAGTTATTTGGAATAATGCCTGGTGTTAACAGTAAGCATTAGTTACTACAGACGCACTCTATGGTATGGACATTGGAAGCAGGTAGCTTGCCCAGCTGAACTGGGAGAGCTGATATTTTAACCCAGTGAGTCAAATGCCAGGACCCTTTCTTCTAACCACTACCACCCCTTAGTAGCCCCAATCCCTTCACTTTTTAAAGTCACTTAAATGAGGTATAATTTACACACCATGAAATTAATTCAGTGACTTTCTCTAAATGTATAGGGATCACCACAATCAAGTTTAGAATATCTCTGTTATCACAGAAAGATCCCTTCTGCCCATTTGCAGTTATTTCCCTTTCCTACTCTTTACTACCCCCATGGACTGTATAATCCATAGAATTCTCCAGGCCAGAATACTGGAGTTGGTGGCCTTTCCTTTCTCCAGGGGATCTTCCCAACCCAGGGATCGAACCCAGGTCTACCTCATTGAAGGCAGACTCTTCACCAGCTGGACCACAAGGGAAGCCCAAGAATATTGGAGTTCCCCTGTGGCCCAGCTGGTGAAGAATCTGCTGGGTTCTATTCCTGAGTTGGGAAGATCCTCTGGAGAATGGAGCAGCTACCCACTCCAGTATTCTGGCCTGGAGAATTCCATGGACTATTCCATGGGGTCACAAAGAGTCGGGGCATTGGCTGAGCAACTTTCACTTTCACTTTCTCCTTCTCACTCCCAGCCCCAGGCAACCACTCATCTGCTCTCTGTCTATGGATTTGCCCCTTTGAGACATTTTGTAGAAATGGAATCATACTTTATACTATGCAATATGTATACTATACTATATATATATTATACACATACTATATACGGTCATGAGTCTGGTTTCTTTCCCTTTGTGTGATGTTTTTGAGGTTCATCCAGTTTGCAATTTGCTTATCAGTTGATTGTTGCATTTTGTTAATGATTAGTATTCCACTGTATGGATAGACCACATTTTGTTTACCTGTTTTTACTAGCTAAGAACATTTAGATTGTTTCCGGCATTTGGCTATTATGAATATCTTTTACATTTTTGATGATTCACTGTAAAAAATTCTCAAACACACAGTGAACCACCACAGACCCATCAATCAGCTTCAACATTTAGTGTTAATATCTACCAACGTTATTTCATCTAGACCTCTCCCAGAAAACATGTCATTGCATTCTTTAACTTCTTCCTTTAAGCATATGAAGTTTTACTCAATTTTAATAAGTTATATATTCATAAGATTCTAAGATCAAAGGGTATGAAAAGATATACCGTGAAATGTTTCATTCTGGGAAGTTCTATTCCCCATCTGCTCAGCTGTGCCCTCCAGCTCCTGTTATTTTCATATATTCTTCCATAATGCATATGTAAGAAAATAGGGATATGTAGTCTTTGCCTACATTTTACATAAATGGTAGCATGTTTACTATAATGCTATTTTGTACTTTGGTGGTTTTAACTTAATAATACAGCTTCAAAATCTTTTCATATCAGAATATAAATAGTTTCTGTGTTCTTGTATCTTTATTTTTATAGCTTCGTACTATTCCATTGTATGGCTGTACCACAGCTTACACAAACAGCCACTGGTAGGCATTTGGGCTGTTTCCAGATTTTTACTATCAGAGACAATGCCATGGCCTGTAAACTTGTATATCCATCATTTCTCACTTACACAGAATATCTATAGATTTCTGAAACTGAATTGCTGGCCCAGACAGTGTATACATTTGTAGCATTTGTAACTCTCGTTGACTTGTCCTGTTTGACAGTTTTACTATTTTACATACCAGCAGTCTATCCGAGTACTTCAACCCCATTGACTCACCAACTGCGTATTACCCAGTTTTTAAACTTTTACTAATAGTTGCTTGTCAGCTCTTGCCTCATTTTCTTTCTTTCTTGTCCTTCTTGTTTTGCTTTAGTTTATACTTTTTTTTGTTAAGAATTTTTGAATAAGTTATTTCCTGCCTACCTTGAATTGGTTTTAAGACATTTTTTGGCAACAGTTCTTTGAAATATAATTCACACATTGTATAATTCATCCATTTAAAGTATATTCTTCAATGATTTTTAGCCTGTAGCTCATTTTTAAAGTTTATCTCTCACCTTTTGAAAAAGCATTTGTTTTTCTAATTACAGAAGTAATACCTGTTCCGTTCAGAAAACTTGAAAAGACAAAAAATCAAAGAAAACAGTGCCATCACCTAAAGATATCCACTGTTACCATTTTATTGAAGTATAGTGATTTATAATGCTGTGTTTAATTTCTCTACAGCAAAGTGACTCAATTATACATACATACGTGCATATATATATATATATTCTTTTTCATATTCTTTTCCCTTATGGTTTATCACAGGATATTGGATATAGTTCTCTATGCTACACAGTAGGGCTTTGTTGTTTATCCATTCTATATATAATAGTTTACATCTGCTAATACCAAATTCCCAATCTCTGCTTCACCCTTGGCAACCACAAGTCTTTGCTCTTTATATCTGTGAGTCTGTGCTTCCTTGATAGCTCAGTTGGTAAAAGAATCCACCTGCAATGCAGGAGACCAGGTTCTCCTTTTGTTTCATAGATATGTTCATTTGTGTTATATTTTCAATTCCACAGATAAGTGATATCATGTGTTGTCTTTCGCTTAGTATGATAATCTTTAGGTCCACTCATGTTGCTGCAAATAGCATTATTTCATTCTTTTTAATGGTTGAGCAATATTCCATGATACACATGTATATTTTATATATATGTATATGCTGTGCTGTGCTTAGTCACTTAGTTGTGTCCGGCTCTTTGCAACTCCATGGACTGTAGCCCACTAGGCTATTCTGTCCATGGGGACTCTCCAGGCAAGAATACCATGCCCTCCTCCAAGGGATCTTCCCAACCCAGGGACAGAACCCAAGTATCCCACATTGCAGGCAGATTCTTTACTATCTGACCCACCAGGGAAAAGCCCAAGAATAATGGAATGTGTAACCTTATCCCTTCTCCGGGGGATCTTCCTGACCCAGAAATTGAGCTGGGGTCTCCTGCATTGCATGTGGCTTCTTTACCAGCTGAGCTACCAGGGAAGCCCATATACGTATGTATATATATCTCACATCATTTTTACCCATCAATCTGTCAGTGGACATTTGTTTTCTTGTCTTGGCTTTTGTAATAGTACTGTTGTGTATCCTGGAGAAGGAAATGGCAACCCACTCCAGTACTCTTGCCTGGAAAATTCCATGGATGGGGGAGCCTGGTAGGCTACAGGCCATGGGGTCACCAAGAGTCAGACACGACTAAGTGACTTCAATTTCTTTCTTTCTATAGTTCCTTTTGGAGAAGCAAATGGCAATCCACTCCAGTGTTCTTGCCTGGAGAATCCCATGGACAGAGGGGCCTGGTCAGCTACAGTCTATGGGGTTGCAAAGAGTCAGACACAACTAAGCAACTAACATACACACACACACACACACACCCTGCTATGTATGTAGGGGTGCATGTATCTTTTCAAATTATAGTTTTGTTTGGGTGGGAGTGGGATTTCTGGATTTTATGGCAACTCTTAAGTTTTTTGAGGAACCTCCATACTATTTTCCATTGTTAACATTTTTTAAAAATAAAAATGATACCTAATGTATATACTGTGCTGGGATTTGCTTTTATTATTCTCAGTTCTTTTAAGTCTGTCAATTATGTCTTCAATATTCTAGGTCTTTTAATTAATGTAATTATCATTGATGATGATAACAATAGAAGTAATAAACACAGTACTCCTCACTTACCATGAGGTTGCCGTGTGCCAGGCACTTGTGTGTTGCATACTTTATGGGCTTAACCTCAATTAACTCTGGAAATAATCTGGTGACCTTGGTACTATGCTTGCGTTTTACAGCTGAAAAACCTCAGGTTCAGAGAGGTTAAGTAATTTGCCTAATGTTAAACAGGTAGCAAGTGAAGGAGCTGAGGCTTGAACTCCTGTCTGTATACTGCAAAGTTCCTGGTCACCATACTATAATTCAGATTAAAGATGCCCAGGACTAATCCCTGTTTGGGGAACTAAGATTACACATGCAACAGGGCAGCTAAGCCCGTGGGCTGCAAGGAAGATTCCAAATGCTGCAACTAAGACTCAAAGCAACCAAAAGTAAAATAAATAAATAGATAGTAAAAAATATGTATCTTTGATAGGTTTAAAAAAAAAAAAAAGACATTCAGGACTGGTTCAAACAGCTTCTCTTGGGATCAGTGAGGAGGACCCAGGGGTTCCAACATCTCAAGAACAACCCTGGGGCCCACGAGCACACTCTGTTCAGGGCAGGGTTGTCCCAGGCTCAGTGCCCTCAGCTTCCTTTGCAGGATTTTCTCCTGGCTCTGTGTGGTCACCTCTCGGCCCCTGGAGGGCCCCTCCCTCCTTGAGCTTTCAGAAAGAGAGTGGAGGGTGTAGCAGGTATGACTGGAGAAATGGCGACATCATGAGAAAGCTGGGGACCCCGCTGGCACAAGTTATTTACAGCTCCCCCAGCCTCAGCCTGCTGGTGAAGAATTATAGGGCTTCCCAGGTGCCTCAGTGGGCAAAGAATCTACCTGCAATGCAGGAGACGCAGGAGACACAGGTTTGATCCCTGGGTCAGGAAGATCCCTTGGAGAAGGGCATAGCAACCCACTCCAGTATTCTTACCTGAAGAATCCCATGGACAGAGGAGAGCTACAGTCCATAGGGTCACAAAGAGTCGGACACAGCTGAAGCGACTGAGCACAAGGAACAATTATAAAAGCACTGAGTTCGGCACCTCATAAATCCCTTCGTGTCCCCCCTCTCACTTCTTACGTCCCCCCCACTGTGCTCCAGCCTTTCAGACACTTTTGGGGTATCTTCTCCTGGGTTCACCAAGCCAAATAGCCCGTGGGAGGCTTGTAACTGTTAGCTCGAACAGCAGGCTGGCTGCTTGGTTGCCATGGCAACAGCTGTTGTGAGTAAGTGGTCTTTGTGGCAGAAGATTTAATTTAATAAACTAAATTTGAGGGCCCAGTGGGAAGATCTGGTACAGGCTTTATTGGGTATCTTCTGTGGTGCTGGGCTGCGGCAGGGGGTATGCTGGAGAAGAGCTAGAAGCTTTTGTCCTGCAGAGGTAGACCCAGGGATGAGAGCTACATTCTGAGCCCTCAGACACCCTGAGACTCCTCTTTCCAAATCACCTAGGAGTGTCTGGCCAAGGCCTTGCACTACTGCTTCCAGTTATGAGGTGTGGAAGCAGCCCTCCCTTGGGGAACAACCGGAAAATCTGGATGAAGCACACAGAAGTCTAGACAGAGGTGAGCAGGGCGGGTGTCCACTGCAGGGACCCATTTCAGTGTGTGCAGCGGCCCTGGGGAAGCAACATGCTGTTTCTGTGCTACCATTGAAATAACAAAACTGGAGAGAGTTGTCTGTGCTTCCGTTCTTTCTAGATCCACTTCAATCAGGTTTTTGTTCCTACTGTTCCTCTGAAACGCTCTTGTCAAGGTCACTGAGGACCTCCATGTGACTAGTGTTAGTTGCTCAGTCGTGTCTGATTCCTTTCTGTGACCCCATGGACTGTAGCCCCTCCAGGTTCCTCCGTCCGTAGGATCCTCCAGGCAAGAATACTGGAGCGGGTTGCCATTCCCTTCTCCAGGGGATCTTCCCAACCCAGGGACTGGACCCAGGTCTCCTGCATAGTAGGCAGATTCTTTACCGTCTGAGCTACCAGGGAAACCCCCCATGTGACTAGATCCCATTGTTAATTCCCAGTCCTCATCCTTCTTGTCTATTAGCTGCTTTTGACACTGTCAGCCACTCTCTTTACCTTGTCACCTGGCTCCTGAGAGACCACACTCCGCAGGCCATTCCCTCCCCTCTCTGTGCTGGGGCTTCCTCCTCCCTGACCCTTAAACTTTGGAGGGCCAGGGCTCAGGGCTTGGTCCTCTTGTTTGTTCTGTCTTCTCTGCCTCCCTCAGGGATCTCGCCTAGACTCATATGTTCCTGGGAAACTGGCTCTGAGCCAGAGATTTGCATGCTGGGAGTGCCTGGGGACCAACACCTGTGAGGAAGTGAGGGATGCTGGGAGCGCAGAGAGAGAAGTTGAACAGTGATGCTCTTGCAGCAAAGCCTTGAGCCAACAGGACTGGGATCCCGGGAGTGTGAGGCACTGTGCTTTGCTCGGTAAATTCTCCTAGAGCTGTCATGCCGCAGATTCTGACATTGTCCCCATTCTGCAGGTGCAGACGTTGAGGCTGGGTGAAGTTATCCAAAGTGCCCACTTCTAGGATCTGGGACTCAGCTCCAGACTGGCTGCCTCCCAGAACCCTACATAGAGCCTCTAAAAAAAAAAGCATATTGAATACTCTTGAGCCAGGTCCTTGGAGGCCCTGCCAGAGCTCGCAGCCCTGCCACTTACTCCCCCCACCACTGACTTCCTAGAATGCACCCCTGCAGGGCTTCCAGGGCTTGCCCCCAGAACCTGTCATCTTTCTGAGGAGAGGAAACACATCCCTCTGGGGATCTGGGAAAATACCTGAGGCCCATAAAGCTGTGGGAGTCTCCTGCTTCACTTACAGATGTGTGAGAAGTTTGTGCCTACATCCTGTATAATAGAAAAATAATGTCCTAGCTCCCAAATAATGTCCCAGCTCGTGTCCAGGTTCACGAGCCCTCCTTTGATAGGCATAGACCTCCCTCTTTACTTAATAGACGCGGGCTTTGAGAATGAGGGCTGGTGGGCAGATTTTTCCCTTCCCCCCAGCTAGTCCTGGAGCAAGTACACCCCCTCCTTCCATTCTTCTTTCCTTCCTTCCCTTGTCTCCAGGCGCTGTGCCTCACTCTGCCCTGGGCTGGCTGCCGAGAACCTCCAGCTTCTTGGTTCGGCTGTCAGGTTGGAGGTGGAGATGGTAGAGGATGGTGCTGCGGGGCGGGGGGGGGCTCCCCTGGATTCTGTCCATAAGATACCAAGGTGGCTGTGTTTCAGGGTCTGTTGGAGGAGTTCTTGGTTGATGAAAGAATTCGGGCAGCCCCAGAAGCAAAATGAAGGGATGAAGACCCAGATGGTAGCTTTCAGCACATATGTGTGCAAACTTGAGGGAGGGAAGTTAGGGTGCAGCCATGTGTCACAAATGGTTCAGGAATTTACCCACAAAAAAAGTCCATGCCAAAATAAGCAAATCTCTAAACTTTGGGGTGAACCCCTTTACCTTCTTAAAGAGCTTTTATATTTAAAGTAGACACGCATGTGCCACACATAAGCAAGCACGCTTGCGTGTGCACATATACATACATGTAAATCCTGATGCACACGAACATGCCCACATGCTCACAAAAGCTTGAGCCCTTGTATGTACGTAAGGACATCTGTGCCACCTAGCAGTATACCTGAGTACACCGACTCCTGCTCGAGCTCAGTTGTGACTGACTCTTTGCAACCCCATCCACTGTAGCCTGGGCTTCCGTTGTAGCTTAGTCGGTAAAGAATCTGCCTGCGATGCAGGAGACCCAGGTTTGATTCCTCGGTTGGGAAGATCCCCTGGAGAAGGAAATGTCAACCCACTCCGGTATTCTTGCCTGGAGAATCCCGTGGACAGAGGAGCCTGGCAGGCTACAGTCCATGGGGTCACAAGAGTAGGACATGACTGAGCGACTAAACCACCACCGCCACCAATGTAGCCTGCCAGGGTCCTCTGTCCATGTGATTCTCCGGGAGAGAATATTGGAGAGGATTGCCATTTCCTTCTCTAGGTGATCTTCCCAACCCAGGAATCAAACCCAAATCTCCTGTTTTGGCAGGTGGATTCTTTACCACTGAGCCACCTGGAAAGCCGGTATACAGACATTATGCACCCCGGTATTCATACAAACATATAGACTCGGAATGGAAAGTCTGACCACAGTAAAGCCATTCTTTCCTTTGCTGTCTCTGGAGTCACTAGGGATCGAGGTGACATTCTCTGATCTCTCAGGAAACTGTTCTTGCCTTTGCCCACTTGGAGTGCAGGGCCGTGTGAAGCCTGAAGGAGAAGCGTGGCGTGTGGGTGTGGGGGGTGGCCATGGAGCACCTGTGGACTGTTCAGAGCGTCCACTGGGGCTGGAGGGAGGGAGGGTGGCTGACTTCAGAGGCTACCTCCTGGGTTTCAGACTTCTAAAGTCCTGGGTGTCAATTTGGGCCCATGGGAGGAGGGCTGAGGACGAAGCTCTTGGTGGGTGGTAGGAGCTGGAAGTGGAGGAGGTGGCTGATACTCTGTGGAGACTGTCGGGTGGTGTCTTTCCCAGACAGGGGAAGGAAGGAGTGACTGCTTAGTAGCAGAGGCCGAGGGCACTGGGATGCTCAACCCTGAGAAAGCCAACTATCACTGCTTGGTTTTAGGGCTGTGGGCTATGCCCCAACCTTGGTCCAACTGGAGGATACAAGAAGGACTGGAGCTTGGTGTGTGTGTGCGTGCTCAGTCATGTTCAACTCTTTGTGACCCCATGGACTGTAGCCCATCAGGTTCCTCTGTCCATTGGATTCTTCAGGCAAGAATACTGGAGTGGGTTGCCATTTCCTTCTCCAGGGGATCTTCCCAACCCAAGGATTGAACCCAAGTCTCCTGCATTCGCAAACGGATTCTTTATCACTGCGCCACTGGGGAGGCCCCCCAGAGCTTGGTAGAGCCTCCTATAGAACAAGAATGGCTTCCCCTGGTGGCTTCCCTGGGGGCAGGGGCTCCCTCCTGAGAACTGGGGAACTCTGACAGCCCTATTTCCACTCCCTCAGTCATAGCCTCAGATGAAGTACCTGTTTGCTGGGCCTTGTTTTCCTCTGTTGGTCTCTAGGGCAGCAATTTGCTCACATGACTTCATTTAATCCTCCCGGGAGCCTGAGCAGAGTCAGAAACTGTGCCTATTTTACAGCAAGAATGTCAGGTCAGACAGCTCATGAGGGGCAGAATCAAGAATTGAAGCCCATATTATTTCTTCTTTAGAAAGGATTATTGATTTTTAAAAGTCACAAAAGCAACATATGCCTGTTTTAGCAAGTGCTATAATACAGAGCTATCTAAAGAAAAAAGTTAAAATTCTCTCTTCCTGCCCTTTCTCCCCACCCCACTCCAATCCCATCTCCCTGAGCCTACATGGAATTTCCTATTCTTTTCTCTATGGTCACAGAAATGCATACACACATATATAGCAAGTTTTCTCTCCCTTGCTCTATCTTTACACAGAAATTGGAATCTTACCTTATATGTGATTCCTCAACTTGCTTTCCCCTGTAAAATATTGGGACCATCTCTTCAGGACAGTCTTCAGGACAGGCGTTTAGGGTGTTTTAAATCTTTGCCAGTACACACAATGCTATAATAAATACTCTTATACGTAGGACTTTACACACTCGTACTTTTATTTCTGTGGCATGAAGTTCCCAAACTGGGATCACCAGCAAAAGTTTTGTATATTTTAAATTAAAACACACCTTGCCAAATTATTTTCCATCATGTGGTGGACATGAATGCTTCTGCTAATTGTGTTTCCTGCATCCAGTTATCAGGTCTGGATGTTATTATTCTTTTTTATTTTTGCCCATCTGATAGATGAAAATGACATGTTGTTTTATTTTTATTTTCCCCCTATCAGTTGTTTCATATGTTCATTGGCAATTTGTATTTCCTCTTTGATGAAATGTCCATATCTTTTGCTTAGTTATTATTTGGGTTGTCTTTTTCATATTTTCAGAGAATAACTTTTATCTGTTAAGTGTGGAATAAATAGTGAGTTATTAAATCATAGGATATTATTTGTCTTCTGAATTTAATAGTATCTCTGTCATAGGAAAATTGTTAATTTTTATAAAAGCCAATCTATTTACTTTATCCTTAATGACTTAAGGAAGGCTTCCTGCCTTCCAAAAGAATCATCTTCAATGTTTAGTTATTCTAATTTTATTATAATGTTTTTTTGTTTTTAAAATATTTATATTTAAAAGTCATCTGGAATTAATTGTAGTATCTGTGTTGAAGTGAGGACTTAATTTCGTTTTCTTCCATGTGAGTAGCCAGTTGTGTCAACACTATTTATGCCAACCTATCTTCCTCACTGAATTAGAATGCCGATATGTCGTATACTGAGCTCTCATATATATTATTTCCAGATTATATTCTGTTCCACTGATCTGCTTGTCTTCTCCTCAGCCAGTACCATATTTTTTTGAGTATAGTGGCTTTAGAGTTAGTTTTAATAACTGGCAAGGCAGATCTGTTCCATTGTTGTTTGTCTTCTTTTGGGGGTGTGGGTGTGGAGGGTGGTCTATTCTAGACAGGTCAGGGCTCTTTTCAGATGTTTATTCTTCCAAATGAACTTTAAGATCTTTTTGTCAGGGTAAAAGCAGAGAGGAAAAGCACCTGATGTTCCCACTGGAAGGACATCCGTTTTAGTCTCATGTGAGTTTCCAAGCCCACGCCTGCCACAGTATAGGGCTGTTGTAGGCACTTACTGGTTTTGTGAGCCTTTGAGCACATAGAGATGAGGTGAAAAAATGAGGCAGTGTTAACCTGAGCTTGGAACTTTCCCTGTGCAGAATATTGTTGTGTTGTTCCCTTGGAAAAGAAACATAAATTCGTATTATGCTCATAGTTTTTGGTGATTATGTTTTTGTTTAAAATGTGTAATGGATCAGAGATAACTGTGTTGGGTGCTGTGCTTCAAAACAATACCCTGTCCATGCCTCCTTGGGTAGGTAGGTAAAGTTGTTTTTTTCTTTTTTTTTTTAAAGAGAGGCCAAGATGTAGAGTTTTGAGATAGGAGGGTTTGCACATTCAGCATTCCAATAGGTAATTGCCAAATTACCCTGCCCTTCATGGAGCTGTCCTCCTAGGCTCCCAGCCCTCTCCCCCAACCTTGTCAATTGCCCCCTGCTCCCGCACTCCCCTGCTTGGTTTTCAGGGCCATAAAAGAGGTTGGTTCATGTTATTTAAATAGCTGCTTAAGAGCTATTAAAAGGAGTGGGCCGCAAACTTGGAGTTGACACAATACTCTGTACTCGGCTCCCACACCCTCTCCCTGCCCCTTTCCTCCATGCCAGGGTCACAGATCATACAAAGCAGGAGGTACCAACTCTGGATCTCCCTTCTGATTCTTCTTCCTGTCCGAGGAATTCTGTCAACTCTAATGCTTTTCGGCAGCACCCAGGATGCAAGAAACTCTTCTACATCCCCCCTTCTCTCTCTCACACACATACACACACACTCACACACAGTGCTTTAGCAGTGCTTGCTGTGTGACGGTGCCCTGGGAGTGCTGAGCTACATTCTATCCCTGGCTCTGTCCCTTTTTTCAAAGTCTATATTTAACCAGTTTGGCCCTAAAGGGAATTAGCCAAGTCAGGGCTCCAGTGAGTGCCAGAAGCTTGAGATTACACCAGAGGTTCTGACCTGGAGTCTGAGAATGGACCTCAGGGAGTTTGTGAGCCTCAGAAACAGCCTGCAGTGGCGGCATTTGGGTTCATGTGAGCTTTTTTTTTTTTTTTTCCACAGCTTCAAGTAGGATCTCAGAGCAGGTATGAGACCACTGCCCCAGAAAGCTGAAGAGTGACTGCCACAGGAACAAAGTAGCTTTGTGAGGAAGCAGAGTAAGGGAATGACAATCTAGAGAGTAAGGGAGGGATTTTCAACAAGAAAGATGGAGCAGGCGGTTGTATGTGGAATTTTCTGTGAGACCTTCTAAGACTAGGACAGAGAGATTTCATTAGCTCCCAGAATTCATAACTCCGAAATTGAAGAATCACAGATACAGAGGCTTAATAATGTAACATACTTACATCATCTGAGAGGATAGATATTTCTAATAGTAATATTTTCAAAATGAATGCATTTAGTTCATCATAGAAAACTGAAAAAATCTTCTAGAAATCTAAAAATCACCTATAATCCCAACAGCCAGAGATAATAACTTTTTTTTTAAGGATTTTTCCAGAGTGTCTGGATCTTTCTCTCACACTCTCTCATCCTTTCTCTTCACATAAGTGCCTGTGTATTTGCAAACCTGGGTTTGCCAGGTGGCTCAAAGGATCCGCCTGCCAATGTAGGAGATGCAGGTTTGATCCCTGGGTCGAGAAGATCCCCTGGAGAAGGAAATGGCAACCCACTCCAGTATTCTTGCCTGGAAAATCCCATGGACACAGGTGCCTAGTGGGCTATAGTCATTGGGGTTGCAAAGAGTCTGACACAAGTGAGCATCAATACATATACAAACCTAGAATCATACTAATTTTTAACATGAATTTTTCTACTTATTATTTTGAACTACCATCTCCCATTGTTAAATAGTTTTCTAAAACAGTGTTTTTCAACCTCATTTTGGTAATGGAAACCTTATTTGTAAACCAAATCTTATACAGAAGGCTAAAATATAAAATAAATAAAAGATGAGACATTCTAGCTAAAGCATAGGGAAAGAAGAAATACAATTTGAAAGCCACCGCTCTAAAAATTACAATTTTAATGGCTACATAGTATTCTATTATATGAATGTGTTAGGGTGGCTAGATTTAGGAAATAAAAATATAAGATATCCAGATAAATTGAAATTTCAGATAAAAATGAATCATTTTTTTTATATAACGGTGTTTTTATTGGTCTGGGCAACCTGTATCTTACATGGCAACCTTATCACATGTTGTGATTTACCTAACCCAAGCTACCATTGTTGGACATTTAGATTATTTCCAATGTTTTACTAGTATGAAATATATTGAGTGTTATATCTGTGTACCAATATCTTCATATACTCATTACTTTATATTACCCTAAGATCAGAATTGCTGGACCAAAGGTTGAAAATGTTTTAAAGGCTTTCAATACATTTGCCAAGTTGTTTTCCCCTAAGGACTGCACTCTGGAGAGCTGCGTATGCAAGCATCGTGTTTTAGGAGATGTTAAATGTGTCCATCCATTTTCAGTGGTGTATGTTAGGTGGTACCTCACCTGACATTAAGGTTCAGAGCTTGCAAGTTTGATCCATAGGGTCTAAGATAAGCCGAAACGGGCTGGTTAGCTCAGTAGCATCTGGGTGCTTGGGGTCATCAGGTCTGAGAAGCAGTAGGGTAAAGATATACAGGGTTAAAAAAGAAGGACTCACCATGACAGACTTCACCCAGCAGAAGTAAGGGGAGCTGCAAAGAGCTAGGCCCATTCTAAGGCATTATTTTTAGTAAGCAGCCTTGTGTTCCCTAAAGACAACCATTCCAAGCAGGCGAGAGGCTAGAGGAAAAAGTCTCAAAGTTTTTTTCTCCAGTTGAAAAAGAAAAATTACATAAACATAGTATTAACCAAAAGGATGGAAAATCACCCATAATCTCCCCATCTTAACAAATAGCTGTTTTTATTTTTCAATATGTCTTTCTTGTCAAGCTCCATAATTTTTATATAACTGCAATCACAGAATATACAATTTTTATCCTGCTCTTTCCTCCCATTATTGTACAAGTAATTTTCTGTGCTGCTACACAGCTTTCAGAGCTAATATTGCTAAAGGTATTTTTTCTTGATTTCACAGGTAATAATTATTCATTAAGACAAATTAGAACATCTAGATAAACAAAAATGGTATCAATGCACATATTAATTTGTGGCCTGCTTTTTTCACATAACCATGTATGGCGAACATATTTCCATGTTACAAAAATACATTTCTACAACTTTTAAGATAATTTCAATGTGTTTTATTGAAGGGGTATACCCAAATTTATTGAACCAATTCCCTATTACTGAGAATTTATGGGATTTTCCTCCACAATTTTGCCATTATAAATGGAATCCTTTGTTAATCATTTCCTTAGGGTGGATTTCTAAAACTGAATCATATTTACACATTTTTTTCAGATTTTTGATACATACTGGTAAATTTATCTCTAGAAGATTGTGCCAGTTTATATGCCCTCTGTTAACACATAAGAGTATATTTATTTCCACATAGCCTATGACAGTTATTATAAATGGTTACCAAATATTCTTTTAAGTTAATGGAACATAACTGACAATCTTTGCCCTGAAGATTTGGATTATATTCAAACTTTCATTCTTATAAATGACTGTCATGAACATCTTTATGCCAGTATGTATCTATAATTAATAATATGATTAGGGCTTCCCAGGTGTCATTAATGGTAATGCCAATGCAGGGGACATAAGAGACACAGGTTCAATCCCTGGGCTGGGAAGGTACTCTGGACAAGCTTATGCCAACCCACTTTAGTATTCTTGCCTGGAGAATCCCATGGACAAAAGAGCCTGACAGGTTACAGTCCATAGAGTCACAAATTGGACATGACTAGAGTGACCTAAATCAAATCCCTTATGACTATACAGTGGAAGTGAGAAATAGATTTAAGGGACTAGATCTGATAGAGTGCCTGATGAACTATGGATGGAGGTTCGTGACATTGTACAGGAGACAGGAATTAAGACCATCCTCATGGAAAGAAATGCAAAAAAGCAAAACGGCTGTCTGAGGAGGCCTTACAAATAGCCAAGAAAAGAAGAGAAGCAAAAAGCAAAGGAGAAAAGGGAAGATATTCCCATTTGAATGCAGAGTTCCAAAGAATAGCAAGGAGAGATAAGAAAACCTTCCTCAGAGATCAATGCAAAGAAATAGAAGAAAACAACAGAATGGGAAAAACTAGAGATCTCTTCAAGAAAATTAGAGATACCAAGGGAACATTTCATGCAAAGATGGGCTCGATAAAGGACAGAAATGGTATGGACCTAACAGAAGCAGAAGATACTAAGAAGAGGTGGCAAGAATACACAGAAGAACTGTTTAAAAAAGATCTTCACGACCCAGATAATCACGATGGTGTGCTCACTCACACCATCACTCACTCACACTCACACCACGTGTGATCACACATCTAGAGCCAGACATCCTGGAATGTGAAGTCAAGTGGACCTTAGGAAGCATCACTACGAACAAAGCTAGTGGAGGTGACAGAATTCCAGTTGAGCTATTTCAAATCCTGAAAGATGATGCTGTGAAAGTGCTGCACTCAATATGCCAGCAAATTAGGAAAACTCAGCAGTGGCCACAGGACTGGAAAAGGTCAGTTTTCATTCCAATCCCAAAAAAGGCAATGCCAAAGAATGCTCAAACTACTGCACAATTGCACTCATCTCACACGCTAGTAAAGTAATGCTCAAAATTCTCCAAGTCAGGCTTCAACAATACACGAACCATGAACTTCCAGATGTTCAAGCTGGTTTTAGAAAAGACAGAGGAACCAGAGATCAAATTGCCAACATCCAATGGATCACTGAAAAAGCAAAAAAGTTCCAGAAAAACATCTATTTCTGCTTTATTGACTATGCCAAAGCCTTTGGCTGTGTGGATCACTATAAACTGTGGAAAATTCTTAAAGAGATGGGAATACCACACCACCTGACTTGTCTCTTGAGAAACCTGTATGCAGGTAAGGAAGCAACAGTTAGAACTGGACATGAAACAACAGACTGGTTCCAGATAGGAAAAGGAGTACGTCAAGGCTGTATATTGTCACCTTGCCTATTTAACTTATATGCAGAGTACATCATGAGAAACGCTGGGCTGGAAGAAGCACAAGCTGGAATCAAGATTGCCAGGAGAAATATCAATAACCTCAGATATGCAGACGATACCACCCTTATGGCAAAAAGTGAAGAGGAACTAGAAAGCCTCTTGCTGAAAGTGAAAGAGGAGAGTGAAAAAGTTGGCTTAAAGCTCAACATTCAGAAAACTCAGATCATGGCATCTGGTCTCATCACTTCATGGGAAATAGATGGGGAAACAGTGTCAGACTTTATTTTGGGGGGCTCCAAAGTCACTGCAAGGTCCTGATTGCAGCCATGAAATTAAAAGACACTTACTCCTTGGAAGGAAAGTTATGACCAACCTAGATAGCATGTTTAAAAGCAGAGACATTACTTTGCTGACAAAGGTCCATCTAGTCAAGGCTATGGTTTTTCCAGTAGTCATGTATGGATGTGCGAGTTGGATGGTGAAGAAAGCTGAGCACTGAAGAATTGATGCTTTTGAACTGTGGTGTTGGAGAAGACTCTTGAGAGTCCCTTGGACTGTAAGAAGATCCAACCAGTCCATCCTAAAGGAGATCAGTCCTGGGTGTTCATTGGAAAGACTGATGCTGAAGCTGAAACTCCAATACTTCGGCCACCTCATGAGAAGAGTTGACATGGAAAAGACCCTAATGCTGGGAAGGATTGGGGGCAGGAGGAGAAGGGAACGACAGAGGATGAGGTGGCTGGATTGCATCACTGACTCGGTGGACATGAGTGTTGGTAGACTCTGGGAGTTGGTGAAGGACAGGGAGGCCTGGAGTGCTGAGAGATTCATGGGGTCGCAAAGAGTCGGACACGACTGAGTGACTGAACTGAACTGAGAGCGACTTAGCACACATGCATGCAATTATATGATTAAAATAAGAATATGAGATGAGAAGGCATATTTATACATCACTCCCTTCTTCCAAAGGTTAAATTTAAATATTTTGAATATATGGGAGATTTGCAGCCCATTTGGTACCCTGCCATGACTAGGGGAAGATAATGGACAGAATAAAATAGAAAAGGCCATGTGCCAAAAGATATACCACTAGAAATGTACTGCTGGACTGTTTTCCAAAAGGGTGCTAATTTAATAACTTTCAGGAGACTTAAAAACAATTTAATATGAGTCAAAGATATTAGTCAAGGAAGAAAAGCACTATCCATCATAAACCCACCATAATGTCATTTTCCACAAATGACTCTCAAGCCACAATACAACACACATTTCTGTTCCTCTTGGGCCCAAACTAGGCCCATCTGCCTAGTTCATGCCCTAGGCAGAAGTTACCAGTGGTGATCTCACCACTGCTTCCTGCAGCTTCTCCATTCTAGATAGCCTTTGTATTCTTACCTCCTGTCCAAACTCAAGGCCCCAGAAGGAGCAAGCACAATTTTGGTGACACTTAATCAGAGTTGCTGGTCATTCCTCCAGCTCCCACAGAACTGGGGTCTCTGGGACGCAATGTACACCTTCCTCATGTGACAAACACCCCCTGAGCACCTACTGTGTATCAAGGTCACATAGGAAGGTGCTTTTGGCTCTTTAAAGGTTCTCTACAATCTGCAATAAATATGTCTTGAAGAATGATGAGGTGAATGGATATAGTTTGCTTAATGTTCAAGGTGGAAGTCGCCTTGGGCTCCATCTTGCTCAACCCCCTCCTTTTATACAATCATTTAGTGAGGGCCCCCGTGGCCTGGATGTGATGATTGTTTTTAACACACTTAATATTTCTGGGTGGTAAGTATCATCACCTTTCTGCAGCTGTGGAAACTGCTCTTCTCAGAGGTTAACCCAGGCTCTGCAGAGTGGCTTGTGAGCTAGCCTGAGAAACTTGACCAACAGCTATTCACAGCCTTCCTTGGCCGGCCCCTTTCAACCCCTTTCAACCAAGTTGCTAAGTTAAGCACTCAACACCAGACACTTCTTTTTTTTAAGTCTGTGCTGGGTCTTCATTGCTGCGCATGGGCTTTCTCTAGTTGTTGCCAAGCAGGGTATTCTCTTGAGTTGCAGTGCAAAAGCTTCTTATTTGCTGGCTTTTGTTGTGGAGAATGGGCTCTAGAGCTTGGCCTCAGTAGCTGTGGTGCATGGGCTTAGTTGCCCCATGGCATGTGGGGATTGGCCCAAACCAGGGATCGAACCCACGTCTCCTGCATTGTAGGCAGATTCTTTGCCGCTGAGCCATCTGGGAAGCCCTTTGAAAGGCTAAAAAAGCATAAAATGAACAGAATGAACAAAAAGGAAATGACACCAGTCACCTATGAGCCTGGTCATAGAGTCACCAATCTCTTCAGAGTGTACTTTCGGGGTTGGTTCCTCGAGTACAGTTGAGGTTAATGGCCTTGACCAGAGTTTGGCTTCTTGGTGTTTTCCCCACATCCCATTTTTAGTTGTTAGAGTCTCACTTTGGGGAGAAATCAGGCTGGGTCTCAAGCATCATCTGAATGTGAATTCACCTGCAACAGCCACCCGTCCCTCACCTTTTGTACTGTCTCCTTCTGGCTATTGATTTGTTTCCTTCAGTATCCTTTGTAATAAACTGGTAATCTAATGAATTTGGTGAGCTGCTCTAGCAAATTAATTGAACCCAGGGAAGGAGTTGTAGGAACTTGTGGTTATTAGCCAGTAGGTCAGAAACACAAGGAACACTCTGGGCTTGCAATTGTGTCTGAAGTGGAAGGCAGTCTTGTGGGACTGAGCCCTCAACCTGGGGAATCTGATATTACCTCTAGGTGGATGGTGTCAGGATTGAGTTGAATGGTAGGACACCCAGCTGGTGTCCAAGAATTGCTCATTGGTGGTTTGGGGAAAAACCCCTACACCTTGGAATTGGGTCCCAGAATCCTTCATCTTTCTTTTGTTTCAAGGGTCTCAGCTAAGAACTCATAAGGATAGAGGAAAATTACTTTTCCTCCCTTAAACTTCCCTTCCCCTCCTCTCCATCTGAAACTTCTGCCCCCAAATTATTACAGCTGAGGAAGGGCTTACTTTTCATCAACTTATTTATTCTGAAATTCACTCTGAAGATGTTTATGTTGATGATGACAGTAATTAGCTCAACTCTTTTAGGTAGAGAATTAAGGTTCATCTGGCTTTTAAAATTACTTTTATTGTAAAAGAATAAATATTTTTGTATTTATTTGTATAAAGGAAAAGATAAAATTCCTTAGTTTTCCAGCCCACTCTTGGAAGTGCCACTTGCTGGAATGACCACTATTTAGCCCTCTACCATGGTGGTGGTTTAGTCTCTAATTTGTGTCCGACGCTTGTGATCCCATGGTCTGTAGCCTGCCAGGCTCCTCTGTCGATGGGATTTTCCAGGTGAGAATACTGGAGTGGGTTGCCATTTCCTTCTCCAGGGGATCTTCATGACCCAGGAATCGAACCCAAGTCTCCTGTATTGCAGGCAGATTTTTTACCAACTGAACTATGAGGGAAGCCCGACACTCTACTATATATTCTTGCAAATAAATATGTGCATTTATATATGTATATATTTATGAACTCTTTATACAAAATGAATCACAACATTCATACATAACTTATTCCTCCTAACATTTGTTTAGAATTCTATGGTAAGAATAAACTGTAATTTATTTAATCAGTCCTCTACTGATGGGCATTTAAATTGTTTCCAGTATTTTACAGAAATGCTACTGTAATTAAGGTACTTGTACATTTCAAATACTCATGTGAGTTTAATTATAGAGTTAATATCTAGAAATGTAAGGTGATCATATAATCTGTCACATAAACTAAGACAAATTCTAAATCAGAGGGGATCCTGAGAGTACAGAAATATACTGGGACTATCTCAGGAAAATCAGGTATATGTTTATATATATTTGAAACTTCTACTGAGTCAAATGGCATTAATAGCATTTAAAATGCTGGTGTTGGAACTTCCCTGGTAGTCCAGTGGTTAAGAATTCACCTTGCAATGCAAGGGATGTGGGTTGAATTCCTGGTCAGGGAACTAAGATCCCACATGCCGTGGGGCAACTAAGCCCTCCAGCCACAGCTACTGAGCTTGTGTGCTCGGCAGCCTGTGCACCACAGCTGGAAAGCCCGAGTGCTGCACCTAAGACCTGACCCTGCCAAATAAGTCAATATTTTTTTAAAATGCTGATGTTGTTAGCCTTGGTCATATCCGTTGATAATCCACCAACATATAAGGGCTCCTATTTCTTCAAGCTTTCAAGATACATTATAGTAATAATTATCTTTGAATTTACTAAATTTCCACAAACTGGAATCAAGATTATCAGGAGAAATATCAATAACCTCAGGTACGCAGATGACATCACCCTTATGGCAAAAAGCAAAGAAGAACTAAAGAGTCTCTTGATGAAAGGGAAAGAGGAGAGTGAAAAAGTTGGCTTAAAACTCAACATTCAGAAAACTAAGATCATGGCATCAGGTCCCATCACTTCATGGCAAACAGATAGAGAAACAATAGAAACAGTGAGAGACTATTTTGGGGGGCTCCAAAATCACTGCAAATGGTGACTGCAGCCATGAAATTAAAAGATGCTTGCTCCTTGGAAGAAAAACTATGACAAACCTATACAGCATGTTAAAAAGCAGAAACATTACTTTGCCAACAAAGGTCTGTCTAATCAAAGCTATGGTTTTTCCAGTAGTCACGTATGGATGTGAGAGTTGGACTATAAAGAAAGCTGAGCATCGAAGAATTGATGCTTTTGAACTGTGATGTTGGAGAAGACTCTTGAGAGTCCCTTGGACTGCAAGGAGATCCAACCAGTCCATTCTAAAGGAAATCAGTCCTGAATAATCATTGGAAGGACTGATGCTGAAGCTGAAATTCTGAAACTGGCCACCTGATGTGTAGAGCTGACTCATTTGAAAAGACTCTGATACTGGGAAAGATTGAGGGTGAGAGGAGAAGGGACAACAGAGGATGAGATGGTTGGGTGGCATCACCAATGTGATACATGAGTTTGAACAAGTTTCAGGAGTTGGTAATAGACAGGGAAGCCTGATGTGTTGCAGTCCATGGGGTCACAAAGAGTCAGACACAACTGAGTGACTGAACTGACTAAGTGAATTAGCAATAAGTTGTATCTTGTTTTAACTTGCATTTATTTAATAATCAGTGACATTGAACATCTGTCATTTATTGTTGATCACTTGTATGTCATATTTCTACAAACTATTTGTTGACACCTTTTATGTCTGCTGTTGTTGAGTCATAAGTCATGTCTGACTCTGCGACCACATGGACTGCAGCACGCCAGGTCCCCCTGCCATTCAGTGTCTTTCAGAGTTTGCTCAAAGTCATGTCCATTGAGTTGGTGATATCATCCAACCATCTCATCCTCTGCCACCCCCTTCTCCTTTTGCCTTTAGTCTTTCCCAGCATCAGGGTCTTTTCAAGTGAGTCAGCTCTTCACATCAGGTGGCCAAAATATTGGAGCTTCAGCTTCAGCATCAGTTCTTTCAATGAATACTCAGGACTAATTTCCTTTAGGATGGACTGGTTTGATTTCCTTGCAGTCCAAGGGACTCTCAAGAGTCTTCTCTAGTACCACAATTTGAAGGCATCAATTCTTCATCATTCATCCTTCTTTATGGTCCAACTCTCACATCCATACATGACTACTGGAAAAAACCATAGTTTGACTATATGTACCTTTGTCGGATAAGTGGTATCTCTGCTTTTTAATATACTGTCTAGTTTTGTCATAGCTTTCCTTCCAAGGAGCAGGCATCTTTTAATTTCATGGTGTAGTTACCATGATTTTGGAGCCTAAGAAAATAAAGTCTGTCACTGCTTCCACTTTCCCCCCTTCTATTTGGCATGAAGTTATGGGACCAGATGCCTTGATCTTAGTTTTTTAAGTGTTGAGTTTTAAGCCAGTTTTTTCTCTCTCCTCCTTCACCCTCATCAAGAGGCTCTTTAGTTCCTCTTCACTTTTTGCCATTAGAGTGGTATCATTTGCATATCTGAAATTCTTGAAATTTCTCCTGGCGTTCTTAACTCCAGCTTGTGATTCTCCAGTCCAGCATTTCACATGATGTACATATAAGTTTAATAAGCAGGGTGGTAATTTACAGCCATGTATACAACCTTTTATACATGAAAAGTAAAAAAAAAAAAAAACAACTTTTTTTTAATTTACAAGAAATTGAGGCCTGGTAATTAGGTGGTGTCTTTTTAAAAATTATTTATTTATTTCTTTATTATGACTGTTTTGAGTCTTCATTACTGTGCACAGGCTTTTTCTAGTTACAGTGATCAGGGGCTACTTTCTAGTTGTGGTGCGCAGGCTTCTCATCGCAGTGGCTTCTCTTGCTTCAGAGCACAGGCTCTAGGGTGTGGGCTCAGTGATTATGGTACACAGGCTTAGTTGCCCGTTGGCATGTGGGATCTTACTTCCCATTCCAAGGATTGAACCCGTATCTTCTGCATTGGCGGGTAGATTCTTAACCACTGGACCACCAGGGAAGTCCCTATATTCTTTTTAATGTTCTTTGCCATTACAGTTTATCCCAGTACATTGAAGATAGTTCCCTATGCTATTCTGTAGGACCTTGTTGTGCATCCATTCTATGTAATAGTTTGCATCTACTAACCCCAAACTCTTAGCTCATCCCTCCCCGGCTCAGTCCACCTTGGCAACCACAAGTCTATTTTCTACATCTGTGTGTCTGTTTCTGTTTCATAAGTAGGTTCATTTGTATCATATTTTACATTCCACATATAGGTGATATCCTATGGTATTGTCTTTCTCTTTCTGACTTAGTATGATAATCTCTAGATCTATCCATGTTGCTGCAAATCGTGTTATTTCATTCTTTTTTATGTCTGAATAATACTCCATTGTATATATGTGCCACATCTTTATTCATTCATCTGCTGCTGAATATTTAGGTTGTTTCCATATCTTGGCTATCGTGAATAGTGCTGCTATGAACATAGCAGTGCATGTATCTTCTTGAATTATAGTTTTATCTGGATATATGCCCAGGAGTGGGATTGCTGGTCATATGGCATTGATAGTTTTATTTTTAATTTTTTGAGGCACCTCCTGAGAGACTATCACTCACTCAGTCACTCCATACTGTTTAGCATAGTGACTGCACCAGCTTACATTCCCACAAACAGCATAGGGGGGGTTCCCTTTTCTCTACACCCTCTCCACCATTTGTAATTTGTAGTATGTCTACATTTCTTGTGAATTGTTGGCTCTTTGATTCATAAGAGCTCTTTGTATATTAAAGAAGTTAGTTCTTTGTTTTGCATGTATTTGGCTAATATACATTTTTTCCCAGTGTGATATTTATGTTCAAGATTGCCAAAAAAATAGAATAAAAAGTAAGCAATTTTATCTTTATACTTCTCAGTTTCTTTTTTAAATTAAAATTTTTGAGCCACCTAGAATTAATTTTGATTGTGGAAATGCATTCAGCTTTCTTTGTTTCTGTGTTGTCTAATCGAATTGCTAACATCATTCACTGAATAGCACATCCTTCCCCTTCCCCCTACCATTTGAAATGCAACTATATCTCATGACAACCCTTCATATTTACTTGGATCTATTTCTGATCTCATCATTTTCTTTTACTGATATGTTTGGTATTATGCCAGTAGTATCTTGCCATATAAAATCTATAGTCTTTGATATGTCTTAATATGTGGTAGGTCTATTTCTCTATCTTTAATTTTTTCAGATTTACACTGCTTGTTCACTCATGTTTAAACTCTTCTAGTTGAATCCTTACCGCACCCCTACCCCCAACATGGTTGTTATTTGCTGTTTAGTCAGATTGCCCTGAGTTTGGAGACGAAGTCAGGGAAGATTTGTATCTTAATATCACTGAAGGTTTTTCAAGAATGAACTACATTTTCTCTTAAAGACTCTGTTTAGCCACAGGGTGGACATCTAGGAAAACATAGATGAGCATATATAGTAAGTGGCTTATTTAGATTGCATGAAATGGTTGTTTGTTGCTGCTCATTAACAACGTTTGGTTCAGTGCACTGTGCAGAACTGCAATGAATAAATACAGTGCATAAGACCACACCGCCTTGGATCCCAACACATATGCATCTGTGATCAGATGATCTGTGTCTCTGATTTCTCACTGAATAAAACTGCATCTTTAGCGTATCCCAGAAGTCATCAAAATGCCTCTATTCATTAAAAAATATTACTATTATCCCTGTTTCCAGATTTTACAGCCACTTAGTATATTGTACTTGGATAAAATGCTGGACTGCAGGGGAGAGCCAGTCCTGGGACATGGTCCTGCTGAGGGGACAAGTTGTACCCACCCCAGCAGTGGCCCTTGAAGAGTCACTCAGGAGGCTGGCTGCTTTTTCCAGACCCCCTTCCCTGTCTCCTTTTTCTTTTTGTTTAACCTAATTTTAAAAGTCTGTCTCTGTCCTGCTTTCTCCTATGGATGGGTCTAACCTAATTGTTTAATCACATTAGTCATGAACAACAGGTAATGTATTTCTGAACTTGACCCACAATGCCAGTGATGTACTGCCTCAGCCACTATTCTGATTTGGCTCTCTGCTGACAAGTGTCTCAAACTGAGATGCCCAGCCCATGATCAGGGCCTTGCTGAAGTGCTAATGGGTAAAATTTGATCCTGGCCCAGCTGGTCCCAATCTCAGTGGAGGCTATTGTTACCCTCATGGTCGTCATACTCGATGTGTTCTATTTGTGACCGCATGGACTGTAGCCCACCAGGCTCCTCTGTCCATGGGATTTCCCAACCAAGAATACTGCAGTGGGTTGCCATTTCCTTCTCCAGGGGACTTCCCAACCCAGGGATGGAACCCAAGTCTCCTGCATTGCAGGCAGATTCTTTATCACCTGAGCCACCAGGGAAGCCCCATTACATGACCCATTATTGCTTTTATTTTTCCAATTAATATCTGACAAGTTCAATAGATTCTGAGTATAAAACACCGGAAGTGCAATAACTTACAAACAGTGACATAGTACACTTGCGTTACTAGAGCAGAACGAGGTGGGGCCTGCACCGCATGTTGGCGGGGAGGGTATGTGTTGGGCCTGGGGAGCCCTGAGAGCTGTCACAGCAGTACTTTTTGCTGGCTTCCTTGCTCTCAGCCACAGAACATGGCGATGTTGTTTGGAGGATTGATACAATCCAGCAGACAAGAACCTGAATGGAAATCAGCTTTGTCCCCCTTGAACTGTGACTGCAGCTGAAGTCCATCAAGACCCTGAGGGTGTCTCTGGCTGGAAAGACCACGGAGAGCCTGAGCTGACCTGAGGAAATCTGGTTATGTGCTATTTAGGTCTGAGTAATACAAGCCCTTCTACTTCTCATTTTTTCCGTGTTCTTTCTAGCCCTAAGCAAAGAAATGTTTCCATCCTCATGTTAGGCCAAGAGATGACAGCACTGGGCAGGTCCCCATGGAGCCATGAACTGATGCTCTGAACCCCGAGCCCAGGAGGGAGGCTGCCTCTAGCCTGCGCTTGTCAGGGCCTGTTTGTGGTCCTGGCACTGAAGGCCAGCTTGCTTGGGAGCTGAGGGACTCAGAAGGCGGGTGCCAAGCTCATCTGGCCCTGGAGTAGTCTGAAGGCACACTGAGGGAGCTTCGTCCTTAGGCTTTGCAGCCAGACAGCCTCAATTCTAGCCCCAGCCCAGCCACTCAGAAGCTGTGTGACCTTGGGCTGGTTATTTTACCTCTCTGGGCTTCAGTTTCCACCTCTGTAAAATAAGGATTAAAAAAACACCTATTTGTCAAGACTTCTAGAAGATAGCATCCAGGTCATTGTAGACCCTCAGTGAGCAGACAGTATTAGCTCAGATAAGAAGAGGCCTAATCTTTCCTCATACTGTGCAGCAGTTGTGGCTGGGAGGGTCAGCCAGAGTTCTGGTACCCCTTACAGAGCTGAGAATGCTCTACTCAAGCTGGGTAGACTGATAAGCAGGTGGAAACTGAGTTATCAAAGCACACATTCCTCGCATAGACCACCCTCAGAATCCCTCCATCCCTAGATGGCCTTTGGGCTGAGCAGAGAGTGGGAAATGAGACCCAGAGAGTTTGATTGGGACTGGCATCTTCCTGGATCTGAGCAGAGGTGGTCTGGAACTGTGGACCTGGTGCCCTGACCCAGCCTTGAATGGAGGACCCTAACTGGGAATGAGGAATGTGCCCCCTCCTCTTTCTTGGTGAGACCACTGATGTCATAAAGCTGTGCAGTTATTAGCACCTCGGAGAAGTCAGATCATGGTGGGAAATCTAACTGGAAGTTCAAGGTGGGCTTCCAAGGCAGCCCCTACCTTGGGCTCCTTGGTATGTAATTGAGCTAGAACCTCCCAGGCCTGGAAGCCTAAGTGTTACAAGGTGGCATTTCTGGAGTAACCTTGGAGGCTCTAGCTGACCTGCATTTGGCTCTGCTGATGGTGAAATTCTGGGTCAGTACAAATAGAGTACTGACCACAGTGCTGTTTGGGGAGGAGGTCAGGGGAGACGGCTTAGGTCCCTCCTGCCTCTTGGTCCTGTGATTTCAGTAGCTTGTGACTAGTAGTCGCCCACCTCCCTGCATCCATTGGAAGCAGCAGCTCAGCCTTGGTGGCGCACTGGAACACCTGGAGCGCCTGAAGAACCCCTGATGCTTGCCACTCACCCCCAGAGATTCTGATGTAGTTAGTTTTTGGTAGGACCGAGATGTCAGGATGTTAAAAAATCTTCCCAGATGAAACTGATGTTCAGCCAGGGTTGAGAGCCACTGTTAAAAAGGCAGGTGAGCTAATGATAATTAATATATAATTTTTGTGCCAGTTACTGTGCTAAACCCATTATCTACATTATCTCCTTTAATCCTCACCGTAATCCCCATTTTTCAGATAAATAAGCTTGCTCAGAAAGGCCAGGTGACTTTCCAAGGCCAGAGAGCAGTAAGCACTTGGCATTCTATTCCAGGGCCATCAGATTTCGAAGCTCAGGCTGGTAACCTTATAACTAATAACTACTTTTGAAAAGGACATCCTAGGTAGCCCTAGTGGTAAAGAATGCGCCTGCAAATGCAAGAGACATAAGAGACACAGGGTCGATCCCTTGGTCAGGAAGATCCCCTGGATAAGGAAATGGCAACCCACTCCAGTATTCTTGCCTGCCTGGAGAATCCCATGGACAGAGGAGCCTAGCGGGCTACAGTCCGCAGGGTCACACAGAGTCGGAACGACTTAGTATACATGCAATTTGAAAGGGAAGATGGGGACACGTCTGGGGCAGGCCCTCAGTAACCTAGGCAAATTTCCCCTGCGCCCAAACTGAGATTGCCAGTCTGGTGCCGCCCTCGGCATCCTGTCTGGTTGAGCAGGAGCACTGGCAGTCCAAGCGGAGTTGGCTGCTTCCCCAGAACCCAGCAGCATGCGGAGACACTCAGGGGACCCGCCTTTTCATTTGGGAGAGGTGGAACCTGAGACTGTGTTCTCAGAGATGGTGACTCATGCACTGTTTCCCAGCTCTCCTAATGAATGGCAGTCTTTTAATGTGAGACATAGCATCAGATGAGATTTTTGTTCCCAGGGCAATCGGGAGTGGTTGGAAATTATATTTTGTTCACCAGGTGTTGGGGGTTTAAAGCAGCCTCAGGGAAAAAAAAAGTCAGGAGTCATCCATTAAAAAGGACCAGAGTCTTTTTATTTGCAGTGCCAGTGAATTTAGTGAAAGGCAAACCCAGCAGGTACCTGTTTTACTGGTCATAAAAGGAAATTGGGCAGCAGTTATTCAAAAGGAGTTAGAGTTGTTTAAATCTAAAATTTAGGGATACGTGTATGTTTTAAAAGAAAATTTACAAGGCTTGGAGATTTGGGTTGAACTGTTTTTGATGAAAATGACATGGAAAATATTTTCCTTTCTTATTTTAAAACTTTCCCTTGGCTGTTTGTTTCCTGAATTTAGCAGTCAAGAAGAAATAAGCAAATCTAGGTGGAGAAAAAGAATTAAACTGGTGCAAGTCAGGCAGGTTTTCAAAGTTTAATTGAAGGGACTGAAAATAAAAGTCTCCAAAAATGAGAAATAATTCTCCCCATTTTATAGAGCAGAGTCGTTCTTTCAGTTTAAACAATTTCAAGATATGATTGACCTTATCGGACATGGACGTGCTGGATTTGCTACTTCCTGAAAACACAGACTAGAGGGGGGGCTGTCCCTTAAACATCACCGAGAACTCTCAGCAGGAGGCTGGAGGGCTGTGGGAGGCTCATCAGGCTGTTACTCACTAATCTCCTCAACACTTGTTTCTTACGGTGGCAGCTCAAGGGACTCTTAAGTCATGGTCCAGATGGGAACTCCCCCCAACCCCCACCCTTCCTGAAGTCAGACCACAGGCCTGCCTCCTCCACAAGGCTACTAATGCCTCACCCAGCTCTGGGCTCAAGTCCCTGGGCCAGATTGCAGAGACTAGCTTGAAAATCTTGAAATGGATGGCTTTCACCCAAACTGTGTCATTGCCACTGGTGGCTGATTTGTTGGTTTTGTTTTTGACTTTTGTTTCTTACTTTTGGAGAGTGGTTTTCTTTTCACTGAAAGGACCGAAGGACTGACATTTCTGAAAGTTTGTTTATGAGCAAATAGCCAACTCAAACTAGTTCAAAAAAAAAAAAAAATGTAGGTAAGCAGGTAGGTAGACAAAAAATAAAAAGATAAAAAAAAAAAAAAACACAACTGAATTTGGATCAGAAATAATTGGCTTCAGGGACCCCAAAGAATATTGGAGCTTTTTCTTTCCATGTCTTGGGTCTGATTGATTGTTCTTGGTTTCATTCTCCAGATAAGATTTCTGTTGGCAGGAAGATTCCCACCTCCCAGGCTTAGCAGTGCTAACGAAAAGAGTTCATTGTATAGAAAAGTCTCAGGATAGATTCTGATTGTTGTTGTTGTTTAGTTGCTAAGTCATGTCCAAATCTTTGTAGCCCCATGGGTCTCAGTACACTAGTCTTCCCTGTCCTTCATTATCTTCTGGAGTTTGCTCAAACTCAAGTCCATCAGGTCAGTGATGCCATCCAACCATCTCATCCTCTGCCGCCCCTCTCTCCTCCTGCCTTCAATCTTTCCCAGCATCAGAGTCTTTTCCAATAAGTTGGCTTTTCGCATCATGTGGCCAAAGTATTATAGTTTAAGCTTCAACATCAGTCCTTTCAATGAGTGAGTATTCAGGGTTGATTTCCTTTAGAATTGACTGGTTTGATCTTCTTGCAGCCCAAGGAACTCTCAAGAGTTTTCTCTAGTACCACAGTTCAAAAGCATCAATTCTTCAGCACTCAGCATTAATTCTGATCGGCCCAGATTAAGTCAAATGACTGTTCTGTACCAGTCCTCTGTGTCTGGGAGGGCAGTGACAAGGTCAGCTTAGCCTGGGTCTTGTGCCCACCCCATGGTGGTGACTGAGGTATGGATCAGGTGGGAGGGAAATGATTAGCAGCGCTGCCAGAAGCATGTGAGTGAGGAGATCCCTAAAATGGGCACAAACTACCCTGTCACCATCTTGGTCCATTTCAGTTCCAAGTGTTGTGTTAGCTGAGTGTGGGGACTGTCGTGTGGGGGCAGGAGATGCTTGCGGTCATGACAGCTCATCACTCCATCACTCACATACTCATTAGCCATTTTCTTCGAGTCCCATTGGGTACTGTTCTGGGCTTTAGGACCCAGCATTAAGTGAAACAGACAATCCCTGCTCTGGTGAAGGTTTTATTGTTGTGGGAAGAAGCAGTCAACAATATAACACTGATAAGCAAAATACACATAGAGCATCCAATGGTGCTAAGCACTATGAGGAGAAACAGAAGGTGGAGGGATGGAAGGCAAGTGTGGGGCTGGGGTTTTACTGGTGGTGGTTGGGGAAGGCTCACCAAGTAGGTGAGGTTTGAGCAGAGCTCTGCAAGGGGTGAAGGTGCAAGCTATGCAGACATCTGGGAGAAGAGCCTTCTGGAAAGAAGCAGAATGAACAAAGGGATGGAGGGGAAGGGTACTGGCAGACTCAGGGAATGTCAGGAGGCCAGTGTGACTGGAGCAGAGCCAAAGAGGGGCAACAGTAAAAGCTGAAGCCAACAAGGGGATAGGGCATTGGCTCACAGAGTCTCCTGGGCCACTGTGAGCTCTGGGGCTCGTACTCAGGGAGGGTGAAAGCCGCTGGAGGCCATGTGCTATGTCAGAGGATCCCATCGACTCACTGGTGAATCATCGATTCACCAGATGATTTTAAGTAAGGTGAGAGCAGGGACACTATCTAGGTATCCATTCACTCATTCATTCATTTACTCACTCACTCATTCATCCTTTTATTCAGTAAACCTCTGCTTAATACCTACTATGTGCCAGGGGCTAGGAGCTCACAACCTAGTGGAAAAGAAAGAGACATAAAGCAAGATGTCAGTGCCATGCGGTATAAGAATTCCACAGACAGCCCCTGTGCCCTCATCCAGAAAGGGCAGCAGTGCCAATCCCATCCAGTGGCTCCAGCTGGATCTGAATCCAGCATCTCACAACCCTGAGGCTGATCGAGATATAGCTCCTTATGGTCCTGCAGCCTCGAGCCAAAGGATGCTCTACCCCTCACCACTGTGTTTTGTGGGCAGTGTGGCTGAGAGAACAGGAGACCATAGCGCACTTCTCACCAGGGCTTGGTGCCTGCACCATCGTGGGACTCCTGCCCCAGCCGAGATTGGGTGGGTAAGGTCTCATGGCCAGTTCTCCAGCCATCTGTGATCTAAGTTTGAGGGTGGAGGCTTCATGATCCTGCATGGCTATGCCCTGTGTGGGATGGGAGAGGAGAGACGGGTGATCTAGATCCCTAGATTTTTCTTCTGGGAGCTGTCCTTTTGATTTCCATCCTCCCAGCTTCTTGCACAGTGTTAACACAAACTAGACTCTCAGTGAGTAACCTGTTGCTTTAACACTAGTGGGATGTGCATCAGCCACTGCCTGTGGGACCCAGGGCTGGAGTCTGCATCAGACTGTGGAGCCTGGGGGCGGGAGGACACCAGGGGTGACCCCTGGACTTATCACCTGGAGGACCCAGAGGGTGTAACTGCCCATGTCCACCTTAGACAGCACAGGAGAAGCAGCTGCTCCAGGGAACTGATGAATTCATTTTGAGGCATGGAGTTAGAGGTGGTCATGGCCTGGAAGTCTCAGGATCAAAGGCCAGGGCTAGAGGGGAGGAGAGTTCAAGAGCTGGAGGGAAATGAGCCTTGAGGTGGGTGTGTGGACTGGTTAGATACCCAGTAGAAGAGCTCCGGGTAACTGGGCTGAGGCCAGGGAGAGGCTGGATGGAGAGTTCCCATCTTACCCTTCCTCAGTCTCCCCCCATTCAGCTGACTCAGAGCCACTGATGTTTCAGCTCCAGACCCCCTGGATGCTGGGTCAATGGGAAAGCAGAACTGAGACCTCTGGAGGAAGCAGGCTTGTGTTTCCTTGGCGCCCTTCTTCACAAAGGTGTGTCATGGGTGAAGGGTCTAACCTCGGAGGAGGATTGGGCCATCAGAGGTGATGGTCTGAGGAACGGAGCAGTAGATGCATCTTTGAGGATATCTAGCTCAGTTTTGAGGCCCCAAGAGGAACTTCCCTAGAGATGCTCTTCCACAACGTTCTCTGAGGCCCCAAGGAAGCTTTGAATGAGGCGAGGAAGGCAGCAGAGGACTCTGTCAGAAGCAATCCTTCTTCTTTCTGGCACATAGCAGGTGCTCAGGGGAGCTTTTCTGAATAAATGGGTGGATGGATGAAGGAGTGCGTGGATTCAAGCATCCATAAAATGAATGAATGATTGGGTGATCTTTGGAACTTCCAGAAGTGTGTCCCAGTGCCCGGCGGATGGGTGGTTTTTGATCAATATCTTTTGGGTGATGGGTGAGTGTGGGATGAGGGCTTGGGGTTTCCTGAGCCCACAGAGTGGCCGTAAGTCCTAAATAAATAAGCATGGCATGGTTATTTCTTTCAGTTGACTTGCAGGATAATTCAGTAACATATTCTCCCTATGGGAGCTTCTGCTTTTTTTTTTTTTTTTTTCTCATTTTAGCTCCTCCACCATCAACGGGAGGCTGATTTCCATTTCCCTGGCCCCAGGCTGAGTGGAAGTGGGGGGCAGAGTTAGCACTGTGTTCTTTCCCCCGGTGGGAAGGACACAAAAGAACCCACATTCTCACTCTCACAGTTGACAGCTTGGGTCCTTCTCCAATTCAAGGTTCAAGCCAGAACCTTCTCCCCGCCCCCTCCTTCCCTCTTCCTCCTTCCTTCCCTCCTTATGTTTCCTGAAATGGATTTTGAGTCCATGAGGACCCCACCCCATCTGCCCAGCCCCTGGCACGGCACCAAATCAGAACATCACCGGGCGGCTGCTACAGCGATTGTCACCATCTGAGGCATGTGTGTGGCACGAGGCTGGGCCCAGTGGACCCCAGGAAGTCTCCCTCACTGTTCTGACCTCAGGGAGCTCAGGACTGGCTCCTAGGAGGTGGGAACACTACAGAGAGGCAGCCCTAAAAGAGGCAGGCACTCCCTGGAGCTCTAGGTTCTCAGGGGAATGTGGAGGCCCTGGGCTGCTGGTGGATGTCCCCCAGCATCACCAACACATTGGTCTCCTCTCCGCAGGTCAAGCTGCCTTCCAAGGACCATCCCTCTAGAGACTAGGCCTGTGGTGGGATTCTCATGCAGGGGTTCTATCCCTGGACAACTCTCATTCACCTTCCTGCTGCACTTGCAGGCCCACAGCTCCCGCCTGGGCTGCTGGTCAGGTGGAAGGGGTGGAGTCGAGATGTACTCACAGTCAATGATATTTCCGGGCACTCTGGGGACCATCCGGCCAGCAGTGTGGCTCAAATAATGAGATGTCAGGATCCATCTACCTATCCATTCATCTCAGATGTGTCCTTCCCCAGTGTCTTTTATGGGGGTACTTTGGGAGCACAGAGCAGGGTGTGGCTAAGAGGAGGGGGCTGGGCCCCGGCAACCGCCATCCATCACTTCCCAGCACTTAGCTCCAGGGGCCCCGGAGGTCTGACGTGGGCCATTTCAGCAGCAAGCACGAGTCCCAGAGAAGATGCTTCACTGTCGGTGCTTTGGCGTCCTAGCAGCTCTCGTATCAGCCTGAGAGGGCCCACCTGTCCTCACAGGTGGTCCCCTGGGCAGAACCTTGTCAAAGTCCTGGGTGTTTCACTGATCAGGCACCTCCTACATGCCTAGCCCCAGTGTCAGACCCAAGTTCGTACCTAGGAGACTCTCCATCTGATGATTGTTTAGTGACCTCCTCGCTTATCTTGGGGGATCTGGTGCCCTCCAAAATGTCACCATCTCCACATCCAGCAAAGAGCATTGGTCAAGAGTGTGGGCTTCCAAGTCCAAACAACCTGTTTGACTTCAGAAACCTGGGACTTACTAGTTCTGACCTTGAGCTTTTTTATTAATAGGCTTTTCTATTTTTTAATATTGATTTATTTATTAGTTTTGGTTTCACTGGGTCTTCATTGCTGGACATGGGCTTTCTCTAATTGTGGCAAGTGCGGGCTACGCTTCCTTGCAGTGCTAGGGCTTCTCATTTTAGTGGCTTCTCTTGTTGCTAGCCTGGGCTCTGGGCGCCCAAGCTGTGGAAGCTGCAGCACATGGACTCAGCATTTGTGGTGCATGGGCTTAGTTGATGCACAGCATGCGGGATCCTCCTGGACCGGGGATCAAGTCTGTGTCCCCTGCACTGGCAGGCAAACTCTTAACTACTGGACCACCGGGGAAGTCCAATAGGTTTACTTTTTTTTTTTAATATTTATTTATTTGTTTTGTTTATTTTTAGCCGTGCGGAGCTTTCTCTGGTCTTGGAGCCCGGCTGAGGACTAGTGGGCTTCAGCCATTGCCGCACGTGGGCTTAGACGTGATCTCCCACATCATGTGGGATCTTCCCCAGCCAGGGAACGAACCTGTACCCCCTGCATCGCAAGGCGGACTCTTAACCACTGGACCACCAGGGAAGCCCCAGGCTTTACTTTTTAAGAGCAGTTTTAGGTACACAAAATTGAGTGGAAAGTACAGAGAGTTCCCATATACTCCCTGCCCCTACATGTGGGGGTACTGTCTCGAGCCTCAGTTTCCTCATCTGTACAATGGGGGAAAATAATAATCTCCTGCTCAGGTACAAATGAGGTGCTGCTTGGCTCCCGCCTTGTCATAAGAACTCACCACACAGTGGCTCCTTTGTCCTCTTGCCTGTGGCCCTTCTGATGCTGACCTTTGTCTCAGGTGACAGGAACGCCCTCCAGAGGCTTTGATGAGAAGGCGTACCTGGCAGCCAAGCAGCTGAAGCCTGGAGAGGACCCCTACAGGCAGCACGCCTTCAACCAGCTGGAGAGCGACAAGCTGAGCCCTGACCGGCCCATCCGGGACACCCGCCATTACAGGTGTGACCTCTGTTGTGCTGATGGAGAAAGAAAGATGGAGGGAAGGGCCGACCCCAGCTGGCTTTTCTTTCAGTCACGTGGGTTTAAGACATGAGGAAAATTTCCTCCGACTCAGTCTGGCTATTGAGATATGTAAACCCTTCCTATCTGTTGTTTTCCCGGCTCCTCTTAGTTTCATTGACCTCCTGAGGGTCTGAGAGGCCCAAGGAAACCTCCAGGCCAGGCCACAGAGGCCCCTCAGTACCTCAGTCCGGAGTCCAGGCGAGAGTGACCAGCCAGGAGACCAGGGGGATGTTTTTCCGCAGGGGGTGGGTAAGCCTGGGGTTTCTGGTGCCTGGCTGGTGGTGCCCGCGGGGTCACCAGCCCTGCCTGCCCTGTGCAAACAGTAGAGGTCTGTGCACCGCCCCCACTGGCATTGCTTTCCTTCCTCTCTGCCTCCCCCACTGCCTCCCACCCTTCCTCAGCAACTCCCAGAAATGCTTCCCGGTCTTGCTCTTTGTTCTCCTGGCGTGCTAGGTGGGAGAGGCCCTAGACCAGGACCGCAGGGCCTGGAGGCTCTGCTGACCCAAATCTGGGCACTGGGAGATTGGCCTGTATCCCCCCTGCCCTTCCCCACATCCTCCCTCACTCTAAACTTTCTCAGGTGTTCACCAGGAAACTTAAAAGCGGAATTCCTCTTGGGGCTACACACATTTTAAAATAAGACTCTTCAAATCCAGGCCAGTGGTGGTTGGTGAGGAAGGCCTCTCCTCTTGCCCCATTGCTTCTGCCCAGCCTCCTCAGAAGCCTGAGATGGATCAGGGGGTGCATGCGTATGTGTGTGTGTGTTTGTACACGCATGTCTGTAGGAGCAGCAAAGAAGGTGTTGGGAGTGGTGGGCAGGGCCTCGCCTGGTGGAGCCTGGGGTGTGGGGTGAGCCACGCTCTTCCCTTTCCAGGCCACAGCTCCTGATGGACCCCAGACTGTCAGGCCAGGTCCTGGTGCAGCCCTCAATCCAGGGAGCCCTCTTGAGGGAGGTCTTCCAAAGATACCTAAACTATGTGAGACAGACCTGCTAGCATTGCAGAGAAGACCCCACCAGCCCCAAAGTCAAAGCACAAACGTGAGACAAATCTTTTCAGAGGCTCCTGGTCCCTGAGAGCCGTACATTCCTATCAACACAGATACAAATCCCAGAGAAATGCGTGGTGGAGAGGGTTGAAGGGGGCAGGTGGGAAAAGGTCAACTCCACTATCCAGATGGAGTGTGGGCAGGTTGGCCACCCTCAGGTAGAGAATGGGCATCACTGTCCACATTCCCTCCTTCCTGGACACTTAGGATTCAGAGATACAGAAGTGGGGCCCTAGCGGTCAGTGCAAGGGGTTTACCTTTTCTTCCAGGGCTCCCCATCTCAGCAGACCTAGCCCCCTCCAGTCCCCAAATCCACAAGCCTCTGGGAGGAGACACGCTTGGAAGGCCTGGCTTCCCGGGCAGAGGTGAACTTCTCCACCCCTCCTCCTCGCCCACACCCCCTCTCAAGGAGAATTATTTTCAGGCCTCTCACGATTTCTCCTGTGGGGGTCCCGGGCTAGCGGAACTCCTGCCTGTCTGACCCTGTCTGCTCTGCTGGACAGGAAATGGGCCTGGGAATTCGGCTGTAAGCCGCTGTCAGTGGAATGAATGCCGTAATGAAAAAATGGTCGCGGCTGGAATAGTCAGGGAGCAATTGTAATAAAGAAGATTGCTATGAAAACCAGCTCTGTGGCTGCCTTCCCGCCGGCCCCAGGAGCATGAGTAAATGCATTTACAGAAGCATTCTCAGAAATGACAGCGTTGAAGGCTGGCTGGGATGGATCGTTTTAATTCCCTTTCCAGAGGACAGGGGAGCCAGGGGGCCCAAAATGTGATGTCTGGAGAAGGCAGGGGGCTCAGAGCTGCTGGGGGAGGGAGTGCCTTTGGTGTCTCCTCAGAGACTTCAGTTTTCCCCCCAGGTGCCCCAGGGCCCATGGGAAGAGCGAGGGCACCCTACCTGCTGTCGCCAGCCTGGCTGTTCACATTGGCAGCGAGAGGGAGCGATTCATAGGAGGGCAGGATGGGGGCAGTTCCTCCCTAGATCCCACCGGATGTCAGGAGACAGGCGACGAGAAGGAGGAAGCTACAGAAACCAAAGAAAGACCATTTTCCCTCTTCTCCCCTCTGCCATTTTTTCTGTCTTGGCTGCTGCATCGGGCAGAGAGTTCTGTCGGTTGGTCCAGGTTGGTTCTGCCTGTGTGCCTACACCCGTCAGAGCCTCCCTTAGCACTTCAGTGACCGTGGGGCTCCGAGTGATTCTAGGACGTGGGTGAGGAGCCCCTGGACCTGGGAAGTTCCCCTAGCCTGTGATTTCCCTCCGGAGGCTCCAGGCTGGGCAGCCTGAGTGGAGTGGGCGTAGGTTTGGGGGGGACAGGGCCTGTGCCCTGCCTCAGGGACAGCAGATTGGACAGAGAGAAGCCTCAAGCCTGGATGTCCCCAGGATGTCCCACAGCTGCCCTCTGTGCTCTCTTCTCAGTTGTCCATCCGTGTCCTACTCCTCAGACCTGCCGGCCACCAGCGTCATCATCACCTTCCACAACGAAGCCCGCTCTACACTCCTGCGCACAGTAAAGAGGTAAGCCCCGCCTCATCCCTCATCTCAGTGGTGCTGCGTCCCCAGGCCTCGGGGATCTGCTGGGCCCTGGCAAGGGAGGGCACTGAGACTGGGCATTGTGGCCAGATAGCATGAAGGCCAGTGGGCGCTTGGAGGGGGTGGTTCTGCCCTTCTGAGAAGCTGGGATTAGTGAATCAGGGTCGGGACCCAAGAAGTCCAACTATTAGTGAGATGCACAAACACAAGGTCAGGTCCCCAGGACACGGGCAGAAACACAGGGGCCAGGAGCCGATGGAGGCAAGGATGGAAGTGAGGCCTCAGGCGGATGGGTGCCAGCCCAGTGGGCACCTGAAAGCAGTTCAGAGAGAGATGCCCCTTCTGTCCTCCTAAGGTTGGCCCTGTGGTCAAGTTTGACTTCTTATTCACCTTGTTTCTTTAACGAACGTAGATAAGAACAGGATTCAGAATGGAGTACCCAGTGGTATTCCAAGGATTAAAGAAGCTTGGACTTTCTTCATGGGGAGTGAAGGAAGAGCAGGGATGTTGGGAGGGAAAGAGATGGGGTGGGGTGCTTTCTGAGAACACCCATCCTGACCCATCAGGTCAGAAGGAGCCTTGCCAGCTTTCCAAGCAGGCAACATCCGGGCCAGCAGGGGTTGCCCCTTGGCCTTGTTGCCTGTTAAGCCCAGACAGCCAGAGCAGCTATGGGTCCTGCCTCAACTAAACTAGGACAGTCCCCACCCACCACCTGGGGTGAGTCTCAAGTGCCCGAGGGTCCAGGCAGCAGGGTCAGCAGGTGCTTGGAGGAGCCTGAGGAACATCCTGCCCCTCAGTCACTGACCAGGGCAAGAAGGGTTTGCTAGCAGCTGCCCATGGCCGTGTGCTGGCCCCCGAGGTGGGGGGTAAGGGAGCCGATGGTTAAGAAGAAGGAAGTAGAAGGTGGCCCCTAAATCTGGGCTCATCTGTCTTGGTCACTACTTCAGCGTCCTGAACCGAACTCCTGCCAGCCTGATCCAGGAGATCATTCTAGTGGATGACTTCAGTTCAGATCGTAAGTATCCATCTTCTTTTTTTGCACTGCTTCACACCCCATTTCTCCAGAATGCCGGGGGGCACTCTTGAAATAGTCGTGGCCACCACAGGCTGACCTCTTCTCTCCACTGGGATCTTCAGTCTTTACTAAGTTCCCTTCCTGGCTCTGCTCCTTGGTGCCAAAGGAGTGGTGTTGCTTTGATGGGACACCAGTGAGATGACATTTAAAAAAATTAAACAACATCTGCAGCATCCTTCATTATCACAACTGTCGTGTGCAGAATATTGTCCCCACAAAATGGGCTTCCCAGGTGGTGCTGGTGATAAAGAACCCACCTACCAATGCAGGAGATGCAAGAGAAGTGGGTTTGATTCCTGGATTGGGAAGATCCCCTGGAAGAGGGCATGGCAAACCATTCCAGTATTCTTGCCTGGAGAATCCCCATGGACAGAGGAGCCTGGCAGACCTCAGTTCACAGAGTTGCAAAGAGTCCGACATGAGTGAAGCAACTTAACACACAATCTAGCTCAGAGGGTGTTGGACTGGAGAGGTTGTTGGTATTCTGTGGCACCCCCTGGGGGCTATGTCACAAGTACAGTCTGGCCTGGGAGTAGGGAATGGGGAGATGACCTGTCCCCCAGTGGAGATGACCATACCTCGCCTTCCCTAGCCCTTTCCCTGGGCCTGCTCAAACTACATGTGGTCTGATGTCCATATCTGAACAGTCTTGCTTCCTTCTCTCCACCCTCAGCCGAAGACTGTCTGCTGCTAACCAGGATCCCCAAGGTCAAGTGCCTGCGCAATGACCGGCGGGAAGGTACGTCCTCGGGTCCTGGGTGCTACTGTAGACCCATTTTGATCTAGACTGCTGCTCCCTTTTGATGCCATATTATACCAACTGAATGTAGTCTTGCTGCATTACTAGTGGCAAGACCAAGGTCTGCGGAAAGACCCTCCTGCTGCCTCAGAGCAGCCCTTATCGCAGCATGACCGTAGGTAAGTAGCTCTACTTCTGGCTGCCTTAGTTTTCTCTTCTGAGAAATGGGACTAATAATGCACTCTTTCTGCCTTGCACAGTTATTGTAAGGATTAAATGCTTTGAGAAAAGCACAGGTAGAGTAGATGTACCTGGAGCATCAACTATGGCATAGAATTGTGCATGACACTCTAGGGAACACAAAAGAAGTATACACGTGGTCCCTGCCCACGGAAAGCTTATTATGGATTCCCAGGCTGGTGTAATTATGTGGGGGTGGGGAGCTGAAGGAGAAGGGAGTGATCTGGGAGGGAGCCTGGAGGGGTTGAGAGACAGATGAATGGGGTGCAAGAGAGAGCGTTCTAGGCCCAGAGACTCCGAGCAAAGGCATCAGTCAGGCCTGGGTACATGTAGTACTAACAGCCTCTTCCTGCCTTTCCTACATCCTCATCTCTGCTCACATTCTCACACTCTGTCCTCATAACAGCCCTTCATCCTGTTTTGCAAATAAAGAAACTAGGGTTTAAGAAGGTTCAATAATTTGCCTGGAGTGATGAACTGAGGAACCAAGATTCCACCCCCAGGCAGGGGGCCCACACTCAGAGCCCAGCCTCTTAAGCTTCCTTTTCTTAGTCTCCCTTCCCAGGAGAATCAGACCTGGTCAGCACAGGAATAAGTGGGGTGAGGACAGATGACGGAGAGCCTTGAAACCAGAGAAAGGCATTTAGATTGAATAAAGCAGAGAACACTGACTCCAGCCTATCTTAGTCTGGAAGATTCTCTTTAAGTCATACAGCATAGTACAGCCAGAGGGGAGCACCCTGAGGTTCCTACATGTTGAAGGGGAAAGGGTTTTGATTTCTAGTTCTTCTTAGGTACCAAACCACACTTTGTTGCCACTTCCGATCACTAAACTCTTGACTGTTCATCAGTGTGTCCCCAGAGTCCAGTGTCTGGCCTCCACACCGGGGGGCATTCAGAGGACAGCCGTGGAGTATTGATGGTTGATGGATGGGTGGATAAGAGAAAGGAAGAGAGAGGGAAGAAATCAGCAAATACGAAGAGAAGTTAAGTCCAGTAACTCAGAGGAGACCTGGGCCCTTCGGGGCAGAGAGCCCTGAGCCTTTGTGAGGATGGCTGAGCAAACTGGCTGAGTCCCAGCACCGCCATGTCCCTCCCACTTCAGGGCTGATCCGCTCCCGAGTTCGTGGGGCAGACGTGGCGGCAGCTGCCGTCCTCACCTTTCTGGACAGCCACTGCGAAGTGAACACGGAGTGGCTGCAGCCCATGTTGCAGCGAGTGAAGGAGGTAAGTCTCTCTATCCCTGGGGGAGCTCTGTCCCTCAGGACGTGCCCACCATGTTCTTGGCATTGCGGGTGGGGAGGGTATGAACTGTCCCTGAGAGCTGGGCAGGCCGAGTTAGAAACTAAGTGATCTGCTCCCTCCTGAGTGACTTCACTTGTGGGTGAGCCGTGGAGCTCCTTCTGCGAATGGATGGTGTTGTTTCCTCCCTGGGGGAGTAATGAGGAGTGGAGGGTGGTGGATCAGACTGGGAAGCCTGAGAAGGAGGGAGGAGAGGACGTTGTTCTCAAGCAGAGGGCCTTCCCACATGCCCACTGTTCTTTAGAATGGGGAGGATTTGGACACATGGAACCAAGGATGAAGTGATTACAACTCAACCATAAAAGACAGAGACCCCAATTTAAAAATGGGCAAAGGACTTGAATGGATGTTTCTTCAAGGAAGATAGACAAATGGTCAACAAGCACATGAAGAGATGCTTAACATTAAGTCATTAGGGAAATGCAAGTCAAAACCACCATGAGATGCTACCTGATACCTCCTGGGAGGGCTCATCAAAGGATGGACAGTACAACTGCTGGTGAGGATTTGGATAAATAGGAGTCTTTGTGCATTGCTGGTGGCAATGTCAAATGGCAGCCACTTTGAAAAACAGACTGATGGTTCTGCAAAAGTTTAAACATAGAGTTACCATATGACCCAGCAATTCCTCTCTTAGATATATACTCAAGAGAAATGAAAACATACCCCATACACAAACTTGCATCCAAATATTCAGAGCAATGTTATTCCAAATATGCAAAACATGAAACAAACAAATGTCTATCGACTCATAAATGGGTAAACAGAACGTGATATAGCCATATAGTGGAGTACTATTCAGCCATAAAAAGGAATAAAGTACTGATACATGTTATAGTATGAATGAACTTTGAAAACTATGCTCAGTGAAAGAAACCCGTCACAAAAGGCTGCCAATTATATGATTCCATTTATATGAGATGTCCAGAGTAAACAAATCTGAGGAAATACCAAGTGGATTCGTGGTTGTCAGGAGCTGGAGGGAGGGGAATGGGGGAGTAACTGCTAGTGGGTACAGGGTTTCTTACTGGGGTGATTAAAGTATTCTGGATTTTGATAGCGGTGATGGTGACATGACCCTGTGAATACACTACAAACCACAGAACTGTACGCTTTTAAAAGGGAAATTTTATAGTATATCAATTATATCTAATAAAATTATTATATAATGTGAATTATATCTCAATACAAAAACAAGTCTATAAAAAGGATAAAATGAGGCCTCCACAGAACACTGTGAGACCATGGATGGTCTCCTCTGATCTGCCACATCCCACATTTCTGTCATCCTAAGGCGAGGTGTGAACTGAGGGGCAGGGCTAGATTCAGAATTGCAGACAAGGGCATTTTGAGGGTCAGTGCAGAGAGAGAAGAAAAAAGAGGCTTTGTTCCTTGTTCCTCCATGGAGGAAGAAAAGAAGAGAGCAGACATCCTGCTGATGAAGGGCGATTAAGTTTTGCATGTGGTATATGATGAAATCCACCACCACCACTACTCTCCACATCCCCCCACCTCAGGAAAAAACCCTTTAGTAAAATTGGCATTACCCACCAATGTTTTGGAGGTGGAATTGTGTCTAGGAGGTGATGAAGGGAGTATGAGTCTGACCTTGAAGTGGAGGTGGCATGAGGGGAGTGCCACCCGGGTTCCCCCGGGACCGCAACAGGGTCACCACCCTCAAGCTGCGGGTGGTCCAGTTGGGAAGACTCAACCCCAACAAGTACAAAGGTGGACGACAATTAGTAAGACAACAGTTCAAACCAGCAACAGAAAAGCCATCTCAGGCAACATCTGATTCGTTGTCCCAGGAATTGTCTGGACTATAATTGCAATAGGAGCTTAAAAAGAGGAAGAAATCCTCCGCCTGCAGCAACCAGGAAGGGCTTCACTGAGGAGGTAAGATCCCAGCAGGGCTCAACACGGTGTGAGAGGAAGAATCTGGGAGAGCATTGTGCTTGTGAGACCCAAGTGAGACCTTCTGTGAGCCGGTGTGGTGATGCAGGACAGCTCCTGGGAACCTGACGTGTCCTGCAGGAGGTGCTGAATACCTCATGCCTGAAGAGAACTTTGCCAAACAGGCAGCTGGGGCTTTTTTCACAGAGTCCCTGACCTCACACCTCATGTGTCCTCCCCTAGGACCACACCCGCGTGGTGAGCCCCATCATTGATGTCATCAGTCTAGATAATTTCGCTTACCTTGCTGCATCTGCTGACCTTCGAGGAGGTAGGTCCAGCTCCCAGGGGAGGGGCTTTAGACATGAAAGGAGGCATATGAGGGCAGGCACAGGCCCTGGCTTGGTGCTGTTCTTCCTAGCTCTGCCGGAGCATCTCCAGAAAACAAGACAGCATCTCCCTGCCCTTTACCTCCAGAAAACGAAAGGAGATTGTATAGAGCTGTGGAGTTGGGGATGAAGGACCAGAGCTGGCAGTTGCAGGCTCCTGGCATGATGAGGGCAGATTCAAGCTAATCTCCAATCTTTCCCTGCCCCCAGACTTTGATACATGCTTCTCAAATACAGCTAGCCCAAGGAGGATGGGCACAAGTCCTGGCAGAAGAACATGATATGACAACTATCTTGGGAGTGAGGAAAGGGGAATCCTCAACTTTGCATGGATTCCTGATTTGTACACCCCAAAATGGTGTAGACCTGGCTGAATACAGTAGCTATTAGCCACATTTAGCTATTGAGCTCTTGAAATGTGACTCCATTTTCAGTCTCAATTGAGATGTGCTGTAAGATAAAATACTCACCAGGTTTTGAAGACTTAGTTTGAAAAATGTAAAAAATCTCATTAATAATTTTTTGTATTCATTATGAATATGATCATCAGTTTGAAATGATAGTATTTTGGATAATCTTGCATTAAAAATACATTATTCAAATTAATTTCATATGTTCTTTTAGATATGGCTACTAGGAAAATTTAAATTGCATATGTGGCTTGCATCTCCAGCTTGCAAAGTATTTCTTTTGGACAGCTCTGATTTAGGCTTTAGAGCCATACTGTGCAATACAGCAGATACTAGCCACTTTGGGCTATGTACATTTAGGTTAATTAAAATTAAGTAAAATTCAAAACTCAATTCCTAAGTTGTCCCAGCAGCACTTCAAGTGCTCAATAACCACATGTGACTTGTGTCCACCATGTTGGACAGGGCAGATGTAGGACATGTCCATCAGTGCAGCAAGTTCTACTGGGCAAGCAGCTCCAGAGAATCCATGGCCAGGAGCTAATGAGCAGAGTGGATTTCCTCTCTGGGGCTGAGATTTCCAATAAATGGACACAGTCATTAGTTAGATGTTGAGGATGAATGGGAGGGAGCCAGGCATTTCTCCTTTGGGAAATCGCCTCAGGACCTTGGCACGTGCTGTTCTCCCACCTAGAATTCCCTTTTCTCATTCAGTCTGCATGGATCAGTCCTTCATTCAGGTTTCTACTCAAATGTCACCTCATCAGAGAGTCTTTCTGGCTACCCTTATTAGAATAGCATGGACATGTCTCCTGTCTTTTCTTTCTTTCTTTTGTTTTTTTAGCACTTTCACCCCCAACTGACATATTATCCACTTATTGATTTATCTTTGTAAGTCTTTGTCTTACCCAGGAGATTGAAACTCCATGAGGACAGGGATCTGTCTCATTCTGAATGAAGAAATGACTACACCAATCGCCTAGGGCCCTCTGCAAGCTGGGTTCTGATCAAGAGAGACTCTCAGGGGGCAGAATGAGGGGACAGGAGCCCTAAGTCCCATCCTCACCCCTCTCTGACCCTTAGGATTCGACTGGAGCCTGCATTTCAAGTGGGAGCAGATCCCTCTGGAGCAGAAGATTGCCCGGACAGACCCCACCAAGCCCATAAGGTCAGAGCTGCTGTGGGTACTGGGGAGACCCCTCACTTCCCTGAGTCAGGGGCTTTGGAGGCTGCTGGGGGCCAGTTTAGTCACCAGGGCTCCTAGAGGTGCATGGTCTAAGGGCTGACTCTGTTCTGGGCCCTGGGGAGAGAGATCATAGACCAAAGGATGGGTCAGGCATCCAGCCCCAGTGACTCTGCAAGTGGGTGATTGTAGGGTAAATGACCTGAGCCCTGAGGCCATCTAGAGGGGCTCAGATTCTCTAGCTCATGTGTTACCACTTTCCTCTTCTTGCTCCCAGGACACCTGTCATAGCTGGAGGAATCTTCGTGATTGACAAGTCCTGGTTTAACCACTTGGGAAAGTATGATGCCCAGATGGACATCTGGGGGGGAGAAAATTTTGGTAAGTTGGGGAATAACCACAATAACAATAGTAGGCAAACCAGATTGAGTGTTTTCTATGTGTAAGGCCCTAAGCACTTTATACACATTGACTACTTAAATTCTCACAATGAAACTCTGAAGTACCATTCTACTGGTAAAGAAACTGAGGCACAGAGAGGTTAAGTAATTTGTCCAGAGCCACGTATCTAGTAAACAAAGAGATGAGGTGGTCAAGGAGAACCTGTGGCCATAGGGCTAGACATGTGTAGAAGAACTACATGGCTGCTTCCCTGCCAGAAAGGCTGAGGGAGAGGTAGTGTGCAGTAGAGGGTGATGGTTCAACGTAAGTAATAGGGTCAGACCCAGTTACTGGGTGCAAACCTGGGTGCAAAGCCTGGCCCTATGACCTACAAGCTGTTTGGCCCTGGGTAAGTGAAAGCTCTCTGACCCTCAGTTTCCCCAAGAGGCTGTCATGAGCAGTAAAGAAGAGGATGGATGAAGATGCTGGTGGCCATTATTATTACTTATGAGACCATAGGGTTTCCCAGGTGGCTCAGTGGTAAAGAATCCACCTGCAATACGCTAAGAAACTAAGGTTCAATCTCTGGATTGGGAAGATATCCTGGAGTAGGAAATGGCAACCCACTCCAGTATTCTTGCCTGGAGAATCCCGTGGACAGAAGAGCCTGGCGGGCTACAGTCCATGGAGTGGCAAAGAGTCAGACACAACTGAGCACGTGCATGCGCGCGTGCTCACACACACACACACGCAATGCCATAAGAATCCTTTAGCCCTAGAATGAAAGAGAAGAGCCAGTGAACCTTAAGAGCTGCTGGTGAGGTTCATGAGACAAAGGCTGGATACAGATGGAACACTTGATGTAGGGGTTTATGAAAGGGCCTGTTTACGTGGTGTGGACAAGTTATAGGGAACCATGAGGGACAGGGTAGGGCTAGGCGCGTGACTTCTGGGAGGTGCAGCTACCCCGAGGTCTGAAAGATAGGGACAGAGCACTCCCCAGTACAAGCTATGGTCTTGGGGTGCCTGCAGTCAGCCCACGTACCAGATGGAAGGTGTCAGGGGATGAACATCCACCCTCACTCTCCCCCTGACTGCAGGCTGAACCTGTCCTGACTCAGGAAGGCAGCCCAGCGGTGTGGCCCACACAGTAGCCTCCCAGATGAAGAGCAGGGTGGAACAGGGCAGAGAACAGTCCCAGAGGTTCTCCAGGAGCTGGAAGGGAGGGATACCAAGAAGCCCATAAAAGACAAAGGCCTGTCCTTGCTGTTCCTGTACCCACTCAGTCCTTTGCAGAGCCTTTCCCACTGCTTCCCTTTTCATCTTGACCCAGTTTCTTGAAAAGTGAATAGGCCTGGTGGTATCTCACCCATTTGACAGGTGGGCAAACTGAGGTGGACACCACCTTCCAGATCTCAGTCAGGAAACTCCACATCTGACAGGTATAGGATAAGCACCTTTACTGGAGGGATCACCTCAGTGTGGTGAGGTGTGATCCAAATCACAATCTGTGCTTCTGGGCTGGGAGGACCAGGTCTTTCTTCCCTCTCAGACTGGGACAGTGGGGCAGATGGGCACTGGGGCTTTGACTCAGAACCAGCTGGAGTGGGAACAGGCATGGGATTTTCTCCTCTTTGTAACTTACTCTTGGAAACGGTTTCCAGGCAGGCATTCGGAGGAGTCAATGCTGGGAACTGGGGTGAAGTGACCCTTCCATTCTGACCTCCTTTCATGTATTTTGGGCCATAGTGACCTCTTTTGTATCCTCGGTCTCAGCCAGAAGGGAGCTTTGGCAAAGCCAGCTTCCTGTAGCTGAGAAATTAAGGATCTCTGCTGCGTCCAGAGGCCTTTTTCTTTCTCCCTTCCTTGTTTTTTTTTTTTTTTTTTTTTTTTTTAAGGCTGGGGCCTGACAGAGAAACAAGTAAATGATCAAACAGCTAACTTTAAACTCTGCCTGAGGCCAGGGCTCAGTGGTTGGGGAAACTTGAAAGGTGAACCACACAGTGGTTCTAGGGAAGGTTTTGGTTCTTCGAAGAAATTCAAAGAAATTCCCAGGCTAGCCCTGTAGCTCAGACATTCAACTGCTGGGACCAGTTTTGACCCAGGAGACTCCACCGCTGGTGGGCTTGGGCCTTTTGTCCTGTTCCTTTTTGGAAGGAAGGGAGGTACCTAAATGGAGACTCCTTCCTGTTCCCCCTGAGAGAGCCAAATGCAGGTAGGTGCTTAGAGTGCGAGTGGCAAATGTGAAAACCTTGGGATTCTCACTAGGCATCCTCTTAAAGTGCAGTCAGATCATGTTACTCTGCTGCTCAAGACCCCACAAGGGCTCCCATGTCACTCGGAGCAAACCCCAAAGTCCTCAGACCTTCTGCCCTTCCCCTACAAGACACACCACCAACTCTGCCCTCAGCTCCTACTGCCTCAATCTCTCCCTGCCTCCTGCTGACTGCACTATTACCTCTAGATCTGTGCCCTTGCTGGTCCCTCTGCCCTCAGCGCTCATCCCCAAGAGCCACATGACTCTTCCTCCCCTCCTTAGGCCTCAGCTCAGAAGTCTCCTTTCATGGAGAACATCCCTAATCAGCCTCACTAAAACTGTGGCCCCACCTGCAGTTCCGCTCATCGCCCTCAGTTTCTGCCTGCTCCATCCCCTTCATTGCATGTATTACCATCGGACAGATATTAAGGGCTTCCCAAGTGGCTCAGTGGTAAAGAATCTGCCAGTGGAAGAGGCATAGGTTTGATCCCTGGGTTGGGAAGATCCCCTGGAGGAGGAAATGGCAACCCATTCCAGTATTCTCGCCTGGGAAATCCCATGGACAGAAGAGCCTGGAAGATTACAGTCCATGGGGTTGTAACACAACTAGACCATGTATTCTACTCATTTTCTTGTCTACTTGCGTTTTTGCTTCTAATTTTACTGAGTTCCTGTCTTCTCTCACTAGAGTGTGAGGGATTCTAGAACAGTATCTGATGAATCGTAAATAGGTCTTTGGTAAAAATCTGCTGAATATACTGAAGAATCTGGTTCAAATAATGGGACTTGCTGAACAAAGTATGGACTTTACATTACAGTTCTGCAACTGAGTGTGGAGGTGACCTCGGAGAGGTTATGTAACATCTTTGAGCTTCATAGTCCTTATTAAAAACACAAGGATCATAACACCAGTGTCATATGGTAGCTGTGAGAATTAGACATCAGTCATAAAGAGCACAGAGTGCTCAGTAAATGCATGAGGGTTAACTGCTTTTGTTGTTGCCATTGTTGCTAGTAATGACAATAAGTAAACAATCCTATGACAGTATGGGGTATGTGGGATGAAAGTGAAAGTCGCTCATTTGTGCCTGACTCTTTGCAACCCCATGGACAATGCAGTTCATGGAATTCTCTAGGCCAGAATACTGGAGTGGGTAGCCTTCTCCAGGGGCTCTTTCCAACCCAGGGATTGAACCCAGGTCTCCCGCACTGCAGGCGGATTCTTAACCAGCTGAGGTACAAAGGAAGCCCAAGAATACTGGAGTGGGTAGCTTATCCCTTCTCCAGCATATCTTCCCAATCCAGGAATTGAACCAGAGTCTCCTGCATTGTAGGCGGATTCTTTACCCACGGAGCTATCAGGGAAGCCCTAACTATTAATAGAGTAACAAAGTTAGCCTGGCAGAAATGGGACTAGAATGCAGATCTTCTGTTCCCAGTTCTGAATCTCAGTTGCTGAACCAGTTGCAGAGCTCTGACCAGGAGAAGAGAGAGAGAGGCCTGGCAGTTAGCAAGTAGACCTAGAGAAGCCCATTAATATAGCCAGCCCTGAAGGTGGGTCCAGATATGCTGAATGTCCAGTCCTGGTCCCAGGACCGTATCAGGAAGTTGGTAGTAGGTAGGAGGAGGAGGTAATCGGCCAGGAGGTAGTCCTGAATCCTCTGCTCCCTACTCTGCTAGTCTCTGGGAGGGCTCTGAACAGCTGAGAGGTGCCAGGTGAGAGCCCCAAGACCAGACCAGGGGCCACGAGTGTCCTTATAGCCACCTGGGGAGTAGGAAGAGGGACCAAGGCTGGAACTCATGAAACGTGGTCTTTCCTTTTTCAAAAAATTAAAAACAAAACAAAACAAAAAAACAATGCTGTGGATTTTCTGGAACAGAAGAGAGGTGTTTTAATGTCACAGGATGTCCAACTGCAGGGTTAAAAAGAAAGAGAGGAAGAAATCAGAAAAGAGTATGCAAAGTTCAGCCAGCTACCAAGGTGGATCCTTGCCAGAAGTTGACAGAAGGATTGTTGAGTGGAGAACGGAGTGAGAAACTTATGACATCCCTTTCTGGGAGGCAGGATGACCACCACAAGCATCTCCTGGCTCTCCTAGGGGCTGGTCATCTGTGAGCACTCCTTCAGCATCACCACCACCACCAACAGGAAGTGTGTCTCAGTAGGGCCAACGCATGTGCTTGTGTGTGCCAAGTTGCTTCAGTTGTGTCTGATTTTCATGACACTAGGGACTGTAGCCCACCAGGGTCCTCTGTCCATGGGATTCTCCAGGCAAGAATACTGGAATGGGTTGCCATACCCTCCTCCAGGGGAACCTTCCCAACCCAGGGATCAAACCTGTGTCTCTTATGTCTCCTGCTTTGGCAGATGGGTTCTTTACCACTAGAGCCACCTGGGAAGCCCCCAGTAGGGCCAGTGGTAGCTGTAAATGGAGACCACGAGGGCCAAGAAGGTGGTCTGGGCCAGCCAGAAAAATGCCAACTGGAGCAGCCTTTCATTCGCTTGATGTTGGTTTTCTAGCCTCTCAGTTCTGACAAGCAGATGTGTTCATCCTTAGCTCATGTCTGGATAGGACTCTCTAGGCAGGGGCCTAGAGAAGTGATTGATGGAAGTGATTGATGCTGCCCTTTAATTCAGCTTTCCTTCTATTCATGGTCTTGGTGTTCCTTCAAAACTTTTCCTGCTGCTCTGCCAGGGCTTAGATGTGGGGAATGTGTGTGGTGTGTGTGGAGGGGGTCTGTATGTGGGATGTGTGTGGGGAGTACATGTGGTGTGTATGTATGATGTACGTGTGGAGGGGGTATGTGTGTGGAGGAGATGTGTGGTATGTGTGTGGAGGGTGTGTGTAGTATGTACGTGTAGTGTCTGTGGAGAGTGTGTGTGTGTGTGTGTGTGTGGAGGGAGTATGTGGAAGGTATGTGTGTGGAGGGTATATGTGTGATGTGTGTGTGTGGTATGTGTGTGGAGGATATGTGTGTGTGCGGTAGGTGTATGGAATGTATGTGTGGTATGTGTGTGTGTGGAGGGTATGTGTGTAGTCTGTGTGCGTGTGGAGGGGGTTTGTGGGATGTGTGTGTACACATATATGGAGGGAGCAATCAGGAACACATGCAAGGAGTGGGTGGCCCCAGGAGCCCCAACCCCAGCAGGTGCCTCCAAGGGGACCCCGAAGGCAAGGGAAGCCGGCTCCTTCCCACCTTCACTCTGTGGAGACTTGCCAAGGGGCCCCTGCCCCTCCTGACGGCTGCCGTCTCTGCAGAGCTGTCCTTCCGGGTGTGGATGTGCGGCGGGAGCTTGGAGATCGTGCCCTGCAGCCGGGTGGGCCATGTCTTCAGGAAACGGCACCCGTACAACTTCCCCGAGGGTAATGCCCTCACCTACATCAGGTAGGTCACAGTGCAGAGAGCATCACACTAGGAGCCAGGGCGCCGAGACCCCAGCCCTGTCAGTGACCCCTGTGACTTTGAGCAGCTACCCCAGTCTTAGTCTCCCCGTTTGTCCCTTCCATTCTGGGATCCTGGTACTTTCAGAGCTGGAAAGATGAAGTTGGGGGTGTCTCCTCCAGGCCTGTCTTGTCTTGACTGTCTTTGTTCATGAAAGTCTTGGAAAAGTGGTGAAATGACCAACTGGGAGCTTCCCTCCACACACTGGGCCCCAAGTGCTGGTCATGGATGCTGTGTCCTGACTCTGACTTGGTCAGCGTCTGCCCATCCGTGTTCCCAGCCACAGCGTGCACTTCATCTTGAAGGGGAATGGCAGGTCCTGGAAGACCACCCCCCCTTACCCACTGTCCTGATGGTGGAGGCAAGGGGAGGTGGGAGGAGTGCCATGAGCACTCTCCCCTTCCGAGGACGAGTCTTCGTCTTGCCAGACTTGCTTGTTGGCAGTGGGGGCTCCTCAAGTCTAGCTCATCAAATGACCTTTTGTTTTGCTTCCCTTATTCCATCTTACTGTTTTTATAATTATGAAAGTAATACATGGTCACTAAAAATTCAAGCTATATCCATGTATATTATATGTATATATCTGTACATATACTGTACATTATAATTTTTACTCTTCATTATCACATAGAGAAAAGTGAAAGTCCCTTTCACCCAGTCTTACACCTATATACTTATCCTCTCCAAAAGAGACTACTTTTAACAGATTTCAAGCCTATCATTTCAGGTCTTTTTCAAGGCTGCCTAGTACTCTGCCGTGTGGGTGTAGTTCATTATTCTCCTATTGATGGCCATTGAGGGTTGTCACCAATGTTTTATGACACAAATATTCTTGTGTATGTCCCTTTGCCCACGTGCTGGTATTTCAGTAGAATAGATTCCTCTAAGTGGAGTGTCAGAGAGTATCCATTCCCCCAGATTTGATGGATGCTGACAGATTGTCTTCCAAAAAGACTGTTCTCACGTATACTCCCACATCAGTGCCATTTTGCACGCACTCCTGAACATCTCCTTGCCCTGTACTGCACAGAGCTGATCTGGATCCCAACTCTAACTCTGTCCCCAACCTGGTGACCTTATTTTGCTTCTTCCTCTCCTTTTAGGAATACCAAGCGTACCGCAGAGGTGTGGATGGATGAGTACAAGCAGTATTACTATGAGGCCCGGCCGTCGGCCATCGGGAAGGCCTTTGGCAGGTGGGCCCCTTCCCTAGCCTTATGCCTTTGCTCACAACCTTAGTGAAATACTGAATCGTGTGTACTCCAGAGAAGTGTTCAGGGTCTCCTGAGCAACTGAACCCCACACCCCTGGGCTCTTTGGAGACTGTAGCATATATGACACAGAGACAGTGTTCTGGTCCTGGAAGAAGCAGCAGCCTCATGGGGAGAAATAGCCAGAGAGGGCTTACTTACGCAAGCACTGCCCATCCACCAGCTGCCTGCAGGATGGGTGTCTGTGGAAGTGCTTAAGGATGGCTGTCTGCAGAAAACACTGGGGGTTTTGGCTTCCTTGCTGTTTCAATCTGACGATAGCTTATTTTTCTGCCCTGGACTGTTATGACTGCAGTCTAATTAAGCATTTCCAAAATCAATTGAGTATGATGTGACCAGTATTTTTTTTTAAGTGATAGAGAACTAGAACATTTCAGATTAGAACAGAAAATAATGGTTGATTGCAGTTGAGGATAGATACTGTCTTGTGAAACTCTTAGTTGTATGTCCATATATATCCATGGGTATACTGGGTCACAGTGTAAGATGTATATATTTCTTACTTAATGTTGTGGTCAGAAATGTTTGAAAACATTATTAGTGGTCATCAATGAATTTTCCTTTATTTATTTGTATCTATCCCTTAAAGAAAAAAAAGTTTTGTCACTCTTTGTTTTAGTGAGGAAGTAACATTTGCTGAGGGCCTACCCTGTGCTAGGCACTTATGTCTATTCATCTCTCATAAAATCCTTTAGAGGTGGATGGTTGTACCCCAACTGTACTGAGAACAAACAGACTCAGAGGGTGGTGCTGGTCTTCTGTCAGTGGCCATTATGATTCCTGGAGCTGAGCAAGATGTCCATGGACACATCAGACGGTTCTTATTTGCCAAATTTTTGGGAAAAATGTTTGAAACATGGTTTTCTTGTCGGTAGACGCTTTCTGCTCAGCTGGAACGCCGGAAAGGAAAACTACTAGCACATTAAGGCTCTGTTCTCTCTGTGAAAATAAGCACCAGGCAGTCGTATGCTCACTGAGGTCTCAAGGAGGAGGAAGCCGAGACTAAAGCTTGGCCCCAATTTGAGGAGAGAAATAAGGCATGGCCAGGAGCCCTGGGGCGAGCTTGGGGGTCAGAGAATGAAGTAAGGCTGGAGGGCAGACTTGGATAGCTAGCTCCTGGAAAAGGGACCTTTCCCCCGGGGAGGTGGATAGAGGGGGCTGACCTCCCAGGCTGCTTCCCGCTGCTAAGCCTTTCCTCCTCCTTCTCCAGCGTGGCCACGCGGATCGAGCAGAGGAAGAAGATGAACTGCAAGTCCTTCCGCTGGTACCTGGATAACGTCTACCCAGAGCTCACGTGAGTGCGGCTGTGGTTCCTCATCTGGCCTGGGTGGGGGCCGGCGGCGTGGGGACCCTTGACCCTGTTCTCTCCCCGGCCCAGGCAGTCTGGCTCTTGCTAGCTTCTGGTGTTTGTCTTCATGTGAAGGGTCTCGGGGAACCTAGAGGATGTTACCAGGAGTGAAGAGTGAGGTGTGGTAGGAGCGAAGAGTTTAACAGACCTGGCCTTAGAGCTAAAAATGGGCCTTGTCGGGACTTCCCTGACAAGTGGTTAAGACTCTGAACTTCCAGTGTGGCAGGGCGTAGGAACTCGGAGCCCACCCACAACCAAAATTTATTAATTAAAATAATCTTGAAAAAGAGAAATGAGCATTGTCCCTGAAGGAAAGCAACAGCGCATTATGTAGCAAAAGCCGCAGAAACACTCACTTTCTTTGACTCTCTTTTCTCCTTTCTGGGAGTTTTCCTAAGGAAATAAAGCAAACAAGCAAAAAAACTGTTGACAAATAAATGGCCACTGTAGGCTTCTTTGCTGTGAAAAGATAGAGACACAACTAACAATAGGGGCTGGGTTTGGTGAATCATGATCCCTTGACCTAAACAAATATTATGTGTCAATTAATATTATAATCATAAACTGTGAATAAAACATGGGGAAATGTTTGCTTCCGCAAATGAGGAAAGGAAGTGAAAGTGAAGTCGCTCAGTTGTGTCTGACTCTTTGTGACCCCCTGGACTGTAGCTAGGCAAGAATCCTGGAGTGGGTTCCTTCCCCAGGAGATCTTCCCGGCCTAGGGTAAAATGAGCAAATGAGGAGGCAATGTGCAAACCGTGTCTGTATGTGGGCTATAGGACAATAAGCTGTAATGACTGGAGGGCCTGAGGGTGGGCAGAGTTGATTGTTTTTATTTCAGACTCCTTCTCAGCATCTTGCCTATGTCATTCCTCACCTCCGCCAGGTCTTGAGTCATCTGTCCCTCCTGCAGGAGACCCCCCTGACCTCTGCACTTACAGACTGACCCTTGCCCAGCACTCCCTGCTTCTTTTCCTCTGTCACCCTTATCGTCATGGAGCTTCACTGTGGCCAATTAATGTTATTGTCATCTTCCCACATTTGACAGTAAGCTCCATGAGGCGAGAGGAATTTATCTGTCTTGTTCACTGACTTATCTCCAGCCCCTAGAACAGTGCCTATTACAGAATGGGCACTCAATAAATAGTTTTATTTGATTTGATTTTGGTGTGCCAGATCTTGTTTCGGTGCATAGGTCCTTCCTTTTGGCACCCAGCTTTCTCGCTAGTTGTGGTTCGAGGGCTTAGTTGCCCCATGGCATGTGGGATCCTGCTTCCTCGCCTAGGAATGGAACCTGCGTCCCCTTCATTGGAAGGCAGATTCCTAAGTTAATTGCATAATCAGTAAGGCTCAGTAATAATTTTGAAATTGGCATTGTCCCTTCTAGAACTGTCATCTCAGGAACAGCTGTCTCCCAAAGGATGCTGTCATGATTTTCCAGGACATTCAACCGCTCAGAGCTTGCATATCCTCAAAGGAGGCAAATCTTTGAGGGAAGATTTGATTTTGGGAAAACAGCCACGGTTAGGGTGTAATCAAGTCCAGTGAATAACTTAGTTGATTAACCCAGATATTACAGTCCTGGATCCCAAACACAGGGTGACAAGACGGAAACAAGTAACAGGAATAAACTGACTCTGTGAGCGACGCTCAAGGAATTCCAAAACAATTTGAGCTGCAGCAGCATCCTTGGAGAAAGTTGGCGGCCTAGACAATGGCCGTGAAGGGAAGAACTTTAATTTATGAAAGTATAATAAATGAACAGCTTTCTCAAGTGGCCACTTTTAAAAGGATAGTTTTATTCAGACGTGCCATTTCTGAGCGAAACAAGCATAGTCATTTCTTTATGTTCTGTCAGAGCTCATGTTATCTGGTTGGAGCCGAGGACTCCAGGCCTCAGGCAGGAGTTGGGGAGCTGTGGAAGGGGATTGGTGATGTACGCCTCCTCCCACACCTCAGTCCCCACACAGTGCCCCATGTCATCCCCTGAGGACCAAGAGGAAGAAGTATTGATAGTTTATAACTAGCATCAGTCTGGATCCATCACAAGACAGGAGAGTGGATGAAACCAGCCGTGCTAAATGAGGAGCATAAGTCATCTTCCATTTGTTTTGTCACCCTGTGGAAGCTTAAAACAATGAATTTTTGCTGTTAAGGTAGAAACTGCAGTTCATTCTTATCCAGGTTAGTCATCGTCAGTCTGTTCCTTCATGTTCTGCCTCAGTTCTCAGGGGCCTGGAGTGGATCAGATTGTTAGAAAGGAGTTCCACAGGCCCAAATGATAACCAGGTTTCCTCCAAATGGGATCCCAGTGGTTGGGCCACACTCGAAGGTGACCAGTGGGGAGACTGAGGAGGCTGGAGGGAGAGGCCTGTGCTTTCCTAGGCCTGTCTGCAGTCCTGCTACGGCTCGGCTGCTCTTCCAGATCAGAGTTCTGCAGATGGCCTCTGCAACTGCTAATATATTACTTTTATTAGGATGGTCAGGAACAGTTGTGCAGGCTGCTCATTGCACAAGCATACCACATTTGAAGGGTGCTAGTCACACAGTATTGTACCTTTTTTACAACAGTTCCTGGCAAATGACAGTAAAAGTCTTCTAACAAAATCAGCATATTATGATGATTTTCTAACATAGGTAAAATGTCTTGAAAAAAGGATGCCTATTGCTATTTCTAGAAAGGCATCATAAGGGCTAATGGGAGCCCTGGCAGCCCAGTTTCGAGGTGGTCCACAGAGAAGAAAGCAGATGCAGACTTAAGAGGGCTGCTAGCATACAGGAGACCTTAGCTTGGCTCTGCCAGGGAGCAGGGGAAGGGTGATGATGGCCATCCCAGCTGCTCCAGGGCTGCTACCACTTAGACACCTCAGGAGCTGCATCTCATCTTTTATTTTATTTTTTAATTTATTTGGCTGCACCAGGTCTTTGTTGTGGCATGCAGGATCTTTAGTTGCAAAATGCAAACCCTTAGTTGTGACATGTGGGATCTCGTTCCCTGACCAGGGATCGAACCCAGGTCCCCTGCATTGAGAGCACAGAGTCTTAGCCACTAGATCACCAGGGAAATCCCTGCATCTGGTCTTGAGATTGCTGCCTGAGCCCCAGCTTTCCTCCATAAGGATCTTTTGAAACCTACCTGTTTTACTTAACAGTATCTTATAAACACTTTCCTATATTACCAGATGTCCTTTCTCAGAGTCATTTTTAATGATGAAGGGTTTTCAACAGATGAATCAGAATTTACTTAGTCCTTCACCTATTGTTGGATATCTAGGAATTTCCAGTGTTTTCAGTATAACTAGTCATTCTGAATGAGTATCATTTAAACTAAATCTCTGTACTCATCTATAATTATTGCCCTAGAATAGTAAGTTTCGGGAAGTGGGATCATTAGGTCAAAAGTATGTACATTTTTAAGGCCTTTAATACATAATACCACACTGTCCTCTAGAAAAGGTGGGCCAGTTTATGCTCCCACCTGTAGGGTATGAAAAGATCCAATCCCACAGTCATTGCCAACACTAGGTAGTAATATTTAACACATACACTTAAATATATAATTTGTATATTATTTATATATTACAAGATCTTCCCTGGTGACTCAGATGGTAAAGAATCTGCTTGCAATGTGGGAGACCCAGGTTCAATCCCTGGATCAGGAATATCCCCTGGAGAAGGAAATGGCAACCCACTCCAGTTTTCTTGCCTGGGAAATCCCATGGACAGAGAAGCCTAGTGGGCTATAGTCCATGGGGTTGCAAGAGTTGGACATGACTGAGTGACAAACACTTTCACTTATATATATATACACTTAAATATTTTATGTGTATAAATACATAGAAATTTCCCTGGTGGTCCAGTGGCTAAGACTCAATGCTCCCAAAGCAGGGGGCCTGGGTTCAATCCCTAGTCAGGGAACTAGATTCTACAAGCTGCAAATTAGTGTGTCTGCATGCCACAACTGAAGATCCTGCAGGTCACAACAAAGATCAAAGATCCTGTGGGCTGCAACCAGGACTCAGCATGGCCAAATAAATAAATAAATAAATATTTTAAAAATCAATTAATAAATAAATATATATGGCAAGCAAACAGTGGTAACTCTTCAATACATATTTCTTTAGTTATTAGTGAGACTGAGCTCATCTTCATATTTGTATATTTTATATTTGCCTCTTCAAAACAACTCCTTCCTGTCATCTCGAGATTGCACACTGAGCCCACATCTGAATCCCAGCCTTTCCTCTTTCAGGACTGGGTTGCTCGGGCTTCTGGTTTGAGCTCTCTCCCATCAGTTCCTCTCAGGCCTGGCCTGTAGGGCAGTCCCTGGGGCTCCCAGAGCTGCCCAGAACCCAGGGGCCTGAGGCTCAGTCTTCCCAGGGGTCCCCTGCTCCCTCACCATCCCCTGCTCACCTTCCCCTGCTGCCAGGCCTGCCCCTCAGTGTCCCTCCCCATGGAGACCTGGGTTCCCTGAGAATTGCCTGGGCCCTGCTTTCTGGGCAAGCATGGGTCACCTCAGGGTGGGGGGCCCTGCTCTCTGGGTAAGCGTGGGTCACCCTGGGAAGGGCAGAGGCCAAGCCTGACTACTGCCTTTTCTTTCAGTGTCCCCGTGAAGGAAATGCTCCCGGGCATCATTAAGCAGGGGACTAACTGTTTAGAATCCCAGGGCCAGGATACAGCTGGTAACTTCCTGCTCGGAATGGGGATCTGCAGAGGGTCTGCCAAGAACCCCCCAGCTGCCCAGGTAAGTTGCTTGGGACCTCCAGGTCAGGCCCAGGCGAGGGTTTAGGAGCCTCCATCTGTCCAGTCTCATCCTCTCTCTGGTCTATGCCCTCCACAAACCCACTTTTCCAAGGACCCTGCAAGCTGTTCCCTCACACACTGCTCCTTGAGTCTGCTCCCGCCACACTCCACCCACTTTGTAGCCTGTCACACAGTTGCCCCGTGAGCAGCACCTGCCTTCTGCTCTCAGGCGCAGAAATGCCACCCAAACAGAACCCAGTATTCTCCTCTGATGCAGCCGTGGGCAGCCTGCATAGACAGGCACCAGGGTGTCCAGGTTCCTGTGAACACGTGTCCAATATATGACAGTTGATGCACCCAAGTCAAACTAGAGCAGGTCGTGGAGACCCTGGCATGGACTTGACCCTGGCTGCCCTGCTCCCGTGTCCTGTCTTTCTTCCCATCCCCTGAGCATCCCTTCCTAGGTCCTCTGGCTGGCTCCAGCTAAGCTTCCCCACCCCAATATTTTATTATGAAAAATTTTCAAACATATAGAAAAGTTGAAAGAATTGTACAGTGATTAGCCATCCACCCATCCCTAGTATTTGCAGAAAATTCTACCGAAATGCAGTGTATTTGCTTTATCATCTATCTATCCATCTATCCATTCATTGCTGTCCCTTTTGGCTCAGCTTTTTTGCTCCTTATTTTGCAGGCGTGGCTCTTCACTGACCATCTCATCCAGCAGCAGGGAAAGTGCCTCGCTGCCACCTCCACCTCCGTCTCCGCAGGGTCCTTGGTCATACTGCAGGCATGCAACCCAAGAGAAGGCAGGCAGGTAAGCCTCCTTGCCCCCAGGCACAGGTTGGCCAGCAGCCCAGGGGAACACAATGAAGGTGAGACATATAGACTCAAATAAGCCCTCCAGAGTGAGGACTGAGGGGGTCTAAGCCAGTATCCAGGTCAAGTCTTTTGTTTTCCTCATGAGGAAATACTTTGGGTAAACAGTTGTTAAATGTCCATCCTGCATCCTGTGAGCTCCATGCATGCAGGGACTATTTTTATCTTGTCAACACTGTATCCCTAGCCCCTGAGAACCTGTATAGCCAAAACAAATGTGAGGTTTTAATGAAAACCTGTGCCAGGAGTTTTATGTAGATCATCTCATCTAATCCAGCAGCCCAGCAACCTGGGCCTTAGTGTGTGCATGAGTGCGTGCAAAGTCACTTCAGTCATGTCTGATTGTTACCCCATGGACTGTAGCCCGCCAGGTTTCTCTGTCCATGGGATTCTCCAGGCAAGAATACTGGAGTGGGGTGCCATGCCCTCCTCCTGGGGATCTCTCCAACCCAGAGATCAAATCTGCATCTCTTTTGTCTCCCGCATTGGCAGGCAAGTTCTTTACCACTCGCACCACCTGGGAATACCCAGGCCCTAGTACTGACCCCATTTTGAAAGTAAAAAACTGAAGCTCCTTGAGTTTAAGAAATATCAGATTATACCGCTGGGAAGGGGTGGAGCTGAGACTCAAACCCAATGTGACTCCTAAGTCCATAGTCTTGCCCCAGCACATAGTAGGTGTTCAGTAAGTATCTCCTGACTGATGGCTGACTGGGGACACTGAGACCCAACCACGGTGCTTTCCAAGCTGGCCTGCCAGTTTCATGTGAACACTGCCTTTTCCACTTGTCAAACTTTCACTTGCCCTGTTTTCATTAATCCTGGGAGACAGGTCAGGCTCGCCCGTTGAGGAAGAAACAGGTGCTCAGAGAGATGTAGTCACTTGCTTAGGGCACACAGCAGCCGGTGACAGAGTCAGCCCCACTCCATTCCTGGCTGAGAGGGCTGCTCATCTGCCCCGGAATGGACCAGAAGGCCAGAGTTCTGCTTCAGCCCCTCCTTTGCCCACCCCTTCTCGGCAGCCCCAACTGTGCCTGACCCTGGCCGGCTCCCTGGCCAGCTTGCAGGGCAGTGAAGGGGCAAGAGGACACCTGTCACTTTCATTCAGCCGCCAGGGTTTTCTTACCTCCCCCTTTTCTATTGCTATGTTCCCCTCTCTGTGTTCCCTTGCATGCTGACCCAGGGCTCCTAGGAATCTCTTTGGCCACATTCCTTCTGCCCTGCAGGTCCTGTAGGGCCCCCAACATCAGAGCCCCTCTTCTGGAAGGACAAGGGTGAGCAAATCTCCCGCTACCAGTGACTTTTCAAGTCTGGGCCCCCGTTTCTAGTCCTCTGTTGACCCCATTTCTGAGGCCACCTGGGTATCAGTTGTGGGAGAGTTACCTGTGCAGAGCGGTGTCACCCTATTCACCTCTCTGAGCCTCCATCTCCTCACTTATAAAATGAAGGGCTCCCTCCCTGGTCTGCCTTGTAAGGAATCTACAAGCACTGAGACTGGCAATGGAAGCACCATGAGGTGGTATTTTTTCTCTGGTGAGGCCAAACCTAATAACCAGGAGATCCTGGGGGAGGGACCCCAAGATTGTGTCTGATGTTACCAACACGAAATGAGAATCTCATGATTCGGGGAGCACTTCCTCATGACTGATCGATTCAGTCTTTACATTCATTCTTCATAAAACAAAACTGGATGAAAGAATGGCATGGCCCAGCAATCCTCAGCCAGGGAGTATGGCCAGCCCCTCCCAGGGGGTCAGAGACTAGAAGACCACAGGCAGTAGGATACTGTGAGTTCCAGGGGGACCAACGGCCCTGCCTGCCCACTACCCAGGATCTTGAAGCCAGGGATCCCTCTCTGCTGGGACCACATGGGCAAGAAAGACTGGTTCTCAGCGATCTGTATCCCGCAGCCCACACTCCTACGGGAAATCCAGACCCTGCAGCACCTCTCCCACACCTTCCACCTTGCTTTCACCTCCCAGATGGTTCCCTTCTCTGCCCACGCTGTGTCCCCCTGAAACTGGGGCTGCTCATCTCCCTTCTAACAGTGGCTCCAGTAAGTACACGGCCCCTCCCACCCAGCCCTGCGGGCTCCAGCCCCATTGCCTCAAGCATTCCTCAGTATTTCAGGAGGACAGAGGACAAGGTAGATGTAGGAAGAGGGAAGATGGATGTGGGGGAGGGAAATAGGAGAGAAACCAAAAATAGACCTAGCTCTCTGCTTACTCTTCCCTGAGCCTTAAAACTTGGGTCTCAGCCTCTCCTACCTTCTCTAAACAAACCTCCATCCTCTACTCAGCCACTTCCAACATGTTCTGTAGGAACATGTGCCTGGAAGTACCCCCCTTGTTGAGCCTGGGGCAGGGGAAGCACCAGGAGGTGAAGGCGCTGACCCGGGAGCCCCTTCATGACTCTGGTGAGGGGTTCCAGCGCCCCCACTATCCCCCCACTCTTCACCTCTGCAGAGCTGGTGGCCAGTTCCATTAAAGCAGGCAGGTGACCGTCTTACAGCTAGAGGCAGGGGCAGAAGCTCAGAGCTGCAGGAAGAAGTCTTGTTTGAAGGAGTAGAAGGTTCACCAAGTCCAGGACTCCAACTAAAGTGCCTCCCGAGCACAAGTCCGAAAGCCCTCGAGAAGAAAAGTGGGGTCCAGGTGGGATGATGGTAGATGGAAACCAGGACCCCAGCTGCCGCAGATCTTCAGCTGCAACCAAAGAGACTGGGCCTGTGTCTAAAGGGAAGCTGGAAATGCAGATTTCTATGTGATGACTAAGCCAAATTTTAGATAAGTGCTGTGCAGGCCAAACAAAATCCACCTCTGGGTTATGTTCAGCCCGTGGGCCTCTGATCTAGACAGTAACTTCATGCCAACCTATGGAAGCAAGAACACATCAGGAGGGCTGGGTTTAAAGCTTGTATGTGGGGTGCAGTGCCTCTTGTCCTTGGTGCAAAGGACACAGACTATTTAAATGGGACTGTGTCCTAGGGCCACTTACACCCAGGGGTAATGTGGGTACGGATGTTATTATTATTATTAATCCTTGTTTTCCTCTCCCCCACCCCTTTTCTGCCTCTCCCCGCAGAGATGGAGGAGAAAAGCCTCTTTCATCCAGCATTCAGTCAGCGGCCTCTGCCTGGAGGCCAAGCCCGCCCAGCTGGTGACCAGCAAGTGCCAGGCCGACGTCCCAGCCCAGCAGTGGCAGCTGTTGCCGCACACATGACCGTAGCCCCCGGCCTCCTGTACCTTTTGCATGAGACTTTGGGACCGGAAGGGGGTTAGGGTGGGGGAGTGTAAAGCGGGCTGTCTCCATCTTGTCACATTTCTGCCGGAATCATCAGCCAACACCGCTGCCATGACACATGACGCTCCAAAGCTTGGACGGGGAGGATGCAGGGGGAATGCCCTGCTTGCTGCCCTGGCCACCACCCGGTCTTGCCTGGGGATGCTGGACTGCGCCTGGGCAGCCTGGCCCTTTGTTACTGCCCTTCACCTTCCCAAGGCCTGGATAGTGGTTTGGGGCCTCTCCTCGTGGGCTGGGGAAAAGGAGGACAGCAGCCCCCACGAGTCTTGCTGGGCCCCGCGGGCCTGCCTGTGGGGTTGGGCACAAGAGGAGAGCTTGGGCAGCCATGGACAGGAGGCAGGCGGAAGGCAGAAGGAGGGGCAGCCTGTGGGCAGGTGGGGAACAGGAAGAAGTGAGCCTCTCAGGGGTCTGTCCCAGTCAGGTGCTGGGTTGGGGGCGGGAGGTAAGGGAGCCAGGGCCAAGGATGGCTGATCTGCAGCAAGATGGGAACAGAAAAGCCACAAAGCACGGAAAAGAGTGGGTCTCGCCCAGGGCCCTAGTTCCTTCCCACATTCTCAGCAAGGCACCACAGGGGAACCTCCAGGGGCAGCCTCGAGATCCATTTTATTAAACAGATCCCACTTCTGTTTGGATATGTGTCAAGATAAGACCTCTCCCTTGGGCCTTAAAGACCAGAGAGTGCCCTGAGCTTCTGCCTGGGCACACCAGGTGGACTCCATTAGGATAGGCACCACTGAGCAGCCCCATCCTCCCTGCTAGTTTTTGACTCCTGCCTTCTCTAAAGCCCTTGCCTCTGTAAATACAGCATCATTACAGGGTCAGGGCTCAGGGTATAAGAACGGGGAGCATCAGTAAGCCATGGGGACTAAGAGTCGTCCAGGCTGGACTCCCCACTGCCGGAGGGAGGCCCTCGGGGCAGGGCTTCTGCAGCGGCCAGCAGGCTGCCTGGCAGCCCCAGTGTGTACAGAGTTCCCAGTTCCTTCTCACACCCACTGGGCCTCTCTCCCCCTCCTCCAGGGCCTGGTCTTGGAACCGCTTCTGCTATTAATACTTCCAGCATTCCTCTTCCCCCACCCCACTGGCTTAGGCCAAGTGATCTTAGGCAAAAGTCTGGTGATACCAGGATCCCTGCAGGGGTCAGGGGGTGTCTCCCATCCAAAGCAAATCAGCCCGGAATGTCTAAGGAATTCATAGATTCTGGAGGGCCCAGGAATCTCCTGAAATGGTTCCCCAAATAGTGCATGTGTGTGCTATATGCATTGTCCTGGGGAGAGGATCCATGGATTGTCCCAGGTTCATACAGAGGTCCCTGATCCCCGGAGGGTCTGGACTTCTCTTCTGGATGGGAGGTGCCGCGCCCCTCCCCCCTCCCTAGTGTGCCTCAACTGCTCTGGTCCCGCTCCCTCTGCACAGCCTTGGGGCTGTGGTCCGCCACACCCACCCTGAGGGCTCTCAGTGGTTTCCTTTCACCTCCTGGCTCTCTGCTATGCTCCTGGGCCTCAGCCTGCACCCCCTGCGCTCACAGCAAGGAGCCCTTGGCCCCCAGAGCCATACTTTTCCCATCCTCTGTGAGATGTTTATCCACCACCATCTCCCTTGGGTGTGTGTCCATCCCAGCGGGTAGCGTGGGCCTTTGGGACGGGAGTCTCGGGCATCTCTTTTGAATGTAAGAGGACTGCCGTTCAGCCTTTCAGAGGGCCCCCTCCTTCCCTGTGATTGGACCGGGCTCAGCACTTGTCAGCCTCCTCTGGGACTCAGCCCTGTTCTGTTTTTGCTTTTCCTCTTCTTGACCAAAGCATGTGCCACTCGCTGCCCCTGAGGACCTCGTCTTTATGAAAAACACCTGGAATAAAACCACTTCTCACATGGGCATGTGCACCAGTGCCTTCCTTTCTGATTCCAGAGCCAAAGCCTTCAGCACCTCCCTATCATCCTCTATTCTGGAAAACTGAGCACGCTCAGCTCTCCCCACTCCTGCACTTGCTTGCTCCTCCACCCACGTCCCCCTACATGGGATCCCAGGACTCCTGGACAACAGGTTGGCCACCCTGGGGGAAGCCATGAGATGGGGCAACTGGGACCAGAGCCCAGGCTCTTGTGACCTCATCACGGGACCTCCCTTTGGGGCTTCGACGTGAAAACCAAGGGGCTTCTCTGAATGCTTGTCTTTCAGTTTTGCCATCCCTCTCTTCTTCTCTAGATGCCAGCTGGCCCCTCTAGACTGCCCTTCCTCTCCCCTGCCACACAAGAAGGCAATGGTAAAAATGCAGGTGGGGCAATTTTCTGAGGTAAAAACAACGAAGTCATTCCATCACGAGTCTTACCACCCTAGCCTTGTTTGCTCGGGTAGCAGATGCTCTGCCTAATGTTTCCATAGAAACCAATGGAAAGCCCCCACCGTTTCTGTGATCAGAAACTGAACCTACCCAGGTAAAAATAAGCACGGCCTCGGCACACAGATGAACTGTAGTGGGCAGGCCAGCATGTGACTAAGCCTCCGCGGACACAGCCATTCCAGCCCCCACCCTGACCTGGTCTCAGGGTGGCTCATTCCGGATTCTCCAGAACTGACCACCGGGCCCATCGGGCCTGGAGCAAAGCTCTGGCTGGTGACAGTTCCGATCACACGACGTGGCTGCAGAGTCCGTCTGTCCATCGTCCTCTCAAGGAGCACAGCCCACGGCCCATTGCCTTCTAGGGCCACCCTCCCGGCCTGGCTGAGTCAGCGTTCCTTCCACTTGGGTCTAGCTTCACTCCCAGCCTTGAAGGCTCTGCTGCTGGCTTTTCCTGAGTCATGCTCTCTCTTGCCCTCCTCAAAGCGTCTCCAGAGGCCCGTTCTCTCTCTCACCGCTCTTTTTTCCCCCTGGGAACTAAGGCTGTCTGCTCTTAACCAGCCCCTGGAGGATTCAGTAAAGCCCTGGGTCTGGCCATTAACCACAGACAGCCTTGGGCCTTATGTAACCCAAACCCGTTGGAAAAGAGGAGTCTTTCAGAGCGCCCAGGGAGGGGAGGCGGGGAGGGGAGTCTGCTTAGGGCTAGCAGCAAGGGGTCCTCCGTCCCTGGCCTCTGTGACTTGCCTTCACAAAGGCTTCTCCCGGAGAGACTCCTGCCTCCCCTGGGGATGGGTATCTCCGCTCACACCCAGGAGAATATCACCCAGGCAACATCTCTGTCCTCCCAGGGGTCTGGCGCCCCCAGGCCTGTGGAGGATGGTTTCCAGTGGGGTGTGGTCCTCTTCCCACCAAAGAAACAGGAAAGGAGACCTGGAGAGGAAGGGCAGGAGTTCACGGTGTCCACAACCTTATCCTCGTGAATGTTCTCAGTGTCTGTGGGATTTCTGAGTCTCCTGTGACAGTCTGTTTCCTCCAGAACAGGGAGGGGGGTACCCAGGCAGCTTCTCTCATCTTAAAAGTTCTTCACAGCCAGGCTCTTAGCAAAGACCTAGTGGTGGAGTGGGGAGGGGCCACTCTGTCCTGACCTGGCAGCTGGGCTGTGGGCAGCTGAGCTGGATGGAGGCTTTGGAGAGCTGGGAAGGGTGTAGCGGGTGTGGGGATCCAGAGACCCCATCAACCTGGAGCCGTCCTGCTCTGCCACTGGTTAGCTGGAAAGTTACTTCATCTCCCAGCCTTGGCTTTCTCACCTGTGAAATGGGTTCACTTATAGCTCTCAAGGGTTTTTGTGAGGACTGGTTTATTTAATGACTGCGAAGCACCCAGCCCTTTCTACTGCTTAATAAGTGTGTGTTATTGCTGCTATTAACAAGCATTTTCTGAGTGCCTGCTGCATGTCAGGCACTTTGCCAGGGGTGAGGACACAAATGTAAACAAGACAGAAATGTTCTAGTACTAATTTTCTAGCAGAAGAGATGGACAGATACAGGCATGCGTGCATGCTGTCTCTTCAGTCGTGTCTGACTCTCTGTGACCCCACGGACTGTAGCCCGCCAGGCATCTCTGACTGTGGAATCCTCCAGACAAGAATACTGGAGTGTGTTGCCATTTCTTTCTCCAGGGGATCTTCCCAACCCAGGGATTGAACCCAGGTCTCCTGCGTTGCAGGCAGATTCTTTACCAGCTGAGCCACCAGGGAAGCCCGGATAGACACATAGTCGCTAGGTGATAAAACTGCAGGGGAGGCAGGAGCTGTGGGTGCAACAGGGAGGGGCCTGGGGGCCAGGGAGTCCTGCTGCTTCCAAGCAGCTGGGCTTTACACTGACTTGACATTCTGGGCTTCACCTGTCTCGGGCCAGGTAAAGGGTGGGCTTGGTGAAGCCTGGTGAGGCCGACTGGCCATACTAGCCCAGTCGGAGGAGGCTCAGCAGCAATTACCCAGTAGTCTTGACTTTTTCCCCCAGTGCACGCAGCATGGTGATGATGTGGACCAGACTGTAAACAGAGAAGAATTCTAGATAGAACTCCGAGAGCCATTTAAACCCAAACAGATGTGTTCTTCTTCTTGAGCCAGTGATTATCCCTCCAGGGCTTAGTTTTCTCAGTCTGGGGAGGGCCAAGGAAAAGGTGGGAAGAGATGGCCTGGGAAATTCAGTCATCCTTATGTGGAGAAAATGAATACAAATGACCAGGGAGGTGTTCAGAAAGACTCGATTTCTTCCTGCTCTCTTGCTCCCTGGTTCTGGTTATCTCTGACCCCTCAAGCAATCTGAAAATCAGACCTGTCTTTCACCAATCCTTCTTTCAAATAAGCTGTCTCTCAAGGTGCATCCAGATAACCTGCTGGGATCATCTGTGCTTGCAGGTGTGCTTGTGTCCAGGCCCCCACCCTGACCTGCTGACTCCCAGTTTTATCTGCGTAATGACGGCGCCCCGGGCGACACTACCGTCATCAAGTGTGTACTGCTCTAAGCAGGGGGGTGGGGGAGTGTGGAGGGGGGAAGCTGTGCCAGGGAGAGTCAGGCCAGCCGGCTGCAAGCTGTGCACGTTGAATACACTGGCCCTCGACCTCACTGCAAGAGGAAGAAGCCAAGAGGAAGGCAGGCGGCCCCCTGGGCGCCAGATGAATGTGGAGACCAGGTTGAGGGCCAGAGCAGGGCCAGAACCGGCTCCCCCTTCAGGAGAAATGCCCCCAGCTGGGAAGGAGAGTCAGAACCAGGAGAGGAGTCGAGGGGCCTCTTTGGGGCCTCTGCCACCATCTGGGTGAGAAGCGCTGTCAGTGAGGCAGGAGGCTCTCTGAGGCCCCCAGCCCTCTAGGGCAGCTGTAGAGCTCCAGGCTCCTCTGCTTCCGGTCAAGGGTGACTCTAGCCCTGCTGGACACTGCTCTCCAGAGCCTGTTCTCCCTAAGGGTGGGAGTGTTGGCGGTTGTTAAGATGAAATCAGGTCACGGTGAGCAAATGGGAGCTCCCACCCTCTTTCCCTCATCCTGTGATCCAGCCAAACTACCCTGCGTCCTGTTTCTGGAACTTGTAGCTTGCTTTCTCATGTTTGTACTTTTGTGGTTCTTTTACCCTCTACTTACCCCCGTGGATCGAAGGCTACCCATTTTCCAGACAAATGCTGCTTCCATAAGGAAACCTGCCCTATCTCCCACCTGCCTGTAAACATCTCTCTGGCCTGTTTCTTTAGCATCTTGAATGTTCCTCTCTGCCTGCAGTGAGCGCCTTCTTCCTTATGCCTCCTTATGCTGGTGGACTTGTCTCTTCTATTGGAACTGGACTATAGGACCGCTGTCCACTTCAGCCTCGTACGTCCCATAGCCGGATCACAGAACCTGGTTCTCGGACTCCTGGTAAATGCTGGCTTGTCGAATGAATGAAATGAAAGACTGTAGTTGGGTTTTGCTTGTTTTGTTGTGAGTGATAAGGTGTCCATGCATCAGAACATTGCATTCAGAAAGCACCCAATCTCTATTTGTTCATTTTTCCTCTCACTTGTCTTTGAAAGCTTGGAACCTTCACAGCTCCACCCTTCCTGCTTGTGAGTTGTCTCTGAGCCCCCTGAAACTAAACATAGAGGATGTCGGGGGCTCACACGATTGAGTATTTCCTGGGATCCCAGAACAGAATAAGGCTACCATGTGAGTTTTCTCATTTGGGGCCCACACTGCTGTGAACAGGTTCTGGTGTGACCTCTTTAGGGATGAGGCAGTGGGGGCTCAGTCAGGAGAAGAAACTTGCCCAAGGACAAATAGCAAGGTTTAAACTCAGTCCCACAGAAGTGCAGGTGGTCCAACAGACCAGCAGCATCCCCATCGTGTGGGAATTTATTAGAAATGCAGACTCTTGAACTCCACCCAGACCTATTGAATCAGAAATCTTGGGAGTGGTGTTCAGCCATCTAAGTTTAACAAGCCCCTGGGGCATTCTGATGCACACTCGGGTTTGAAAGCCACTGGTTTGGTGACTGAGACGGTTCCTGGTCTCCTGCTAGAGGGAATGGGTTACCACCTGGCACCGAAGGTCAGAGAGCTGACACTGTGTGTGGCAGGCCTGGCCTCTGCTAAGCAGGCTGCAGAGCTCTGGGCTGTGATGGATGACTATGGGGCAGAGGGTAGATGGGCACAAGCCTGGGCCATGGCTTGCCGCTGAGCCAGATGCGGCATGCCAACATTGCTCTGTGTGATTTATGAGTTTCTTCCCGAGTACCAGCCACAGATGGCTGACTTGGTTACAGAAGAGTTTCCACCCCAGAAGATTCATTAATCAGGAAATCAGCACTACACCTCCCAAGCCTACAGGATGGGCATACGTTTCCTTTTTATGGATCAGCCAACTGATGACATTCATAGCCAATGTGTATGTGCGTGTGTGTTAGTCACTCAATCATGTCCGACTCTTTGTGACCCCATGGACTGCAGCTCTCCAGGCTCCTCTGTCCAAGGAATTCTCCAGGCAAGAATACTGGAGTGGGTTGCCATTTCCTTCTCCAAGGGATCTTCTCAAACCAGGGATCAAACATGGATCTCCCACATTGCAGACAGATTCTTCACCAACTGAGCCACTAGGAAAGCCCCTCCACAACCAATACTATCGCTTATCCGCCAGTCACTGAGTCACACATTTCAGCTTCTTTAATCCTAACAACAACTCTATCAGGTAGGATTTTTTAAAATTATTTTATTATCACCCCATTTACAAACTAGGAAATTAAAGCCCAGAGAGGTTAACATACCTGCCCAAGATGACCCAGCTAAGTCAGAGGTAGAGCCAGAATTTGAACTCATGAAGTCTGACCCAGGGTCCAGGCGCCTTCCTGCCCTTCATTGCCTTTCACATTTTAGTTTGTATCCTTGTACCAACTCTGACACTTCTGTATTTTTGTTTCCCCATCTTGCATTTAAGGAAAGTAAGCTCCCTCGTAAAGCTCTCAGTCTTATCCCAGATCCCAAATTTTGTCCCACCAAACCCATATCCTTCCATGGCTGATTCTTAGACGCTTAAGAGGTAGGGCGGGCAGGGGTTGGCTCTACTATCACCTTCTACAGATGTAGACACAGGCTAAGAGGCCTGTAGGCACAGGCTGAGATACCCAGAGTCACAAGGTAGGAAACTGGGAGCCTCAGGAGACCTGAGAACACAACGTTCCGTGACACAGTGGCAGGCCATCGCTGACCACTCTGCCTGGTGCCAAGTGTCAGGAAGGTGAGACCTCCCTGAAAGAACAGGCCGCACAGGCCAATGCTCTTTGCTACATACACTGTCTGCTGTCTCCCTGCATCCTGACCAGGACTACTTCCACATGCCTTTCTGGTCTTAAGGTTCTTTGTTCTGCATTATTGATCTTCAGATGCTAGTCCTGTGCCTGGTCAGGTGGCACCTCCTTTTGCACACTGGACTCTGTGGCTTTGTCCAACTGGGCTGGGGACTTGGTTCTTTGTGGAGCCCGGTAGTTTCACCCAGTTTTCACCAGGCACCTGGGTTTTTATATGCTCATCAAGCAGCTGGGATTATTTTAAATTTATAACCAAGTGTGTCCACCCCAGTTATTTCTTGGCTGCCGCATTATGCGACAGCAGGGGTGGAGAGGAGCGTCCCAGCCACCAGGAAGAGAACGACCACTCCGGCTCTGGCTCAGCCCTTTGTGAGCCAGGTAATCTCCAGCAAGCGGCTTAGGCTTCCTGTGCCTCAGGGTCCTCGACTGAAAAATGGGGGTGATGTGGGTGAAGGTCAAATGAGATGTCTGTGGTCAGGTCCCAGAAATTAGAAAGCATGTACAGCCATCCAAGAATGATCGGGGAGTGTTTCTTTGACCCTGGGGCAGGCCAGAAGGGCCAGATACCAACGCTGTGGATTTCCCAGCTGCTAAGGACATTTTCCAGCCATCAGGACAAGTCCTGGCAGCTCATCCACTGGGGCACGTGGGAGAGGGAAGCTGACCAGGAAAAGAGGAGAAGCAGAATTCCAGCATCCACTTTGTTCTTGGCTAGACATCACTGATCTGGCTCCAAAACCTTTCTGGTGGCACTTGCTTTGACCTTCGAGAAGTAGAGAAAGCTGATTCAGCAGGGGACTTGATGTTTCAACAAGGATTGAGAAGCTTCAGACTGGTGGGGAGGGCAGAATAGGAGCCCCGAGGGAGGGTTATGAAGCAGAAGCGGGGTTCTACCTGGGGTCCTCAGAGCAGAGCTGCTCCTCTCATCTGCATCCCCTGGCTGACATGGATCAGGGCTCAATGAGTATGTCCTGTGGAGCAGAGGAGATGGGAGCTGCGATGACTGCCCTAGGCCAGTATCCTGTCTGTGGAAGCCACACAGGGCATGGCCTCCCACTCTCAGCAGGCTTGAGGGAGAATAACAGAGCCACCCCTTGAGAAGGCTTTGTTGAGAAGGCTTTGTTGAGAAGGCCCCACAGAACCTAATCAATGACATAAGAGAAAGGCCCTGTGTCCTCGTTGGGAAGCCCCTTCCCAGCCCAGGGTCTGCTCTGCCCCGTGGGGTGGAAAGAGGAAGGCTGGGGAGGCATGCTGAGAGCTGCAGCCTGGCTGTTCCTCTGACTAGCTGGGCAACCTGCCCCAAGTCACCTCGTCTCTCTGAACCTCAGTTCCCTGCCTGGTAAAACAGTGATGAAACTACCTGCTTCTGAGGGATATAGTGGGAGCTGAACGAGGTGACATTTGTGAATGGACCGGAATAAACAAAGAAAACGGGGCATGGTGTTTACAGGGGTGCCCAAAGCCTGTGAGGGAAGAAGTGTTACTCTTGTTTGCAGCTGGACCCCCAGAGCTTGACGCAGAGGATGTGGTCAGTAAGTATTCGTAAATGAATGAATGAATGAATGCAGCTCTGTGTGAGGCAAACAAGTCTCCCTGGGAAGCCCTTGACTCCAATCTCAGCCCCAGCCCTGGTCCAGGTTTCCCAGGACTCCAAAAGGGCACATGTGTTCAAGATAGGTATGTGTCAGAATCGTACACTTTTCAGGCAGAGGAGTCCGGGCAGGCACTGATCTGAGAGATGGACAGATGGATGTAATTCATGGGCAAGAATGCTGGGAACTTCCCTGAGATTCTCCACCTGATCCCTAGCCACTGGGGGAGGGGCCTTCCTAAAGGTTCCTGACGGTCCATATTTCCTCCATTTAATTTGAATCAGGGGTGTATTAGAATCTCCTGACTTTCCTACATTCCCACTAGAATGCAAACGGAATGAAGATAAAGACAGTGCCTAGCATAGCACCTAACGCATGGTAAATGCTCAATAAATGCTTGTTGAATGAATGAAAAAGAGCAAGAAGCCTGCTGTTCTCTGTTCTGAGAGACTAGTCTTAGCAGGGTTTGGGGCGGGGGTGCATGTCAATTGTTCTCAGCTTTCTCATATAATCTGGTTATTGATTTGGATTTTCAAGGAATCAGGTGAGGTTTGCTCAGTGAAAATACTTTTTCAGCAGGCACACGGAGACCCAGTATTTGCAAGTTAATGCCAAATCAGTGCTTGATTAAACAGACAATGAATGTGAGAACAAGGATAATACAGCAGAGATGATGCAGCAAATTCAGATGGGGATGCACCTACCTTGTTAGAAAACTGCCTTACATACTAATGAATTCATTAAAGGCTAAGACAGTGAAAACTGCAGCTTTGGGATTAAGGTTTTAGTTTAAACTGCCAGCAGAGAGAAACTGACAAAGGCTTCTCTGTGGTCTAGGCCCTGGTCTTCTTGAAGCTTTTGCCCCCGGCCATGTCTCAGCTCCTGGTGTTGGAGTCCTTAGTTTATTTGCATACAAATTGCAAACATCTACAAAGTCTTTGCTCAAGCAATTTTTAAGTAAAATATTATTGCTTCCCTGAAGGTTATAATTCCTTGGTTTTTCTCCTCAATATTCATCTCACTTAGCAGTCACTCACATTGACCCAGATTTTCCACCCTGGGAGTGTACAGGAGTGGGAGGAGCCAAAGGAAGGCGGAGCAAAGAAAGGTGTGGCTGGTCGGGCCAGGGAACCTGCTTTACAGAGCATGCAGGACAGGACTTCAGCAATTCTTTTTTTAAAAGATCTTTTTATATGGATCATTTAAAAATCTTTATTGAATTTGTTAATATGATTGCTTCTGTTTTTTTATGTTTCTTGGTTTTTCATCCTTGAGGCAGGGAATGAACCCATACCTCCTGCACTGCAAGGAAGAGTCTGAACCACTGAACTGCCAGGGAAGTCCCCAGGCCTAAGTGTTTTAAGTATTATTTCATTTGATTCTCAAGCCAACTCTTTGGGAGTTGACCTTATTATTACCTCCATTTATAAGGAGGAAATCAAGTTTAGGAGACGTTACATGAGTCATGCTCGAGGTCACAGAGCTAGGAAATGGCAGGACCAGGACTCCAAGAATGACTGGCTCCAGAATGATATCCTTGAATCATAGTATCTCTGTAAATCGCTTACCCTTTACAGAGCTTTAAATGTACCGGGCAGTCACCTAATGCATCAACTACTTAGAATCTCAAAAACAATGACAGTAGTGTGGGGTCTTTCTAAGCATAGCACCCTGAACAACTGCACACACTGCACACCCATAAAGCTGGCCTTGAATTGGGGTTCTGGGTGGAAACATGTCTGCTTTGTTTTGGAACCAGGCATTAGGTCTGGCACATGACAGACATTATGACTTGGCTAACTGAACGAAGCAATGCAGTAAACATTCATCTACTACTACATACCAAGCCATGGTCTAGGCACAGGGAATATAACAGTGAGCAATACCTACAAGGTCCCTGACCCCCAAGGCATATATTCTAGAGGGAAAGGAAACCAAATAACCCACAAGATGTACCAGATTATTCAGAAATGCTAATAGGTCTCATGCAAAAGTAAATGGGGCTTATGTGATTGAGTTACTAGGAGGGTAAAGGCTTCTATTAAATGGGACATAAGTTAGCACTGATACAAGACGTGAGTGCTAGGAGGCAGCCAGAGGAAGAGCATTCCGGCAGAGGGAGTAGAGAGTACAAGGCCTTTCACTTGGCCAGGATGAAGGAACTGCATAGCTAGGGGAATGCGCCTGTACTGGGGTTTCCTGTGTGATGAGCTAGAGTCTTGAGCTCTGCCTGCTGCCCACCTGTCTATCTCACTTTGTTCTGCTCCCCCTTTCCAGTCACGTTGCCAGTCTTTACTCCACTGTGGTTTTCTTATTTATTGTTTTGACTGTGCTGGGTCTTTGTTGCTGTGAGTTTTTCTCTAGTTACGGTGTGCAGTGGCTCCTCTCTCGTTGTGGTGGTGGGCTTACTACAGCGGCTGCTCTTGCTGTGGAACATGAGATCTAGGACGCGCAGGCTTCTGCAGCTGTGGCACGTGCGCTCAGTAGCTGCGGCTCAGGGCTGTTGGAGCACAGGCTCAGTAGTTGTGGCACGTGGGCTTCGTTGTCCTCAGCATGTGGGATCGTCCCACATCTGGGATCGAACCCATGGCTCCTACCCTGGCAGGTGAATTCCTTACCGCTGATCCAGCAGGGAGGCCCGTCAGTCTTCTCTGAATCCCTCAGATGCACTAAACTTTTCCCTGCTTAGGGCCTTTGCCCTGCAGATTCTCTGCCTGTTACCTGCTTCCCTCACTCCGACTGGCTGGCTCCTTCTCTTAAGATCACAGCTTAATGTCAAGCTTTAAAGGGGGTCTCTGCCTCTTCAAGCTCAAATAACTTGAAATATTATTCTCTCTTAAGAAACCCTGATGATTTCCTTCATAGTAATACCACATTAGTCTTTAGTTTTTTATTTTTTTTGTGTGTGGTAACACTTGAAATACATTTACTAATTAAGACAGCAACACTTTTACTTTTATTTGCATTTATTTTTTGCAGCATTTATTCCCGGGCCATGAGTTTCTGTTTCTTCAGTTTCTTCTGGGATATCTTTTTCTTCTGTGCAACCTCCTCTTCTGGTTTAGGAACAATCTGTTCTTTTTCAGTAAGTATCATCTCAGTGTGGCAGGGAAAGCTCATGTAGGGGTTAATCCCACCGTGAGCTCTGTAAGTCCTGCGCCGCATCTTGGGGGCTTTGTTCACTTGAATGTGCTCAATGACCAGAGAATCTACATCTAAGCCCTTAAGTTCAGCATTACTCTCTGCATTTTTGAGCATATGTAGTAAAAATTCAGCACTCTTTTTGGGCCACCGACCCTGCGTCCAGCCCCACTGTTTGGCCTGTGCACACCTCCCAACTCCACCGCTGTAACGACGGAATGGCACACATTGCTTCTTTAAAGTGACATCCTTCAGATACTTGGTGGCTTTTCGGATATGCATACCCTTTATGGCCTGGGCAGTTTCACGAGTGTTCTTAAAGTGAACGCGAAGATTTGAACCTCTTGATTTGCATGATTTTGTGGGGTTTTCTGGGTCGAGTGAATAGCGCACCATTTTTAGGGGTCACCTCAGGCCGCTTACCGGAAAAGCCACATTAGTTTTTAGTTTTGACTGTAAGCACCATGAAGGTATCATGGACAGGGGTCATGTCTACTTCATTCATTTATGAACTTCATTTGAGGTAATAAAATGAGAATTGACCTCCGAGGCCCACATTACTTTATAAAGAAACCAGATTAATAGGTAAGTGCAGGTGAGAGTAACTCTTTGAAACTATAATTCAATTAATTAGCTAACTGATTAACTAATTAGTCAATACACATGTTAAGAATCTATTATTCAGAAGGCATTAGGGATTCCAATATGAAAGACCTGGTTTCTCCTTCAAAAATTAGAGATTACTGAGGGAGTTGGACAATCACACCAACAATGCCACACAGTGTGATTAAGAGTCATGACAGAGGATGCTACTAGAGCTTAGAAGATAGAGGAGTGGAGGGATCAGGTGATCATAGAGGTCTTCCTGGAGGTGGTGATACTGAGTTGAGCCTTAACCTATGATCAGGGGTTAGAGTGTTTGGGCCTTGCAGAACTAGACTGCTCATAAAAGGAAGGGCCTGTGCAAAGGCAAGCAAGAGCTCATGTGGTATACTCAAGGGACTGACAGTCAGAAGTGTGGTGGGAGCAGGGAGGGAATGGGTAGGAACTAAGTTTGACAGGTGGGCAGGTGCTAATCATAAAGAGCCTCGAGCATCAAGCTACAAACATGGATTTTTATTTTAAGAGTGATAGCTTTAAGAATGTTAATCAGGAAACCGACATGATCAGACTTTTATTATAGGAAAAAATCTCTGCTGCACAGCAAGAAAGAGGGTGGACTAGGAAAGAATAGTGGTGGAACCTGTTCTTTTATCAGCAGGACAGGCCCCTCCTTTTCCAGGGAAATGCTCCTTCTCTTGTGGTTTGAATAGAAGCTTCCATTTTGTTAGAATATTAGTCCTTTTTCACCGAGTAACAAATTACCTCACAATTTAGTGACTGCAAACAACTAATATTTATTATCTCATAGTTTCTGTGGATCTGGGATCCAGGAATGAATTAGCTGGATGGTTCTGGCTCAGGGATGTCACGAGGTTGAGGTCAGAGTGTCAGCCAGGGCTGCAGTCATCTCAAAGCTCAACTCAACCCAGAGAATTCACTCCCAAAGCTCGCTCACATGACTTCTGGCAGGCCTCTGATAATCTGCCTCCAAGCCTGCTCACAAGGGTTTCTCCACTGGGCTGTCTCACAACATGACAACTGGCTGCCCACCAGGTGAACAAGCCAAGAGAGAGCGTGCCTCAGATGGCAGCCACAGCCTTCTTGTAACGTAATACAGGAAGTGAGAGTCTGTCATTTCAGCTGTATCTTTTTACTAGAAGAGCAGCATCAATAAGTCCTCACGTGAGAGCAGGCCTTTACTCAAGGGCACAACTACCAGGAGGACCCTCATGGGGGACCATCCTAGGGACTGCCTACCACACGGCTGAATTATTAATTAGGCCAGCTGACCCAAGCTGGGCCAACTAGAACATTTCCTTGGGATCTGTGCACTCAGTCAGAAAGAAGAAATCCTTCTAAAGTAGAGAAGCTTGGACCCCCTGGTGGTCCAGTGGTTAAGAATCCTCCTGCCAATGTAGGGGGCATGCCCTAGGGTCCATGCTCCGCAGCAAACAGCAAGCCCCAGTCCACAAACAGAGTTGCCCTTGCTCGCTACAACTGGAGAAAGCCCACATGCGGCAGCAAAAGCCCAGCGCAGCTAAAAATCAAATAATTAAATTAAAAATATGCATATATATATATATATGTTTTTAAAAAAATAAAGTGAATATGGACAGTCATGTTCTCCATCAAGTGGAAGAAGCTGGTCTGTGGGAAGAATGAAGCTGACACTGAAAGGAAAGCGGAAACTAGAAATAGTAGTCTTTCCTGATGGCAGTAGTGGCGCTTTCTGCATTTCTGGTTGCATTTGATCCTGAGCCCCACTTGTGCCCTGGCCATTCCTGTAGCTTGGTTATATGCATCAATAAGCAACACCTCCTCTAGCTTTGCTAAGGTAATTCAGGTGGGTTTTGGTCATTTGTAACAAGAAAAATGACAGTTGAGTCACCAATGCAGTCACATGGGGAGGCGGGCAAGTCAGTTAGGAAATGGAGTAAATCTGGTGAGAACGGATGAGGGGCTGATCTAGGGTACTGGGAAGGGTAATTAGGGTCCAAACAGGAGAACAGATAAGCACTGATGGTAGGGACCATATAGGACTATCTTACTCATCATTGTACCCCAGAGCTTAACACTGTGTCTGGCGCAAAGTAGCTGAAATGAATGAATGAAGGCAGGAAGATATCAAAAAAGCAGGACTTGCTGACTGACAAGACATGGAAAATGAGAAAGAGGGAGAAATAAATTGTACTCAGGTCTCAGGCTTGAATGACTGGCTGGCTGGCAGCCCTATTCAAGACAGGAAATGCTGCCTTGGAAAGAGTCAAGAGGAAGGGTGATGAGTTTGGTCTTGAATTACTGGCAAGTGTTTTCAGGAGGAGTGGCTAGTCTTAGGGAACAAAGATGTTAACCTGTTTACATGAGGACGTCTCTGTCATTGTCTGCCTTAGCTCTGACCATGTAACTGAGGGACGTACTCAAAGTCTTATTTATGGGGCTAAAGAAAGACCTAATTTGGCAAATAGACAATGACCACAACTGCCTGGGGAACTGGTGGTCCTTGATTAGGAATGGTCTGAAATTAGCATGACAAGAATCAGCGGTCCAGTGCCAGCCTAATGAGTCCATCTGACTCCCAGCACAGTTCTTCACAGTCCCTGTATGACAGTCTACTCTCAACTGGCTTTGGAGAGATTATGGAATCAGCTGAGAAGCTTGAAATTGGGTATTCAGAAAACACATTTGCTTTTCTCTAACGGGAGCAATGTGTCAACACAAATACCCACACTCAGGCTGGGTGTAGTTGGCAGCTCTTTAAAAACTGGCATTAGAAAGCTGTCAGGGGTGGGAAATACCTCCTCTTAGGTTGATACTATGTCCAGCCAGAAGCAGTCTAGGGAGATAGTTAAGCAAAGGCTATTAAATTCCACCAGAATTTAGTCTGAAGTGCTGACTCTGTTTACACCCCTGAGCGAAGCTCATTAGCATGTGTCAGAAATACAGCTTCAGTGGCTCCAAACATCCCAAGCTGCTCTTGTTTTTTTGGGAATGCCAGCCTGACACAGTACAGCTAGCTAGGCTTCCCAGTAAGCTCCTCCTGCTCCAGTGGCCCCAAGGTACTAAGCAAAGTCTTCCTCTGTGATCCAAATGTGTCCTGCATTGAGAATGCCAATGCACTGGCTTGCCCGCTAGGGAGGGAGGGAGCCAGTTGCAGGGAGGAAGCTGGGCAGGTGGAATGCAAGCTGTACATGGCCAAGCACTACAGAGGGGTGAGGAGAGAGTACTGGATGCCAGCACCACAAATGATCAGCCTTACAGCTACCTCTACCCACAAGAGCAGCAGTCAGGACAGGATTGTAACTGCGTTATCAATTTTCTTTTAAACTTTCCATTATGGGAAATTCCAGGCACATATGAAAGCCAAGAGCGACTTCCCTGGTGGTCCAGTGATTAAGAATATGCCTGCCAATGCAGGGAACACAGGTTTGATTCCTGGTCCAGGAAGATTCCACAAGCCTCAGGGCAATTAAACCCATATGCCACGAAATCTGAAACCCGTGTGCCCTAGAGCCCAGGCATCACAAATAGAGAAAGTCCGGACATAGAACAAAGACTCATTGCCGCCAAAAAAAAAAAAAAAGCAGAGAGAGTAAGGCCCATCTCCCAGTCTCAACAATTATTAGATTATGACTAACTTTATTTCTTCTACATCCTTCTATTGGATTATTCTGGAACAAATCATAGATATTTCATCACTTTATCTATAAATATTTCATATATGCTCTAAAGATAACAACTTAAAAAAAATAAGCACAATACCATTATCACACCTAAGGAACTTCATAACAATTCCTTAACACTGATGAAATTGTATGTGCCACGCCATGCTAAGTTGGTTCAGTCATGTCCAACTCTCTGCAACCCCAGGGGCGGTCGCCCGCCAGGTCCCTCTGTCCATGGGGATTCTCCAGGCAAGAATACTGGAGAAGATTGCCATTTCCTCCTCCAGGGGATTGTCCTGACCCAGGGATCAAACCCATGTCTCCTGTGGCTCCTGCACTGCAGACAGATCCTTTAACACTGAGCCACTGGGGAAGTCCGTGGAATCATGCACTGGTGGGCAAAGGAGGCTCCCGCACCCCCGTCTCCTTTACTCTTTATCGCTCAAGCAATGTGTCAAATTCAGAGGAACAAAAAAGGCAGAGATCAAAGTCAGGTAGAACTGTGCCCACACTAAGCTCATCCTCGATGTCTCAGCAACTTCAGTATTTTAAAATATTTCTTGAGATAGGCTAAAACAGAAATTGAAGGAAACAGCAGCCCTCACATTTTTATCAGCCCTCCTCGCATTTCTCAGAGCTACAAGGACAGCCCATAAGAGAACCAAAAAATGCTGGAAGATGAGCCAGATTCTTTGATCGGCAGGTGGCCGGGTTGCCACAAGGCCCAAGGCCTCCACTAAGGTACAGGGATATTTCATAGACTTCTTTTAGGAAGTATTATTTTAATCACAGTATTCGGTATTTCGGGGGAATACATTTTATTAAAGTATAACATATATGTATAGAAAAGTGCACAAAGAGTTCGTTTTGTAAAAAGTTATTACTTACCGAGCTCTACATTTGTCTTGAGGATTAAGTTAAACACTGAAAATGGGACAAAAACAGCTGGACAGCTACTAGGGCAGCCAGTCGTATAAATGTTTACCACGTGAATTCACTTTTGCAGGATGAGGCGGCATCTCCATGAGTGGACTAGGGCAGGAATCAGAGCTAAGCAGGAGGTGTCTGTGCAGAGGGCAGCCGGGTAGGGATTGTCAGAGCCCCGTGGGGTGAAGAACCTGTCCACCTGAGTGATCCTCCTAGCTGTGGGCTCTCAGGACAGCATGCTGAAGCGCTCTGCTGTTTAAGGAGTGACCATCAGCCTTTCACACGAAGGAAAGACACCAAGTTCTCAGTCCAAGTACTTGAATAGCCCCAGAGGGCCTGGCTCAGAGAAGCCACAAAATACTGGGCCATCAAGGCTTTCCATCCCAGATTCCTTAGGGATGTATCAAGACTTCATGCTAAAGAGCATTTGCCGTCATTAGTACCTGTATCCTCAGATCATTTTATAACACTCCTCTGAAGGGAATATGTGTTTAACTCCACTTTTGTCACTTCAACTGCCACTTCCCATTGGGATTTGCTTAATAATTGGGAAGAACATTATGAGAGTCCTTTCTGGAATTGCTTCATAGGTAGAAGGAAGTGGATGACCATGCTTCTAACAGGCTTTGGGGCTCAAGGACAATGTCCAGGACAAAGTAGTTTCTGGAATGAACAGGCCTTTGGACAAAAGGGGCATAGCATGGTCCAGTGCCCTTCACACTGTTCACCCTGGAGCAGTACTAAAAGACTCAAACATACTCCTTCCCTTAAAGACTAGAGGGCAAGACAGTTGGCCAAGCCTTGGGAGTCTTGGAACAGAGCAGATACTCCACAACACATGCCAGTAAGTGAAGGCAGGAGTTAGCATTACCATGGCAACCCCTCCAATCTCAGGTTTCCCAGGAAGAAACTATGATCTATCCCATTTCTCTTAAATTACAGTCCAGAGACCTTAAATTCAAACATCTGTTGACAAAGACACAGGGTCTGTCTCAGTTAACTGATGTAATCAGTCCTCATTAGCCTTCTCCCCACTCTCTTGAAAAGCATAAAGGAAATTACCTTTAGCACAGAAGAGGCTTTTAAACCAAGCTCTTCACAGTATGTCTTAAACTGAATATCCCCTTGAAGCACTGAATTACAAAACAGAAAGGAGTGGGCCAGAGAAACTGACCCAGGATCTCTAAATGTAGCTGAAAGGATTACTATGGTCTCCAAAGGTAAATTATCTTCTTAGCTCAGGCTTACAAGTCAAACTGTGTAGTGGAGAAGACAGGAAAGTGAGTCATAAGAAATTATCACCTTCTAAGATTTCTTTCACTGAAATTCCCCAGACCATCAACTAGCTTCTTCCAACTTCTCCATCTCCCAACTGTCCTCTTGATTTCAGGCTCTCAGCCCCTCCTAATCTCTTAGCCCATCATTCACTTGCCTTTGTGTCTGGTCCGGAGCTCGGTTAGCCTTTTGATATTATGCTTGTGATGTATGATTCCTTGTCACTTTAACCCTCCTCTCCCATCTTAGTATTCCCTCCTATAACAATTAGATATTGTTTCTTGTACTGAAGTTGTGCTTGTATCTGTTGTGCTTTTACCTTCTATTAGATGGTGGGATTTATACTGCCTGAGATGATTCTTGTTCATTTTGAGATCAATTATGTACTTTGCAATGTTTAGTCAGATTTGCTATTTACTGTACATCTAATACACACCAGGCAGTTTCCTATGTTCAGTTCAGTTCAGTCGCTCAGTCGTGTCCGACTCTTTGTGACCCCATAGACTGCAGCACGCCAGGCTTCCCTGTCCATCACCAACTTCCAGAGCTTGCTCAAACTCATCTCCATTGAGTCGGTGATGCCATTCAACCATCTCATCCTCTATCATTCCCTTCTCCTCCCGCCTTCAGTCTTTCCCAGAATCAGGGTCTTTTTCAATGAGTCAGTTCTTCGCATCAGGTGGCCAACGTATTGGAGTTTCAGCTTCAGCATCAGTCCTTCCCATGAATATTCAGGACTGATTTCCTTTAGGATGGACTGGTTGGATCTCCTTGCAGTCCAAGGGACTCTCAAGAGTCTTCTCCAACACCACAGTTCAAAAGCATCAATTCTTTAGCACTCAGCTTTCTTTATGGTCCAGCTCTCACATCCATACATGACTACTGGAAAAACCATAGCTTTGACTAGACAGACGTTTGTTGGCAAAGTAATGTCTCTGCTTTTTAATATGCTATTTAGGTTTGTCATAACTTTTCTTCCAAGGAGCAAGCGTCTTTTAATTTCATGGCTGCAGTCACCATTTGCAGTGATTTTGGAGCCCCCCAAAATAAAGTCTGTCACTGCTTCCACTTTTTCCACATCTACTTGCCATGAAGTGATGGGACCAGATGCCATAGTTTTTTGAAGGTTGAATTTTAAGCCAGTTTTTTTCACTCTCCTCTTTCACTTTCATCAAGAGGCTCTTCAATTCCTCTTTGCTTTCTATCATAAGGGTGGTGTCATCTGCATATGTGGGGTTATTGATATTTCTCCTGGCAATGTTGATTCCAGCTTGTGCTTCATCCAGCCCAGCATTTCACATGATGTACTCTGAATATAAGTTAAATAAGCAGGGTGACATATACAGCCTTGAAGTACTCCTTTCCCGATCTGGAACCAGTCTGCTGTTCCATGTCCGGTTCTAACTGTTGCTTCTTGACCAGTATACAGATTTCTTAGGAGGAGGGTCAGGTAGTCTGGTATTCCCATCTCTTTCAGAATTTTCCACAGTTTCCACACAGTCAAAGGCTTTGGTGTACTCAATAAAGTAGGTGTTTTTCTTGAACTCTCTTGCTTTTTCTATGATACAACAGATGTGGATAATTTGATCTCTGGTTCCTCTGCATTTTCTAAATCCAGCTTAAATATATGGAAGTTCTCTTGGTTCATGCACTATTGAAGCCTAGTTTGGAATCTTGAGCATTACTTTGCTGGCATGTGAAATGAGTGCAATTGTGTAGTAGTTTGAGCATTCTTTGGGATTGGAATGAAAACAGACCTTTTCCAGTCCTGTGGCCACTGCTGAGTTGTCCACATTTGCTGGTATATTGAGTGAAGCACTTTAACAGCATCATCTTTTAGGACTTGAAATAACTCAACTGAAATTCCATCACCTCCACTAGCTTTGTTCATAGTGATGCTTCCTAAGGGTCACTTGACTTCACATTTCAGGATGTCTGGCTCTAGGTGACTGATCACACCATCTTGATTATCTGGGTCATGAAGATCTATTTTGTATAGTTCTTCTGTGTATTCGTGGCACCTCTTCTTAATATCTTCTGCTTCTGTTAGGTCCATACCATTTCTGTCCTTTATTGAGCCCATCTTTCCATACCAATGTTCCTTTGGTATCTCTAATTTTCTTGAAGAGATCTCTAATCTTTCCCATTCTGTTGTTTTTCTCTATTTCTTTGGATTGATCACTGAGGAAGGCTTTCTTATCTCTCCTTGCTCTTCTCAGGAATTCTGTATTCAGATGGGTGTATCTTCCCTTTTCTCCTTTGCTTTTTGCTTCTCTTCTTTTCTTGGCTATTTGTAAGGCCTCCTCAGACAACCGTTTTGCCTTTTTCCATTTTTTTCTTGGGGATGGTCTTGATCACTGCCTCCTGTACAATGACATGAACCTCTGTCCACAGTTCTTCGGGCACTCTATCCCTTGAATCTATTTGTCACTTTCATTGTATAATCGTAAGGGATTTGATTTAGGTTATACCTGAATGGTCTAATGGTTTTTCCCTACTTTCTTCAATTTAAATCTGAATTTTCCAACAAGCAGTTCATGATCTGAGCCACAATCAGATCCCTGTCTTGTTTTTGCTGACTGTATAGAACTTCTCCATCTTTGGCTGCAAAGAACGTAATCAACCTGATCACAGTATTCACCATCTGGTGAAGTCCATGTGGAGAGTGATCTCTTGTGTTGTTGGAAGGTGTTTGCTATGACCAGAGCATTCTCTTGCAAAACTGTTAGCCTTTGCCCTGCTTCATTTTGTACTCCAAGGCCAAATCAGCCTGTTACTCCAGGTATCTCTTGACTTCCTACTTTTGCATTCCAGTCCCCTATAATGAACATCTTTTTTTTTTTTTTGGTGTTAGTTTTAGGTCTTGTAGGTTAACATAGAACCATTCAACTTCAGCTTCATAGGCATTAGTGGTTGGAGCATAGACTTAGATTACTGTGATACTGAATGGTTTGCCTTGGAAATTAATGTAATCATTCTGCCGTTTTTGAGACTGCCCCCAGCTACTGCAGTCTCTTTTGGACTCTTTTGTTGACTAGGAGGGCTACTCCATTTCTTCAAAGGGATTCCTAAATTCGCCCATTCCAGTCCATTTTAGTTCAGGTTCCTAAAATGTCCATGTTCACTCTTGCCATCTCCTGTTTGACCACTTCCAATTTACCTTGAATCCATGGACCTAACAGTCCAGGTTCCTATGCAACTTTGTTCTTTACAGCATTGAACTTTACTTCCATCACCAGTCACATCCACAACCGGGTGTTGTTTTCAGGTCGGCTCTGTCTCTCCATTCTTTCTGGAGTTATTTCTCCACTGATCTCCAGTAGCATATTGGGCACCTACCGAGCTGAGGAGTTCATCTTTCAGTGTCATATGTTTTTGCCTGTTCATACTGTTCCTACATTATCTCATGGAAAGCAGTGTGGTATAAGTTATTTTGCCCCTCAACGTGTAGGCACATGGAAGTTTGTTAAAAATGCAGAATGTCAAAGTCCGTTTCAGACCTAAATCTGCACTTTAGCTGAATATTTAGGTGCAAGAACTCAGGTGTGCAACATTCAGAATGAGAGGTAGTGCCAACACATCAGAATCCCCAAAAAAATTCTCTCATATTTTTGAGTTGTTATTAAGTATTTGCTTAAGATTATGTCTCTTGGTAAATTTACCCTTTATAATTGTAAAAACAGTCTTCTTTGTGCCTGGTAACATTCCTCATTATGATGCTTGCTTTGTCTGATACTATATCTATGTCAGTTTCTTATGCTTAGTGTTTGCATGGAATATCTTTCCCCATCTTTTTAACTTACCTGTTTATACACACACACACACACACACACATATACATAAAATGTTTGTTTGTTTTGGCTATACTACCCGGCTTGCAGGATCTTAGCTTCCTGATCAGGGATTGAACTGGTCCTCCAGCAGTGGTAGTGCAGAGTCCTAACCATTGGACCACCAGGGAATTCCGTTTTTTTATTTAAACTGGGTTGAACATGTAGTTGTGTCTTGCTTTACTGATCCAGTCTTTTAACTGAAACATTAAGACTATTTGCATTTAATGTAATTAACAGTAGGATGGGGGTCTAAATCTACCATTGTGCTGTTTGTTGTTTGCCCACCTGTTCTTTGTTCTGGGGGTCCTGAAACAGACTAGATATTCTATAATAAATGCCTGTGGCTGAGGGAATTACTGGGGGTGGGGGGGAAGCACTCAATATCTAACTCTCTCCTTTTTCTCATTGGTTGAATGCTTCTGGTGAAAGTCACAAAATGTGCTGATTCATTCTACTAAAAATATGTTAACCTCCCCTCACCTCCCATAGCTGTTACAAACTTTCCCTACCATCTTCAGTGCTCTTGTAATCTACTCCTCCCTTTCTCCAAATGGTAACCAATTTTACCTATTTAATGGACTGAGACCATTAAATAGGTAAAATCCTCTCCACTTTCTTTTTCTTCTGAGTTTAACCATTCTACCAGTACACCTAAACATACATTTCAAATGGCACTGAATCTTTCATCAATTATCTAATTACTATATACATATATATAATCTTAGTCTTTTCCTTTACTTATATACAAGAACAAATTGCCTTTTAAAAAGTGTCCTTCCAACTGATTATTGTACATTGCCACTCTTTTTCTTTCAAGTTTCCAATGAATCTTGCCTTCTTTGCTTATATTTCACTATTTCCCTTACTCTTTACCTGCAAATTTGGTTTTTGTCTTCATGTTAAACCAGTGAAAAGACTTTCTAAACTCCAAATCCTAAGACTTCTTACTAATATAACTCCTCACTTTACCTGTTTACTGAGACATTATACAATTTCTGGTTTGCTAATCTGGTCTACTCAGAAGAGTGAATTTAATTTTCATGATGCAAAGATTTGACAGATTATGCCTTAAAAACCTTTAGACTATCCACAGCCTTTGAAATAAACTCTGTAGCTTCAAGTTAAAGGAACTCCAATACCAACCTTCATGGCCTTTATGCCATATACTATTTCTCCAAAATTTACTGTACTCCAGCCACAATGGCTTACTTGCTTTTCCTCAAATATTCCCAGTGCTTTACTACCTCATTACTCCTATTTTCCTGTTTTCAAAGTTTAGCTATTCTTCAAGGTCCAGCTCAAATGTTACCTCCTTCATCTCACACTTCTTAAATATTTGTGGATAAAGGATTAACAAAACTCTTTCTGCTCTATGCACAAAATTACCTTGGGTTAACTTTCTAGCAGGCTTTATTTTCTTGGGCTCCAAAATCACTGCAGACAGTGACTGCAGCCCTGAAATTAAGACACTTGCTCCTTGGAAGAAAAGCTATGACAAACCTAGACAGCATATTAAAAAGCAGAGACGTCATTTTGTCAACAAAGGTCTGTCTAGTCAAAGTTATGGTTTTCCCAGTAGTCATGTATGGATGGACATGAAAATTGGACCATTAAGAAGGCTGAGCACCGAACAACGGATACTTTTGAACTGTGGTGTTGAAGACTCTTGAGAGTCCGTTGGACTGCAAGGAGATCAACCCTGAATATTCACTGTAAGGACTGATGCTAAAGCTCCAATACTTTGGCTACCTGATGTGAAGAGCTGACTCACTGGAAAAGACCCTGATGATGGGAAAGACTGAGGGCAGAAGGAGAAGGGGGTGATAGAGGATGAGATGGTTGGATGGCATCACCAATTCAATGGACCTGAGTTTGAACAAGCTCCAGGAGTTGATGATGGACAGGGAAGCCTGGCATCGCAAAGACTTAGACATGACTTAGCGACTGAACGACTTTCTAGCTCTGTCCCTAAGGAAAAATAACGGTGTAATGTATTACTAGGCAAAACTGCTAAAGGTAAAAATGACCTCTAATTGGTAATTTATGCCTCCACTGGTAAGATACAAGTTTATTTTCTAAACGCAGTGACTCTTGTAACAGAGGCATGTCCCTTGCAGCCACCTACAAGCACTGTCTGTGGACACTGGCTCCTACTGTGTACAAGGCTTCTAAGCGAAGGCAGTCCTTGCACTTACCTGTCTTGTCGCTTGCACCTGACCTACCCAAGTCTGTATGTGCAGAGGATAATTCTTAGATGGTTGTGTGAACTGCCATCAGGACTACTCACTCCCGTGGAAGAAGAACACTTGATGATGCTGGGTTAGCAAACTGTTTTCTGTCCTGTACGCTTTCGAGTAAACTGGTGACAAAATGTGACCTACTCAGGTCTTGTGAATCCAAATATTTCTATCTTTAAAGTTCCTTTGATAGTCACCAGAGATTCATTATCCAGTTATTTATTTTTTTTTGGAGGGGGGCTCATAGTCCCTTTAAGATCTTTGAGGTTAAGACCATGTCTTTTTCTTTTCAATTAATTAATTTAGGTTGTGCTGCACAGCATGTGGGATGGTTCCAGGACCAGGGACTGAACCTGGGCCTCCACAGCAAAAACGTTGAATCCTAACCACTTGGGTCACCAGGGAACTCCCAAGACCATGTCTTTTTCACCTAGCAAAGTGATCTGAGTCAATGTGAATCTATTTTTTTTCACCATTAATAAAGGAATAATTATTTCCTATCTCAAAGGGTTGCTAGAATGATTTAATAAGATATATCTAAAAATGTTTCCCAAGTGCTATGCCTAAGTGGTGATCATACTAACACATAAATAAATAGTCCCTATTCTAAAAGTATCCCTATTAATGTAGTAATGTTTATTAAACACTTCATATATTAACTCTGATTTTCATTCCAATCTTAAAAACAATTTGACAAAGAAATGGTCATAATGATATGAAACTGATTTCACACTAAGAAATACCCTGCCCTCTTTCCTCCAACCCAAAGACTGGTCTGCTTTTAGGACAGTAAGCAACTGTCTGCTCACCCTTATTGAAAGTAAACAGTTTACCGTCATTCTCACCCCAAACAACAGAGCAAGATATATAACCTATCCAAACGTGCCATATATATACACATATATGCCAAAAATACCCAAAGTATTTTAGTGAGTTGCTGGAAATATTTTAAGCCAGAGAAATATAAGATATAAGTTGAGTAAGACTGTTAAAATATCCCCTTTCTAATCCTGGGACGTGTTAGATCAAACATTAAAAAAATAGAAGCAAGCAGCATTGTCAAGAACTATTTTAGAAATTTCCAGGTACATGGAACAGTGGCTGTAGCTCAACCAAACCACTGAAAAGTTTCATCACAGATTCCACCTTAATGCAAAAAGCCTACTTCTGGTCCTCTTCAGTGTCATAATGGAAATGGTTAAATGTATATTTCCCCATGTTTATTCCAGTCCTATTCTTCCTTAAACTTTATAAAGTATGATTCAAAATACTGCTCACCTTCTTTCTCCTCTCATCACCCAACATCTAGGACCTAGATGTTTTCTCACATTCCTTAGAAAATCTTATTTCCTCTGTTAAGTCCAACACTAAAAAACATATTTTATCAGAGACTCAAGGGATCCCATTCCTTCCAGATGTGTTATTTAAAAAAAAAAAAGAAAAGAAATGAAGCCAAGATCATACCTGTTAGAGAAATAAAACTATATTAGACAGGCCAACTGAAAAGTAGGACAATCTGACTTACTTTTAGATCTGTTTCTGTGAGAACATTTTTTAAAATTGGCTGATTTACAGTGAAATATTAACTACAGCTACATATATAATTTCACTCTGCATAAAACAAGCATATAAGGCCAGTCATGAAGCCTCCAAAAAAACTGCCCATCTTATAGTGTGTAAAGATATTATTAGCCACTGGTGAAGTGTGTTACTAGCAGCATCAGGGAATGTCCACATACTTTGACTGGAGATACGATGGAAATGCAGTGTATGTTCAAGTCACAGTGTGATCATAATCTTTATATTAAAGGTAAGATCATCCTGTACTTTTCTGTGGTCTTTCCCTTATCCTTGTACAGGAGCGGAAATCAGCATTCCATTGCTGAAAGCTATTAGAAATCACAAGGACCTTCCAGAAAAAAGACATCACCAAGGCTAAGGAATTAACTTGCTTGCTGCTGTAGATGAACTATGTCACCAGAAAGTGTTTCATCATGTTTGCATCAACAGGAGGTATAAATCTTGGAGATACAATTGAGATTCACTTAAAAGAGGGAAAAACTAGGAAAAATGAGGTAAAAATTCTTTAGCTTCATATAGGCCACAAGAAAACATATTCAGCACATATATAGGCTTTCTTCAACCTCATCGTGTAGCAGGCTATTGGTTTAGAAACTGATAATGCTTTGCAAGAATACCCAATTCAGATCAGAGACACAAAAAAAGGGGGGAAAAAAATCACTCAAGGGGAAAAATATACCTAAAGAACGTTTATTTGTTTTTCACCAAGACTTTATCTTGAGGACATAACTAAACTGCACCACCATTCCCCACCCCAATTTGAAGGAGGATTAGTACAGTGGATGTTATAAAGCAGGTAAGAACAGTTTGAGGGACTGGAACCAACATTAACTGACAAAAACCAACTTCCATCTAAATCATGATAAAAATGTTTAAGTAAAAAAAAGGGGGGGAAGGGGGCAAAGGGGCTTTCAGATTGAACAAGATTATCACATTTTATCTAATACATTCAACTCTGGCTAGGGTATACCAAAATGGAAACAGGATAACTATAATACAAAACTTCCACTACAGCACACTGCACAAACTGTGTTCCAAGCCCACCCCCGTCCCCCTAATGATTCCAAACTTAACTATTTCCCAGCCTGTTGGGCCTGTCGACGAAGGAGCACGTAGATCTTCTCTTTAATCCAATCTTTGTTATAAGGCTGGTATGTCTGGGTATCAGCTCGGTAACTAAGGAACAAGAATAATAAGCAAAGTTACAATGGTCAAACACTGTCATGTTTTTAAAACTGGAAATTGTTAACTGTTCTAGAATGGCACAGATGTGCACATGTTCATACACGAATATAATGAAAACGTAAAACAATTGATTACATAACTGCTGGATTTTATGCAATACGAAGTTTACACATCTACTTCTTGACAAAGTATGCCCAGAAACCATGTGTTCTTTCTCCTATGTAGTTACTATTCTTAGCATTCCTTCAGTGATTAAAACTAACAAAAACTTTAGATTTGCTATATTTACTATGAATTAACTTTAAAAAAAAAAAAAGAAGAAGACCTTTAAAAATATGTTGCTGCCACAAAGATTTCTTCCCTGGAAAGTATTAACAGAAGGAAAATTTTATATACATCCAGTATTTCAGGATTTGCTTTTTAATTAGCAATGCTAGAGGCTGAGAAGAGTCTGGAGTACAATGAGTAACATCAGCAATGAAACTAACAGGATTCCAGGGGTTTTGGGAGTACAATGCATCACTTAATAGACAACTCACTCAAGGTATGTTTAGAGGACAAAAAATACAAATATTCCACTGACCCACAACTGAACAAATACAACCTAAACCTACAATCTACACCTACAACCAGCCAGATTGCTGGTTAAGCAATAAATTCATTTTTTGGAGTTAAAAAAAACCTAAAGCTATAGAATAAAAAAAGAAGATACTAAGCAAGCAGAGATTGCAGAAATACAAAGCCCATCACAGTGTTTCAAGGCCATGTGCACCATCACGTTTTAGGTTCTGAGCAAAAAAAATTATATACATGACTACACATGACAGTAAATACCTCTAAGTGTTAATCGCTCAGTTGTGTCTGACTCTTTGTGACCCCATGGACTGTAGCCCACCAAGCTCCTCTGTCCATGGGATTCTCCAGGCAAGAATACTGGAATGGGTAGCCATTTCCTTTTTTAGGGGATCAAACCTCAATCTCCAGCACTGCAGGCAGATTCTTTACCATCTGAGCCACCAGAGAAGCCTATAAAGAAGTTGCCAACTGCTAGGTATTGCTTTGGGTACTCATCTGAATCAATTCAATCCTATCTACAACTCTGTGAGTAGATCCAATTATTATCCTTTTTTAATAAAGGAGGAAACCAAGGCTCAAAACAGTGTGGCAACTTATTAGCTAAGTGACCTCAGGCAAGGAGTAAAAGCTTACACTCCCAAGACCAGAGTTCTTATTGTCTGTGAACCACTGAGCTAGAAGCCTATGATGCATTTTTTTTGGGGGGGTGGAGTTTAACTGCTTTACAATGTTGTATTAGTTTCTGCTGCACAACAAAGTGAATCCACTATATTATACATATATCCTCTCCCTCTCACCCACTCCTCCAGGTCATCACTGAGCTACAATCCAATCTTTGAAGAGAAACAAACTCTAAAGTAGGAATGCTTTACACCATTATCAAGTTCTTCCCCTGAATGGTAAGGTCAGAATGGGGTTTAGTAAAATGCACAAGCTCTCTACTTTTACAGAACATTTGGCTTTTTACTAATGTCCTTTTGTTACATCGAGAAATAATCTAAAAAGTAAACCCACCTGTAACTCTTCAGATTAAGAATGACTAGGAAAATACAATTACTACATGACAATTTTAATTTTATATTCACTATCAAGTACCTCTGAAATCACATTCCCTAATTCCTTCACTCTCCTAGATTTCTCACCTCTTTTCACAGCCTCCAACACTTCCTCCCTCACCCTTAATTCCAAATGGTGTCCTCCTTCCTAATTTCCTGAAGTAACTAAAGCAATCAGAAAACCTCTCCAAGCTTCTACCACATCCACCTGCCTTTCCTACTTTACTATTAATGGATTGTCCAAGACCCTATCTAAAGCCATCAATTTCTCCCTCTACTACATCATCCCATCAGCCTGCCAACATATCATTATTTTTCTCACCTTAGAAACAAAATTAAAGGGGGAAAAAACCCTATTTTTTCCTCTGTCTATAACCCCATTTCCCTCCTCTCCTTTTGGGCCAAATTCTACAAAAAAGTTGTGTCGGCAGCCTACAATCCTCTCTTACTTACTAACTCACTGGAATATATATTATTAAGATTTTACTAGTGTCACTCTAAGGCTTCCTAGGTGGCTCAGACAGTAAAGAATCTGCCTGTAATGAGAGAGACTTGGGCTCAATCCCTGGGTCAGAGAGATTCTCTGGAGAAGGTAATGGCAACCCACTCCAGTACTCTTGCCTGGAGAATTCTATGTAGCCTAATGGGCTATAGCCCATAGGGTTGCAAAGAGTTGGACACTACTGAGCAACTAATACTTTCACATTTTCACTTCATTCTACCAAAACTGCTCTGGAAATCATCAGACTTCCACAGGGCTATACCAAATTTCAATTCTCAGTCCTCATTCATTTGATCTACCAAAAATATGAAGTATCAATACTTTTGAAAGGGCTGGTCCACCAAATTCATCTCCCTCTACTCTCTCTGCCCTCCACTTATTCTTCTGCAGCTTCACAGGCTTCATTTTAGACTGATTTATTTACTGCGCAATCCTCAGTGCCTTGGAACACATGGTACATAACTGGAACTCAGTAAATATGTTATACAAACATGTATGTGTCTCTTTCCGTGTGTCAGGCAATAAACAGATCAACTACAGACATCACAAACCAACACAGCATGATATATATATACAGTTCTATTGACCTCAATAGTTTGAGATTTTATATCAAAGTAATCATAATAAAATTATCACACATTATAAACACATTTCATTAAAGACGAGAACTGGATCACTTAAATACTCTGAGTAAGCAAAGTAAAATGACTGTAACTGAAACACAATGAAGAGGTGAAGAAAACTAAACTCAAAAATTCCAAGGAAATGCTTATTTTCACCCGGGTCTTTTTTGAGACAGCAAGTCCTGGCCTGGTTCCAGTGCTGAAACAGGAAGTGCCTCAGAGTAGGACCTACATGTTTTTCACCACTGAAGAATATTTTTTTCTTCCAGCATAGTGTCTGACACAAAATAAATATTAAAATGCCTGGTGACTGAAGCTCTCGTTATAAGGTACTTCCATTTTCCTCTGTAAAATTTGCTGTATTTAATACTTGGTCTCTCCAACAATGCTGAGAAGATGAAGTATTATATAGACTCACATGCTCCGAGGTAACAGTGGTGATAAGTAATTACGATATAAATTATAATAAGCATAATGTTAGGGAAAAAAATTTAACTTGACAGAACTTGAGAATAGAAAAGGTAAGTGTCAAAAAGACAAACTCATTCTAACATACCAAAATACACATGATCAACCTTAGGTGGAATTAAAATTGAATTCTATTTTAGTCCTATGTATATTTTAAAAAATCATGAAAACAGAATAACCTTAGTTTTAACTTAAAGCTAATTGCTTTAGGATAAAGACTATAATTGGGGAAAAAACTAAGTAAAAGATTATTTAGTTTAAGGAACAAAGTTCTCAGTTCAAGATGGATGCACAAGAACTGCATCAGTTAGCAAAATTCATAAGATTTTCTTGTGCCTTCAGCTTTATGTTGACAATTTATGAGCTACATGTAGAAGAAATATTAATTAACTACATCACAGGCAAAACACAAAGATCTGTGTCATGCAGAGTGAGCTCCTAATAGCATAAATCATCTCAAACAAACAAACAAGGTAAAAACATAATTTAAGAGATATGGTGGCTAATACTTACACAAGGCAGCTGAGGTCTGCCAAGTCATCAATGAAATCAAACAACTGACTGATATCATATGTGATAGAGGGGCTGTTGGGATTCATTCTCTTCAGATGTTCTTCATACATTTTACAAACACCTAAGAGAGGGGAAAACCAAGATCTTACAATTGTATGAACTTTTGATATGAGTAGTGTTATGTGCTGATATCACAATACTTTGTCCTACCCTGTACATATAGGTCTCTCCAAACTGATTTCATAAATTTCCTAATAAAAACTAATAGTCAACCACAGCGTTATCAAAAGCTATCTTAATAAAAGTTGGTTCAATACACTGAGATTAGAAGTTCACTTATGAGTTCCTGGATAGAAAGGGTGAATAGAAAGAAAATAAAAACCAGGAAAATTAATTCATTGTGGCACTAACCCACAGCTACCATCATACTTAGTGGCAAAAGACAATGCTTTCCCATTCAGACTAGAATACCTGCTCTTGTCACTTGTATCATGTTCAACATTGCACTGGAGGCTCTAGTAAGGGTGATTTGGCAAGGAAAAGAAATAATTGGCATTCACACTGGAATGGAAGAAGTGTACCTATCTCCATTAATGTATACAGAATTGTATACAGAATACCTTAAGGAAACTACAAAACACAAACTATTAGAACTAATAAATCAGGGTGTAAGACTGCATGATGTAAAATCAATATACAAAAATCAATTATATTTCTATACCCCAACAACAAAAAGGCTGAAAATGAAATGAACATCAAAAAAGAATAGAATTCTTACAAATAAATTCAATAAAAGAGACGTAAGACACACTGAAAACTGTAAAATGTCACTGACAGTAAAGATTTAAATAAATAGAATGCTATCTCAAGTTCATGGACTGGGTGACTTAATATTAAATACTCCCCTAAATGATCTAGATTCAACAATCCATGTCAAAACCTGAGGTACTTCTGTAGAAACTGACAAGCTGATTCTAAACTTGATACACAAACACAGGGGTCCAGGACAGCCATAACAATCTTGAAAAAGAACAAAGTTGGAAAAAGATTCACATTTTCTCATTCCAGAACTTATCACAGAACTGTAATCAAGACAGTGTGGTACTGCTTATTCATGAAGACGGGCATAGAGACCAATGGAACAGAAACAGCAGACCAAAAATAAACTCTCACATTTATGGACAACTGTTTTTCCAAAAGGATACCAAGACAAATCAATAGAGAAAGAGTATTTTATCAACAAAGGGTGCTAGGATAACTGTACATTCACACGCAAAAGAAGAAACTTGGATCTTCTCACACCATGTATAAACAGTCACTCACAATGGCCCAGGAACTTAAATCTAAGTCAAAATTATAAAACTCTTGGAAAAAATATAGGCACAAATCTTTGTGACTTTGGATAAGCTTCTTAGGCTGGACTTCATCAAGATTTAAGCCTTTTGTACTTCAGAGGACACTATCAAAGAAAGTGAAAACATAAGCCACAGATAAGAAGAAAAATCTTTGTCCTGATGATTTGAGGTGGAGCTGATATTATAATAATAATAAAGTGCACAATAAACACAATGCCCTCAAATTATCCCCAAACCACACACACACCCACACCCACCCCCCAATCTCCCACGGTTCATGGAAAAACTGCCTGCCACGAAACTGGTCCCTGGTACCAAAATGGTTTGGGACCACTGAGATAAAGAACTAGTATCAAAAATATAGAAAGAACTCCTAAAATTCAACAATGGGAAAACAAACAACTCAACTAAAAAATAGGCAAAAGATGTGAACAGACACCTCACCAGAGAAGATACACAGAAGGAAAATATGCATTATGAAAAGATGCTCAACATGACATGAGAAAACTGCGAACTAAAATGAGGTATCACTATACATCTATTAGGACGGCAAAAAATCCAAACCACTGGTAACACCAAATGCTGCCACAGGAACTCTCATTCATCAGTGCAGGGAATGCAGTGACACAGCCACATGTGAAGACAGCTTGTCTGTTTCTTACAAAGCTAAACACAGTCTTACCATATGATCCGACAATCACACTCCTCAGTATTTACCGAAAGGACCTGAAAGCTTAGGTCCACACAAAAACCTACACAGGAATGTGCATAGCAGCTTATTCACTGACAAAACCCATAAGCACCAAGAGATCCTTCAACAGGTGATGGGTAACCAAACTGTGTTATACCCAAACAATGGAGTATTATTCAACAACAAAATGAAATGAGCTTTCAGGCCGTGAAAGACATGGAGACATCTTAAAAGCATACGACAGAGGATGAGATGGTTGGATGGCATCACGAAGGCGAGGGACATGAGTTTGAATAGGCTCCGGGAGTTGGTGATGGACAGGGGGGCCTGGTGTACTGCAGTCCATGGGGTTGCAGAGAGCCAAAGACGACTGAGCGACTGAAATGAACTGAAGTAAAAGAGCTGATCTGAAAAGGCTACCTACTATAATTCAACCATACAATATTCTGGAAAAGATGAAACTATTAAGACATTAAAAAGACCAGGGACTGCTGTTTAGGGGAGAGACGGGTGAGCAGGTGGAGCACAGGGGATTTTCAGGGTACTAAATGTTAAGATACATGTCGTCGCACAGGTCAAAATCCATAGAATGTTCAAAGCAAAGAGTGAACATTAATGCAAACCAGACTTTAGTTAATAATGTATCAGTACTGATTCTACAATTCTAACAAACATACCACACTAATACAGGATGTAAATAACTGGGAAAACTGGGAGGGGGTGAAGCAGGAGTTATGACAGAACTGTACTTTCTAATCAATTTTCCTGTAAACCCAAAACTACTCTAAAAAAACTAAATCTATTAATTGTAAAAAAGGGATGAGGGGAGGGAAAGCTCTGTATTCCAGACGAATATTAACTACTATAACAAAAATAAGAAAGCAAGAAAATTACCATTTGGCAACCACCATGTGAGAACTGATTCCAGTATTTCCATTTTAACTTTTAAAATGGAAAATAAACCACCATTTCTAATTTAAAAAGAAAAAAAGAGCTAGAAAGCCACACGGAAGGCATGGAAGAAACTTCAACACATTGCTAAGTGAAAGAAGCTAGTCTGAAAGAGCTACATGTCAATGATTCCAAATCTATGACATTCTGGAAAAAGCAAAACAATGGAGGTAGCAAAGAGACCAATGGTTGCCAGGGGGCAGGGAGTGAGATGAAGAGGGATGACTAGGGGGAACACAGGGGGTTGTCAGGGCAGTGAGAATATTCTCAACATCAAAGTATGATACTGTAATGGTGAATCCATGACATTACACATTTGGCAACATCCACAGCACTGCACAACACAAAGAATGGATCCCAAAATAAACTATGGACTGTATTCCGCTTCACCAACTGTAACAAATGTACCATACCTCATATTCTATCTGTTTTTGGGGGTGGGGTGGGGTGTGTGTGTGTGGCATGCAGGACCTTAGTTCCCTGACCAGAGGAACCTGAGCCCCCTGCATTGGAAGCAGACTTAACCACTGGACTACCAGGGAAGGTGTCATTAATAGGGGAAACTGGGGATAGGGAGAAGTACATGGGAACCCTCTGTACTTTCTCTTCAATTTTTCTTTAAGCCTAAAACTGCTCTAGAAATTAAGTGTATTAGTTTTTCTTTTTAAAAGTTAGGCTTCCCTAAAATCAGCAAAGGTTAATAAAGAGTATTGCAGAATCAAAACCCAAACATGATAATATAGATAAAGCAACAGTCTATAGTGTGTGCACAAAGTCTACCTTAATGGCAAGTAAGGCCATCAGCAGAGGAAGGGATCTGAGAAAAGAAAAGAACACAAGCTTTGCTGGTCTTTAAAAATTAGAATAGCATCTGAGGAGCCATCTCTGATTACTATGAGTAGCTTTTTGTCCCCCAGAGGTCTACCCACCATTGGTTTTAAGAGATTTTTAAGCCTAATCCAATTAGCTTCAGATAATCAACAATTTCAGGGACATGCCAGCAGTAGTAAACTTTGTATTTCTATAAAATCTTTACAGGAAGAGGTGAAGAATGTGCAATTTGCTAGAAAGGGCGCAGGGTATACACAAATGGTTAACTGGATGTAATGATCTAATGATGTAATGAAAGGACATAAGGATGAATCCAGTTTGTGATGATCCAATCTATGTGCTCTCATCTAATGGTTTACTGAGGGTTAATACCTCCCTTTAGGGTGGTGCCAGCTTAACAAATGTACAATAAATTATACTGACTTGGTTCCATTTGCCTTTATTCACTGAGCTAACTTTTTATTTCTTAACATTCTGATGGACTGTAACCTTAGATTTTAACGTTTGTTTAGTAATTAGACTATTAGGTTGTGCAGGCACTATTAGGTTTCTCAAGCCTGTCTTAATAACTGCATTGAGTTTAACTAAACTATATAGGGATACCTGTAATATATTTACACAGCATAGTAACCAAATAACATGTAACAAATAAAGAATATTTACAAAACAAGCAGAGGCTGGGAAAGTCACTATATACATGAGTTTGATTCTAAAAAGTAGACAGAATAGTGAATGTCAGGGTAAACAAACTCAAAAGACACCTGAGAGTCTCAGCACTTACCACTCCTGGGAGCAAGCGTGGACCAGCTGGTGTGGATGCTAGCTAGCCCGGGAGAAAGGAGCCTCTATAGCCCATCCCACCTCCATCCCCCAACCCCTCACCACCCCCAAAACAAAGTCAACTACTCCTTGATTAGTGTTTAAACTCACCTTCCATACACTCATTCACAGATTCATAGTCAGCATAAGTTCTGCCTTCTGGCCTCTTGGTAGGCTGTACCAGCAAGATGGTGTGAGACTGCAGAGGGAAAAGTGATTTCAACATAAGTTTCTAACTCAGTATTTGAGAAATTCATAGTATGAGGTAAAATCTCCATTCATCACACAAATTATCGTTGGTTATTAAAACACTATTAATCAGGGTGCTCTTTGTGCAATACTGATGTCTCTGTCCAAGTGCAGCGCCAGAGCTGGATTCACAACTTTTCTGTAAGGCCTTAGTCTCCCAGTCCTTAACAACTGCTGTCTCAAACTCTTATTGCACTTACTGCCTGTAAGTTCTCAGCATAAACTACCTTGTACTGTTCTTTCTCTTTTGCACCTTTCTTCCCAGCCAGATTATAAACCTGCTTAGGTGTTCTATCTCCATGGGTCACTTTCTAGCTCTAATCCCATTAGGTTCCTAATGAAAACAGATATGGGTTGATGAAAGGAGAGAAAAAGGAAAACACTATAATGATTACAAGCACTTAATCAATCTATGTTTTTTCTAACTTTAGCACTACAGTGAAATCACATCTTATCCAGAGATTAGACTCAAACATCAAAGGCGTAAGATAAACTGGCAACATAAAATTAGTATATACAGTTAACCTTATCCTAGAAAATCCATTAAATTATTCACCCAGGTGACTCACCATAAGGGGCTGTGTTATACTAAAATATTGTATTTTTAAGCACTAGAATCACAAAACAGCTAGAGGATGATGACATAGGAAATGTGAATATGCCTAAAGAACAGCAGATCCTTTCATCTTCCATCTCACCCTTACTGGGGAGCATGCTTTTGTTCGTGGGTCTATTTCAGGGCTTCTCAACTCTGGCACTGTTACATCAGGGGCTGGAACATTCCTCGTTGCAGAGGCTGTCCGTGCACTGAAGCATGGCAGTATTCCTAGCCTATTCCCAGTAAATACCAGTAGCATCTGCACTCCATGCCCTCCTCCCAAGGTGTGACAACTAAAAATATCTCTCAGAACACTGGACTGTGGAAGTATAATCCCTTCCAGTTTTTTTTTGCCAAGTGCGTAAGGTTCACTAATTAAATTCAAATATGATGTAACCTCACTGTAAACCCAATGCTATATCAAACTATTTATAATCTTCGGGAGATGGGGAAGGACAGGGAAGTCTAGCATCACAAAGAGTTGGACATGACTGAACAACATATTCTTCTCTTCGGCTGTACTAATTTTTAATAGAAAACAACCAAACCTCTTAAGGACCGGAACCAAACGTTCTGAAATGATCAGACTTTTGAATGACCCGCAAACTGCAACTGAAATAGCTGGTATGTAGAGTTTCTGAATAAGCACTGCCCCCGCCCAAACAGTTCATTGAACACAATGTGAAAAACAAAGCAATTTATCATACTCCTCCCTCTCCATCAAGAAGCAGTCATTCTGATTAAAAGTTTGAGAGCATCTGAGATAGAACTTGATGACAAGAGATGAAAAGTAATTCTCACCTATAAAGACCTGAACACAGCCAAGGCCTTTCTTAAATAGTGATCAAAAATCAGAGAAAACAGAATGTTAGATTACTGGTTATTTAAAAACCACCAATAGTTTCAATGGCTCATATATTGAGAAGAAAATAACTTTACAGAAACTATACTAACATTCCTGTAAAAGGATCTGTCACACATACTAGCCAGACCAGTTGCTACTACATTAATTTTCTTATTCTATTAAGAAATAATGGACAAATTCACTTAAGAGTAAAGATATGAAAATGGTTATACAGTATGCTGCTTTTTATATTTACCCTTAAAGTGAACCTGAACAAAGTTTACTATTCTTACTTACTGCCCAAAGACAAGGCTTAAAAATTAGGAACAAGGAATGACTAAATTTACAAAACTGTAAACAAAATTATCAGATTTTTCCTTCTTTAGAACAGATTTGGTCCGGCATTCCTTTGGTTACTCTTTCTTAGGAGAATGACCAGTAATAAATAAACAAGCAATAAAAATTTAAGTACTTACAGGAATATATATACCTATTGCTATACCACAACAGAAAAATAACACTGTGAAACCTAAACCATGAAAAAAAAGTTATGCAGAATTACCTTAATAATATCCTATTCTGTTTACCAAGCAGTTATGATTCACTCTAATGAAGTTAATCTGTTAATCTGTTTTTAAAGTCTCACAAACGTGAACCCTAATAGTCAGTCATTCTGTTACAGAAATACAATACATACAATTCGTTCTTAAGTTTTAAATGCATCTCTCAAACTACCAAAAAAGGAAGAATAAAAGAAAAGAAATTGAACCAATATTTAAGACTTTTGAACCAGTACTCACTTTAAATACAAATTCCAATTTTCAATTCTACACGAAATGATAAATAATTATCACTGATCGTTGCTCAATGATAACAGGGTGTTCATATTAACTGCTGTCATGGCCCCAGATTTTAATCTAAGCATTTTAAAATAATACCAAATAAAGGCAGAGAAAGAAGGAAACTCTGAGGTGAAATGACTTGCTCAAGGTCACACTAGTAGGTAAGATAGGAACTGGAAACCCAATCTCCTAATTCCGACTCCTCCTTGGTAGACTATATTGGGTCAAACGCTGACATATCTCAATCCAGAAAACTACGACCGGAAAAAGTTCCTTGTTAACAATAGCTGTATGATCTGTTAATCTGCAGCAACCAAAAAACGAAAATTGAAGTGTGGAAGCAACCACGATTCCTTGGAATCCTCGTGTATCTCCTTTTTGCGGATTACAAAACACAGACACACAAGCAAAAAACAACCTTTCCCACCCATTCCACTCAGATTCTAAGGAAAGTGGACCCTGAGCTGAATCTATCTTTTCAGCCTCCAGACGCAAGAGACTATAAATAAAGATAAGCACAGGCTGGATGGCTGGAGGGGAAAAATAACCCCAAATCCGGCCCCTAAAGGTCTTAGAAAAGAGGGAAAATATTATGTATTTCTTTCAAAAAAGGCAGAGCCCAGAAAAACAAAGGGGAATATGGTCGGAAAAGCACGCTACAAAGCAAAGAAGTTCCCTCCTGGCCCACACGGGGGATGCAGTAGATTCAATCTGTCAGCTTCGGAACGGGATTGTCAGACACCCCTCAGCCATTGTTCCTATAGTAGGCTGGGGCGTTTGGAGGGAAAGGGCAGCACCCCCACGTCTGCCTCTACCAAGCAGCAATCGGAAGAAAAGAGCAACCTCCGCAACGCACGCCTCGCCCGAGCCAGCAGGCGGGCGCGCAACCGCGGGGCGGACCCGGGATCCGGGGCCTAGCGCCAGGCCCAGCGTCTCCGCGGCGGGAAGAACGGTCCACCCACAGAAGCTGGAGGGCCGAGCAGCAGCACGCTCGCGCTGGATGGGGTTCGGAGGTGTATGGGCGGGGGTCGCCGCGCGGGGGGCGTTCGGGGTTCGGGGAGCCGGTTAGGCCTGTCTCACCATCGCGCCAAAGTCTCCCGCTGGAGCCGCTGCCGATTCCGCCGCCGCACACGAGCTTACTCGCAACGCCGCCGACAGCCAATCCCCGCGAGAGAAGCCGCCGGAAGTCGTCAGAGGCGCATCGCGAAAGACCCTTTCGGCCCCCAGAGGCTCTCAGGTTTCCGGCAGCTAGAGCAGTTCGTGACTCTGTTTCAGCCATCTTGGCTAAGGGAAAGGAAGCACACAGGGAACGTATCGGAGCTTGAAAAAGAAGCACTTTTTTCGAGACACGATTTTCGGTACTCGCGTTATTAGACGCGTGGCTGAAGTGATCACCGATCCGGCCAGTGACACAAGCCATCTTTCAGTGGCCCCACTCAAAAATGGCGGCTGTATAAGAACCCTGGGGCATAGGTCGGTTGTAACCCCGGAAGTACCCTTCTAAAGGAGGGGGCCGAAAGGCAATCCGGAAGTGGATGTAATGAAGAGGTGCCACTTGGCGGCCATGGCAGCTGTAGTATCGGTGGCTCCGGGTCAAGGCCCCGCGGAGTGGAGTAACATGGGCAGCACTGGGTATAGGGCAGAGACAGCTTTGTATCAGCTTCACTGCTGAACCCCACGACCCGCCATTACCGGCCTGCAAGACTCCTTTCCTCACTCTAGACTCGGAGGAGAGTTTGCCGAGATTGGTGGGCTGGTCCCGGAGCTCGAGGGGCGATCACCTGCGGGGCCGCCCCAGGGAAATAGGGGAGCAGGGAGAACGAACAGGTTCGCTTAGGTTTTCGTCCTTTTCTTGCTGCCATCGGGCACGTTGCTTGTGGAGGAAGTAGGCCCATTGTGCTGCCCGTATTCCGACGATTGAACCGATAGCTCCTTCGTATAGTTTCCCATTGATTTCTCATCTCTGTTAACCCATGGGAATCCAGTGACTGGTATATGAAAACTTACGGACTGGGACCTAAGATTGCTGAAAGTTGTCGCTAGTATCAGCAAAAAGGGGGCTCTTTACAGGTACGTTCGAGAGAGAAGTGCTTCGTGAACGCATCTGTTGGTGGGGAGGACGAAAGAACTGGGAAGTCCACCTGTCCTCTTGGAACAATCACACGTGTTTAAGGACCTGAGCACCCGAAAAATTATAGACTAGTGGTATTGGATGAATAAAGAAGGCAGAATGGATGATTTCATCTCCATTAGCCTGCTGTCTCTGGCTATGTTGGTGGGATGTTACGTGGCTGGAATCATTCCTTTGGCTGTTAATTTCTCGGAGGTAAGCGCTCAGTTTTCTATTTTCCATCAGCTGGCAGGATGGCAGCTAGGAAAAAGTGATAGTTGAAAGGGAAGCTCCTTCCCCATTTAATAGCAGAGCTAAAGGTCTTCTTAAGGATGATTTTTTTCAGAAGACGCAAAACATTTAATAATAGAAATAAACCTCTTATTTGGCACGAGTTCTTAACGGATAGGGGTAGGGGCGGGGAGTGGTGGACCTACTGAAGATCCTGGGATACTCTGAATTCCCTGAAATTGCATACCAAAATTTGGGACTCTGTACATTTTCCGGGAAAGAGACACCATAATGTTCTTTTGATACCCAGAAGTTCCAAAGATTCAAGGTTCTGGATTGCTATCAAAATATACATGAAGAATACCGTTTGTTCATATGAGTTGAAATCATACAATTTCTCTTTTTGAGAAAATCAGGCATAGCTTTTTGGGAAAAGTGTTTTTTGTTTTTTTTGGATACCTGTAATTAGAATGAAGTAAGGAAAACAACTAGATTGTTCTTTTTTTTTTTTTTTTAATTTTCTTTACTTTATTGTGTTGGTTGTGCCATACATTGACATGAATCCGCCATGGGTATACATATGCTCCCCTTCCAGAACCCTCCTCCCTCCTCCCTCCGGATTCCCTCCCCCTGGGTCATCCCGGTGCACCAGCCCCAAGCATCAAACCTGGGCTGGCGATTGATTTCACATATGATAATTAACATGTTTCAATGCCATTCTCCCATATCATCCCACCCTTGCCCTCATCCACAGAGTCCACGAGACTGTTCTATACATCAGCGTTTCTTTTGCTGTCCCACATGCAGGGTTCTCGTTACCATCTTTCTAAATCCCATATATATGCGTTGTATACTGTATTGTTGTTTTTCCTTCTGGCTTACTTCACTCTGGATAATAGGCTCCCGTTCCGTCCACCTGAGTAGAACTGATTCAAATGAATTTTTTTTAATGCTGAGTAATATTCCATTGTGTATATGTACCACAGCTTTCTTATCCATTCGTCAGTTGATGGGCATCTAGGTTGCTTCCATGTCCTGGCTATTGTAAACAATGCGGTGATGAACATCGGGGTACACGTGTCTCTTTCAATTCTGGTTTCCTCGGTGTGTATGCCCAGCAGTGGGATTGCTGGGTCATATGGCAGTTCTATTTTCAGTTTTTTAAGGAATCTCCACACTGTTGTCCATAGTGGCTGTACTAGTTTGCATTCCCACCAACAGTGTAAGAGGGTTCCCTTTTCTCCACATCCTCTCCAGCATTTATTGCTTGTAGACTTTACAACTAGATTGTTCTTAACTCAAACTTCCTTTTAAAGGCGAACATTGGATAGGTTTTTGAAGTTGTTTTCAAATCTGTTTGCTTAGAAATGAATTTTTTTGTTAATATGGTTTGACATTTTGTTTTAATTTCTTTTGTTCTTTATTATCACTTGAACTAACATTAACAGGGAGGAAAGATAGATGAAAGCATTTATTCAATGGAAGTGCAGACGGATTCTTTGGGTTGTTGTAAGGAGGGAATCACAGCTTGCACAGTGTTGAAAAGATTAGGGGAGGAAAACTACTGCATTCAGAATTTAAGTATACCTTGATGTTCAATAGTAAGATAGTTTCACTGTCAGGCCTGAAAGTGCTTTCAAAGAAAAGGGAAGTGGAGAATGGTCTGAAGTAAAGGAAAGGCATAGATGAGCTGTGAGGTGGGCCTTGAGTTAACCTGAGGGAAGAGAAGGCATTGGTGGTAAAGAAAATAGCCTGTGGGTGAGAAAAAAGTTGGGACTAGGCCTTATGAGCTTGAGAAATAAACCCCACAGTCAGATAGAATGGGGACTTGAATTGCTACTGCTCCTTATCTGTTTCCTTTTTGGTTTTGGTTTCTTTCAGCATCTAATGATAACATTGAGCTACAGTTTTTTAAGCATATACATTACCTAATTTCATTTAAAAAAAAACAAAAAACAGTGAGGTACAGATGAGGAAACTGAGACTTAAATATGTAACTTGGACAAGTTTATGAAATGTGTTAGAATCAGAGCTGTTTTTTTTCAATCTAGATTTTTCTGACTTGGAACAATTCTTAGCCACTCTGTCCCTTGAGGCGGTAGTAGTATATATACCAAATCTAGCCTACAGACTTATTTATTTGACTGTACCAGGTCTTAGTTGTGGCATGCAGGATCTTTAGCTACAGCATGTGGGATTTTTTTTTTTTTTTCCAGTTGTGTCATGTGGGATCTAGTTCCCTGACCAGGGATTGAACCCAGGCCCCCTGCATTGGAAGCATTAAGCTTCAACCACAGGGCCATCAGGAAAGTCCCTCGATTTACTTCTTTAGATTAGCAGAGTGTTGATTTTATTGTTACTGTGTTTTTTGTCTTTACTCCTCAAAGTAACAGTTGGCTAGAGCTGAGAAGTAGTAGATTGTCATGGTCCTTCTTGGCTGTGAAGCCTACTTCCCTCATTTGAGCTCCCTGCCTGCCTAATACTTGGTGAGCGTGCTGTCTCTCCTCTAAGTCATGAAGAAACAGTAAGAGTGTCAGTTGCTCAGTTATGTCTGACTCTTTGCAACCCCATGGACTGTAGCCTGCCAGGCTCCCCTGTCCATGGAATTCTCCAGGCAAGAATACTGGAGTGGGTTGCCATTTCCTTCTCTGGGGGGTCTTCCTGACCCAGGGATCGAACCTGGGTTTCCAGTACTACAGGCAGATTCTTTAACACAGAGCCACCAGTGTTAAAAATTAGGGACTGAGTCTTCTAATTACATTAGAATTGAGTTGACATTATTAGGGCTGACATTTGTGAAGTTTATATTGGTTTGTATATTTAAAGCCTCAGTAGAGATAACATTTATGAAGAATTATAATTAATTGAAATAAAAGACTAATAAAACCTTTTATTTCTATAAAATTCCTAGACTTTTTCCGGTTTCAGTATTTTCTCAAACTGTCTTCAGTGATTTTTGCAATATGCAGGTATATGCTATCCTCTTTTCTCACTGAAGGAAATGTGTCTATGAGTGGTGTAATTAACTAGGCCATTAGTAAAGATAATTAGTATGATATGTCATTTATGGCTTTCTAATTGATGGTCAGGTGGTCTTTTTCCAGCTGTAGTTCTTGAAATGCTAGAAATCACCACTCATACCTGTTCATTATTACAGCAGGAACAATGCATTTTGGGCTGTTAGGATAAAAAACGTTATACATAAATTAGGCAAAGACATTTTAGAATTCGACTGGTGATTTTTATCTCCTAGGAATTAGCATTTTTTCCAGACAGATTATACTATTATTATAAATCAATGTATTGTGAAACTAGTAGATAATAAATCTGTAAAAAATGAACTTCATTCAGGGAGACCAGGAAACAGAGTTTCTATCCTTAGAGAATAGCTCCCCAAATTCCTACATTGGCTAAACAGTTTTTGTTTTTAAGGAAGTGTAGCTTATCTTCGAAACTGGAGTTATTATAAATGAAAGGACCAAGAAACCTAATTTATCTTATAGTTAACTTTCATTTATATGAGAAGATATGATTTTTATTCATGTTCTAAAGCTAGCTACTATTTTGTCTTTCAGCACTTTTTTCTTCAGAATTTCTCAGAGCAGGAATAAAAGATCCATAAAGCTGTTAATGATGGCAGGCTTAGTATTTAGAAATGAGATAAAGTTAAGTAGTCTGAAATTTCTGTAGCAGTGGTATCTGTCTGCCATATCTGATCACGAGGTATGTGTGGCGTTGATTTCTTAGTCACTTTCTCCAACATGCCTTGTCCCCAAACCAACTTTCTTGATTGATGGTTTTTTAACTTCCTTATGCCTAAATGGGGCTTCACAGATGTCGCTAATGGTAAAGAACCCACCTGCCAGTGCAGGAGATGTAAGAGACTCAGGTTTGGTCCCTAGGTGGGGAAGATCCCCTGGAGGAGGGCATGGCAACTCACTCCAGTAATCTTGCTTGGAGAATCCCATGGACAAAGGAGCCTGGTGGGCCACAGTCCGTAGGATCACAAAGAGTTGGACGCTACCGAAGTGTCTCAGCACACATGTATGCCTAACTGATTTCTAAAATAAAGGAACAAAATCTCTGATTCTCAAATGTATTTATAAGTGACTGATAATCAAGATATTTTCTTCTTCAGCATATGAGCAGGAGAAAAACTTGTAAAAGCAGCTGAAACATGCTTTATACAAATGAGGTTTTGTTGGATAAAGGAGGTAGCCACACTAGCAACTACATTGTGTTTTTAAGATTCAGGTGTCGAGCAGTTTTCTTTGGCTCTAAATGAAAATGCTATATAAGTAGGTTGAGAACCTGTAACTTAACATTTTGTTGTTGTTTAGTCACTAAGTTGGGTCTGACTGGACTATATGGACTATAGTCTGCCAGGCTCCTTTGTCCATGGGATTTCCCAGACAAGAATACAGGAGTAGGTTACCTTCTCCAGGGGATCTTCCTGATCCAGGAGTCAGCCCTGCACCTCCTGCATTGCAGGCAGATTATTTACTGCTGAGCCACCTGTGAAACCTTACCTAGGATAAATGCAGCTTATCAGGTGCTCTGATGAGTGAAGTTCAGATGGCTAGAGTGAGATTTTAGATCAGTGATCTGAGGATTGTCACTTACCTGAGCATGTCTCCTCTTTGTAACAGAGCTGGTAACAGAAAGCAGAGCATTTGCCCAGAGCTCTAGGGCAGCACTCCTCAAACTCTGGTGCTTGACCAGTTTTATCTTTAACTTCCATTCCTTTGCAGAGCAGTATACTTGTAAAAATGAAATGGAGAAAAAAGGCATACAAAATACAAGCCCAGATGCAATATCGTGAGATTTAACAGACATACAACTAGTCCTATAGTTGTAAAAATCATATTGCTATAAAATTTTTCCAAGACTTTCTCTTGTGTTGTACTTGGTGGTGGTGGTTTTAGTCACTAAGCCACGTCTGACTCTTTGTGACCCCATGGACTGTAGCCCACCAGGCTTCTCTGCCTGTGGGATTTCCCAGGCCAGAATACTGAAGTGGTTGCCATTTCCTTCCCCAGGGGATCTTTCCGACCCAAGCATGGAATCCTCAGGTCCTGCATTTCAGGCTGCCTCCTGCATTTGGCAGGCAGATTCATTACTGCAAGCCCGTACTTGTTGCAGACTATTTTGGATTGTAATGCCACATTTTTTCATGTGTTGAAACAGTATAGATCCATAGGTATCCAGATATCCAGATGAAAATAGTGTTACTCCTATCTCAATAAAGTTTTTAAGGTAATTAGTAATACACACATTTCAAAAGGAACTGTCTGAGACAGTGTAGTTCGAAGTCAGTGTTACTGCTTGAGCAAACTGTTTAACATCCAATTCTCTTCTGTTAAATGGCCTTGTAGGATTGTTGTGAGGATGTAAGGAAATAACATAAGCACAGGGCTTAACACTGTATCTAGAACATAAGAACTTTAGAAAATATTGAGGATTATTCTTAGTACTGATGGTGAAAACTTTCTAAAGATTTTCATTTATATAACTTTGTTCTAAATTATAATTTTAAAACCTTTTCTTTTGGAATAGACTTCTAATAATGGGTAAGCTCCTCCCTTCCCTACCGCAAATCATGAAACTTCTTTGCAATTTGGAATCCGAAAGGTCTTGCTTCGGGGTTGGCTTTCCAGGTCACCATGAATGTTTTTTGGAGATGCCAGGGCTTTTCCACTGTCTCCCTGCTGTATAGTATTTTTCTCAGTATTTAACTTTTTCTTCTTCATTATACTGATTCTCATTTTTAAGCTTTGTTTTGTTTTTCATGTGTTAAAAGTTTTTGTTTTGTGTCTAATGATAATAACCAACTCATTCATAATAAACTTCTTTGGGACTAATGAGTTAGCACCAAATGGAAGGTTTGTGTCTAAAGAACAAATTTATTCAATATGTTTTTTCTCTGAAAGTTGATACTTTTTCAAATAGTTTTGACAAAGTTGCATTTTTAAGGGCATTTGTATTGTCTGGTATATTTACCTCTTACTCTGTAATGATAATATAATAGACTTTACACACTTGCTTGGAATTTCATTTCTAAATTCAAACCTTTTAAACTCCTAACTCTCTGTAGTTTATCCATATCTGTAAAGTAGTCAATAACTTTGTCTTCACTCACATTATTGTCTTCTAATGTTATTGTCTTATGAGTATCTGCTTGATAAAGCTAAGTTTGGATTAAATAAAATCCAGATACAATCTGCTTCAATACTATTTTCCTGAAAAAGTTTCTTTTCTCTAGGATATTATATGGATAAATATCATTGAAGTTTATCTGCATAACATTGATATTAACACATGTTTATTGAACTCCTTTTGTGTCCCAGGCAATGATGTGCGTTTAATCCTCAGGATGAGACTGAGATAGAAGCTCAGGCTTGGAGACTTCACAGACCCTGCTGGGGCGGGGAGGGCGAATTTGAGCTAAGTCAGTTTGATTACCAGTCCAGAGCACTTAGATGATGCTTTCTTTTCTAATGAACACTGTAAAGAAGAAGTGAAAATATCATGGATCTGTATCGGTACCTTTAGCTCCCCCAATTAGGAATATCTTTTACATCACTAACATTTTACCTTTCAGAATATATCTCATGCCTTGTGCCTACTCAGTGTAGCAGAATTAAAACTAGAGAGGTAGACAATCTCTGAATACCATTGAAACCTGTAAGAAAGACTGAATATATATCTTAGGTGCCCTTTAATTAAATTAACACCTGGCAAATTGGAATCTGAAGCAGTTCTTGTTTTGAACTGTTCAAGATTAATTTCACATTGATAACTGTATAGTTTGGTTGGTTCTAAATTGTGCGTTCAAGAATTGATATCTGTTTTGAAGGAAGAAGGCCTGAAATGGATTCAGAATGCTTCTGTATGTGACAGTCTTAACCTCTCCTTTCTTGGAAAAATTTAGATGTGAGACTTGTGAATGATAATGAGGTTTAAGATCCTCCATGTTCAGTTTGGAATTCCAAGTAATAAATAGTAATGCTAACCAGGAGAACAGGTACTTCTTAAAACATGATGGCATTATAAAAATTTCAGTTCTCCTTTAATACTAATATTCAATGTCTGACTTTATTGCAATAAAATAGAAACAGGTATTAGTTGGTCTGCAGGTTTTTTCTGCCCTGGTTGTATGAATTATGGATTTTTAAGGGATAGGGTCTTGGGGTTAACTACAAGATAATTACTTTAAACAATCTATTGTGAACCCTGTATTTATCTGGAGGTCAATTTTCTATTAACCAAAAAATTATACCCTACCTTGTGCACATGGTTATATGTTCCTTTCATTAACTCTATATGTTTGACAAAAGCAGATTGAGAAAAGAAGACAGGTGTTTAAAGTGAAAAAATGAAACTTTGAAATAGGTTTTAGAGAAGCAGTTTAGCATGGTGCTTAGGAGTATAGATTCTGGAGCTAGACTGTGTAGGATTGGATCCTGATTCCGCCATTTCCTGGTGCTGTGAGTCCAGACAAATTATGTGAACTTGCTATGCCTCTGTGTACAAAGTGAGGATAATAGAGGTACCCACCTTATGATAGGATTATTGTAAGAATTAAATGAGTTAATGTATGTAAAGTGATTGATTGAACATGCCTGGCTTAATACTTCATGAATATTAGTTACTATTAATAGAAGTGGAGAAGGAGAACACTGATAGTACCTCTTTTATGTAGAACTTGTCCATCCAGCAGCCTCAGCAGTCTTAAGGATCAGAAAAGTCTCTGCTTAGCTGAATAGATAGCCCAAAGAACAAGCACTTTACTTTCTCTCTACTGTCCTTGGTGCTCACTTGGCTCCTGTGTCTCATTTTATATAATTCTAATAATCTGATAGGCCAGTTATCAATTTATTGCTTCTCAGCTCCAAATTCACTCTTCATTGGCTACTCTGCAAAAATGGATGTGGGACCTTTAAACATTCTCCTTTTGCCAGCTGGCACAATGTTAGGCTTGTTCGGTGGAGGACACTGGAGGAGAGTTGTAAGAGGAAGGGGTTTTCCCTCTTGGTTCTGGCATGCTTGCTCAGTGGGCTTCCTTGGCACCTGGATTCATGTGGCACAGACAGCCTCGCCAGTGTCCAGCTTTTGCACTGCAGGTGGCTTTCAAAGCCTCAAACTCCTGCTGAACACAGCTTCTCCAGCACCGAGCAGTGAGTAGTTCCCACTGGCAATCCCGAGTCTTTCTGGTGAGACACTTTCCCATGAGCAGCTTTCCCAACACCCTGGAGTGCAGATTTCTGGTGAGTGACACTAGAGTGGCACCACAAAAGCTCTGCTTTTGATAAGGTGATTTATAAGAAGAAGTATGTATTTGGTCTTCCTCCTTTTTCTGTCTCAGAGCTCCTAAAACCTTTGGAATTCCCTAAATGATAAGAGCCCTTCTAAAGGTGTTTTATTATGTGAATGCTGTGACTTTTAAGGATTGAGGCTTCCTTTGTGGCTCAGATGGTAAAGAATCTGCCTACAATTCAGGAGACCTGGGTTTGGTCCCTGGGTCAGGAAGATCTCCTGGAGAAGGGAATGGAAACCCACTCCCGTTTTCTTGGCCTGGAGAATCACGTGGATGAGGGCTTGTCTCTGAGAGAACCAACCACAGGATTCCAAGGGTTGGACCTTAAAAGCTCCACCAGGGAGGGGAAAGGGGTTGGAGGTTGAATCAGTCATGTTTGTGTAGTGATGCCTCCATAAAACCCCAAATGATGGGGTTTGGAGATCTTCTGGTTTGGGGCTCAGAGAGCATAAAAGCTCTGTGCCCTTTCCCCATGGAAGAGGGTGTGGCAACATACTCCAGTATTCTTGCCTGCAGAGTCCCATGGACAGAGGAGCCTGGCGGGCTAGAGTCCATGGGGTTGCAAAGAATCGGGTCATGACTGAAGTGACCGAGTGCGCACACAGATGCATTTTCCCGTACCTTACCTGTGAATCTCTTCTGGCTATTCTTGATTATATTATTTTATAATAAACAGGTAATCTAGGAGGTAAAATGTTTTTCTGAGTCCTCTGAGCTGCTCTAGCCAATTAATTAAACCCAAGGAACTAAGCTGGTTAGTTAGAAGCACAGGGAATAACCTGGACTTGGAACTGGCATCTGAAGTGGCAGATGCCACTTGTATAACCTCATGCTATTTCTGAGTAGATAGTGTTAGAATTGAATTGAATTGTGGGACACCCTCCTTGTGTCTGAGCATTGCCTGGTCTGGGGAAACCCTACCACCACACACACACAAACACACACACACACACACAAACACACACACACACACAAACACACACTTCGTAATTGGTCCCAGAACCTTTTACTGCTGTTCTCTGAGTCCCAGCCATGTGCTTTCTTGCAGAGTTTGGATCTCAGCCCTTATAAGACTTCTTTGAGCAACTCTTGTTTTGGTCCTAGGGTAGTCACTGCTTCTTGTAGCTACAGTTATGTTCTTCAGAGTTCTTTCTTACCAGCTAATTTCTCATTACCCTAATCGCCTATTATAGTTACTCTTTTTGTTAAACTTTTCTGGTTCAAATTACTTTACGTTTTCCATTTCTTAATTGAACCCTGACTAATACAGCTAAGGTAATGGGTCATAAGGGCTTCCCACGTGACTCAGTGGTAAAGAATCCACCTGCCTATGCAGGAGACTGAGGTTCATTGCAGGGGTCAGAAAGATCCCCTGGGGGAGGAAATGACAATCCACTCCAGTATTCTTGCCTAGGAAGTCCCATAAACATAGGAGCCTGATGGGCTACAGTCCATAGAGTTGCAGAGTCAGACACAACTGAGCATGAACACATGATGGGTCATAACATCATATAAGTACTGAGACTGAACAGTAAATCAGGCCTGGAGTGAGATAAAATGGTCCACGTGTCACAATATGTGGCAACTGCCTGGGGTTCTCAGGGAGTCATGGGAACTGTGGTCAGCCGTGGCACAGAAGAACAGGTACTGTTTAATGATACCAGTCCTGACATTACCAAATCTTCTTGCTTTTCAGAAGTTGGAAATATTGAATCTTCTAAACTTTATACTTTGGATGCTAATTCAAATATTACATCTCTGTGTGGGTCAAAAAACCTATGTTTATGAGCTGCCAGTCTCAAACCTCTGGGCTGGACTGTCTGATTCCTAAGCTCCCTGTGAAGTAGAAAGAGCAAACTGGCAATAGAAGGGGAGGGACAGCAAGTAGAGGAGATAAGTCACAGCATGACATCAAGTGGGGGGACCTAAAAAATTTCAAATTGCTACAACCCACCATTGTTTAGAACCACTTTGTAAAGGGGAAAACATCTCTATCTGCATATTAAGGGCCCTGTGCTCTCTAATCCCACAGTATAATAACAATAGCTACAGTATCAACTTATGTGTTAAGTTCTTCTGTGATTTTAACAGTGACTTTGAAAGGGAAGAGCCTCAAACTTTATTAAGTTCAAAGCCACTATTTATATACCCTCTAAATAAAAAAAATTTAAGCCTAGCTGTGTAATAGAGACTGGAAAATTTGTAAAACATGATAACATGTAAAAGGAAAATAAATTACTGGAGAATCACTAGTAACATTTTTGTTTCTTTTTATTCATTTTTTTGCATGTTTGATTGCATTTTTAATATGGTTGATTATGTAGTGTGTGTGTGTGTGTGTGTGTGTGTGTGTGTGTGTTTGCCTTCCCCCTTCTTTTACCTGGTATTCTTTTCCTTTATCATTAAAAACATGTTCTAGGCACTTTTGGCCTCATCTGGCCACACCTTGAGGCTCCTGGAAACCAGGGTTTGAACTGGGGCCCCTGGGCAGTTAAAGAATGGAATCCTAACCACTATACAGCCAGGGGATTCCCTCTAGGCACTTTTCCATGTCTTCATTACATTCAGTTATTTTATATACAGAAATTCATATTATGCATTTACTTTCAAGTTTTTGCCATGACACTGTTGGGGTTTGTTTAATGATAATAGTGTTGAATGAATATTTTTGTGTCTAACACTATGACCACATTTCAGATTGTTTCCTCAGGGGTAGAATGACAGGATTAAAGAGCATAAATACCCTCAAGAAGAGTTTCGGTCTATATTACCAGGTTTTCTTAATGTATTTTTTCTAACAAATGCAAATGACACTGTATTTTCACAACTGAGTACCATCATTTTTAATTCTTAAAACTTGGCTGATTTAATAGGGAAAAATGTATTTTTTTCTCCATTCAACCAGACTTCTTGTATATTAATAATGTTTGTTGTCAGTGTTTTCTCAGGTCTTTCCCATGCATCAGTGGGTTTTTGTTTTTGTAGTCATGTTGAGCAGTCTTATGGGATTTCGTTTTATTTTTAGAAAGGACTCATACAAAAAGAAAAGCAAGTTGGTCTTGTTTTCCAAGATTAAAGGAAGTAGCATCAATGAAGTATTACTTGTTATTACATCTATGCAAATGAATTTAGGAAAGGGAAACCTGTATGCCACTGGCATAATGGTAACAATGTAGCATTGTTCACTTGAACTTCCATTCAAGTATCTGGGTTTTGTTTTGTGATTCTTGTGGAGGAGGGGCTTAGAAGCATTTATGGCATGCTCTCGATGAGGTCGGAGACAAATCCTAGTGACAGCTACTCTGTGTTAAGTGTGCTGACATCATATGCCTACATGATAGTAGCAGTAGTGGCAGTCCTATCTTCCAGAGAAGGATATCGAACTTGCTTAGTGTCACAGAGCCATGGCAAAGAGGCAGGAAGCTTTTAGACATCTTGTCTCAGTTGTCAGGACTTAATCAAGTTCATATTTGAGTTTTCTTCATTACCTGTTACTGTGTTACTGTCACTTAGCAGCAGATCGTATAGAAGTTAAATTGATGTCAGGAAGTGTCTCCTTGAAGCAGGTTTATTTGTAAGAATATGGAGAAAGCCTTTGTTACTTCAACAAGAGTTACCTTGTGCCCCATGATATTTCATCCCTTCAGTGCCTGCAGCTTTGAAGGGATCAGTCTTATAGCAAGAGATGCATCTTTCATTTTTTAGGAAACCGTAGTTGATGTTTTTCAGTACAGCATGATGATTGTATAAAGGAGATTGAAATAAACAATCCTCAGCATTAAAAGCTTTTAAAATTATTGGCATGTATTTAATTGAACCAAACAATTTATTGACTGTTTCTGTGAGCAAGGAAAGAAAAACCATTTAACTACCTTCTATCTGCCAAGAAAACTAATCTGACTTCAAAGCTTGCACTACGCTGATAGCTTAATGGCATCGAGTACAAACTGCTGTTTTAATTAATAGTTCTGGTCAGTGTTTTGGCTTAGTCAGCTACAGAGTGAAATTGTAAAATGAGATAACACCAGACAAGTGGCATTGCATAGTTCATGCCTCTCTTGAGCAAATATTTCACTTGTTCAACGGATATTATTGCTTTGGGAATGCTTCATCTTGAACCACACGTGAAATTTGTAATTCTTTATTTAAATATAGGACTTCCCTGGTGGCTCAGATGGTAAAGCATCTGCCTACAATGCAGGAGACCAGGGTTCAATCCTTGGGTCGGGAAGATCTCTTGGAGAAGGAAATGGCAACCCACTCCAGTATTCTTACCGGGAAAATCCCGTGGACGGAGGATCCTGGTAGACTGCAGTCCATGGGGTCACAAAGAGTTGGACACAACTGAGCGACTTCACTTTCACTTTCATTTAAATATAGCCTTTCAGTGATTTGCCATAAGCAAAGGAGAGAACTTGTCAACATTTTGACTTTGACATGACGCTATTCTGAGATTAAATAACAAATAACATGGAGCCACATCTCAAGTGCTTGAAATAAATCAAATTGAGTCTAAAATTATTTAGGTAGTTTAAAAAATTTTTTAAAGAAAACTGTAACCCATGGCAGTTATGCTTATTTTTTTGACTATTGGATTTTTTGTTTCTATCAGAAGTAGTCCCTCTATAATTAGGTTGCTGTGAGAAAGTTGCTACACATTTATCAAGCTGATCAAAGTTAAGTACAATAAATAATCTTCATATCACTTTGGTGAAGATTGAAGCAGTGACTAAATAGTGATTGAAACAGTGCTGAAGATTGAAACAGGTCTTGAACTCTTTGGAAAAAAAAGATGTCATTTAAGATATTTGCATTAATGAGACAAATGAGTGCATTGCCTCACATTTACTATGGTGGAATCCTATTATGGTTCCTTATTTTATGTACTTTAGTACCCCTTGAGCCAAAGGATAAACTCTGAATCAAATAACCACTGAAAATTCTAGATATGGTTACACTTTTAAGGGACATTGTTAGGCCTATTTCCCAGCACAAGTGTTCTAAAGAGGTTCCAGAGCATTCATATATTTGTTGATATTAAGGGCCAGTTGAATGGCAGGTACCAAGTCCCCAGTGCTTGCATGATACTGGGTATTTAATTCATTCTGTTTGTATATGTTTAGGGAAGAATCTTTTATATGTCAAGATACTAGTCTATAAACTAAGTATTCAGCAGTAAATTAAAACAGAAGTTTCTGCCTTCACAGAACTTAAAATTTTGGTATAAGGAGTTCCAAGAACAAACATAGGTTTGTAAAACTTAAGTTAAGCATAGGAGATTTAATTTCATTTGGTAAATAAATGTATGTACTCTAATTTCAAAGTAGACTGAAAACATAATACAGTAATTTTAGCTCACACTGCCTTTCCTTTAAGAAAATATTACAAAGTGAGATGATTTACTCAGGTTTACCTCAGAAATCTCTTTTTTCCAAATTCTCAAATTTTTTTTTCTGACTCTTTAAAATGATATTGTAATACAGATCTCGGGCTTCCCTGGTGGCTCAGTGGTAAAGAATCTATGTGTGTTGATTGACCAGAGTTCGGTCGCTGAGTCAGGGAGATTCCCTAGAGAAGGAAATGACAACCCACTCCCGTATTCTTCCCTGGGAAATCCCATGGACAGAGAAGCCTGGTGGGCTACAGTCCATGGGGTCGCGAAAGAGTCAGACACGACTTTGCGACTAAACAACAACAAACACAGATCTCATTAGCCATAATCTGAATCAGATGTCCAGCAATAACAGGGTGGATAAACTGTGGTAAACTTATGGCTATTATCTATGAGCATTTTTATACTAGTTTTGGGGGGAGACATGCTTTCATTTCTCTTGGTAAACACCTAAAAGTGGAATTAGTGGTTTAATTTTATAAGAGACTACCAGTTTTCTGAAGTGATTGTACCCTTTTTTGCTCTGTCCAACAACGTATGGGAGTTCCAGTTGGTCTGTATCCTTGCCATCATTTAGTATTGTTGGTCTCCTTAATATTAGCCATTCTAGTGGGTGTGAAGATGTATCTCATTGTAGTATAAGTTTGCATTTTGATGATGACTAAGTGAGGCTGAACATCTTTTCATGGGCTTACTGGCCATTCATATATCTTTTGTGAAGTGTCTGTTTTACCTATTTTTAATTTTTAACTTTGAGTTTGTCTCTTACTGAGTTATAATCATTCTTTATTCTTCAAATACAAGTGCTTTGTTAGTGGGTTAGGTTGGGTTCCCCAGAATACAGACTCTGAGAAGATTTGCAGGAAGATTTACAGAAAGTTTATTGGGAGGTATCCTTGGGAATAACTGTTAGTTACCCAGTCATATCCGATTCTTTGTACCTCCATGGACTGTAGCCCATCAGACTCCTCTGTTGTTGGAATTCTCCAGGGAAGAATACTGGAGTGAGTAATCATTCCCTTCTCCAGGGGATCTTCCTGACCCAGGGGTCAAACCCAGGTCTCCTGTATTGCAGACCACCATGTGAGCCACCAGGGAATAACACCTATGAGAGCATGAGCAGGATTAAGCAGATGAAGAAGTTGGGCTGTAATTTGGTTGCAGTAGAGGCCTCAGGTCACTCCACAGACGGCACCAAAGCCGGATGGCCCTTCTGTGATAGTCTGAATTGAGGCTTTGTTCCTCCATCTGCGCAGCAGCAAGTTTGGCTAGTCGCTGGATATGGACTGCTCTGGGGGAGGGAATATAACTTTAGGTTAGTTAGTTCCCTTTGGCCCAAGGGCAGTATCTCAGAGGGACTTAGCTGAAAGCCATCAGTAGGCAACAGCGCCAGTACTTGGGGGGACAGATGTCTCCAACCTGAAGGGGCCTGAGTGGATGTTGTTACCATAGCACCCACCACAGATATATATATTTCCAGCACAGATATATGTACTTTCTTCCAGTATGTAGCTTGCCTATTCATTTTCTTAATGGATTAGCAAACATTTAAAATTCTGATGTTGAATTTTTTTCTCTTAAAATAATTTGTGTTTTTTGTGTCCCTGTTGAGAAATCTTTGCCAACTCCAAGATTGCTGAGGTTTTCTATATTTTCTTCTAACAGCCGTTGAGTTTTAGGTTTTATATTTAGGTGTTTAATCCATCAGAAATTTATTTTCGTGTATGACATGAGCTACCACCCAAGTAATTCTTGAAAGCAATTAGCTCTTTCTCCTTTAGGTACATCCCTTTCCTTTCTTCTCATCTTCCCTTAATTTGCAAAACTGAGGCATCCTTTATTTTCATTTCCCAGAGTAGAGCATAGTCTAAACGCTGACAGGACAGTCTTCTTTCCTAGTAATTTATTCATTAGTTTGAATTGTGGAGTTCTGAAACCAAGGCCCTCAAATGAAATGATAGTTCAGTGCAGTTTTACCCCTATTTTTGTCCTTTCTTAGCAGTAAAACTTGACATTCATGATTGTTTTAAGCAAAGGTGACTTTTATGAATTGTTTAGAGACTGATGAAAAAACTATTTACCATGTCACCTTTTACACAGAACAGAGCTGTTTTTCCATCTTGTGCTCTCCATACTCTGACAGTTTGTCTCAAATGAATGCTGTGATTAGCAGTGCTTTGGTGAGTTTAGTAACTTGGAAAAGACAAAGACTCTTAGAATAGCTCAATATTGAGCATTAATAGTAACACCAGCTGTTGATGTCCTTTTCCCAAAATGCTTCAACCTCCTTCTGTTACCGCCTGTATCTTCATAGGATGTGTAGAAATATTATTTTAAAGAAGAAAAGTTGAGGTGCTGACTTGTTAACTAATTTGAATATGGAGTTAGTTCTGCCTCCCAAGCCAATGCCCCAACCATTGGATGCGTTCAGAACCCTCTCAGTTTGTAAGGCGTTAATAGCCATCCTGAATGTGTGAAGGGCTGACCTGGCTTAGGTGCTAAGGGGAGTCCCCTCTTGCTACAGGCATGTATTAGCTGGTGCTGCCATTGCAGCTATAGTTCCTCCATTTTCAGTAGAGACACAATAGATATGGATCCCTTCTTTCTCCCAAACAAGGAGCAGGTAATATTTCTACTAGCTTTTCAGCTAAGAACCCATTTTCCTTTAGAGGCAGTACGTATACGTATATATTCCCGCAGCTTCACAATTGCAACTTCAGTAGTATTTCAGAACTAATACAGCCATTGTTATTTTTGCTAACCTCATAAAAGAAACTAAAGCAGAAAAGCCAAGTATGTGATATAGTGTAAAATTATTAAAAGTTTTTCATAAGCAACATAAATGCCCTCTTGTAGTTTTAAAGATCATTTTTCATACTGTCAAGACTCTAAGAAGGGTACGTCACTGCTTCAGGAAGTTTTGAAACATAATCTTTTACATCTTGTATGTCAGGATACAGTCTCCTAAGGAAATCTGACTAAAAAGAAAAAACTTAAGTCTATTAAAGCCATAGATTATTTATGGCATTGATTCTAATGATGGTTTCATAGATGTGTACTTCCAAATATATAAAGTTGTATACATTAAATATCTACAGTTCTAGTATATCAATTTTAATCAAGCATTTTTTTTAAACTAGAGGACATTTTAGTATTAAACTAAATATGTTTTTTCATTGTATGAGTACTACATGCTCAATGCAGATAAATAAATGTATTATAAATTATATATTACATATTATGTTTATAAACTATAAAGAAAAATTGTTAGTTTACACTTGTTCTGCTTATATGTATACTTTCCAAAACAACTATGAGATTATCAATATATATTGTTTGCCAGCACCTTTTTCCTCATAGCAGTACATCATGCCTTTTAAAAAAATTAATTAACTTATTTGTTTTTGGTTGTGCTGGATCTTCGTTGCTGCACAGGCTTTCTCTTGTAGCGAGTGGGGGCTGCTTTTCTTTGTGGGCACGGACTTCTCATTGCGTTGGCCGCTCTGGGTGCGGAGCATAGGCTGTAAGCGTGTGGATTGCAGTAGTTGCAGCTCACGGGCTGTAGAGTGTGGGCTCTGTAGTTGTGGCACACGGGCTAAGTTGCCCCATGGCATATGGAGTCTTACCAGATCAGTGATGAAACCCATGTCCCCTGCACTGGCAGGTGGATTCTTACCCACTGGACCACCAGGAAATCATGTCATTACTTTCTGTATCCGAGTAGACCTCTGTCATAATTTTTAATTGCTGAGCTACTAACATTTTCACTTTTCACTTGGTGCTGTGATGAAGTATTTAAGTTTATTAGCTAATCTCCTTTCTTGGACATTTAGGTTATTTTCAGGTTTGCATTCTTAATATGTACAGTGGCCGCCTTTGCATAGTTCTTTCTTTCTTAGGAAAATTTCTAGAAGTGAAATTGCTGGATCAAAGAATTCACATTTTTGAGGCTTTACATCTAAATTACCAAATTGGGGTCCAGATAGGTTGCAGCAGCTCCCAATACCTCCAGTTTAAGACGAATATGCTAACTTCTCCCTATTGTGGGTAGTAGACAAGTTTTCCCGTATCGCTGCCAATCTGGTAAGCTTAAAAATGATATCTCCTTGTTCTAATTGGCATTATTATTCATGAAGCTTGGGCTTCCCCGATGGCTCAATAGTAAAGAATCCACCTACAACACAGGCGAAGCAGTAGACCAGGGTTTGATCCCTGGGTCAGAAGCTCCCCTGGAGGAGGGCATGGCAACCCACTCCAGTATTCTTGCCTGGGAATCCCATGGACAGAGGAGCCTGGTGGGCTACAGTCCATGGGGTCACAAAGAGTCAGACACGACTGAAGGGACTGAGCACACTTTGATGAAGCTGACCCTTTTTCATGTTCACTGGCCATTGTAGATTTTGGCCTCACAAATAAGCAGCTCACTGTTTTCATTGCAAATACTTCAGAAACTTTTCCCCTGTTTAGTCATCAGTCTTTTCAACAGCTTATGTTTTCTTTCCAGGAGCGACTAAAGCTGGTGACTGTTTTGGGTGCCGGCCTCCTCTGTGGAACTGCACTGGCGGTCATCGTGCCTGAAGGAGTACACGCACTTTATGAAGATATTCTTGAGGGTGAGAGAGAGATGGGCCTTCTTTGAGCTGTGTTATTGATGTGGAGGGCTCAAAAGAGAAGCTTGGTGATATTTTTTTCTGAGAACAGTTCACACATTTGCCATAGAATACATGCCAAAGCATATCTTTTGATGTCTTTGATAATAAACACATCAGTTGCAGTTTGTGAATTGAATGCCACTTAAGATTTATTTTCAATAACACATGAATTGCAGGCTTTCTAAGAATGACAGTCATTCTTTTTAATGGCTATGCAAAACTTCCAAATTCCTACATGACAATAATTGTATTTTTAGTGTTCTTTAATTTAAAAAATATATATATAGAGAGAGAAACACATTTGGATTTAAGGGCTCTTTTTTAAAAAAATTTTTTAACCATTTTGTTTTTAAATTTTATGCATTTATTTATGGCTGTGCTGGGTCTTCATTGCTGTATTGACTTTCTCTACTTGCTGTGCACAGGCTTCTTATTGCGCTGGCTTCTCGTTGCAGAGCACGGACTCTAGGCCATGCAGGCTTCAGTAGCTACAGCACGTGGGCTCGGAGGCTCTGGAGCACACTCACTAGTTGTGACACACAGGCTTAGTTGCTCCAAGGCATGTGGGATCTTCCTGGATCAGGGAGGGAACCCATGTTTCTTGATTGGCAGGCTGATTTGTTACCACTGAGCCACCAGGGAAGCCCCTCAAGGACTCTTTATAATAAACCTTGTAGATAATGAGGACTTCAGTAGTAAAGGATAACTAAGAAATTAAAGAGACCTCTCCTGACCCTAATAACAAGCAGAAAACAGTATAGCTATAGAAGAGTAAATGCTGGGTAGTCAGCTTGGTTCATTGATCTGCTAAATGATTTGGTCCTTTATATCAGCTGGGAGGCATACTTGATTCAGATTTGTGATTCAGCAAAATCAGATTCCCACCTGTTATGAAATGTCCCACTTGACTGAAACTACAAATATTATTATATTAGTGAGCTGACTCTTCAGATGCCAAGAGTCTGCTGGCTTTAAGAATAGAATAAAGCGGTCAATACCCTCCAAATTTCTTACTAGTCACAGCATAATAGTTTTTCAGATGTTAGTAGAGGGAAAAAACTGTGTCCTATATTCAGAGGGATGATGCTTGTATGCCTGGGGTATGAATATGGTCATTGTGGTAACAAGCGGGGATCATGGGGGTTAGTGCAAAATAGGACAGAGGCTGAGGATTGGTCAGCCTTAGAAGGAAAAAATAACAAATTAGGAGCCTTAGAGCAGTGGTTTCCACTCTTTTTTGATCATATATTCTATTGAGAAAAAAAGATAATACATGTGCTATTGCACTGATATACTCTCCATTATAAAACACACTCCTTAAATAGAAAATTTTGGAAAATGAGATTTAAGGTAACAGTATGTAGATCAGTATTTCCTTTCATGTTCTAGTGGATCATCTTGAGTTTTCCTGGGTGTGCTCATTCCACTGTGGAAATTACTATGCTGGTGTGTTAGAAAACATTCAGACTATGATTAAATAGACACTTCAAATTTGTTTTGCTTGGCTTTGTGCTAAGAATTATGGGTGGTAGTTGTTTGCTAAACAACGTGTCTGATAATAAAAGTTTCTTGAGGAAGGGATGCATTTTAAAAGTACAGTTTTCTGACCCCCAACCTAGACTATTGAATCAAAATCTCCAGGGAAGATATTTGGGTATATCTAATTTTAACAAATGGTCAAGTGATTCTTATTAGACAAGTTTGGGAAACACTAGGATAGAGGGAAAAAGTGCTTCAGCTTTAGTTTTTTACTGTTGTTTTTTTGCTGGTAGTTTTATGAGATAATAATGTATATACCATATATCAGGTATAGTTTTAAAGTTAAATGTAGCTACTATGTGTTGGGTTGCTTTCCTTTATTTTCCTTGTTTTGGCCCAAAATAATTTTGTGGATTCATTTGAAAATAGATACATGTGCTTTATAAACCTATTTTTTGAAAAATAAGCATTCTGATCTCTTTAACCTTTTCATCACAGATTATTCTCCTGCCCCAAGCCATCATTAAATCTCTTAAGGAACTTCCCTAGTGGTCCAGTGGTTAAGAGTCTGTGCTTTTACTGCAGGAGTTGTGGGTTTGATCCCTGGTCAGGGAACTAAGATCCCACATGCTGGTTAGCCTTCATAAAAAGAAAAAAGAGAAGAAATATTTTACAACTATTTTCACTTACATATTTTATATTCACAAGGCAAAAAGATATGACACTGAAAGATGAAGCCCTCAGGTTAGTAGGTGCCCAAATGCTATAGGAGAGGAGTGGAGAAATAGCTCCAGAAGGAATAAAGAAGCTGACCCAAAGCAGAAATGAGGCCCAGATCTGGATGTGGCTGGTGGTGAAAGTAAAGTCCAAAACTGTAAAGAACAGTGCTGCATAAGAACCTGAAATATTAGGTCCATGCATAAAGTAAATTAGAAGTGATTAAACAGGAGGTGAGTGAACAGGCAAGAGTGAACATCGATATTTTAGTAATCAGTGAACTAAAATATACAGGAATGGGCAAATTTAATTCAGACAACCATTTTATCTACTACTGTGGGCAAGAACCCCTTAGAAGAAATGGAATAGCCCTGATAGTCAACAAAAAGAGTCCAAAATGCAGTACTTGAGTGCAATCTCAAAAATGATAGAATGAACTCAGTTCGTTTCCAAGATAAACCAGTCAGTATCACAGTAATCCAAATCTATGCCCCAGCCACTAATGATGTAGAAGCTGAAGGTGACCGGTTCTATGAAGACATACAAGACTTTCTAGAACTAGCATTAAAAAGATGTCCTTTTCGTCATAGGGGACTGGAATGCAAAAGTAAGGAGTCAAGAGATACCTGGAGTAACAGACAAGTTTGGCCTTGGAGTATAAAATGAAGCAGGGCAAAGGCTAACAGAGTTTTGCCAAGAGAATGCACTGATCATAGCAAAACACCCTCTTCCAACAACACAAGAGACAACTCTACACATAGACATCACCAGATGGTCAAAACCGAAATCAGATTTATTATATTCTTTGCAGCCAGAGATGGAGAAACTCTATATAGTCAGCAAAAAGAAGGCCTGGAGCTGACTATGGCTCAGATCATTAGTTTCTTCCTGCAAAATTCAGACTTGAAGAATGTAGGGAAAACCACTAAGCCATTCAGGTATGATCTAAATCAAATCCCTTACGATTATACAATGGAAGTGACAAATAGACTCAAGGGATTAAATCTGTTAAGACAGAGTGCCTGAAGAACTGTGGACAGAGGTTCATGACATTGTACAGAAGGCAGTGATCAAAACCATCCTCAAGAAAAAGAAAGGCAAAATGGTTATCTGAGTAGGCCTTACAAATAGCTGACAAAAGAAGAGAAGCAAAAGGCAAAGGAGAAAAGGAAAGCATAAACCCATCTAAATGCAGAGTTCCAAAGAATAACATGGAAAGATAAGAAAGCCTTCATAAGTGAACAATGTAAAGACATAGAAGAAAACAATATAATGGAAAAGACTAGACATCTATTCAAGAAAATTAGAGATACAAGGAAACATTTCATGCAGAGATGGGCACAATAAAGGACAGAAACGGTATGGACCTAACAGAAGCAAAAGATATTAAGAAGAAGTGCCAAGAATACACAGAAGAACTTTATAAAAGGTTTTAATAATCTGGATAACCATGATGGTGTGATTACTCAGCTAGAGCCAGACATCCTGGAGTGTGAAGTCAAGTGGGCTTCAGGAAGCATTACTGCAAACAAAGATAGTGGAGGTGGTGGATTTCCAGCTGAGCTATTTCAAGTCCTAAAAGATGATGCCATTAAAGTGCAGCACTCAATATGCCAGCAAATTTGGAAAACTCCACAGAGGCCACAGGACTGGAAAAGGTCAGTTTTTATTCCAGTCCCAAAGAAAGGCAATGCCAAAGAATGTTCAAACTACATCAAAATTGTGTTCATTTCACATGCTAGCAAGGTTATGCTCAAAATCCTTCAAGCTAGGCTTCAGAAGTACTTGAATTGAGAACTTCCAATGTATAAGTTAAATTTAGAAAAGGCAGAGGAACCAGAGATCAAATTGCCAACATCTGTTGGATCATAGAAAAAGCAAAGGAATTCCAGTAAAACATATACTTCTGCTTCATTGACTACACTAAAGCCTTTGACTGTGTGGATCATAACAAACTGGAGAATTCTTAAAGAGATGGGAATACCAGACTACCTTACCTGCCTCCTGAGAAATCTGTATGCAGGTCAAGAAGTAACAGAACCAGACATGAAACAACTGGTTCCAAATTGGGAAAGAAGTACATCAAGACTGTATATTGTCACCCTTCTTGTTTAACTTACATGCAGAGTACATCATGAGAAACGCTGGGCTGGATGAAGCATAAGCTGGAATCAAGATTTCTGGGAGAAATACCAATAACCTTAGATATACAGATGACACCACCCTAATGGCAGAAATCAAAGAGGAACAAAGAGCCTCTTGATGCAGGAGAAAGAGGAGAGTGAAAAAACTGGCTTAAAACTCAACATTCAAAAGGTGAAGATTATGGCATTTGATCCCATCACTTCGTGGAAAATAGATAAGGAAAAATTGGAAACAGTGACAGACTTTATCTTTTTGGGCTCCAAAATCACTGTGGATGGTGACTGCAGCCATGAAATTAGAAGATGCTTGCTTCTTAGAAGGAAAGCTATGACAAACCTAGACAGCATGTTAAAAAGGAGAGACATCACTTAACCGACAAAGGTCCAGGAAGCATTACTACAAACAAAGATAGTGGAGGTGATGGAATTCCAGCTGAGCTATTTCAAGTCCTAAAAGATGATGCCATTAAAGTGCAGCACTCAATATGCCAGCAAATTTGGAAAACTCAACAGAGGCCACAGGACTGGAAAAGGTCAGTTTTTATTCCAGTCCCAAAGAAAGGCAATGCCAAAGAATGTTCAAACTGCATCAAACCATAGTCAGAGCTGTGGTTTTTCCAGTAGTCATCTATGGTTGTGAGAGTTGGACCATAAAGAAAGCTGAGTGCCAAAAAATTGATGCTTTCAAACTGTGGTGCTGGAGAAGACTTTTGAGAGGTCCCTTGGACAGCAAGGAGATCAAACCAGTCAATAAAGGAAATCAACCCTGAATATTCATCAGAAGGACCGATGCTGAAGCTGAAGCTCCAGTATTTTAGCCACCTGATATGAAGAACTGACCCATTGGAAAAGACCCTGATGCTGGGAAAGATTGAAGCCAGGAGGAGAAGGTGGCAACAGAGAATACGATAGTTGGATGGCATCACCGACTCAGTGGATATGAGTGAGCAAACTCCAAGAGGTTGGAAGGACAGGGAAGCCTGGTGTGCTACAGTCTGTGGGGCTGCAAACAGCTGGACAGGACTGAGCGACTGAACAGCAGCATTCACTCTTTGTCATGAATGACTATGCTTCGTCAAATGCATAAGGTCAAAATACAGAACAGTTCCATCCCCCTCATCTCCTTTGTAATCAAACTTTTCTTCCACTCCCAGTCTTGAGCAACCTCTGATCTCCTCTGTCTCTATAGTTTTGTCTTTTCTCAATGTCGTATATATGCAGCCTTATAGTCTTTGGGTCTGGCTTCTTTTAGTTAGCTTAATGCAGCTGAGAAGTCATCCTGTTATTTGGGGTATTAGTGGTTTATACCTGCTCCAGTATTCTTGCCTGGAGAAGTCCATGGACAGAGGAGCCTGTTAGGCTACAGTCCATGGGGTCACAAAGAGTTGGACACGACTGAGTGACTAACACCCATACCCAGTAATGTGTGAGAGTTCCAGTTGACTCCCTTCCAAGCATTTTTGTTGTCTCTTTTGTTTTAGTTTTTGTATTTTAATCACCCAAATAGATGGGTAGTGGTGTCTCTATGTGTGTCTGTGTGTTTTGATTGATTTGACTGTGTTGAGTCTTCGTTGTAGCATGAGGGATCTTTGTTGCAGTGTGTGGGATCTTGTTCCATCAAACCTGGGCCCCCTGCATTGGGAGTGTAGAGTCTTAGCCACTGGACCACCAGGGAAGTCCCTTCTGCTCTTCCGTTATTGTAGTTCAAACCAACTTTTCTCCAGACTTTAAGAAAGGAATTTGTGTACAGGTGACTACAGCCTGTGGTTTAGTTCTTCTGTGGACCTTATAATTATGATAATTAGCAGGTATTTTTTCAAGAGCTCGGTATACCATGTTAACTAAGTACTCTGACACTTTAATAATCAGTATTAAATACAAATTAATGTGAAAAGGAACTTCTTACATACTTTTCTACAATTATTACTCTAAAATCACTGGACTTAGATGATTATCTGTGTCCATGTGAGGAAACAGTCTTTCTGTAGAACAGGAGTTTTAAGGGCATAGTTTATTGAGTGCTGCAGTACTTGTTTACTATGGTGCTAATGTTTGAAACCACCAAAATTCTTTTAAAGTAGAGAGTTAAATCTGCTATTATATTAACATTTATCCTGTCATCCATTAATAAAAATGGAGTTAAGACTCTTGTAATACTTTACTTTCAGTATTCTGAAATTGTTTTATTGTTCACTACTGTATCTGACCAGATATTCACACCAGATGCTTCACATGTTCATGTAAATCTCCTGAATTAATTCCATTTACTATACTACTATGTTCCTGAACATTGAGGGAGCACTTAACCACGATACCAGGTATTGTGTGAGTTTATTGCCTGATCATCACAACAACCCTCTAAGGTGGATACTGTTTTATAAATGAGACTTTTGAGCCCCCGAGAGGTTAAATAATTTGCCCAAGGAACTTAAAAGATTCATTAACATTCCTTAAAAACATTAGTTTTATACATTTGACTATGGTCAGTTTTCTCTTTTACATGATAAACAGATAGTAAGTAAGAGCTACTCTACCCTGTTGGGCTTCCCTGGTGGCTCAGACCATAAAGAATCTGCCTGCAGTGCAGGAGACCCAGATTCATTCCCTGGGTCGGAAGAGTCCCTGGAGAAGGAAATGACTACCCTCTCCAGTATTCTTGCCTGAAGAATTCCTTGGACAGAAGAGCCTGGCAGGCTACAGTCTATAGGGTTGCAAAGAGCCAGACGCCACTGAGCAACTAATACTTTGACTATTACTGAAAATACGTCAAGTGTGAAGAACTGTCTGTCTTTGCCGAGAAAAAAATAATAATAAAAATCTGTAAAGGTTATAAGATATAAGTAGAAGGTAAGAAATTTAAAACAATCAATAAAGGCCAAAAATAAAAACATCAAAGCTGGGGGGTCACCGTTCCCCCAAAAGAAACAGATTACCTGAAGGTTTGATTCTTAGAATGCTTTGTCCTTTGTAAATGTTAATCTGAAGGAGTTCTAGTGAATGTCTTCAAGAGTAAATTGATCCTATTATATTTATCAATAATTTAACATATGTGTCCATAACATAGGAAGGCTATATACCATACTGGTGGAACTTATTGGAAGCATTCCTGTATGAATATCTAGGGAAAGAATTAAGTCCATCATGATTTGCTGAACACTCTGTTAGTGGCATGAGAAATATATGTCTGATGAGCAATATCCAATGATAATACTGGGTTTATATACTTTGCAGTGGGGAATGTGACATGGAACATGTCTCAGTTAATTCATTACCAGCCAGTGCCCTGAATGAAATAGACACAGCAGTAACAACCTGAAAGTTTTTTCAAGGATCAGTAACATAAGTACACAAATTTTCATTAAATAGCTGGGTGTTAAATTTTTTTATTTTAGTAGAGTTGACTTAGAATGAGGTGTTGATTTCTCCTCTACAGTAAAGAGACTCAGTTATACATATGTATATTATTTTTCATATTCTTTTCCATTATGGTTTATTACAGTATATTGACTGTATAGTTCCCTGTGCTATACATTAGGCCCTTGTTGTTTCTCCATTCTATAATAGTTTGCATCTAATAATCCCAAACTCCCAATCCATCCCTCCCCGACCCCTCTACCTCTTGGCAGTGAGAAGTCTTCTCTGTGTGTGTCTGTTTCTGTTTCATAGATAAATTCGTTTGTGTCATATTTTAAATTCCACATGTAAATGATGTCATATGGTATTTGTCTTTCTCTTTCTGATTCACTTCACTTAGTGTAGTCTCTAGGTCCACCCATCTTGCTGCAAATGGCATTATTTCACTCTTTTTTATGGCTGAGTAGTATTCCATTGTATATATACACTATATCTTTTTTATCTAGTCATCTGTCAGTGGGCATTTATGCTGTTTCCATATCTTGGCTATTTTAAATAGTAAATAGTTGAATTTCATGTCCTCCAGTAGAAGAGGAAGGGTGGATGTGTTAATACTGAATATCCAGATCCCATTACTAAACTGTTAACAGTACTAACAAGTCATGGGATTATCTCTCACTTTAAAAAGCTTTTTTGTTTTGTTTTGGCTAATACTTGCAAATAAAACCAATAATGCCTACCATTCATTGTATATAATCCAGTAAATATTTTAATGTTTTTATATATAAAATTAAATTCCACTTAATTATAAGTATTCAGATCTTGTATGGAAAGCTTCAATCAACAGCACACTTATTTCAAGTTATTATATATATACAATAATGTTCTTGACATTTATTTACCACAGTTTTATTTATACATAAAATTAAATATTAACTCTTTCAAAGTGGTAACGTCAGGAAATTATATACTTATATCAGTGAATGCTCAAAAAATGTTAGAACTCTTTAATTTACCTCCAGAGTATGAAATGAAAATCATCAGTGGCAGCAGAGTTTTCCTTGAAAGCAGTTTAGGTTTGAAGAAATACAGTTTATTCAATGCCAATCTGTTTAATAACATAGGTGACCCATTTATTTGGTATTATTTTAGATCAGAAGCTGGTATGTTAGAAAGTAGGAGTTTTATTGTGACTCATAAACTTGATTCTGAAGGCTATGCCAAGAGTTCCAAAATGATTTAAATAAAGAAAGTGTTGTTAGGATAAGCTACAGAAGGTTCTTATACACATCTAAATTGAAAAATTCTGATACAGGTGTACCTTATTATGAAGGGATTTGAAAGTCGGACCATAAACAAGGCTGAGTGCCGAAGAATTGATGCTTTTGAATTGTGCTGGAGAAGACTCTCGAGAGTCTCCTTGCAGTCCAACTGCAAGGAGAGCAAACCAGTCAGGCCTAAAGGAGACCAACCCTGAATATTCATTGGAAAAATTGATAACTAAAGTTGAAGCTCCAGTACTTTGGCCACCTGATGCGAAGAACTGACTTATTGGAAAAGACCCTGATGATGGGAAAGACTGAAGGCAAAAGGAGAAGAGGGCGGCAGAAGATGAGTTGTTTAGATGGCATCACTGACTCAATGCACATGAACTTTAACAAACTCCAGGAGACAGTGAGGACAGGGAAGCCTGGCATGTCGCAGTCCAAGGGTTGCAAAGAGTCAGACATGACTTAGCGCCTAAACAACAACAGTGAAGGGAAATAATGCTGGTCATCCTTTGAAAGTTGTAATTAGGCTTGACATTTAGTTCGGAGCTATGGACACCCCAAAAGTATTTGCTTTTAAAAATTATTATGCAACTGTTCGCAAATAATAGTATGACTATTTAATGAGGTGTTAACCCACCTTTGTACCTAAGCTCACTTAAGCATAACCTTATAAAGAAGCATGTGCATAATTATCTTGAAAGTGAAAGTTTCTCAATCACATCTGACTCTTTGCGACCCCATGGGCTGTATGTCCCCCACCAGACTTCTCTGTCCGTGGAATTTTCAGGCAAGAATACTGGAGTGGGTAGCCCTTTCCTTCTCCAGGGGCAACCCAGGGATCAAACCTGGACTCCTGCATTTCAGGCAGATTCTTTACCATCTGAGCCACCAGGAAGCCATTCTTAAAACATAAGACTAAAAGATTGTATTTTATTTGCATTTTTAAAAATCTTTTTTGCATTGGTAGGAATTAATTGCATAACTTTTGAAATGAATTGTCACATTAAAAAATTACAGAAGTGTGAAGGCCATTTTTTTTGCCTTCGAAAGCTATTTGTTGAGTATATACTCAATTTATGACCTTATATTGATTGTTAGAGTTCATAGATCTACAATATAGCTTCTGCCTTCAAGAATTCACAGCTGATGGAAAATGAATAAATTAACGGTCAGTGACAGCAGGGGTTGGCAAACTTTTTCTAAAAGGGCCAAATAGTAAATATTTTAGGCTTTGTGGGCCATATGGTTTCTGTTTCAGTTACTCAGCTTTGCTGTCATAGCATGAAAGCAGCTATAGACAGTCTGTGAACAAATGAGCATGGCTGCATTCCAGTGCAAATTTTATTTACAAAACTAGACATGAACCCTTGTCCTGTAGTTTGCTGCTGTCTCAATTGTAGTATAGTGATATAAAACTTACGGTTGACACACGCCAGTGTGCTGGATATGCGTGAGGAGAAGAGGACATAGAAAATGTTAAGGAGGAAGGAACTTACAAGCTGAGTCTTGAAAGACAGGGTGTTATCCAGGAGAAGCAGCATGGAAAGCCCATGGATTCATGAATTGGGCAGAGACTACACAAAGACAGAGATGGGAACTCATTTTGTTAAATATTTAGTGGGTACCTTGTAAAAAGATAATCATTCAAATCCTTTCCAATAGCATCTTTCTAAGTAGTATTGAAAATTGTAGGTACCAGAATTCTATGACTTACTTCACGTGTAGTTTCTTTACATTTATAAATGTAAAGAATTGGTTTTGTATATTAAAATGGAAGCATACCGAAAATTGCCTTGTCTTTAGAGAAAGTCAAGTGTTTTACTTCGTTTATTTATTTTTCATTCTCAAGGCCATGCTAATTATTTGGCACTGTATAAAAGATCATTGATTTTTCACAAACCAAATACCCTTGTGTTACCATGAGGCCACATTTTAACTGTCCAACACTACCAATCAAAATTCTTAGACTGCTTCTCTCATAAACTTTCATTTCATCTCTGAGCTTTCAGACAGTTCTCTAGCTTAAAATCCATATTGCTAACAGTAATTTTGCTTGCGTGAATAACAGCGTGGGCACACTCTGTCTGCCCAGCTTTTCCTCCTAGACTGTCTAGAGTTTGATTCTCTTTAATGGATCATTGCAGTGTAGGCTTCTAATTTACAGGCAGTGCCTCTTATTCCAAAATCATCCATTTCTTCCTCCGAAAATCTCTCTTTACCTTCAGCAGTGCTTCCAAACTGAATGTAGGAACTCAGTGGATCTTGGGATAAATTTAGTAAGTTGGACTTGTGGCTGGCATTTAAGAGGAGCACAGGGAGGGACAAAGACAGAGAAAGAAATAAAGAAATTTTTTTGCATTGTAACCATTGTAAAGCTAAGTATTATTGGGGTCGCAAAGAGTCAGATAGCAACAACAACAAATAAGATGCATAACACTGGGAACAAAACAAGGCTGTCTCCTCTCAACCGCTTGTACTTAACATTGTTCTTGGAGTCCTAGCCAGATGCTAGTCTTCCATAAGGCCAGAAACAAAAAGATAAGGCATAAAGATTGTCAAGAAGTAGGATTTGCAGATGACATAATCACCTATGTAAAAATGGTTAAAAATTTAAAATCTCATAGTATCAAATGTGGTCAGTGGTATGGAGCAACTAGTACTTTCAGACATTGCTGTTGGATATGTAAAATGGTACAACCACTTTGGAAAACAATTTCAGAGTTTTATCTTATGTTGTTATGTTAAGTCACTTCAGTCGTGTCCAACTCTTTGTGACCCTATGGACTGTAGCCCTCCAGGCTCCTCTGTCTATGGAATTTTCCAGGAAAGAATACTGGAGTGGGCCACCATTTCCTCGTCCAGGGGATCTTTCCGACCCAGGGATCAAACTCGTGTCTCTAATGTCTCCTGCATTGGCAGGCGGGCTCTTTACCACTAGCACCACCTGGGAAACCCATTTTCTTTTATAAACATACATATACCCAAAAGTTCTGATCCTGGATATTTGCCCAAGGGAAAAGAAAATTTGCACCCACAGAAAGATTTATACCTGGACTTCTCTGGTGGTCCAGTGGTTAAGAGTCCACCAGGGTTTGATCCCTGGTCTGGGAGGATCCCACATGTCACAGGGCAACTGAGCCTGTGTGCCATAGCTACTGAGCCCGTGCTCTAGAGCCCATGCACCAGACCTACTGAAGCCCAGGCACCTTGAGCCACAACAAGAGAAGCCCACGTACCACAACTGGGGAGTAAGCCCTGCTTGTGGCTCCTAGAGAAAGCCCACTTGTAGCAGTGAAGGCCCAGCGCAGCCTGAAAGTAATACAAATACACTTTTTAAGAAAGAGAAATACTTGTACCTGAATGCTGGTAGCAGCTTTATAATGGACCAGTGTTGGAAATTACCTAAATGTCCATCAATAGCTGAATGGGTAAATAAGTTGTGATGTGTCCATACAATGGGACATTATTCAGCAAAAAAAGAGGACCAAACTGCCGATACATGCAAAGCTTAGATAAATCTCAAAATATGCTGCTGATCAGAAGAATCCTTATGCAAAAGAGTACATATTGCATGATTCCATTTATATGAAATCCTAGAACAGGGAAAACTCAGGGGACAAAAAGCACATTCAGCACTGGCCTGGGACCAGGACTGGCACATTGACCCCAGGGGAGCACAGGAGAACTGTTCTGACATTTTTGAGTATTGTTGCAAAGCTTGAACTTGGTGGTAGTTTAACTAGAGTTTTTACATTTGTGAATTATCTCTCAGTAAAGTGTGCTTAAAAAAAAAAAAGATTGAGACGTTTAAAAATAAATAAATGAAAAAAAGCAAACAAATCACTATTAGGAAAAAATTTTTAAGGTTAAAAAATTACTTTGGGAAGATGAAAAAGTTCTGGAGATGGGTGATGGTTGTAGAACAATGTGTATACTTAAAGCCACAGAATCGTATGATTAAAAATGGTTAAAATGATAAGTAAATTTTATGTAATGTCTATTTTACATTTTTTAAAAAGGTTAAAGGAAAAAGCTGTGTAAACAAAAAATCTTTAAAGAATTAGAAAAATGTACTCTTGTTATCTTAAGATGATTTGTGCTTCTCAGTAATGACTTTTAAAGAATTAAGGCAGAGTTTAAAATATTACAGCAGGCTTCTGTGATTTCTTTAGTCAAAGGTTAAATGCTTAATCTAATTATAAATGATAAATATGTTAAGTATTTTGGCCTGTATTTATAAAATCAGCAAAGATAAGAATTCTTGAAGTGTTCATGCTTTGAGTGTCAGATATTTGAGTATAAACTAGTAGTATTAATATTGCCTAGCCAGGTGTCATTTCCTGTAATTCAGAGTATCCCAACAATCGTATTTCTAGAATTGAATTGAGACTGAAGAAAATGTCTTGTTTAAACTGCTCTGCCCTTTTGGTTTCTAATTGTCTCCCTGATAATTTTTAAAGCTAAAGCGTTTTATACTCAGTTTGCTCTTTATTTGCAATTTTTATATCAACCTAAGCATAAAACTAGATGGATTTGATTATAATTATTTTCATTGTTGCTGTTCTTCATTTGCCTGTTTTCATCAGAGTAAATCTTTCTATGGGATTGGAAGATGATATCCCTTGGGAAAATGACTGCTTTCTTGCCTGGTGATTTGCTTCCACTTTCTAGATTTTGAGAATAATAGGCAGTTAAAAACTCTGCATGCCCAAAGCAGAAGAGCTTTGGGAATTTTTTCATCATGAACTTTAAGGGAATTTATGACTTGCTAGATTACAACATAGGAAGTGAATGTCTTTGCAAGAATCTGTAGAGCTCAAAAGTACAAAAGAACAGATGCCTCTACATGAAGATGCTCTAAGGGAGTAAACATGTTGTCTCTTTATGGTTCATTCTGCTCTAGGGAAGCACCACCAAGCGAGTCAAACACAGAATGTGATTGCATCAGACAAAGCAGCAGTAATACCGGTTGCCCATGACCATGAGCACAGCCATGACCACACACAGCTGCATGCCTACATCGGCGTTTCCCTCGTACTGGGCTTTGTTTTCATGTTGTTGGTGGACCAGATTGGCAGCTCCCATGTGCATTCTACTGACGGTAAGTGGCCCCAGGGTTTTCTGGGCAGTGCAAAAAATTTGCATTTTAGGTGATCACAAATGATTGAATGATTCAGTATGTATCAGTGGCCACATTTAGTGTTAAAACTCTTGTCTTAGGTTCTGGTGAACATTTTATTCATTTGAGGAAGCTAGTGGGTTGTGACACGTGGCACAGAGAGTGTTTATTGGGTTCAATTCAGTTCAGTTCACTCACTCAGTCGTGTCCGACTCTTTGCGACCCCATGAATCACAGCACACCAGGCCTCCCTGTCCATCACCAACTCCTGGAGTTTACCCAAACCCATGGCCATTGAGTCAGTGATGCCATCCAACCATCTCATCCTCTGTCGTCCCCTTCTCCTCCTGCACCCAATCCTTCCCGGCATCAGGGTCTTTTCCAGTGACTCAACTCTTCGCATGAGGTAGCCAAAGTATTGGAGTTTCAGCTTCAACATCAGTCCTTCCAATGAACACCCAGGACTGATCTCCTTTAGGATGGACTGGTTGGATCTCCTTGCAGTCCAAGGGACTCTCGAGAGTCTTCTCCAACACCACAGTTCAAAAGCATGAATTCTTTGACGCTCAGCTTTCTTCACCGTCCAACTCTCACATCCATACATGGCCACTGGAAAAACCATAGCCTTGACTAGATGGACCTTTGTTGGCAAAGTAATGTTTCTGCTTTTAAATATGCTATTTCACCGTAGCTATCTTAAAGCTGTTTCAGTTGATGGAGGTATAGGGCAGAAGTTCTTAACCCTTTTTGTGCCATGGAGCCTTTAAGCAGTCTAAAGCCTGTGGACCTTTCATTGGGATAAATAATGTTTTTAAATGCATAAAGCATAGTACATAGGACTACAGAGAAAATAAATTTTATTGAAATATAGTTACTAAAGCATTAAAAACGAGTTTGTGATATAGGATATCTTCTTTATCAATGCATTAAATAATGATATAATATATTTAAATTGTAAGCAAGTTAGAGTTAAATTTAATTGTTTAGGACATTAGTATAACAACTATTGTTGAGTAGCTTGACTAAAAACATTAAATTCGGAGATGGGCTTTTTTTTTTAAAGGCTTTATTGACTATATCACAGTATTGTTTCTGTTTTATGTTTTGGTTTTTTGGTTGCAAGGCAGGTGGGATCTTAGCTCCCTGACCAGGGATCGAACACACACCCATTGCATTGGAAGGTGCAGTTTTAACCACTGGATCACCAGAGAAGTCCCCCTGAGATGAGGCAACAGATTGTCAAGTTGAACATCCAGTTGATTTGGGTTTTTGTTTTGATGGTTATTAGTGTAGAAGAGCCAGATCCACAATGATACTTTATTACGGATAGACTTAAACACAGTGGATCAGATAGTAAAGCATCTTGCTAACAATGCGGGAGACCTGGGTTTGATCCCTGGGTCAGGAAGATCCTCCGGAGAAGGAAATGGCAGCCCACTCCAGTATTCTTGCCTGGGAAATCCCATGGATGGAGGAACATGGTAGGCTACAGTCCATGGGGTCGCAAAGAGTCTGACACGATTGAGCGACTTCACTTTCACTTTTCCAGGGAAAGATACTTCTTTCAAGGACAACTAGAATTCTCCAAGACTTTTAAAATCAATTCCAGTCATAGAAGCTTTTTTGTCTTGAGATCAATGAATTCATCTTTGGTTAAATCAACATCTTTGATATGGTTTATATTAAATAAAAAAGGATTCTGAGCCATGATACACCTCTGATACCATTGTGATACAAATAAATTTAAAAGGGTTATACTAGACATGAGAATTTATAGATATTTCTTTCTAAATATGTTGACGGAGAATTTTACAGATAGAAACTACTACTGCTAGAAAACATAGTTATCTTGGTCCTCAGAGATCCCATGACTTCTACTGTTTGGTGGCTAAATGACTGTTAGGTGCAGAGTTGCCTCATAGTTACCCAGCTCCATCACATGAGCATTTACAGACAGGAAGACTGTTATCAAGCAGTGTGGCAGTACTTTGCAGTTGAGTTCAGTCGCTCAGTCATGTCCGACTCTTTGTTTCCCTGCAGCACGCCAGGCTTCCCTGTCTATCACCAACTCCCGGAGTTTACCCAAACTCATGTCCATCGAGTCGGTGATGCCATCCAGCCATCTCTTCCTCTGTCGTCCCCTTCTCCTCCTGCCCTCAATCTTTCCCAGCTGCAGGGTCTTTTCCAATGAGTTAGCTCTTTGCATCAGGTGGCCAAAGTATTGGAGTTTCAGCTTCAGCATCAGTCCTTCCAATGAATATTTAAGACGGATTTCTTTTTAGGATTGACTGGTCTGATCTCCTTGCAGTCCAAGGACTTGCAAGAGTCTTCTCCAACACCACAGTTCAAAAGCATTAATTCTTCCACGCTCAGCCTTCTCTATAGTCCAACTCTCACGACCATACATTGCTATGGGAAAAATTATAGCCTTGTCTAGACAGACCTTTGTTGGCAAAGTAATGTCTCTGCTTTTTAATATGCTGTCTAGGTTTGTCATAGCTTTTCTTCTAAGGAGCAGTTCAGTTCAGTCGCTCAGTCATGTCCGACTGTTTTCGACCCCATGAACCGCAACATGCCAGGCCTCCCTGTCCAATTCTTTCCTTCCAAGGAGTAAGCATCTTTTAATTTCATGGCTGCAATCACCATCTTCAGTGATTTTGGAGCCCCAAAAATAAAGTCAGACACTGTTTCCCCATCTGTTTGCCATGAAGTGATGGGACTGGATGCCATGATCTTAGTTTTCTGAATGTTTAGCTTTAAGCCAACTTTTTCACTCTCCTCTTTCACTTTCATCAAGAGGCTCTTTAGTTCTTCTTCACTTCCTGCCATAAGGGTGGTGTCATCTGCATATCTGAGGTTATTGATATTTCTCCTGGCAATCTTGATTCCAGCTTGTGCTTCTTCCAGCCCAGTGTTTCTCATGATGTACTCTGCATGTAAGTTAAATAAGCAAGGTGACAATATACAGCCTTGACATACTCCATTTCCTATTTTGAACCAATCTGTTGTTCCATGTTCACTTTCACCTTTATCAAGAGGCTCTTTAGTTCCTCTTCACTTTCTGCCATAAAGGTGGTGTCATCTGCATTCCGTAAGCAGTGCTTCTATAAGTCCTTAATTTAAAGTAGTGATAAGTGAAAGTAATAATATGAAGGTATCTTAGAACGACTATAAAATAATATGAAGTCATCTGATTTCTATTGGGAAAGGTAGTGCTAATATTACTTGTGGCTTATTGTCTATATTTATGACAAAAGGAAATGCTAAAGTTCAGTTAAAGGTTAGTAAAAATAAAAATGCATTTTTTTTTTCAATTTAAGGTCACAGACACCCCCTGCATTCTCCCTGTGTTCTCCTATTAGACCTTAGGTTAACAATCCTTGATCTACCAAAAAAAAAAAAAAATCTGTAGAAAAGCTGGCAAAAGACATGAACAAATAGCTCATGAAAAGATGTAAAAATAGTCTTTAAATATATGAAAAGATGTCCCCTGCATTTAAAATAAGAAGAATGCAAATCAAAGTTCCACCAAGTTGCCATTTCTCACCTGTCAGGTAGTCACAAATTCAAAACCTTGATAACATATATTTCTGTTGACAAAGCTGTAATGATATAGGCACTCTGATCCGTTGTGTGGATGTTTGTGGTGGTATAGTCCCTGTGGAGGGGAGTTTACCCTTCAAGTCAAAAATCCCACTTCTAGGAATCTGTTCTGATAGTTCAGCTCCAGGGTGAAGATACATATGCACAAGATTAATCAATGCAGCATTGTTTGTCATTGTAAAAACACTTCAGCGTCCAGTCATGCAGACTGTCTGAGTGAAGTGTGGTGTGTCTATGTAATTGAGTTCTCTGTAGCAATGAAATAGAGTAAGGAATCCACTCTCTGTCAACCAAGAGGGAGAGATTTCCAGGAAATATTGTTTAAGTGAGGGGAATAAAAGCAAAAGTAAATTACCCTCTGTCATATATTTGTAAGAAAGAAGGAGAAACAAGGAAACGTGTATATTTGCTTATCTTTACAAAAAAGAAGCATAAAGATCAACTAGAAACCAAAGTTGATTACGAGAAGGAGTGAAGGCAGTTGTGAGATAGGCTAGAAGAGTTTTAAGAGAGGGCATGACACTTCCCTGGGCACGCCTTTTTGATATAGTTTTAGCTTTTGAAAATACGTTAATGTTTTCCGTGTTCAAAATATAAAATGAAGTCAACAAGTGTGGGGGAGCTAACTGAAACAGGTGAACTACACTTCAAATGAATAACAATCACACTGAAAGGGACTAGAAAAAACGAATTCAAGGAACTCATGAATGTAGTATTTGGCTATATACCTTTAGTAGTGGGTAGAGTTGGGGAAGAAGTATAAACAATACTGAACCCTGTTTAGTAGACTTTGTCTTTTCTAATGGTGTGGGCAGAAGTGTTCTGAAACTATTTCAGATACGTTACAGGGTTGAGTAAATGAGTAGATGTGCTGCTGTTGGTGAAACCAGAGTCCTCACTGAGGAAGAAGGGACATGCAAACAAGGACTGAGGGAAAGCAGGGGTGGGTAGGAATTGGAGCTATTAGAATCATGGTTTAGAAAACTTGTGTGTGTGTGTGTACATATATACATGTGTGTTTACATGTACATGGGTGTATGTCATAGCTGTGTATGTAGAGAGGGCCTAGAAGCAGAGACACCCCACTGGCAGTGAGCATATCAGGGCTCTTGAAAGAAATGACTGATTCTAGGATGGGGCAGGGTAAGTGTATAATGAGCTTGAAACATCTAGTGCTGAAAATATAAATATGTGCGAAGAAAGAAGATGGGAACATCACAGAATATAGGAACCAGCTTGAAGGGACTTCCATTGGCCAGATCTCAGACAGTTTGTTCACCAAGATGATTAAGAACAGCAGTAAAGCATAAACCATTAAAAAAAAAAAAGGGAGTCGATGGGCACGTCCACATGAGAGAAAGATAAAAGAGGGGAGGGCATTTGCTTCTAGCAGAATGCTAAATACCAACTAGTAAACCTAGAAGCAGTTGGAATTGGACATTTTTGCAACCTTTCTAGTAAAAATTGACTCAGGCCAGAATCGTCAATGAATGTTAGGTTTGGGTGTATGCTTTGATTTGCTTATTAGTTGCAAAGGGGAAAAAAAGTAACTAAATGAAGAAATCAGACAATACCTTGATCAGTATTCTGCTTCAGTGTGTGCAGAAAGTTCCTATTAGATCAACCTCCCTGCAAGTAAGTATAAAGTTTAGACAGAGTTTTGGAAACCCACTGTTGAAGACACAGAGAATCACCTAAAGAAGGCAATTCTAGAAGGGAGTCTGCACTGCGAACTGATTTTTACAGCTTTTGTTCCTGTTTCACCGCTTCTAGCAGTTCAGTGCCTGTGGGGTAGCCAACTGATAGAAGAGTCTGGCCTAAAGCGGATAGAGTTCAGGGTACCTACGGTCACTGCAGAGTGAGAGGAGAATCTTAGAAAGGGGACAGACCGAGAAAGTCAGCCATAAATTCTGTGTATAAACTACCCAAGTCTCTGGCTAAGCCCTGAACCATGCTTTCTTGGGCAGGCTCCAGGCAGGTCCGCTAAAGACGAAAGAACTAAACTGAGACTTAGGCAGCTGCCCAGAAGACAGAATTTGCAGTTTGAGCCAAATCAAGTTACAAATCAAAGCAAAAAGAAATCAACATTCTTTGGAGGAATGTAATAGAATCCATAGTATCCACAAGATAACGTTTACAGTGTTCAATATGTAGTCCAAAATTCACATCACCAGTGAGCAGCAGGTGTATATCCTATGCGTCTGGATGTGATAGCCTGAGAAGCATCACCTATGTAGTATTCCATCCAAGAATGCTTTATCTAAGGACACATCAGACAGATCCAAAAGTAAGGACCACTCTGTTAAAAAACAAAGGTGTAGGAAGGGGAATGTATTCTTCAGAGATATCAGTGTCACAGAAGTCAAAGGCAGAGAATATGTTTCAGATTAAAGGAGACTGAAGAAAGAGTTGGAGCTAAGTGTAACATGCGATCTTAGACTAGATTCTTTCTGGGAGAGGGAAAATGTCTGAAAGTCATTCTTGGGCAATTGACAAAAGTAAAATATGCAAGAGAGTAGAAAAAAATCTCAATGACATTTACTGAATTTGATAACTTTACTGTGATTATGTAAGAAAATATCCTTTCCCATCAGAAATACGCACTGAAGGATCTAAGGGTAAAGAGTTAACAAGTAGTATAAAGTGGAATATACTCTTAAATGGTATATTCCAGGAAAGGAAATGTATGTGTGTCTGTGTGTAGTGTGGAGAGAGAACAAGAGAGCCTAAGTACAGATAAAGCAAATATGGCAAAATGTTGGGCAGAGTGTTAAAGAAACTGGTTTAACTGGACTGGACAGTGAGAAATAGGGTGATATCAGTTGCTGTAGAGCTCAAGAACCTACTTAATAGAGCAGTTTGGATTGCATTTGAAAAGTAGCAGATTCTTGTTAACTGACCCATCAAAAGTGTGGTGAGTTAGGAAGATGATTCTGACAAGGATGTGTAAGATGAATTCGGTTAGGGAGGAATGAGAGTAAGAGGAGACATCCAGATCTACTGCTATTTAAGGGTTGGAGAAGGGGTTGTTTGGGTTGATGGAAATTTAGGTAGGATGGTGGCGGTAAAATGGAGAAAGGCAAATGTGACAGACATTTTGATTTTAAAATAAAGGTAAAGTTGCAGGAGGCTGAGGAAGGGAAAGGGAGAGGCAATGACAATGAGATTGGTCTAGAGAGAAGTAGTCAGAGGCCACAGAGCAGGTTCCTTGGGGAGGTGGAGCGGTAAAGGGTGTGAGGCAGTTAGGGTGCCATCTTGCCCATTCAAGGAAGGCTGGGCCAAATGAAGAGTTCCCATCTGCCCGTCTCTTCAGGACAGGAGAAATTTCTAAGTGTTTGAAGCAAAAGGAAAAAGACAATAGTAAGGAAAATAATAGTAGTCTACTTAAAACAGCTTTCAAAGAATTCTTCCACCTCCCGGTGAATGTTCTACTAGTTTCTGTTTCCTGTTACTTCATGGCTGACTTGCCTATTTTTCACTTCAGATCCAGAAACAGCAAGGCCCAGCAGTTCCAAAATCACCACCACGCTGGGTCTGGTCGTCCATGCTGCAGGTAGGTTCCGACTGCAGTGGAGCCCCTTTCTTCTGTCACACAGGTACATCCACAGGAAATGCTCTTGGGCTGACCTTTTGGAGAAGGGGGTGTTTAATGAAGTCCTCCGACAGAAGCACAAACCCCAGTGTACTCAGTATCAGAGGCTTGTAAGCTAAGAATGGTTTTTATGTTTCTAATCAGATGAAAAAATAAAGAATAATTCGTGGCACATGAAAATTACGTGAAATTCAAATTTCAGTGTCCATAAGTGAAGTTGTTTCGGCGTATAGCCATGGCCACTTGTTTACGTATAATCTGTGGCTACTTTCACACAACAGTGGTAGAGGTGAGTAGCTGTAAGAGACCAAATGGCTCACAGGCTAAAATGTTTCCTATCTGGCCCTTTAAGAGAAGTTTGCTGACCTTTTCCCTAGGAACTCATCTGCACAAGAGCTTGAACACTTCTGTACTGAATAGCCCTGCTGCCTGGTATCTACCCAGAATGCCAGTTGAGGCAGGAGTGGGCTGTAGGGCGTCAGAAGTCACAGCAGTGCTGACTGGGAGCACCTTTGAATCATAACCACAACCAGCCCCAGTAGTAGAGGTCTGTAAGTGACGAAAGCACGTGAAAGCAGTCCTGTTATCTGGACTTTATAGTAACGCATGCTTTTCTAACAAAAAATTCATCCATTCAGCCAGTGTGTATTCATTACGTATAAATCATCTATGCGAAGTTGTGTCTTTGTTTTTTCACCCGCAAGATGCAGAGATGCCTCCTTTGAAATTCCTTGCTTTTTCTGTTATTACAGTTTAACTGATTAGTCAGTAGATTTTTGAGCATCATACTTTTTCAACAACAGCAACAATAACTGGCATATTAAACATCAAATAGCACCTGTGCTAAGCTCCTCACACATGTTACCTCATGAAAACCTTAGGAATATGTACTTTATTGAACCCATTTTAGAAGTGAGAAGACTTAAGTTTCAGAAAGCTTAAGTAACCTTCCCAGAGCCCAGTCCAGCTCTATCTGACTCTGAAGCCCACACACTCACCCACCATCCTATTATAGTTGTTATTTATAGTATTTTATGTTTCATTTTTTCCAAATTCAGCTGATGGTGTTGCTTTGGGAGCAGCAGCTTCTACTTCACAAACTAGTGTCCAGTTAATTGTGTTTGTGGCAATAATGCTTCATAAGGTAAGCAAAATTTTGGTGTAAGATTTGTTATGGACTGCACCTATAATTAAAATTTCTCTTTGGTCTTTGTGTTTTTCTGGAATGGAAAGGTTGTTGTAGCTGTTTTCATAACTGCTGTTCACCTTAGAGAACTGAATCAATCTGTTTAAAACTGGGTCTTTTGCTACCATTTTCTTAAACTTGTAAGTTGAAGGGATTTTATTTTTTTATGGCATATATACAAACTGTTAAATCCTCTACAGATTTCTGTATTTTATGGTAATTTTTATTCATAAATATTTTTCCCTTCTTGTACCTAACTATTTCACACACACAAATGGGACATTTTCTAGCTTAGAACATTAATTCCTAAAAGGCAGAACTCAGACTTAGTGTTTGTTATACTTGGTTTTCTTGTATGATGATAAATTAGTCAAATGACATGTACTTCATCATGTAGAAGCCATCCACATTTCTAGAGTAATAAGGGATAGTGTTTCTTTTCCAGGCACCAGCTGCTTTTGGGTTAGTTTCCTTCTTAATGCACGCAGGCCTCGAGCGGAATCGCATCAGAAAGCACTTACTCGTCTTTGCACTGGCAGCACCAGTTATGTCCATGGTGACATACTTAGGACTAAGTAAGGTAAGTCTGACTCAAGCTTATCCAGGCAAGTATCTAACGCCTGTGATCTGCCAAAACTTATGGTCTCTTACGTTGAAGTTTTCAATTAAATTACCGCCTCAAACTAAAATGAAAATTCAACTTAAAAACCTGTATTGTACAAAGTGTACATCTTAATTCCAAGTCAGTCCTCTTCGTAAATTTAGAACATTTTCTTATTCATTTAATTAAAAAACTTCTTCCCCTTCAGTTCCAAAAATATTTGCACAAATATGTGATCTTTAAAATAATCCAATTTAAACCTTATCAGACATGCTAGTTATATTTAACTAGTACATAATAAGTCACAACAGTATGTATTTAATGTTTCAGTGAGCACAGGAAGTATGAGTAACAAGCTTGCAGCAGCTTTAAGAGCTTTAAGAGCAATAGGGAATGAGCAGAGATCTCTATATTCAGCTAAGACTCAGATTCTTCTACTCCCAGCTCTCATATCACTGCATATTAAGTACCCAGGTCTTTGTCATCACCCCGATCGTACCTCCAGACCTAAAGTGGCCTGTGTCGCTTATCATGTCAGACCCCTGGCATTCTATGTTGCTCCCATTAGACCTTCCTGTGTCCACTAGGGCTGTAGTTGTTAGCAACAACCCTCCCCATTTTACTTAAATATCAATTGGCAGGCGACAGAGGAAAGCCTTGGAACCAAACCACCTTAGGGCTTTCCCCCACACTCTCTGAAGATCACTGATTCTTCTGAGTGTTATTCAGTTCATATTTGATATAGTAAATTGAAAGGAACATGAGAAATGAAATGGTTAAAGAATGGTTAACTTCCTGTCTGTCAGGGCTTAGCTGATCTGGATTGCTAACACCTCATTGTTCACTTGAAGATCTTTATCTTCTTTTAGTCAATGAGTAATAATACATAGTTCCCTTTTAAATATTATCCTGTTGATCACTTCATTGATCAATATAAGCTTCTAGAACTTTTGACAAGAAGATATGATAATTTTGGAGGCACAGAGTTAATAGGTTACGTTTATGCCATGTTCTTAAATTTTCAGTTACTTATCTTAAGTCTGTAGGGCCACTTTTTAATTAAAAAAAGATGTAAATTAATTGTGTAAAGATTAGCTTTTGAGATATTTCTAGGCTCTGTGAGGGCAGGTACTGCATCTCAGTTATAGAGCCTGGTGCATATGGGATGTTTGTTAAGATTGGTAGAACAAATGAAGGTATGAAAGTTGATATCTGCATTAATGCTGTTGATTCCATCTTAATAATCTTGAAGTTTGTTTGAAAAAGTAGTCCCAAGTGGCTCAGTGGGTAAAGAATCTGCCTGCAATTCAGGAGATGCAGGTTTGATCCTTGGGTCAGGAAGATTTTCCTGGAGGAGGGCATGGCAATGCACTCCATGCCCCCCACTCCATGGGGTCTGAAGAAACCCATGGACAGAAGAACCTGGCAGGCTACATTCCACTGGGTCGCAAAGAGTCAGACATGACTAAAGCAACTGAGCACGCATACACACATCACCAATAGTTTTAAACCCTTATTTGGAAGCTTCCTGTAAATAACAAAATTATTCTGATCTCAAGATGTCCCCACTTCCCAAATCACACCTGTTATGAATATTGGGTGTTTTTTTATTATTGTTATTCTTTCTGGCTCTGCATGTTACTTAATTTTTCTTCTCTCTTTCTCTTACTTTACAGAGCAGTAAAGAAGCCCTTTCAGAGGTCAATGCCACTGGAGTGGCCATGCTTTTCTCTGCTGGGACCTTTCTTTATGTTGCCACAGTACATGTCCTCCCTGAGGTGGGTGGAATGGGGCACAGCCACAAACCTGACCCCACTGGAGGGAGAGGCCTCAGCCGCCTGGAGGTGGCAGCCCTGGTTCTGGGTTGCCTCATCCCCCTCGTTTTGTCAATAGGACATCAGCATTAACTGGTGAGGGTCCAGCCTTGGTCCATGGCCATTCGCCATTCAGTGAGAACAGCCGGCACATGACAGACGCTCACTTCCTCAGTCTTTCGTCTCACCTTGCCCATCTCCACCTGTATTCCTAAAGAGTCCGGAGGGAGGTGAGATGAAAACCTGGAGTAATGGAAAGCTTTTCAAGTTGAAACAACACACTGCGAAGGATACAGACATTCCGTTGTGCTGTCTTTTCAAGGGCCCTTGGCATTTTGAGTTTTGATGTTTCCCTTAACCCTATTCTCAGGGAAGATGGAATTTAGTTTTAAGGAAAAGTGGAGAACTTCCTACTCATAATGAAATAATTATGAAAGTACAGCATTCTGTAATTAAGCTAAATCTCTTAGTTTAGAGGCTCCGCCACTTTATCCATTGATTTTTTTAACATGGTTCTCACCGTGTAAGACTGGTGCTTTAGCATCTATGCCACTTGCCTTGAATGAAGGTCATGATGCCCTCTGTGTTAGATGCTAAAGATAAGTAGTTCATTTGGGGCTAGAGTCAAGAAAATGATGGCAAGACACATTGAAAACTGACTTTACACTTAGAAAGAGATCCGTTGAAGAGGGGAATCTGGGGAGACTTGAACACCCCCTCCCTGTAGCACATGCCTCTTTCCAGAGAGCCTGCCTTCCATCAGATGGAGCAGCAGAGGTGGGCTCGCTTTTAAAAGAGGTGACGTGTTTCATAAAACATTTTTTTTCAAGTCTTCTTGTTTGTAGTAGAGGAGCCAAGTTCTAGTAGGTTCAGACCAACCTAGGCTTCCCTTCTGATTGTTCTAAGAACAATCAGATCCCAAAGTATCTTTGGAAATTAAGAGGTGTTACATTTTAAGTGAATTTGGACAGTTACTGACATCTTTGTAGTAACTTTTTTAGAAGAAAGATCATCAAAACCTACTTGTCCTTTGTTTTGTCTCTTTAAGTATTTACCTTAGTAGACCAGTCTCTCTGGCAAAATACTTGGTGCCTCTTGGGGACTGCCAGGTCACCATCACATAAGCGCCTGTAGCAGTGAAGGAAGTCAAGATGTATCACAAATGGGAAGTGTTTGCCTGTTGATTTAAAGTTTATTAAAATCATGTCTTTTGTCTCTTCATCTTTTCCATATTTTATTCCTAACTTTTCCCTCCAACCCTTCCTCCCTACAATTTGCTGCTTCCTGCTGGTGGTGATGCTAATATTTGTGTGAGTTAAGTTCTCATCAGGACAACCTCTTCTTGGAACTGTGATGATAAAGATAATATTGTCTCTGTTCTCTATTCCTTTCAATGAAGTTACCTTTGTGTCAATTGCAGCTTTGTTAAGCCCTTAAAATGTCAACTTCCTCATATGTGAGATGATACAATCACTGATATTCTGGTAATTTAAACAATTGAGATATTAAAAATAGTAAGCAAACTAGGATAATTTGTCCATATTTGCCAAAAATCCCTGTGAACCTTGTGTTACCAAATAAGTGTATAATATTATATTGTTAACTTATTTTGATTTTCTGTACCATTTCAAAACACATTTCATAAAGTGGGAACCAAGACTATTTTTGACAGGGCATTGGATTTAGGAGTTTGTGAAACATTTTATATAACGCATAAACCAGCATGCCCAGGATTTCTGTATTTCCTTCCTAGATTTGCCACTGGGTCAGCAGCTGTGGAAAGAGAACTTGTGAGCCCTCTGCTGGCTAGACCAGAGTAGCATAAACAGGATCTGGTTTTGGATAGTGGCTGGGAACCGCTGTGAACTGCATAAAAACAGCAGAAGGTGCAGCATGGAAGTCTAAGTGACTTTCTTGCTAACAGCTCGGACTCAGAGAGTCATGGGGTTTCACCCAGCCCTTCAAAATGACACAGTTGCCTTGATTCTCCCTGGAAATGTACTTCGTTAAATAAATAGCTCATTTTAGTGTCTGGTCTGGTTTGAATAGTGGCACTTTTCTGTCATTGTTGTACAATGATCAGAAATTTGTTCTGCTGGCCAAAGCCTCTTTCTGCAGTGCCTTGCCATCACACTTAAAAGTTGGGCTAGAATATCTTGCCGAGTAGGGCCTTGAGCTCTGGCAAGGGCAGAACCATCTAACCTCCAAATTGGCCTTCCCCTCTGGACCCCACATCAACAAGCAGACCTTTCAAGGCCTATTAGCTCTCAAGAGCTATGGGCTCTCCCAGATTTTAAAACTGCTACCCCAGGAACCGCTCATTTCCCTCCCGGTCAGCAGGCAGAAATAGCCATACTAATCTTACAGGGCTCAAACGCATCTCCAGGTAGCAGGGAGTTGAGCAGCGTGGCAGGGGCCTCCTTCGTTTGGGGGGGGGGGCAGGGGAGAACTTACCTATGTGGGCGATGTCCCAGGAGAGGCCACACTGATGGTCACTTATTGGCACATTTCAGCTCCATTTTCCTCTTGTTTAAAACTGCCTCCTTAGATGTGGATGCCTTAATGTTCTCACACATTTGGAAACCTTGGCAATACTTCAGTCGCTGCTGTGATTACAGATGGGATTATTGGCTACCAAAGAGAGGCAATTGATGATGAAAAGCATTGTCCTTCCTTCCCCATAACCAAAGTTAATCTTAATTACAATTTACAATTTGACTCCCTTTCCTCAGTATGTATGGATAGACTTTCTTCAGATGTCGAATGCTCTCTTAAATGGAAAATTAAGGTGAAAATTATACCCATCCATTCCCCTCAGTTGTTCGCCAGTGAATTGCTTTTGTCAGACAGTTCCCATATCCCCAAAGCAGCCATCTTCCAGGTCTGATGGCTTTCCTTGGCATGCTGGTGCCAGATTTCAGTTCTTTGGGCGAATTCTGCCCTGGAGTGTAGAGTGTTGGATCACCACCACAGAGGCTCTGTGTTCTCCCTTTCCCTCTTCACCTTTTTATTGCCCTATTCAGAACAGCCAAGTCTGTTCCTATATTTTGAATCAGAAAAATGAGGGAGGTGGCTGTTTTGAGTGGTCAGTTCTTTCTAGAAAGAAGAAAATGTAATGGTGTTTTTTACTGGCCTGCTTCTAAGTGTCACTGCCTGGTTTTCCCTCTTTTTCAAGGATTAGAACTAGGAGGACATGCCAGCCCCTCAGATACACGGTAGTTAGGTACTGAACATGGGAACTGTGTGTATGTCAACAGCACAAGCCCCCAAAGCATGTTCCTGCCTTTGGGGCCCCTGAGCCCCTTGGGAGACTGAGAATGACCAGATTCATCCAAAACTGCTGTAGGGTAAGGCGAGAACCCTCTAATAGTGTTCCACAGGGGTACCTTCCTTGCATTATGAAATTTTTGCTCAACACAGAATGGCCCACATTACCCAAAGAACACTGTTTGAGATGCTATGAAATTAACCCCAGTCATGTAGCCCTTTTGTACCTGAGACATCTAGATTCACCTGAGAAGACCTGAAGGAAGTGTATGACTTGCATGAAAGGGCTAGACAACCATTAGGAATTTTCTAGATATGCTCAGCCTAACACAAGGAGGTTGGCTTTGATCTGTTTTCTCATAGCGTCTTCTACTAAGTGGGAAATCTCATGGGATAACACTGCAGTTCCCCTGGTTTGGTAGCCTGGACAGTGATTTCAAATCACTTTTTCTGGATCCTTTGTAAACATGAAATCATTCCACGGATGGCTGCCTTATAATTTTTGTCTCTTTCCACTTTTAATTGTGAATGGTTAAAAAAAATGTTTTTGCTGTTTTCTGATTTGTTTTCTGATAATAAATTTTTATTAGTGCATACCATATGTGAGTGGTTCATTATTGACCCTCTAGGCAGTTTTTCCATTTGATGACCAGGCCGGACCCACTTTCGAACATCAGAAAAGGTAATGAAATGGTTTGAGGGGCTGTGGAAAGATGGATCCATATGAACCTCCTTTAGGGAAGGAGAGAAAAAAAGGCAGAAGGGAGATAAAGGACTCAGTATACCATCTGACCCAGAGATAGCAAGTTATTGACAATTTTTTTTTTCCTTTGCCTTTGCTGTTAGCAAATACTATTCATGAAAGTACCTATCTAATCCTAGAAAAGAGATGCAGGCCAGTAGATCCCAATCACAGTGGATGCATTTCAGAGGGCACAGTTACTAATCTGAGTATGTAGAAACTATGAAGAGTGGACCCTGGAAACATTTAAATGGAAGTTCAAGTTATAGATTTGATAAGTGTTTTCTCCCTCTGTAGTACTGGAGCTCAGTTGTTACATATACTGAGAAGGGCCATATATAGCCATGCATCATTTAAATATGTCACTTACTTGTTTATTCATTAGATTTCATTATTACTAATCCACTGTGTGCCACTTTCTGTATGTATCACATATGCTGCAGCTAGTTACAAAGATTGTACCCAGAGTGTTAACATGTTTCCAGAAAACCTTTCCTCATGAATAAGAAAATAGGCCACAAGGACATGGTACTCATGATTCCTGCCATCTCTCATGAAGTCATCCCTCATTTGCCTTAAGCAGTGGGTTGTGAAATCTTCAAAAGCCAGCTTCAAAAGCCCTGTTATCCTATCACCCTGAGATCAAAATGTATGTATCTATGTACCTATATATGTATACAGATGTGCATATATACAGATTTAGTCAAAATAGCCAACAGTCATTATTCTGTTTAATTTCTAATTCTTAACAAGCTAGAGCTGTGTCATACAGTGTAGCTTCCTATGTAGGAAATAAACCAGCTTTGTGTCCCCCCTGTTTGCCCCGTGTCGATGCCCCTCCTCCAACTCCTCTCGTCCAGGTCTTGTTCTAACACCTTCAGTTAGGCCAGGGCTTCCCTGATAGCTCAGTTGGTAAAGAATCCGCCTGCAATGTAGGAGACCCCAATTCAATTCCTGGGTCGGGACAATCCACTAGAGAAGAGACAGGTTACCCACCCCAGTATTCTTGGGCTTCCCTTGTGGCTCAGCTGGTAAAGAATTCACCTGCAATGCAGCAGACCTGGGTTCAATCCCTGGGTTGGGGAGATCCCCTGGAGAAGGGAAAGGCTACCCACTCCGGTATTCTGATCTGGAGAATTCCATGGATGTGACCACTGTATTTAAAGTTGTAATCTGCTCATCAGTGGTAAGAACCACTGGGGTAAGAAGCTGATCACCTTTTAATCTGCTTTGTAATATATGTCTTTATTTTGTCCCTCTGCTCTGCTAAAATATAAGCTTCAGGAAGCTAGGTTCTCAAAAAAATATGTTGTTAAATGAATCAGTCTTCTGAGGGGCTACTTTTTTCCTAATCTGTGCTCTCCCCTCCTTTCCTCCACTAGCTGCTGCCCTGACTCCCAGCAGGACCTACTGCTGGCCTTGCTATAGCTCTGCCTTTGTCTCAGACTGAGGTGAGGGCTCTCAGGGCAGGAGACAGCAGACAGGTGAGAAATTAACCCGGTTCAGGTTACAAATCCAGTACTAACATTAGTAAGGTACTGTGTGACTAATTTAGGGATGGGAAAACCTGGATCCCATTTCTGGCTTAGCTACTGATTTCTATTGCAGTGATAGCTACTGCCCAGTTTTTATAAATTTTGGATGAGTGAAAGCATTTGTCCAAGTCTGGTTGCCTTATTCATAAAAGGCAAATTCTGACATTCTGGAGCTGTCAGAGGAGAGAGCACAGTGAGGAGGGGATGGGAAGCCGGGACCCTGGAGACAGTGTGGAAGGCACTGGATTATTATGTCTGGAATGCTCTTGAGGGCGGAATTTGATAGCCATCACCAGATAACTTCAAGGGCTGTCAAGTGCGGGAGGGTACAGATACCGTATTCTCTCTAGGGTGGAACCAGAGGTAGAGCCCTGCCTCTCCTCCACCAGCCCACTCTTCACTCAGCAGGGTTAACAGCCCTTCCTATGGACCAGGCAATTCTCAGAGCTGAGTGTACCAAAGGGAATAAAGGTCTATTCCAGTCATCAGAGAGCTTGCTGTTCAGTGAGGGGTTCAAATAAAACAACTGGCAGTAAAGCCAGTTATTATTGGGAACCAGGAAAGCACAGAGAACTCGTTGGAGCGAGAAACCCCAGGTGGGGTTCAGGGAGAGCATCAGAGGGAGATGACAGCTGCCCTAAACTAAAAGGCTGGGCAGGATGAGCTTGCAAAGGTGGGAGAGGGAAGACCCATGTGGGCAGAGGTCCGGGGGCCCAAGAAGAGGGCCTCAGCCTCAGAGGTACCATGGCTGGAGGGAGGATGGGGGAGACGAGAGCTGGTGTGCTGGCTCCCAAGGTGACTTCAAAGCGTCCAGATTGAAAATCCTACAGATATCCGGCCACCGTCTTTGTAATTCCCGCCTCCGCCGCCACCAGGGCACCTCCCAGGTGCAGACCTAGCTGCCCTCCCTCTGAGTTCCTGTCACCACATGATGTCTGTGCAGGTGGGAGTCCGCGATGTCCCCACCTCTGTGCTCTAGTGGCTCCCCTGGCACCTCAAGGTGGGGCTTTGTGACTGTTTGCCTCCCCCGATCCTGGCTGAGGCCCAAGGACTCCCTCATTCTACCTCTGAACATGGGTGTCAGTTCCATCCAGAGGGCCTGACCCAGCCCGGGAGGGGTGCCCAGTCTTTCTTCTACCCCCCACTTCTCTCTCCCCAACTCTCTCGTTTACCTAAGGGACCTGGCCTGGAAGTGCCCCACTTGCATCTTACTGTCTCCCCAAAGCCTCCACCCTCCACCTCTTGTTTCCTCTGCGCCTTCAGCCCTGTGTGAATTGGGTCTTCCCCGGGGCTGAGGGTGCGGTGTGGGTAGGAATGTGAGAATTCATTCCTCTTCTATGTCTGCCTTCACCCTTGCTCTATACTTTGAGAAACCAGAAAAGAATATGCTACTGGATCTAAAAGAAATAGTCCAAGGATAACGTGATGCTGAGTTGGAAGGGCCCCTTTTGATATATGAAGCCACGAGCTCTGCAAAGTAACTTGCCCAAGGTCTTTACACTGAGTGAGGACAGAGCCATCACTGGTACCCAAGCCTCTAAGCACCTGGTCCCATGGATTGTTAACTCTGTTCCAGAGGAGAAAGCAGCACCCTAACCCTCCCTTGGACTTTCTGGGAGAGTGTGTGAGATTGTGACAATGAATGGCTGTGGGCTTATTGGCCAGACTGAGCCCATCTCCCATCCCCTAGTGAAGTATTATCTTTGCTCTTAGAAGCTAAATGTGTACATTTGAACCCACACATCACAGAAAAGCGGAAGTCCTTTTTACCTTTGGTGTTTTTCTGAGCAGTTGTGCTGTCCTCAGTGATGCTCTTGGATGCTGAGAACCTGTGTTAGTGCTATGAAAAGGCCGGCAGGTTAGGAGGTCCTTAGACACCCCTAGAAATACATCACACCGACAACCTCATATGTGAGCAGTTGTTGGGTAGAGACAGCAAAAGCCTACCTGGCAAGAGGGTGACCTTGCTGATGAAAACTGAACTATAATACAAGGGACTTCCTGTCTCAAGACATCTAGAATGGGGGTTTGCCTGTGCCCACACGCGCTCTCCCCATCCCCTTCATCTTTCAGCTGCTGGCGTTGATCTTAACACTTGGTTGCCCTGAACCAAGAAGTGTCTCACCATCTTTCTCTGCTACTACTGTCTCCCGAAAGCCTCCACCCTCCAACTCTTGTTTCCTCCACCCTCCAGCCCCTTCCTCTTGGGTTCCCCTGAGGGCAGCCAAGTCCTGCCACTAGTATAAGAGCCTGAGACATATGCTGGTCATGAGAAATTAGTCAAAATTGAACATAATTCTATAAAAAGAAGTGTTTTAATCCCCAGAAGGGATGCCATCAGAAAGGGCTTTACAAAAGAAGAGTCATTTGAGCTGAATCTTGAAGTAGAATTTGTGGATGATACAGTAAGTATTCCAGACTAAGAGAACAGCAAGTGAAAAGAAGATATGAAAGAGTGTGGTAGCTCCTTGGAATATTAGAACCAGTGCAACAGAGCAGAGAAGGTGTGATAAGGTGACAGGGCTTAAGCCCTGACAATAAGTCAGGACCAGGTTGAAGAGGGTGTTAAGTCAAAGGTCAGAAATCGGGAAGTGGAGTTGAAGGAATGGAGACCCAGTCAAGGGTTTTAAACAAGAAGCTCACATGAATCTTTGAGTCTTGAGAAGATCAAGTGAGTGAGGGTGGCGAGCCAGGATTCCTTGGGGGACCCTGCTGTTAGTGGGGAGTCATTTGAAAAGGCTACTGCATAATCCAAGTGAGTGCAAGTTGAGAAGCCCAAAGAAGTCCAGGGACTCTCCTTGGTTCACACACCTAACGGCAGAACCTGGGATTAACCCATCCTAATGCCAAAAGCAGTTGACAAGTGTGCCATCATCTAAAGATTGCTTTCACATCTATTGCTTTCAAGCCTCCCCACAGATTTTGTTTTATAGATGAGGGACAGCAGAGGGCCTGAGAAGTCAGTCTCCATTCAGGTGGCAAACTGAAATAAGAGTCTGAAGCCCCATAACAGGGGCCAAGTGAAAAAGAATCTGTTCAGCAAGCATTTGCTGAGCACCTACTGCATGCCCTGAACTCTGCTTCAAGGAGCTCACAGTCTGGAAGGGAAAAGAAAAACTCCCAACAAGGGAGACAGACAGGTGCTAGGATGGAAGGATGGGCAAGCATTCACTGCAACCAAGAGGAGAGTATAGTTTCAGATGAATTAGCGCCATACCCTGCAGAAACCAGGACAGAAGCCTGAAGGATGGAATGAGGACTGGAGGAGGAAAAGACGTCTATGGAGGAGATTCGGTACCACAGCAGGGCCTGGCCTGGAGCCCAGATCTTCCTGTTTCTTCTGCTTCTTGGTCCTCTAAGGACACTTGTCCTGGGCCCAGGCATCAGATTGACATGGGAGCTAGGAGAGCTCAGGGAACCTGGAGGAGGAGTGTCCCTGGGTCCTTCGCTCAGCTGCTTGCCTAAGGGTGGGGCCAGGGACAGGGAAGGCCAGGGGCTGAGGAGATGGCATTATGAGAAGAGCTACTTTTGCCCAGGTTGCTGGGAGCTTTGGAGGCTCAGTCAGGCTGTAACAGTCCAGGGAGACCCTTGTCACTCTTTCCTGCCTGAGAATGTCTTCTTGCCCATCTCTGGCTGGAGTGGGCTAAGAAAGCCTCTGTGTCTGACTCACTCTGGCTGAAGCATCAGAAGATGCTTCAGAAGATCTCTGAAGATCAGAGAGCTGGACCCCTGATGGTACTCACACATTTAACTACCATGGGCTAGGCATATACAACAGACATGCTAATACCTGTTTCATGGAAGAATGGTGACTACCACATGAACCTGCAGATTATAGGTAAAAGCAACACTTTTTTTTTTTACCTGCACGAACAGCACTTTGAGGTAAAAGCAACATTATGAAAATGTCTGTTCATTTTCACAGTAAAGGAATCAATAAAATGAAAATAATCTATGGAATGGGAGAAAAATATTCGCCAACCATTTATCTGATAAGGGGTTAACATCCAAAATATGTAAGGAACTCAATCAACTTAATAGCAAAGAAGCAACCTGATGAAAAAATGGGCAAGGGACCTGAATAGACATATTTCCAAGGAAGAGATACAAATGGCCAACAGGTACATGAAAAGGTGTTCAGCATTGCTAATCATCAGGGAAAATGCAAATAAAAACCACAATAGATGGCATTTCACACCTATGAGGATGACTACTCTCATTAAGACAAGAAATAAATATCAGTAAAGATATGGAGAAAAGGGAATCCTTGTGCACTGTTGGTGGAAATGTAAATTGCTACAGCTGCTATGGAAAAACAGTATGAGGATTCCTCAAAAAATTAAAAATAGAACTATCATATGATCCAGAACTATCATATGATCCCACTTCTAGTATATATATCCAAAGAGAATGAAATCAGTGTGTTGAAGAGCTATCTGCCTTCTCATGTTCATTGCAGCATTATTCACAATAGCCAAGGACGGAAACAACTGGAAGTGTCCACTGATGGTTGAATGGAAAAAGAACATTTCATATTCACACACACACATTGGAATATTATTTCACCATAAAATCTGTCCTTGCAACAAATGTTGGTAAACCCGGAGGACATTATACTAGGTAAAATAAGCCAGACACAGAAAGATATATGCTGTATGTTTCACTTCTCTGTGGAGCTGAAGACATCTATTTCTGCTTCTTTACGCTAAAGCCTTTGACTGTGTGGAGCACAACAAACTATGGAAAATTCTTAAAGAAATGGGAATACCAGATCACCTGACCTGCCTCCTGAGAAACCTGTATGTAGGTCAAGAAGCAACAGTTAGAACCAGACATGGAAAAACAGACTGCTTAAAAATTGGGAAAGGAGTACATCAAGGCTGTATATTGTCACCCTGCTTATTTAACTTATATGCAGCGTACATCATGCAAAATGCTGGGCTGAATGAAGCACAAGCTGGCATCAAGATTGCCAGGAGAAGTATGAATAACCTCATATATGCAGATGACACCATCCACCACTTGGGAAGGCAGAAAGTGAAGAGGAACTAAAGAGCCTTTTGATGAAGCTGAAAGAGGAGAGTGAGAAAGCTGACTTAAAACAACGTGAAAAAACTAAGATCTTGGTATCCAGTCCCACCACTTAATGGCAAATAGATGGGGAAACAATGGAAACAGTGAGTGACTTTATTTTCTTGGGCTCCAAAATTACTGCGAACGGTGACTGCAGCCATGAAATTAAAAGATATTTGCCCCTTGAAAGAAAAGCTATGACAAACCTAGACAGTGTATTAAAAAGCAGAGACATTACCTTGCCGACAAAGACCTGTCTAGTCAAATCTATGGTTTTTCCAGTAGTCATGTATGGATGTGGACCATAAAGAAGGCTGAGTGCCAAAGAAATGATGCAAATTAATAAAGATATCTATAAAGTGATTTGATACTCAGGCTACCTATTTGCAGTGCTGGAGAAGACTCTTGAGAGTCCCTTGGACAGAAAGGAGAGCAAACCAGTCAATCCTAAAGGAAATCAACCCTGAATATTCATTGGAATGATGATGCTAAAGCTGAAGCTCCAATAATTTGGTCACCTAATGCGAAGAGCCGACTCATTGGAAAAAAAACCCTGATACTGGAAAAGACTGAGGGTAGGGAGGAAAGGGGTCAACAGAAGATGAGATGGTTGGATGGCATCACTGACTCAATGGACATGAGTTTGAGCAAATTCTGGGAGGTAGTGAAGGACAGGGAAGCCTGGAGTGTGCAGTCCATGGGGTCACAAAGAGTCGGACACAACTGAAATGACTTAGAACACACAGGTACTAAAGGTAAACAATTTTCATTTGTAAATCATATCTCAGGAAAGCTGGTAAAAAATAAAAACAATAAGAAAAAGAAAACGTGTGTCCATTATTAGGAATCTATTCCTGAACACAGCTGAAAGGCTGGAGGTTTATGGTGCAAGTGGAGTTTTACCTTCAGTACTGTAGGAACTTGGAAGTTTAAGTGAGTTGGCAATTGAGAGAAGCTACTGGAAAAAAGGGGAAAGACTGAAAGAAAGGTCCAGATATCTCCAGATGGCACCTTACTTGGCAGTGTGCTGCAGTGTGACAGGTATGGACTTAGAATTCAAACCAAATCAAGTATCTCCATCCTGCCACTTGCCTTCATTCAGCACATATTTGAGCACCTACTATGTTCCAGGAAATGAATATCTGGGTGACCTTAGGTAGACAACTGTTTTGAACTTCATTTTTCTAATCTGGAAAACTAAAAGTCACACACTTCATTGGGGATGTTTCAAACATGAAATTGATATGACATAAATCATATATTCAGAACATCAGCTCTGGGTTTGAGTCTGCAGTGCACTAGGACCCTGAGTTTCCACCCTGACTTACTTTCTGATAAGACTGGGCAGCCCTGGCCCACACTCGGGCTGGGGCAGTGGACTGGCACCCCACTTGTTGTGTCTTCTGCTAAACTATCTGCCAGGCATCCTGTACTCCCACCAGCTAGAGCAGAGAACATGATGGAAGTAGGAATGGCTTCTAACAAGGCTGTCTTGACTTGATCTGGACCAGTTAGTTGGGGGAAGCAGAAGCCATTTAAGTACCTAGTGGATCATCACACTCATGCTGCTTGCCTCGTGGCAGTCTTTCCACCTCTCCCTGACTACCATTAGCTAAGGTCTATTCAGATGTCCTGTATGCAGAGAGGCAAAGATTGCTTTCTCTTTACCACTGAAGAAACCTGTGCTCTATTTCTTCCACTGAAGAAATGGAACGAAAATGGGTCTTTCCCAGGAGCCATCTGGGTTCACCCAGTCCTTCTTCTTGGGAAGGACTTCCTCAAAGATGATTCCAGGCATCCTGCCTTTCTCCCACAGCTGCAGAAGCAGCCAGATGGGCAGGCTGTTGATGCTGCCATGTGGGTGCTGCCAGGAGCCCACTCTCCTGTGACTGCCCCTGCAGCCAGTCAAATGCTGCTAGGAGCTGTAGCTGGGAAAACAACCTTGCAGCCCCAGCTATCACCCAAAGCCAGACAGATGCCTCTGGTACTCGCTCTTGGAGAACTGATGGCTGTGCATGCTCTTTCCTCATGCTTGTCACCTGCAACTCAGAGTCCTGCCCTGGCGCCCCTGACCAGTGAACTCCACACCACAAACTTCCAATACGTGTTCTGTAGTCCCACCTGGAAAAAAACAGAACTCCTAAAGTAGGACATTTTCCAAGCATTAAAGCATGTGTCCAAAATAACCCCCCAAACTGTGAAATGTCTACTTTGTATCCCCTCTGAGGACTCTCATTATCTTCCTAGTCCTGTCGCTTTCCTTCTGATGGACTCCAGCCCTGGACCCTCTATTATAGCTGAGCCTGAGATGTTTTGCAGGACAACATGAGCCAAGAGGGAAATTCAGATTGGCCCCTTTGGACAGGGATAAACAAGGGGATGCTGCCTGGGCTTAAGACCCCAGGACTTGGTTAGGGGAAAGCTGCCAGGGTGGAGAAGGCCTTTGTTAAGCTCCTTCTTAACTAGACTCATAATATGTAGACCTGGGAAGGCCTTGGAGGAACACTGAATGAGGATCACAAATTCAAATGCCTACAGGGAGAAGTCAAGCAGGTAACGGTGAGAAAAGCAGGCAGATTGAAAGACAACGGGATAGTTGCTCTGTAGAGATTGCCATTTTAAGCATTAAAATATAAATTTTTTAAAAGGTTTTTAAATGTTGTTAAGAGTCAGAAAGTGGCTTGCATGAGAGGGAGTAAGGAGGGAACGCTAAGCCAGGAGCATGAGGGAAACTTCTGAGGTGATGAAAATGCACTGCATCTTGCTTTGGGTAGTGGTGACTCCGTGTATAGATTCATCAAACAAACTTCATCAGACAAATACTAAAGATCGGTGCATTTTGTCATATTTTAATCATACCTCAATTTTTTACTTTTACTTTGGCAAATTAATAAAGTATATCTATAAAGTGATTTGATACTCAGGCTACCTATTTGCAGTGGTGGAGAAGACTCTTGACAGTCTCTTGGACAGCAAGGAGATCAAACCAGTCCATCCTAAAGGAAATCAATCCTGAATATTCATTGGAAGGACTGATGCTGAAGCTGAAGCTCCAATACTTTGGCCACCTGATTGGAAGAGCCGACTCACTGGAAAAGACTCTGATGCTGGGAAAGACTGAGGGCAAGAGAAGGGGAAGATAGAGGATGAGATGGTTGGATGGCATCTCCAGCTGGATGGAAGTGAGTGTGAGCAAACTCCAGGAGATGATGATGGACAGGGAAGCCTGGCCTGCTGCAGTCCATGGGGTCGCAGAGTCGGAGGCACGACTTAGTGACTGAACAACAACCTATTTGCAAACTTCTGTTCCAGTCGGACTTCTTTATTTTACAAGTGAGGCATCAAGAACCCCTGAGGGGAGAGGGGAGGAGGGTTTTTCCCAAGGGCTCAGAAGAAACCTGCCCGCCCAGAGATGGCTGCGGCGCCCCGGCCAGGGGTAGGGAGACTGCAGCCTGCTTCAACTGGCTGCTTCTCACCGCGCAGATTCGCTTCCCTGCCTTTGGAGCGGTGCCCATAGGCGGCGGTGCTAACAGAATCTCTCCGCGGGCGGTCCCCAGGGTTTGGACAGACGTCTGCCCTCGCCTGAAAGTGAGACGATCACCTAGAGCCGCCGAGAGGAGCGGAAGTGGATGGGGCGCCAGGCCCCAGGGAGCACCGGCCAGGCGCGCAGATAAATCAGAGACACCAGCCGCTGGGACCGTTCGGGATTGACACTGAATGCCAAATGCCGACGCGGGCAGCCAAGTTCTGGGAAGAGAAATCTGATCCGGATCGCGGCAGTGGTGGTGCAAAGTGAGACCCACCTGAGCAGGGCGGAGAGGGGCTGCCAGACGCGATGCATTCTCCTCTCCGGTCCGGCGCTCAGGCACCGGCCGAAGTCTCACCTGGCTCCCTGCCCTGCCAGAGGAGGTAAGGGATCTCCGCTCTAAAGGAGAGAAAACTAAGGCTCACTACCGCGTCCCCGAGCCTTGTAAGGACTGAGGTGGGACTCCAAGCCCGATCGTCTGCTCTCCCCCATCCAGAACGAGTTTAAGGATCTGCAGGAGTGACTCCAAACCCGTCACAAAGCAGACGTATCCCCGGTTTCGATGTAGGCGCCCCACGCGAGGTGGAACCTGGGGGAGAAATGGGCGCGCGGGGCGGGGGTGGGAGCTGGGGCTGCGTCCCGGGGCCAGGCTACCCGCCGGGACCTTCCGGACGCACGGAGCCCGGCCCTCCCGCCGGCGCCCGCACTGATTGGCGCTCGCGGCCGGCCTCCAGCCAGCTCACCTGCCCCTCCCAGCCAATCGGGGCCACCAGAATTGGGGCTGTCGCAGGGAGAGGGGGGTGATGCTGTTGACTGGAGGCTGAGCCTCCCTCCCCGCCCGGCCCGCCGCAGCCCGGAGCCCGAGCCGCAGGCTGCGCTCCCCCTCGCCCCTAGGCGCCGCGCCCCGGGCCCCGCGCACTTGAATGCCGCAGCTCCCCGCCCTCACCGCTCCGCATCTCCGCCGGCTGGGACGCGCCCCGACGGCGACTGCCGACGCCGCCTCCCCGCAGCCTCGCCCCGAGCCCCGCGTCCCTGCCGGCCCCGGGGAGCGGGTGGGCCCGGCCGCGGGCAGCCCCGCCGAGGCAGGATGTTCACGTCCAAGTCCAACTCGGTGTCACCCTCGCCGTCTCTGGAGCAGGCTGACTCGGACGCGCTGGACATCAGCACCAAGGTGCAGCTCTACGGTGTGCTGTGGAAGCGGTCCTTCGGGAGGCCGTCGGCCAAGTGGTCCCGGCGGTGAGTGCCCCTCCCGCGCCGAGTGAGGACCACCTGGGGAGGGAACCAGGGCCTAAAGACCCCCCATCGAACCCCTCACTGCCGTCCTGCGCCTGCCTTCCTTGTGACCTTGGCCTCGCCCCGTTTCGCTTTTCGCTGGCTCCTCCTGGAAGATGTGGATCTCAACCCCGGGCTGGGTCATCCCTGCCCGAGGCTGGTCGAGCTGGGGTGGGGCCGCCGAGTTCTCTGTAGAATGGATCTAAGTCGGGTTGGGGAGAGTGGGCACCGGCGGAAGAGATCGTGGCCGTGGTTGGAGCCCAGTTGGGTCAGATTGGGCCGTACTCTGCTGCGGAGAAAGAAGCCGTGTCTTCAGCCAAATAGCCTCCCCCTCCCTGGGACCCAGCCCCCAATTCCATTATATTCACTGCCCCAGGCTTCTAGAAGTGGGCTTAGAGGTGGGGCATGGGTGTTCTGCCTCCCCCCCGCCCCCCGCACTTCCACCTACCCCCAACAACTGGGTACATGCATTGAGGGAGCTTCTGAAAGGCACTGGCCAGGGGAGGGAAGAAGGCCTGGGAGAGTCTGTGCCCACCCCTGGAGGAGTCTTATTGGGAACTGGGGCTTCCCAGGTGGAAGCTGGGCCTTCTTTAGTTGTAAAGAACCTGCCTGCCAATGCAGGAGATGTAAGAGACTGAGTTCAATCCCCAGGTTGGGAAGATCCCCTAGAGGAGAGCATGGCAACCCACTCCAGTATTCTTGCCTGGAGAATCCCATGGATAGAGGAGCCCGGCGGGCTACAGTCCTTGGGGTCACAAAGAGTTGGAAATGACTGAAGCAACTTAGCATGCAAATGCCCGCATGTGTGTCTTTAAACTGGGCCTGTGGAAGAGAGACTCTAGTGCTTCAGGCAGAGAAGCTGGAACAGAAAGGAGGGAGTCTTGGGGGTTGGGGGAAGGGAGATGGGGCAGGACTGAGGATGGATGGGTCCTGTCAGAAGGACTGATCCCGTGGAAGGGGTGGTGGGTAAGGTCAGACAGAGCAGCCTGGGTCTTCAGCATCGGCTTCCTGGTTCCAACTCCAAGGCCACTCCCCAGACACCACTTATAACTGAGCCTGGAAGGTATTGGAGGAAGGGGGAGTTCATAGCCCGGAACTTGCAGGAAGCTCCCAATGCTGGTTTCAGGAGCAATGGGCCATCTTCTGGAAAGTTTTCACCTTCAGGGCAATCTCAGCTCTGAGATTTGCTGCGTGATGACCCCTGTCTGGAGGCATGACCCTGCCAGGAAACTAGGAGGGGGTCTAGATGCTCCTTCCATCCCACCCTGTGTGTCTGCCCCTGAGCAGGGGGGCTCCTTTTGTGCCCAGGAATACAGTTCACAGGGACATGGTAATAGCTGGTTTTGATGTTCTGTTTTGATGAATAATTTAATATGTCTACAGAACAAATGGAGCTGTGGATGCTGTTTTACATTTTACACACCTGGTTTCTGCTGGACTTCACTTTGGGGTTTATTGGGATGTCTGCTCCTTGAGTTCCTCCAAAGTTAAGCTTATCTCTGATCCCCTGGGTGGAGGCCTGGGGCAGCAAAGAGGCCATGTTGTGAGGGGTTTCCAGGGCTGTATGGTCTGAGTGGCAGCTCTCAAGTGCCAGGAGCAGGCTTGTCTCTACCAAAGGCATTGAGTGGGGGTGGGGAGGCTGCTTATAAATTCAAGAACCGTTAGCAGAATGCACCCCACCACCCGCTTCTACCTCAATTGCTCCGAGCAAACACTTCTCTGTTGGGTCTAGCTGCTGTCCTTGGTATTACCTTTGGGTCTTGTCCTCCAAGACGTCCCTTTCCACGCATTTTCACCTGATAGCATTCCTAGTAAGTGCTGGGGATCTGCAACCCCCAGTTTCTGTCTGCTAGCACCCATCACCCACAGGTGTGGGGACTTGGCCCCTCCATCTGCAGTTGATTCCAGGACTGGTAGGCGTTGTGGGCAAAAGTTCCCCAGCTAAAAGCACAGTGATGGAGCCCGGGGGCCTTGGAGAGCTGTACCACCCCTACCCCAAGAATCTCTACCAGTAGCTCCCACAGCCACTCAAAAAATCATCCAGCCTAAGTCAGAACAGGGTACACGCTCTGCAAAGTCAAGTCCTCCAGCCCCCTTCCAAGGAGATTTTCACACTGTTCCTTCATGGGAATTCCGGAGTTGGCCCTGTGCAAAGATTCCTCCTTCCCTGGGACTCAGGAAAGAGCTAACATTCCCCTGCCCTCTCTAGGCCTCTGTCCATGTTCACAGATAAACACACACACACACACACACACACACACACACACACACACGAAAATGTGATTTAGCCTTGGATCAGCAACAGCCGGCCAGAGAGGGTCTGGAATGGGGCTGGGGGAAGCCTGATGCTAAGCTTAGCCCCCTGTCACTTCCCAGCAGGGCCCCTTGGCCCCAGTTACCTATCTGTGGCCTCTTTGGACTCCAGCTAATTAGCAGCCACAGGAAGGCCTGGGGAGGGGGCACTCAGGCCTGCCACCGCAGAGCCCTGCCATTAGAGCGATCGATACCATGGTGGTGGGGGGGCAGCTAAGAGGAGGGGGCCTGGAAAGGCTCCTGAGCCACATAAATAACTTATGGGCAGGATGGGAGGGGCTGTGGCAGGCTGGGTTCTATAAAACCTCTTCCGCTCAGGGCCTGTGTCTCCAGCTCCTAGTGCCCGAGCAGCCCTGCTCTTCCCCGGGGTGGGAAGATGCCCTTGAGCTAAAGGGTCAACCTTTTTTCCCCATGAGTAACAAAAAGAGAAAGGAGTCAAAAATGTTTTTTAGCGTAATCAGAGGATCTGGGAGAGGTGTCTAGAGGGTGACTCCTCCCCCTCACCTGTGAGCAGTGGAGACGCAGGTGCTCAGAGCAAGGACAGGAGTGAAGCCTCTCTGCCTGGGCCATTGTCAGCTGCGTGGTGGCACTAGTCCAGCAGACAGGCCACCTCTCTTCCAGGGCTTCATTCTTTTCCCAGCATTCCAGTTGTTGTTGTTCAGTCGCGAAATCATGTTCTACTCTGTGACCCCATGGACAGCAGTACGTCAGGCCTCCCTGTCCTACTCTGTCTCCTGGAGTTTGCTCAACTCATGTCCATTGAGCGGATGATGCCATCCCACCATCTCATCCTCTGTTGCCCCCTTCTCCTCTTGCCCTCTGTCTTTCCCAGCATCAGGGTCTTTTCCAATGAGTCAGCTCTTCCCATCAGGTAGCCGAAATGTTGGAGCTTCTGCTTCAGCATCAGTCCTTCCAATGAGTATTCAGGGTTGATTTCCTTTAGGATGGACTGGTTTGATCTCCCTGCAGTCCAATCCACTCCCTAATCCCTCTCCATACCTCCCAAAGCTGGAGCCTCTGATGAGGATGGCCCAGCTGATTCCTTCCTGCAGCCTGGACATCTACACTCACATCCCTCTTCCTTCCCCAGGTGTAAGGTGATCAGTGGGCCCTGGGCATCAGTTCACTCTTGTGGAGCATTGGCGGGTCCTGCCTCAGGGAGCTGGGATTCACAGTGTCCGCTAAGTGCCAGGGGAACCCTGGAGAGGAGGGGGCCTCATTTCCCACGTCTCAGGCCACAACCTGCACAGGGGTGGAAAGATGATCTGTGCAGCTGGTGTTCATCCCGTCAAAAAGACTTGAGGAGAGTTTCTTTCCAGAGCTTTGGGTCCGGGAGTTTCAGCCTTGGCTCTGAGCACCGCTTCCTAAAGGTGACACTCTGACACTGTCCCACAGGGCTGAGGGGAGAGCTTGCGCGTCACCTCCGTGCCCCAGGCTCAGCCTCACTCCGGTGACACTGGGGCTTGGTCTCGCTTCCTGGCTCACATAGCATTTCTCACAGCTGACTGGGAGGTGTCCCCCCAGCACAGCTGCCCCATTTTTGCCTGTTCTATCCCAGCCTGCAGGCCCCTCTTATTTTTATAATCAACTTGTGCTCTCCCAGCTTCTTTCTGAATGACAGCATTTGGTGGTGGGCAATGGCTAGGTGGCAGCTCAGGGTTCTCCCCAGATCCATCTAAGGTGGTGGCATCAAGGTTGTATTGAGTCCTTAGTTTAAGTATGATCTGGGGACACTCTCCAGATCATAGCACAGCTGTAAGACGAAATGACACCCATTGTATCAGGCTTCACTGGGGTCATGTGACGATCTGCCTGGCCCAAAGTTAAATGAGTTGGTTATGCAAACAAGGCACACTTCTCCTTCCCCACCCCCAGGAGCTGTGATTAGAGGCTGTTGATGGGCTGTTTGAAAACAGGGGCCAGAACTGAAGCGGAACACTTTGAGGCAATTCAACTGCCTATGTCCAAAAAAGCAGTTTCTTTTGAAAGTAGTTGTGGCTCTGGTGGCAGGTGAACCCAGGCTCAGAGGCAGGTGCCCTGAGTTCCAGCCCCAGCTCTGCCAGTGACCAGCTGTGTGACCCAGGTCAAGGCATAGCTGCCTCACATCTCACTGGCTGGCAGTGTCTCATCCGCCAAATGGAAATGGATCAAATTGTGGCTTTTGAACTCTGTCCTTGGTGATTCTAAAAGTGCCTCAACTCCACCACAGGGAGGTGGGAGGCAGAAGGTGGGTTCCAAGGCCCCCTCCTACTTCACCCAGTGCCTCTGCACTATTGTCTGCTTGGCATAGTAAGATTGTCTTTACCATGTTGTTCAAAGAATTCTGCTAACTTTTTTTTTTCAAATTGGAGTATAATTCCCAGGTGGCTCAAGTGATAAAGAATCTTCCTCCCAAAGCAGGAGACACAAGAGACATGGGTTTGACCCCTGGGTTGGGAAGATCCCTGGGAGGAAGAAATGGCAACCCACTCCAGTATTCTTGCCTGAAAAATCCTATGGACAGAGGAGCCTCATGGGATACAGTCCATGGGGTCACAGAGTCAGACATGACTGAGTGAGCACGCACACAATTGCTTTACGATGCTGTGTTAGTTTCTGCTGTATAACAATGTGAATCAGCTCTAAGTATACATATATCCCCTCCGCTAACCTTTTTTGGAGCCCCTTGGACTTGGTGAACTTTGCATAAACCATCACTTGTCATCACCCATGTACTTCACAGGCAGGATTTCTGCTGTCTTGCCATCTCAGACCTAGAGCCAGGCAAGTAGCAGAGGCCAAGGTGGGCATTCCTGAGTGTGCCAGGCTGCCCGGAATGATCAAAAAGGGACACGTACTGGGAGCTGTGTCATTTCTGCCATTCTGAAAGGGATGCTTCTGATAAGCCATCTTTCCCTGGCTCTAGGATTTACTTGACTCCACACCCCACACCCCCTTTCTCAGTGCCCAAGGAGCTCAGGGCTGAGGAAGCCTGGGTGCTGCTCCTGTTCTGGATGTTGGTGCCCCCAGGAAGAAGAGGCCACCAGGCTGGGTGTCCTGCCTTCCTGAAACATGTAACCCATGGCTTCTCACACTTCCACAGGCCAGGGTTTCTGCTGATCCCCATGGCCTCTAAGTTCTTGTTTCCTTACCTATGGATGAACTGGCTGCCCAGCGAAGATGCTTCTTGTTGCATTAGCAGATATGGACCCTGGCTCATGCCTCAGTCTCCCCGCCCATCCCCACCGCCACACTGGTGCACCAGCCTCCACACAAGCTTTCTGGGGGCCTTGTAGACTGTGTGAAGGGGACGTTTGACTCTGCGACCCCATGGACTGTAGCCCACTGGGCTCCTCTGCCCATGGGATTCTCTAGGCAAGTATACCAGAGTGGGTTGCCATTTCCTGCTCCAGTGTGAAGAGAGGGTTTGTCAAAGAGCAGGGTGGAGAGGTATTTGAATCCCAGAGGTGCAAGCACCTAGTTGGGTCAGTTCCCTGGTTTCCTGAGCCTTCTATACACTGCATCTCACTACCACCAGGGCTGGGATTGTTCTCTGCTGTCTCTTGACCCTGCAGGGCCCAGGCTCTTGGATCTTCCCTGCATCCTCTCTCCTCTGCCCTCTCCCCTCACCCCACCTCCCCTCTGCCCTCTAGAATTGCCCGGCACTCCAAGTTTCTCTCACTCTATGATGCAACGCCCTTCTCTGCCCTGACACTCACACTTGGCTTTGCACCTCCAGACCTTCAGGAGCAGTGTAGATGGGCCTTGCTTTGCCAGGACCCACCCAACTTAGAAGGTACTTGTGGGTCTAAGTAGCCTTTTTTGCTCGCTTCCAGATGGATCGACTGTGAGGCCCATGTTGACCATTAAGCTCTGCTTGAGCCCTTGTTGCCTTCAGGGCACTGAGGAGGGGAGTAAAGGTGGAAGCAAAGCTGAGGAAAACCTTCCCGGGCTCCTGGGTTCAGCTCAGATGGCATCTTGTCCTCTTTGCGTCTCAGCTAGTGTCCTGGGCCTCGTGTCATTGCAGACTCTGCTCTCCCTTCCTTGTCTGTTCAACAAGCTCTGCTGATTTTTTTTATCAGCAACAACCAAGAGCTCTAATCTGCCCCCTCTGCCCAGCTGTGGAGCCCTCTGAGACACCTTTTCCACATCTAAAACGGCAAGGTGATCTCACAAGGACTCTGAAACCCGCTGGCAGCTCCCCTCATCTGCCACCAGGGGCCCCACCTCCTCACAGGGACCACAAGCCCCACCCTCGTCTGGTCCTCACTGCTGTCTCTGACTTGAACTCACCTCTCCTCTCCCCACACTACTGCTCACCCCTGCTGCCACAGCTGCCAGTAGTACCAGCTGTGTTCTGATAGCCTCGAAGCAATGTTTGTCCCATCTGCTGTGCCTTCTGTCTGGGATGCATCTCCACTTCCCTCATCCCCTCAGTTTCCTAGACGCTCCTATTCATCCTTCCAAACCCTGCTCAGCTGTCATCCCCTCTCGGAGAACATTCTGGGCTGGACACCCAAACCATTCATTCCTCACCCATCTGTCCTCTTCCTGTATCTCATACAAATTTACAAAGTGGCAGGGTACCCTGGTGCTTTCCATTGACTCCAGCTCCCCACATGCCAGCTGTGTAACTTAGGGCATACTACTTAACTTCTCTGTTCTCCGCTCATTTCATCTAGCTCATGTCAGGAGTGACTGGTTAACAACCATTCTGATGTTATTAAAACAGTGCCTGGCACAAAGGAGGAGCTGGATAAGCCTTGGCTATGTTTTAAATTATTGATTTGTACCATCGGCATCTGCCTATAAGCTCCATGAGGACAGGAAATCATCAGGCCCCCGGGCCCAGACTGTACCAGGAGATCCGCTCATGCTCTCTGACCTGAGCTGGCCAGGGGCATGCAGTCACCTTGCAGAGAGAAGCTCTAGGAAGACAAACCACGATGCCAGGTCTGAAGTGGTAAGGAGAGCCAGGAGTAGTGGTGAGGGGGGCTGGGCATCAGAAAGCAGAGCAACTGAGAACATGAGCGTGTTACCCAGCCAGTTCTGCTTGCCTAACACACAACAAGCCAGATGCTGAGCCACCCAGCTTTGCAGCAGAGGAAAGGTTTATTCACGAGGCAGCCAAGTGAGGATTCGGGAGAGTTAATCTCAAATCTGCCTCCCCAGAGGCGAGCAGCTTGGGGTATTTATGGTCTAAACAAGACGGGAGTCTGAGGCATGGGGGGAGTGACTAGAGGAAGGAGGTGAGGGAGTCTGTGTTCTGCACAGGTGCATCTGAGTTACATGCTTCTTTATGGGAGGTATGTGCAAATTCCAGGGAAGTCCGATACAGAGGGAACCTGGGGCTGTGATGTCAAAACGTCACCTGTGGGGCGAGCAGGTCTATTCTGTGCAGACTCTGATCAGCTGTGTTGGATCCTCCTGGTTTCAGCCAGTTTGTTGTGTTACAAAGAGCTGCTTTTAAACAAGCTGTTCCCTTATCTGCTGTTCTGTTAAGACAAGCTCAAGAATCTGCATTAGTCACCAGTTTCTGTTATGGATTTTTCACCCCATGGGGCATGGTTTCAGTCCTCCCCTATCTCTTGATCCAGTTCCTCAGCTTTGACAGAGGAGGACTACATTCTGCTGATAAGGGTGGAAGGCCTATGGAGAATTGGAGGAATGGAATTGTTTTCCATTTGATTGCACACATGGGAGCATGTTTTGGATCTGGGTTTTTTCTCTTTTGAACACAGGCACTTAATCTTTATGTAGAATAATCATCATATAAATAGAGTTTGGGGCTTAAGGATACGTGGCAAAGAGCAAGTACAGAGTTTTAACAAGAAGGAATATAAATCCTAGCCAGCTCACAAAAGAATGACAGTTTAGGGGACTTGCCTAGTCGTCCAGTGTTTAGGACTTTGCCTGCCACTGTAGGAAGTGTGGGTTTGAACCCTGGTTGGGGAGTTAGATCCCACATACCTCAGAGTCAAAACACCAGAACATAAAAAAAACAGAAGCAATATCGTAGCAAATAAAAGACTTTTAAAATGGTTCCATATCAAGAAAGAAAATCTTAAAAAAAAAAAAAAGTGTGACAGTTTAAGTAATCCCTCAAATATAGACCTATTTCCTGGTGGGATCCACAAGAAGATATTTCCTAAGAATCCAGGTTCTTGGGGTGACACTTGTTGGAGCCAAGGTGTGTAATTTTCTCTCAGTAGGTTTTAACTTCCGATGTGGTGTTAGTATATACATAACACAAGCTACTACCCACCACACACACGCCCCTTCTCTGCTGCAAACCTCAGCGTCTCAGCATTTGGCTTGTTGCACATCTGGCAGACGAACCTGGTCTGGTAACAAGCTGACAAACTGAGTTCCCTGTCTGCCCCTTACTAGTTGCTGAATCTCTGTGCCTCAGTTCCCTCACCCGTGAAATGGAAATACAGCCCTGACTCTCAGAGTTGTCGTGAGAGATTAAATAAGATAATGTCAATAAAACACTTAGAAAAGTGACTGTCTTGGTACCTGGTAAACTTTCTTTCATCTAGAGGTGAAATTCTTCAAGACCAGAGAGAAGAGGCAGCCAGGGCAGACACAGACTCTTTATTTACGCACATGCTCTAGGCTTCACTGCAGCTTAGGACTAGACAGGCAGGCCCTAGGGGCTAGGACTGGAGATGAAGCTTTGCCCAGGGCTGAAGTTGGCCTGGGTAGAAGGGTGGGTCTTGGACAGGAAGGAGGGTTGGGTACAGGAAAGGGCTGTGTATTTGGAGGACAGCGAGTTGGCCAGCTGGGCTGAAGCCAAGAGCTCTCTCCAGTAGGAGTTTGTTGAGCACAAATGGGAAAGGAGGTCAGGGGAGGCAGTGGCAGACACTGAACCTAATAATAATAAATATTATTAGTAGTAATAAAAGCAAATGTTTAAGGAATATTTACCATGTGTCACACAATGTTCGAAGACTTTATGTGAACCACTCTTTTCATTATCCCAACAACCCTATGAGATATATGTACTATTAGTGTTCTCAAGTTCCCCTGGGGGACCAGAGCCCCAGAGAGATCAGAGTACTTGCCCTTGTCACACTGCTGGTAAGTGGCAGAGTTCTGACACTTGGCCACCCCAGCTTTGACACCTACTGCCTTTGGCCCATCTGTTTCCTGCCCAGGCGATGGCCCAAAGGCCGAAGCAGCTCGTGAGGCAGTGTGGTATGGGAGTAGAAAGGGAGGCTGTTGTCTGTGTTTCCAGCCCCAGCTCCACCTCTACCCTGGCTATATGACCTTGCATGTGTAGCTTCATCTCTTAGCCTCAGTTTCCTCATCTGTAAAGTGGGATCAAAAAGCCCTACCTTCCAGGATTATTACATGGATCAAATACTGATACCTGGGGCTTTCCTGGTGGCTCAGGCAGTAAAGAATCTGCCTGCAATGCCGGAGACCTGGGTTCGATATCTGGGTCAGGAAGATCCCCTGGAGAAGGTAATGGCAACCCACTCCAGTATTCTTGCCTGGAGAATTCCATGGACAGTGGAGCCTAGTGGGCTACAGTCTATGGGGTCGCAAAGAGTCGGACACAACTGACCAACTAACACTTTCACTTTTTCTTACACACTTTGCATGGAAAGCAGCACATGAGAACAGCTAAACACCCAGTGACTGTCTCCAGCCCTTACTCAGTGAGCCCAACTCTGCCGGACTCAGGAGGCAACCCCTGGCTTGTCAGAATGAGAACCCATGGAGTAAGGGGAGGAAGGGTCAGGAAGAGGAAGCATCCTTCTGTGCAGGGACCCTCTAATCTTGGGCCCCCACCTGCTGCAGAGAAGCAGAGAGTTATCAGCTGGAGCAGCGAGCAGGCACTGAGACAGGGTTACAAGCAAAGCCAGCCCTTTGGGTCCTCGAAGTGAGCTTGCCAGATGTACTCTTTGTTGGGCGATCCTCCTCCTTGCCAGCGGGGGAGCCACCCTCCTCCTCCAGGTCCACGCCAGCTTCCTTCCCTTGTTTCCCATCCCCACCCAAAGCAAACCGAGAGCAGCTGCAACCAGACCAGGCTTGGCATGCATGGCACGTGACCCTTCATGACCTCTGTAGCCATGGGAGCCCCTAGCTCTGCCGAAGTCTGGAACAAAGCATGCCCTGGACATCCGTCTTCCCCTGCCTCTCAGAGGGCAGAGAGGAGGGCCGTGACATCCTATGTGGCAGATGGGTGTGGAGGACTTTTCATGCCTTCATCCCCTGAATCCTTTCCTGTCCCTCCTGTGGCCCCAGCCCCTAAGGAATCCCACGAACTACCCCCTAGCCCCCCAGCAACAGTCTGTCCTCAACCCAGCAGCCAGACTGAGTCTTCTACAGTGCGAGTCAGATCATGTCACTCCTCTCAGAACCTTCCAGTGCCTGTCCCTCTTATTCAGAGGGAAAATCAGCCTCTATCAACTAGCAATATGACTTTCAGCAGGTCATGTCACTTTTCTGCTTTATTTCTGCGCATAGAAAATGCAAACACCTGCCTCATAGGATAATGAAAGTGTTAGTCACTCAGTCATCAACAACTCTGCAACCACGTAGACTGTAGCCTGCCAGGCTCCTCTGTCCACAGAACTCTCCAGGCAAGAATACTGGAATGGGTTGCTGTTTCCTTCTCCAGGGGGTCTTCTCCACCCAGGGACTGAACCCAAGTCTCCTGCATTTCTGGCAGATTCTTTACCGTCTGAGCCACCAGGGAAGCCCTTATCAGATAATAGAAAGTGTTAAATGCATTAACAGAGGTAACTGCTTGCAATAACATATTACTTGGGGTATGTGCTAAATAAACATTAGCTTTATCATTAATGCTATTATAGTAGCCAACAGGGTCTTACACAATCTGCTTTCTACCTGGTTCCCTCTGCTGCAGCCACACTGCAATTCCTTCAGAACCAGGCACACTTCCCATTCCAGGGCCTTTGCACCTGAAACACTTACCTTTCCACAGATGATGCCTTCAGGCTCTCCTTGACCACTTTGTTTAATATCCAAACCGCCCCACCCACCCCTCACCCCATTGCTCCGTTTGCTTTATTTTCCAGGTACTTTGCAAGTATTTCTTTCTAAATTATTTACTGTCTGCCTCCCCACTACACACACTCAAGTATAAGCTCCATGGGAACAGGGATTTGTGTCTCTCTTGTCCACATCTCTGTCCCCAACACTCAGAACATTGCCTGGCACAGGTGGGAGTGCAGTGGTTATTTGTTGAATCAATGAACGTTTCTTCTTAGCAGCCCCAAGAGACAGATACCCGTGGCCTCATTTTGTAGAGGAGCTTTGAAGGGAAGACTCTGCAAGACTGGGAGCCGGCTGGAGGCTGTGGCTTGAGGGATAGGGATTGTTTGCCTCCAGAGCCCCATCCTCTCCCTGCCCATGTGTCTAGTGACCATCGGTCTGCTACCCTCACCGAATCCCTGGCACAGTGCTTTGCTCTGAGTGAGGAGGGGTGTCTAGAAGTGTCATGAAGCCCAGAAAGTATTTATCTTCGTCAGCTCAGGCAAATACCATAGATTGAGTAAACAGTCTGTTACACTGTTAAACCCTTCTGCTCAACAACAGAAATTTATTTTCCTTGGAGGCTGAAAGTCTGAGATCAGGTGCTGACATAAGCAGGTTCTTTCTGAGAAGGACTCTCTTCCTGGCTTGCCAACGGCTGCCTTCTCACTATGTTCTCAAGGGGTCAAGTGGAAGAGCAAATGCTTTGTCTTAATAGGGTTGGATTATGGCCCCACTTCTTGACCTCATGTAACCTTAACTACCATCTAAAGACCCTATCTCCGGGGACTGCCTTGGTAGTCCGGTGGTTAAGAGTCCACCTTCCAACGCAGGAGCTGCAGGTTTGATCCCTGGTTGGGATTGGAGAGCTAGGATCCCACATGCCTTGGGACCAAAAATTCAAAACATAAAACAGAAGCAATATTGTAACAGATTTAATAGAAACTTTAAAAATGGTCCACATCAAAGAAAAATCTTTAAAAAAAGATAAGACCTCATCTCCAGATATAGTCACATTGGGGGTTAGAGCTTCAACTTATGAATCTGGGGGAACACAGTTCATTCCATAACAGTGTTTCAGTAACCACTGAAAGGAGAGAAGGGTCCCTAAGAGGCGTCCCTGTGTCCCCTGCCTCCCATTTTTCTGTGGGTGACAGGAGGAAGATGTGTCACTCAGTCCAGTCCTGGCTTTTCTTCATATTGGCAGAGTGAGGAGCACAGTCTCATCTGATCCTCACAATAACCAGATGAGGTCCATGTTATCACTCCTATTCTACAGGTGAATAAACTGAGGCTCAGAGAGGCAAGCTTACTTGGTCTAGCCCCTCCCCACCCCAGGCTGAGAAATGACATGTCTGTGTTCTTATCTATTCTGAATTTCCTTTGAAACTGTCAGGGGACATCCCTCTTTGTCCCACTGAAGGACCATGACATGCCCTCCAGACAGGAGTGAGCACCCAGGGTGTATCATTGGTGCTAAATGCCAAGTGCCCAGGCCGGTCAGCACATACAGGAGGCGCTCTGGTGGGCTGGGCTGGTCACCAACGGTGAGACAGTTTCAGCCAGGTGAAGACAGAGAGGGCGGGCATTCCTGGGAAAACTATGTGGTCTCTTTCGCAGGATGATGCTAGACAGAGTGAGGCAGGAGGCAGGGAGCTTAGTGTTCATGGGGCCAAGAGGCTAAAGGGCAGAAGTGGCAGGAAGGCTGAGGAGGTGGGCAGGGGTCAGGTGCTGCGGGGCCCAGAACGTGTCCACTGTTCTGCAGACGGTGGTATTCGTGTGTTCTTCCTCCACTGGGGGCGGGCAGGGTGAGTCGGCTTTAGCAGGATGTCACCTCTGAGGTCCACAGCTGGCCTCAGTGTCTGGCCGGGCCAAGAGGGGTCTGTGCAAATAAAGAACATGGTTGGGGTGGGGTGCACAGTGATGGACAGAGCTGAGCTCCTTTCCTGGGAGAGGTGAGACGGCAGCCGTCGGCAATCGGAGCGACCCTCCCACTGCAGCTGTGGCCTTGGAGGGTCACTATGGCTGGTGGCACCTTCAGAGATTCACCAGCCACTTTTCGAGTCCCTCCCAAGAGGGTGTGTCTAAGCAGGGGTGTGCTAGTGAATGTTTAATCACTTGCTCTCTTGGGGGTGGGCTGGGGTGGAGCCCTTGATGTTTCGTAGCATTTGATGATTTCCATGGTGGAAATATTCCCACTCTGACTGACATCAGCTACCGGTACCACGTCGCCTAACTCAGAGCAGGGGAGAGGCACGCTGTTTGCCGTCATGAGCTCCTCTGAGCAGTGTTTCCAGCTCCCCCTAGTCCCATGGCTCCAACAGCGGCATTCGTAGCTGCCCCAGGAGGATCAGGCTACCACTCTGGGCTCTCAGGTCCAACTGGATCTTCTCCTGGAGGGCACCTGGTGTCTTATCTGGTCATCAGTCCTGTGAGAGCCCCCTGGGTGGATGCAAGAGCTCCACCTGTGGGCATCAAAGTCAGAAACACCAAGGGCCTAGAGATCCGTGAGTAAAGTATTAGTCACTCAGTCATGTCCGACTCTTTGCAACCCCGTGGACTGTAGCCCACCAGGCTCCCCTGTCCATGGGATTCTCCAGGCAAGAACACTGGAGTGGGTGGCCATTCCATTCCCCAGGAGATTTTCCTGACCCGGGGATTGAACCCACGTCTCCTGCATTGGAGGTGGACTCTTTACTGTCTGAGCCACCAGAGAAGCCCTAAGTTAACCCCAAAGCCCAGAAGGAGGCCTTGGAACATCCAAGACCAAAGGCAAGACCGAAGGTGTCACATGTAGGCTGCAGGCCTGGCCTGACCAGCATGGTACCCCCATGCCATTTGATTGCCAGTCTTCAGGACCACTTGCCAAAAGACCCACCTTGGAATTGTGTGTCCTCCAGCCCATCTTCTGCCCCTCCTGGGGTAGACTCACAGGGCTGAAGATACCTGAGGGGAAGGGCCACAGATACCCCCCTGTGCCAAAGGTGGCAGCTCAGGGGGCCAGAGGAGCCAGCTGTGGAGGCTGCCGGAGGCTGCCTGTGGGCCTCCCACCCATGCTTGTCCACTGGTGTGAGGGTGGGCTGCCTGTTGGTGGGGAGCTGGCCAGCTGAGGACTTTGCCTGGATGTGGCACGTGAGTTGGCAAGGATGAGCCTGAGTAGTGCCCCCATGGGCTCCCCACGTGAGCACAGACACCCCAAGGGTGCTCTTGGCATCCCGAGAAACCTTACCCCTTCTCTCCTGCTTGTCCCTTCTCCCCACCACCCACTATAGGTTTTTCATCATCAAAGAGAGCTTTCTTCTTTACTACTCTGAGAGCGAGAAAAAGAGCTTTGAAACCAATAAATACTTCAATATCCATCCCAAGGTGAGGGGCCTCTCCCCAGGACACAGGGCCGGAGGGCCCAGTGGGAACACCAGGGGACAGGATCCTCAAGGGGGAGGGTGCTCTCCACAAACCACCCTGGCCCCTTCCCAGGCTGTGGCCCTCCTGTGTCCCTCTGGGAGAGTTCTGGTCTGGCTTCTAGCCTCGAGCCTTTAGCAACACCTGGATATTGGCTGAAGGCTCCCAGAGGCCTTTGGTGATCTGGGCTGGGTGGAGGGTGGGGGCCACTGTTCTGGTTCTTTCTCAGGGTGTCATCCCTCTGGGTGGCTGCCTGGTGGAGGCCAAGGAAGAGCCCAGCATGCCCTACGCCATGAAAATCTCCCATCAGGATTTCCACGTGAGTAAGGCTCTCCCGCTTGGCCTGGACTCCACAGGGACAGAGCAGATTCCCTGGGATCCCAGGCTCCCTGGGGGCATCCCCTCCAGTGGGCTGGCCTGAGAAGAGTGTAGGTGACTTGGGGATACGGGTGAGAGCGCGGAGCAGGCCTGCAGAGGCCGAGTGGTGGCGCCCGGAGTGGCCCCTCTCAGGCACACCTGCGTCCTCTCTTCCTGGCAGGGGACCATCTTGCTGGCTGCCGAGTCGGAGTTTGAGCAGACCCAGTGGCTGGAGATGCTGCAGGAGTCTGGGAAGGTGTAAGTGCATCTGGGCAGGAAGGAGGGCAGCCTGAGGGTCTGGAAGGGGAAAGAGTGTGGGCTGGGCCAACCCTGACCTCCCTGCCTCTCAATTGGGACCCTGGTGGACACGGAGACACCCTGGGAGAGGGCAGGGTGGGGAGCACAGGGCTGGGGGGAGCTGGTTTGTGTGGGGAATGGAGACAGACCAGGTTTAGAGCATCTTTGGGGAGTCTTCTAAGTGAGATTCGAGCAAAGTGAGCTTTGCTTGTTTAGAGTCACAGGTGGCACACGTAGATGCCATTTGTCTCCTACTCTTGGGAGCAAATCCGGTGTCACTAGGAGAAGCTGGCAGCCTCCTGACACCCATCCCATATCCCCAGGTCCTAAGTTAATCCTAGCACAGACCAGTGGTTTGTAGATGAGAGCCCAGGTGCAGGAACCTGTAGCCCAACACAGCCCTTTTGCACACTGACCCCTGTCTCTGCCCCTGCCTATTCGCACTGGGCTGTGCTTTCCATTCCACAGATAATTCTGAATGGTGCCCTGGGCCAGGCCTTGTGGCAGGTGGTGGGCATTCAGTAGTCTAGAAAGCAGCCCAGGAAGCAATCTCTTTCCTTCTCCTAAAGTGCTATTGGCTCAGCCCCCGGTGGCCCACTTTGCAGCCTGGGCCAGCCTCTGGGGACTGTAATGGGTCAGTGTTGATGGCATGCCCAGAGTCACAGGGACCAGGATGGGATTCTGGAGGAGAAAGGATGATGAGGCCACATACGCACATTCTCTTTCTCTTCCAGCCTTCTGTTTTAACTGTTTTGTGTGTCTTCCTCTTCTCTCCTGTTCCATCTGCCCTCCCTCCCCAGGACTTGGAAGAATGCCCAGCTGGGAGAAGCCATGATCAAAAGCCTGGAGGCCCAGGGACTGCAGTTGGCCAAGGAGAAGCAGGAGTATTTAGGTTGGCTGAGGGATGGGCTGCAAACAGGCTCCCTGGTGATAGCATTTCAGGGCCGGGGGCTGCAGCCCAAGGTTTGGTGCAGGACTGAGGGAGCATGTCTTGGGTAGGGGCTTAGCAGGCTCCGAGGAGCCGGAGACCAGCCCGGAGCCTGGGGGGCTGTATGGCATGATACGAGTCCTCTGGGTCAGCATGACAGGAGGCAGGAGAGCCTAGTGGTTAGGAGCCTGAGCTCTGGACACAGCTTTGTCATTTATCCATCAGCTGTGTGGATCTTTAGGCAGCTCATCTTAAGCCTGTTTTCTCACCCTTAACCTGGAGACAAAATCAGCCCCCAACTTTTAGAGGTGGTGGAAATGCCTAGAAGCACTTATGTCAGGCGTGCAGCAAGGGCCCCACAAATGGAGAGGATGTTATTGTTCTATCCTGGGCCCCCAGACCCTGGACCTGGCCCCAGTTCTCACCCCCAACCCTCTTTAAGGTTCTAGGCCCATGCGCCCCTGATTGGCTAGTGGCTGTTGTTGTTCAGTTGTTAAGCTTGAGACCTCATGGACTGCAGCGCGCCAGTCTTCCCTGTCCTTGACTGTCTCCTGGAGTTTGCTCAAACTCATGTCCATTGAGTAGATGATGCCATGCAACCATCTCATCCTCTGTCGCCCCCTTCTCCTCCTCCCTCAGTTCTTCCCGGCATCAGGGTCTTTTCCAACGAGATAAGCTAGCAGGCATGCTCTGTTTGAGAAAGAAGACAGTGAGTCTGGGAGGTTGGCCCTTTGCCTGGGACCCTCTCCCTTGCTGCCTCCTTAAATGTATGGGGACCAGAGCACTGACTCCCCTCTGCCTGCTCTAGACACCCTCTGCCCCCAGGACCTGCCTTGCCTCACTAGCCAGACGTCAGTGCAAAGGTTAACAACACCCTGGGGGTTCAGAGACCCACTTGAGCTTCCAAAGATGAGCTGTCCTTGTCTTGTGAATGCACAATGCAGGGTCAGTGCCAGGACAGGAGGGCAGCAGATCAGGCCAGCACAGAGTTTGCAGCCAGAGGAGCTGGCCCCTCCCCCCGCTGGCCCAGGGCCCAGCAGTGCCAGCCTCATCCTTGGAAGGAGCTGGGGGCGATGGAGGCGATCACAGGCAGTGACCTCTCAGGACTGGATCTGCAGTGAGCATCTCGTGAGAGTATGTATGCTTGCTTTGGCAGACAAACTGATGGAAGAGACCGAAGAACTCTGCCTTCAGAGGGAGCAGAGAGAGGTAGGGGCACTTTGAGGCCACTCCCCACCGCCTCCCGCTCTGTGGGCCCTTTCACAGCCGCCATGCGCTGGCCCGTGTTCCTGGCATTAGGGAAGGGTGTAGGGGAGACGGATTCTCAGACAACCTACTGGGAAATCAGACGGGCAGAGCAGGGAAGCCACTGAGATGACAGTGCTTTGGATTTGCTGTCGCTTTTTGGCAAGAAGTGTGTTTCTCCTTACCAATCCCCAGGGAGGAAAGTCAAAAGAGTAGGTGATCACTTTCTAAAGAAAGAACCATTCAGAAATTTTATAAGCTATGTCAGGAGGCAACGAGCTTCTTGTCGCTACTGATATTCATAGCAGGCTGAGGTGGCCTTTTTTATCCACAGAGGGACTTCTGGCCCCATAAAGGTGACTAGGTTGGAAGATATCAGAGTTTCCTTCATCCTCTAAATGTTAACATACAAGTATTAAGGAGACCAGTCATTGGCCGGAGGCGGCCTGTGGGGTGAAGGAGACACTTGCCTCATTTGAAGGCCAGGGCTGCTGAAGTCCACGCTATTTGGGATCTCCATGAAGCCATGGGCCTTGCATGTTCTGAGCAGTCATGACCACCCGTGAAGGGCAGGCTAGGGTAATGGTTACCAGTGCTGACTTGGAGCCAGACTGCCTGTGTCTGGATTGGACCTTCACTGCTTCTGACTGTGTGACCTTGGGCAAGTTACCCCACCTCTCTGAACATTAATAGCCTTATGTGAAAAGTGAGGATAAGAATAGAACCCATCTCATCAGGTATATTTTGAGGATTAAGTGAGATGTTATATATAAAGTGCTTAGCACAGAGTACATGCTTAATGAACATATGTGTTTGTTAGTATTACAATCGTTAACTGCGAGTCCATCCTACAATTGAACTGCCTGAGCTCCAGGCTGCAGAGTGGCATGCCCTGACGCGCCCACAGAGGGAGGGCCTGATTTAGTCCACTTCTCTTTGCCTGGTCCCTGTTGCTTATCTCTCCTGGGCAAGTTCAGGGCTGGGCCTGTCTGCCTGGGCTCAGTGCCTGCTTCGCTGACTTGATTCTCACAAACCTCTCACCCTTCCCAACCACCCTCCCTGGGCTTGGGAACAGACCTGACAGTCAAGAAGCATATCAGGGCAAAAAACAAAAAAGCATCATGACACTGCTGCACCCTGAATACTCCCGGGGTCTGGCAGAGCACCTGGCCTAGGATGGGTGCTCGATAATGTTGTGGAATGACTTAATATTTTTGATTCTTATCATTTTACCTTGCATCTTGATTTTCAACCTGTAGGACAGTCCACCCTTATTTTTCTTCTTCCAAAATGTTATCAGAAATTCTTGCCCATTTTTTCTTCCAGCTGGACTTCAGTATCATTTTTGACAATTACAAAAACCCAGCCAACCAAACAACCAGAGGAGGAAATCTACTGAGGATCTATATTAGGATCACATGGATTTGAGGACTGGCTTGGTGACGGCATTGACAAACTTCTCCCCCCCGGCCACATGTGGGCCCCTGGGATCAGGCTCTCAGATGGGTCCCTCCTGTATTAGAGTGTGGGCATTTTCTCCAGACTGTTCTGCACATTTTGAAAAGTGAGAAGTGGTAGATTGTCAGCAACTTAAAGGGAGGCAATTTAGGAAGCCAGGGGATGGGATGGAGTGACAGATACAGCCACTGGCAGGGGGAGACAGACTTATCCATCAGAGAGGCTAAATCTGGGGCAGCAGTCAGCCCGAGGAAAATTTAGACACTCTATCTAGGTCTTTAGCCAGGAAATGAGGCCAGCAGAGACCCACTGCTCACAGGCCTCGCTTAAAGTCGTAGCACGCTGAAGGAGGGAGGCCGGCCAGCTGTGAATTTCCTGGGTTTTGAGTACAAATGTGAGTGAGACTCACTTGAGTCCAGCTGGTGCCCCGGTGAAGGCTGCCCTGGGCTGGCAGGAGGGAGAGGAGTGTGTTCAAGTTCACATTTCAGGGTCAGCTGTGTGCTCTGGATGGAGAATAGAACTCACTGAGTCATTCTGTCGAGGGTTTCCCTTCCTTACCTTGTTCATCTATATTATGGATCCACTTGTCACCTTCTCCTTTCCCATCTGCATTCAGGTCACAGAGATGCTCTGGGAGGGCCTTGTGTGAGCCACTTAGAAAGGCATGTGGTACCCTGGCCCAGTGATAAGTTGAAGATTCTCTGATCTTTAGGAGGTAGCTTGGTTTAAAAGGAGACACAGGGTCTGGTACCAATCTATCACTGACTGTGTGACCGTGGGCACATTAGTCTCTATGTTGCCCCAGTAAGGGTGATGGCTGTGCCTGGCTGGCTCCCAGGCTGCTGTGGGGCTCATCGAAATAGAAGGCAGGAGGTGCTTTGTTGACCGGTAAGGCCAGCGCTGATGGGCGCTGTGTGATAGGATAGCTCTGACATCCTCCGCGTAGTAGAAAGGGCCAGGAACTCAAGGGGCACTAGCTGAGAGTTCAAGGGGCACCATCCTGGGCTCTTCTGCCCTGAGATCAGAAGATAATACCTCTGGGACTTCCCCGGTGGCCCAGTGGTTAAGGTTCTGCACTTTCATTGCAAAGGGTGTGGGTTCAATACCTGGTCCGTGAAGCTCTGCATGCCACGTGGAACAGCCAAAACCAAAATGAAACAAGGTTCTGCACTCCTCCCGAAGACAGTGCCCTTCCTCCGGCGCAGGTCCCTCAGGTGTCCCTGGCTCCTCTGGGCGTGGCCTCATCACTCCTGTCCCCTGGGGGAGGGCAGCTGGCCTACCTCTCCTCTTCTGATTGAACTGTGAGAGCTCACCCTTGCACATGGGCAGGCACATGGGAAATCAGAAATGCCCAGGACCCTTCAGGCAGGCTTCTTGCCATATGGAGTGCTCCCAGTCAGAGCCCAGGCTCTCGGAGCTGGAAAGGACCTCTCCCTTTCAGGTGAGATTCCTCAAGTGACCTCCCTGATGGATGTTGATTCTGATTCTGTCACGGGCAGCTTTGGAGGTGTCCTTTGCATTACTGTTCCATTATTTGAAAGCTCTTCTTTCCATGGAACTGGAATCTGCTTTCTACCGACTTCTTTCCAACCTCATACTTTGGCAACTTAAGCAAGTCTAACAGTCTCTGACAGGAGCGCGATGTGGTGGACGAAGACTTCAGCTGCCGTGGGTCTGAGCTGCCTGCAGCCTGTGGCTGGAGGCCTCCAAAGACTTGTACCAGCTTGGGCTGCATGAATAGGAGGTTCTAGCTGCTTCAGGTTTATAGCCTGTGTATACCACTCCGATTAGCATTCTTAGGCTACACTTGGACATCATTTAAGAATCACCTGCATGAAATGGAAGGTGGGAAAGAAGTGAGCATCCAGGAAGAAGATTCTCTTTCTTTTTGCTCTTCTAATACAGACCTTTCCCGCATAATGGTAGAAGTCATGCTCTTTGTAGGAAGCTTGGAAAATGTGAAGAAGAAAACAAATTTTACCTTTAACCCTACAACTTCCTAGACAATTACTAGTCAATTCAGCATTTTTCCTTTGTCTTTGTTCCTGTAGGTTATTCTTATATATATTTAAAGCCTAATAGTCATATCAGATACTCAGTTTTATGGCCTTTTTCATATCTTTCATTTAACCTTCATTAACACTATACCTTCAGCAATTTTCCATGTCATTCAACATTTTTTGGAAACATCAGTTTTAATGACCAAGCACTGATTCATCATATGTGATGTTCGTTAATCTTCTACTTTTGGACATCTAGGCTGTTTTCACTATTATAAGTTATGCCACAGTGAACATCTTTGTATAGAAATCTTGGTCTACTTTTCTAATTATTTCCGTAGGATAGATTCCTATAGGTAGAGTTACTGACTCAAAGCGCAAGAACTTTTAGACCTTCTGATGCATATGGCCAAACTGCTTTTTAAAAATATGTACCTATTGACACTCCCACCAGCAGTGTATGGACATTTCCATGGGGTTTTAATAATTTACTTTCTCTCATTTTCAACTGTAAAAAGCTACCACAGAGTAATAGTAAGTAAAGGGAAATATTTGCAAGTTGGGGTATTGGAAAAAGGGGCTCTCCAGGCCAAGAGGCTGAGACTGTGGGAGGTTGTCCTCCAGCCAGGTCCTATCTGATCTGTTCTGAAGCAGCAAAAGCCAGGTGCCCAGAAGAGCCAAGTGCCCTTGTGACTTCTCAGGTCTAAGCCCAGGGATGCCTCCAGCCTGTAACAGCCCTGCCGAAGCAGGTAGAGGCCACCAGAGAGAGGAAATATGAATCTGAGGCCACTTAAGCATTTATTGTCATTCACCTACCTATGTCAGCTACTGAGAACGTATGAAAACAGAGGCTTTCAAACTTTTTGAAGCTCTGAACTCTTCTTGCATTAAAAAGAGGGAGGTCTACAAGAATCAAATTTTAAATATATTTATATCATGTCTATATATGGCTGTATCCACTGGCATCACACACCACCCCAAAATACTAGTGGTTTTGAACAGCAAGGGTCTATTTCTCACTCAGCTACATGGCTCAGCGGGGGCTCTGCTCCATGCCTCCTCGCTTGAGGAAACCCAGGCTCATGGAGACTCCTCTGTTAGCTGCAGCACTGGCTGACATGGCAGGGAAGGGAACGCAGCGTGTCACGCCCTGTCTGTAGAAGGCGTCTGCCTGGAGGGACACACTTCTGGTCATATTCCACTGGCCTCGGCCAGGCCCATGGGCCCTCCCAACTTTGACAGGTGGACTGTGGCTGTGCAGTGTTCCACGAGGACATCAGAGCCCTGTGAGCGGCCCCAGGAGTGACCACTTATGAGCCACACCCCAAATGTCACGTAATAATTAGAAGGGGAAAACATAGCAACTTTTTGGGTAAGAAGCTTAGGGGTGAAGGACATAGGGTTTGGAATCGGACTCTTCCCTTTCCTTGGGTTTTATTCCTTCTCTGATTTTCCTCAAAGCCAAGGGAAATTTCCCCCTACAGGCAGCGCCCCCCACCCCACCTCCCTGGCGGGATTTCCATTATCCTTGAGAATAAAGTGTCTGGTGAAAAACGAGGGCGTAATTCAGAACTAGAAGATAAGAGAGAATGTGCATCTAGAAGTAATATCCTCCCACAGCATAAAATGTGGAGGGAAAAAACAGTTGCCACAGAATGCTTCTAACCACCCTTGGCTTGACGTGTACCCACCAATATGACCTGTTACTGAACCCCGGGAATACAGAACCCCTGGGGGAGCACCTGCTTGCTGGGAAAGGACTCATGCTTGCCAGTGGTCCTGAAGGAGCTGGTCCGGTTCCCTGGGCCAGCTAGTCCTGGGCTTTCTGGCTCACCTGTTCCCTTGGGGGTGAATCCAGGGGAAGCTGCCACCAAAGCTCATTGTTTCCTGGATGCCTTGAGAAAAAAGTCCTTATTCTTTGACTTTGGGGTCGAGAATGGCTTTTTTTGTTGCTTCAAACAGATGCCACTCCAGAGATCTTTAATGGAAATGTACACCCACACTTTTCACTCCAGGGCTTGGGGGTCAGCCCACACACCTTAGGGTGCGAGTGGCAGGAGCTGCCCAGCAGAGCAGACATCTAAACTTATCATAGTATGTTGTAGTATGCTCAGATGCTCAGTCGTGTCCGACTCTTTGCAACACCGTGGACTGTAGGCCCCCCAGGCTCCTCTGTCCATGGGATTTCCCAGGCAACAATACTGAAGCGGGTTGCTATTTCCTTCTCCAGGGGAGCTTCCCAACCCAGGGAATGAACCCATGTCTCTTATATCTCCTGCATTAGCAGATTCTTTACCAAATATCCAGTCATAAGAGGGCTTCCCAGGTGGCACCAGTGGTAAAGAACCCACCTACCAATACAGGAGGCTAAGAAACACCAGTTCAGTCCCTGGGTGGGGAAGATTCCCTGGAGGAGGGTATGGCAACCCACTCCAGTACTCTTGCCTGGAGAATCCCAGGGACAGAGGAACCTGGCAGGCTATAGTCCATAGGGTCACAGAGAGTCTGACATAAGTAAAGCGGCTAGGATGCATGCACGCCAGTCATAAAAACTAATGTTGGTATAATTTTGAAACCCTGCCCTCAGCATGCTAAGTGTGTTTTGGTTTTGTTTGTTTATTGTTAAATTTTTTATTGCAGTATAGTTGATTTATAATGTTGTTTTAGTGTTGGGCGTACAACAAAAGTGATTCAATTATATATATGTTATTCTTTTGTCAAGGGTGTTGTAAATGAGCCCAGAGCATCACAAATCTTGATTTCACTGAGACTGTGTGTCACTGAGTGAGAACAGGACTCCTCAGGGCTTAATTCTAAGTCTGGTACAGCTTGTACTGAATCCCAGGGTGTCCTCTGGGTTAGAGCGGGGGTTCCTGACCACAGGGTCCCTTTGCTGTCTCTGACTCTTTTCTTCTTCTCTGATTCTCTTCAGGCTCTTGAGCGCCTGAACCAGGTGCTGGAGGCTGAGAAGCAGCAATTTGAGGAGGTGGTACAGGAGCTGAGGATGGAGCAGGAACAGATCAAGAGGTGGCCGTGGTGCCCTGGTGGGGCGGGGGTTGGGGGAGGAAGGTGTGCCCAGGCTAGGACGTGTTAGGACCCGTGTGTCTCGCCATGCTGGTGAGGCCTCCCCCCAGGAGATCCTCACTGGTCAGTGACTTAGTTTGGACCCATCCTCCCAAAGCTCCAGGCCTTGGGGGGCCTAGAAAAAGCCATAGACCCCACACCAAGGGGTCAGTTCTGCCCGTTGGAGTGTGAGGCATGGGCAGGTTGTACAGACATCTCCACCAGCAGCGAGGCCCTCCTGCTCAGTCACACCTCCCTTATCCCGGGGCTGACAGGATAGGCTGGTCTGGAGGTGCCACTGGCCAAGACTCCCCCTCAACATTCCCTGTCTTTTATGCACTATCTCTTCACATTCTGGCTAATGATGCCTGTCCTTTGGGATTTTTTTTGTCTGTGTATGGTTTGCAAACCCAGTTGCACATTATAATCATCTAAGAGGATTATTAGGGCTTCCCCCATGGCTCAGCAGGTAAAGAATCTGCCTGCAATGCAGGAGACATAGGAAACATAGGTTTGATCCCTGGGTTGAGAAGATCCCCTGGAGGAGGAAATGGCAACCCATTCCAGTATTCTTGCCTGAAAAATTTCAAGGACAAAGGAGCCTGGGAGACAATAGTCCATGGGGTTGCAAGGAGTCAGATACAACTTAGCAACTAGACAGCACACACAAGAGGATTATTAATAGAGTCTGCTGAAGGTAGAACCCAGAAATCTGTATTTTAAAAAGCTTTCCAGGTCATTCTGATGTAGCTGATCTGTAAATTTGGAGACAACTGCTCTGGGTACTGTTGGTGGTTTTGGTTGTAGTCACCATCACTATCAACCATGACCACTACTGATTATCAGTGATAGCTCAGAAGGATTTTTCTTGTAACAATCTTATAAAAGAAAGTCACTGGACATGTAGTTTAGAGCAGGAGAAGCTCAGGGAAACTCACTAGCTAATAGCCAGCTAATTCTGGAAGTAAAATACTTCCAGAATTGTGCCAGACTCTGGAATGGAAGATAAGTCTCCTCTCTTGAGGATCTGGTTGGGAAAACCAGACTCAGACCCAGGAAATATCAACAATACTTCCCATAATGTACAAACAGGTGCTCAAAGCCATAGAACAGACTCCCTACCTAAGATATATATATCTGAGGAATTAAGATACATGTATTGTATGATCCCTGTGGGCTTCAACAGGTTAGATTGAACTGGGCTTGAGGGGTGGTATGAGTCTGGAAATTGGGCAGAAAGGAAAAACATACCAAAGCAGGGAGGAAGGGGACCCAGGCTTGTTAAGAAGCAGCAAGGAGTTTGTCACCCCAGAGAGGGGCCTCAGCCACGTCCCACGTCAAGGTGAGTAGGTTCTAGCAAGAGCTGTCCTGGGAAGACAGGGAGTGAGGCTTTCCTTTCTCTAGGTCTCCTCTCTGCCCTTGGGGTGGTCCTAGATTTACTCTGACAGAGTCATATGCACCTGGAGCAGGTGACTTCAGCCTCACTTGGCTGGGATCTCCTTCATTCAGTCCAGGGCCCCTGAAGCTGCTGGCAGGACCCAGCCATGTGAGGAGCTAGCCCTCAGAGAGCCCTCTGAGCCGTATAGCGAGGTGTGGCAAAAGCCACACGGGGCCGGGAGGGGTGGGCACTGCCATACCCAACCTGCTGTCCCCACAGGGAGCTTGAGCTGACTGCAAGATGCCTCAAGGGTGTGGAGCAAGAGAAAAAGGAGCTGAGACACTTCACAGAGTCCTTACAGCAGACACTGGAGGTGAGGGGCCCCTGGCCGGATGGTTGCCTGGAAGGAGGCAGGCTGGTTGGATGGGCCACGTGGTGCAGTCTTTTTCCAACAGTGTTTCTCTAGAGGGTTATCTGCAAGGAAAACGGGGCATGAAGGGGTGCTGATCTAAAGGGTCTTGTCTCTGTGGACCACTGGGAACTCCAGCCAATTCGTGAGACCCAAAGCAGGACCCAGAAGGACAAATTCAAGTTTGCCTTTATGGTGACTATGGCCTTAAGAAATCCGCTGTCTTCAGTGTTTATATTTTTATACCAGATGGAGGATTGATTAGGGATTGATTGGGGGCAGGGTGACCCACCACTTCCTTCCTGTGACTAATTCACTTAGATGCTCTGGGGTGAAATTGAGCAGGAGGGAAAATCCATTTGATTCCACAGAAGTTGTAAGGAAGGAGGAGGTGGCATGTGTCAAGGATAGAGTGCAACCACTTTAGCATGGCATCCAAGTGCCCACTCCAGCCCCAGCCTCTCCTCCCCTGCTGTCCCCTCTCCTGCTGCCCCTCCCAGCACAATGATATCCCAACCCCAACTTCAGACCACTGAGCAGACATGCCCCGAGGAAGCCATACCTTTCATCCTCCCCATCCTTGCCCTCACTGTTCCTTCTGCCCAGACTGTGCTCTGCCCTCTTCTCTGCCTGGAGAATTCGCTCATCTTTCTAAGACTTGGTCTGAGTACCACGTTAGTCAAGACTTCCTGACTGTTCTGGGGGAGGGATTTGCTCTGAGCTCTGGGTCCCCACATCACTTAGTGCATCTGTGAATGCACTTGACATGTGAAGTTGTGTCTTCCCAATGGGGGGTATCACTAGACTGTGTCTTAAGTTCCTTCCAAGTCCAGTGCCTTGAGTGAGCCGGGCATGTTGTGGGGGATCCGTGATGGTTACAAAATTCAAGACTTGTAGACTGCAAGGTTTCTAGTCTCTCTTGACTGATGGGGCTTTGTTAGTGGCGTCTTTTATTTGTTTATCTTTCCCTGTCCACATCACAGGAGGTGGTTCTTATGGGCAGTTTCAACTCTAAAATTTCTGAGTAGTACAAGATCCCAGTCTGATTCGTGGGGAGAATGTCTAAGTCTGCTCTTGGGCTGGCTCCTGCTGGGTGTTTTTCATGTGAGCCCAACACACTCCCTCACTTGTCCCTAGAGGAACAAGCACTCAGAACCTCGTGGCGCCCTTGGGCCTTGGGTCCCCATTATAGTAGATGCCGCGTCCCCTGGAAGCCATGCTGGGCTCTTCCCTGACTCCCTCGATGTAGGAGTAGCCTTGCCTCAGTGGGAGGAGGGAGATCCTAGTTGACCTTTTACCTCAAGGGATGAATGAAGACATTTCAAGTGTCCCTCAGAAGATTCAGTAAGGAGGGCCTCACTGGACAGAATTGAAAAGCAGGTAAAGGCAGAGAACCTGACTTAGGCTCCTTCACTTCCTTTCCTCCCTCGTGCCAGGAGCTCTCCATAGAGAAGAAAAAGACCCTGGAGATGCTGGAGGAGAATGAGAACCAGCTGCAGACACTGGCCAATCAAAGCGAGCAGCTGTCTCCCAACGGGGGTCTCCATAGTAACCTGAGGCAGATCGAGGAGAAGATGCAGCAGCTCTTGGAGGAGAAGCTCCTGGCGGAGAAGCGGTGAGGGAGCCCTAAAGCCCTGAGCCCACGGGGGTAGCTCTCCTTGAACTGAACACCTGGGCCCTTGGGTTCCGGTTGGCCTTGATCTAATGGAACACTCACTTCCTTTTGCCTAGGTCTCAGGTTCCCCACCAGGCAAGTGGGAAGCAATCCTTCCCTATCCTAAGCTAAATTGAAATGGTGTGATCCGTACAGTCAGTCATTAGGCCCGTCTGACAGACATTAGGCTGGACAGGTCCTCCCAGCTGCTTTTTACTGATGAGGAGTCTGAGGCTTGGAGGAACTTCCTGAGCTCACAGAACTAGCGAGACCTGGACCCAGGACTCCCTGCACTGACCACATCACTCCCATTACCATCGGGGCAGAGGGGCAGGACCCAGCCCAGCTCTGGCACTCAGCAAGTAGGGTCTCTGGGTTTCTCTAGCCAGCTCCCTGTGCAGGGCCGCCCTCTCACCGGATGCCCCCTTGGCGAGGATGCCCTCTTGGTGAGCGGAACCCTGAGTGAGCACCTCTCTCCGGGGGGACAGGATGAAGGAGAACGAGGAGCGCTCCAGGGCCCTGGAGGAGGAGCGGGAGTTCTACTCCAGCCAGTCCCAGGCGCTGCAAAGCTCGCTGCAGGAGCTGACGGTGGAGAAGCAGCAGGCAGAGCGTGAGCTCAAGGTGCTGGGCTACTGGGAGTGGTTGATGCTCAGCAAGGCGCGGGCCCTCCCCTCACCTGGAAGCTTACTTCCCTCACGTCCCTGCCCTCATCAGGCAACTTCCTGTATTATTCCTGCCAATCTGACCGGCCAAGCATGGGCAGTGCAGCCGCCCTGAGGCAAAGCCTGCCACATGGTATGCGGCATCATTGTAGACACCGGCCCAGTGCAGGGGCCGAGTCCAGGCCATCGGGTTGAGGGTATAAGACACCAAGCAGAATGTAGTCACTTCCACCCAAGTCCAGAGGCAAGAAAGCCCGCTTGAGCCAGGGGTGATCAGAGAAGGCCTCCCAGGGGCTGGCAGCTGCACCCCGCCTCCCAGGACCCACTTCCCTCTCCTCACCTTTGCCCTCAGGCTGAGGTGAAGGTCCGCATGGACCTGGAGAGGCGTCTGAGGGAGGCAGAAGGGGCCTTGCGAAGCCTGGAACAAGGGCTCAACTCCAAGGTGCGGAACAAGGAGAAGGAGGAGAGGATGCGGGCTGACGTGAGCCACCTGAAGAGTAAGCCCTGCCCTCAGTACCAGCCCAGCCCTAGAGCTCTGCAGGGCCCTCCAGGCCCGGCGGAGCTGGGAAAGGGGCCAGGGTGCACACGTGGGGCCTGGTGTGCACCGGTGACCCACAGGTGTGGATGGAGTTTCTTCTCCAGACACCTGCCTTCCGGCATCTTCTCGGCATGACTGCCTTTGGCTCTTGGATCTGGGCTGGGGGAAGGAAAGCCTGTGGTTCTTCCCCCTGCAGCAGGTGACTCCAGTCTCCCAAAGGATGGGGTCAGGGTATTTCCCTCTGGAGCCCACCAGGATCCTGGGAAGGGGAGGGGCGGCCGGGAGGGGAGAGTGCAGTGGAACTGTGGCCGCAGGGTTCTTTGAAGAGTGTATCCGGAATGCGGAGCTGGAGGCCAAGATGCCGGTCATCATGAAGAACTCCGTGTACATCCACAAGGCGGCCACTCGCCGCATCAAGAGCTGCCGCTTCCACAGGCGCCGCTCCAGCACCTCCTGGAATGATGGTGGGTGTGGCAGCCCCCAGGCACCGGTGGGAGGGATGCTCAGGGCTGTGAGTGACAAAGGGCAGGAAGAAGACAGGGTGGGGAGGTGGGGAGGCTGACCCAGCCCTGAGGTCAGACAGTGTGCCCTGAGCCCTTGTTGCCCCAGCCTTCCGCTTCTCCCAGGGTCACGGGAGCCCATGGACCAGCATGGGGAGGATGGGGAACAGGGGGGTGAGCTGGGGGTTGGGGACAGGGCTGTGTCCCAGTGGAAGGCAGGCTGTTCACGGCCGGGCCCATGGGGGCTACCTTCTCCCCAGTGAAGCCATCCCAGTCCTTCATGACCTCCCAGCTGGAAGCCAACAACATGGAGGAGCTGAAGGAGGTGGCCAAGCGGCTCAGCAGGGACCAGCGCTTCCGAGAATCCATCTACCACATCATGGCCACCCAGCCTGGAGCCCCCTCCGCGCTTCCCCGGGGGGGAAAGTGATGGGCACCCCTCCCCTGGCTCCAAGGCCTTCCTCACTGGGGGCAGAGGGGTGGCAGGGGGAGGCCTAATTCCACCTGGTTCCTCTCTGCCAGAGTCCACCTGGGGAACCCAGCTTCACCCTCAGAGGACAGGGGTGCCACCCCGTCACCCTCACCCCAGACCCCACCCTTGTGTCCAGGCCACCCCGTGCAGGCTCAAGCTGGGTGCCGCCTGGTAAAGTGAAGGGAAGGCCGGATTGTGTGGAGAGCCTTTTCTGACTAGGGGAGTGGGGTGGGCAGGGCCCATGGCCCTCTGTCAGGCGCCTTGTACCTCTCTGTGACTCTGCCACCCTCCTTGACCCTGGCTTCCCCAGGGTTTCCCAGCCCTCCTTTGGCTTTTGAAACCCTCTGTCAAGGCCCCTTACGTCGACCACACTCTGGGGGAGAGAAGAAAGGGACCTGGCACACTTCCGGGCTGGTGGCCCGCCACAGTCTCCACACGCACCTTTCCTGCGGTTGGGCCCTGGCTGTGGGGCCGTGCGCCCACCCCTCTCCTCAGGTGAACTCACCCACCTGCAGCCTCAGCACCCTCAAGGAAGACTTGACTCCCCCCGACCCCCACATCCCTTCCATTATGCGTCCTGAGGGCCCTGGGCTGGAGCTGCAGCCAACAGCCGTACTGAAGTCTGCCCCAGAGGGCAGGTCAGGGAGTGGAGGAAGGCGGCCGGGCTCCTGCAACATCCACTCCCGGTCAGGCAGGGAGGCGGCTCCCTCAGCTGCCATGGCCCAGCTGGTCAGCGGGGTCCGGAGGTTTGCCTCTCAGCTGCCCCCCTCGGATCACCTTGCCTCCTCTCCCTGCAGAGGCTTTACTCCAAACATCTGCGACCTCGAGCCCTGGAAGCTGGGGGCTTGGGCCTGTAGGAAGGCTTGCAGCCATTGGTTGGCCCAATGTCATCAGGGGTGAAGCTGGAACATCCGTCTGCAGCTTTTGTGGGAGACACTGCCCTCCAGGGGGGGACACTGAGGACTGCGTGTCTCTCATTCATGGACAGACCATCTGCCCGGCATCCTCTCCATCCGGACCTTCTGTCCCAAACTGCCTGAGTCTGTTAGCCTCTGCCCAAAAGGAGTCCCCATGGATCAAGGTGCTCAGGGATGCTGCTGGTACTGAAGGTGCTGGTCCTGCGGTGCTCGGAAAACGGAGCCCAGTCAGAGGATGGACAAATGGCTGCAGGGCAGGGGCCTGTGGCCTGCTCTGTGGGGAAAGGAATCTACTGACTCAAAACACCGGTGTGTCTACTGCTAGGCCAGCCAAGGCCAGGAGGGCTGCGCTGCTCTGCGGTCAGGGCTGCTGGGAAAACGAACCTCAAGGAAGGTCCCTTCTCCGTGGTGGGCGGGCTTCAGCAGTCTCTTCCAAGCCGAGGTGGGAGCAGGGGTGCGAGAGTTTCAGAGTCAATGCATCTGAAAGGCATAAGTCTCCATGTAAAAGCTTTAAACACGTAGGAACCTGCATAAACCTGGAACCCACTGATCTATCATGTATGCAAGACGGACTTTGAAATGAGGACGATTTATCAACCAAGATTACTATTTTATCCTTTGTTTTTAAAGAAGCAAGTTAATAATGGTTTGCTCTTGGAGAGAGATTTTTTTTCAAATGCACTTCCCCTCCTGGGCAAACTGTTAACCAGAGAGGAAAGTGCTTTTTCATGCATATTCACCAATCCCGAATTTCTTTCCTCCTAGCTCACTCTGTACTTTCCATGCCTCAGGCAAGTTTGGGTTATCTTCAAACAACTAATCAATCCACAAGTATTTATTTGTTATAAACTTACTCTGTACCTAGCACTGTAAATAGAAAGAGAGTAACATCTCTATGTGAAAATATGTAGGGGTAAAAATTACTTACTGGAAATATATTGATCTTTTTTTTTTTTTTTACAAAAGCAAAACCCTAATTCCTTGGTCAATTAAAAGCGTTTCCTGCAGTGTCACATTGTGGTCAATTGCTAGAGAGATGTTGCCCCCTGCAGGCTGAATTATGAATTATGGAACTGCCTGCTTGTGGTCATTTACACACACGTGTCCCTACTTAGGAAGGTTGCAGCTCCAGGGAGTGACTTCTTAATAAGTAACAAAAATCTTTGTTCCCACCATGAGGTCCTGGTTGTCACTATGTAACAAGGACTGTCAGCCGGATTTCCTTTTCTTTTTTTCTTAATTTTTATTTTTTGTAACACCAAAAACATTTTGTATTGGGGTATAGCTGATGAACAGAATTCCCTGGTAGCTACCCACTCCAGTATTCATGGGCTTCCCTGGTGCCTCAGATGGTAAAGAATCGACCTACAAGGCGGGAGACCTAGGTTTGATCCCTGGGTTAGGAAGATTCCCCTGGAGGAGGGCATGGCAACCCACTCCAGTATTCTTGCCTGGGGAATCCCCATGACAGAAGAACCTGGCGGGCTGCAGTCCATGGGGTCTCAAAGAGTCAGACATGACTGAAGTGACTAAGCACAGGCCAGCACATAGCTGATTAACAATGTTGTGGGAGTTTCAGGTGGACAGTGAAGGACTCAGCCATATATATACATGTATCCATTCTCCCTCAAACCCCTCCCCCATCCAGGCTATCAACCAGGTTTTCTTCTGACTTGAGCAGGACAGAAGGGACAGAGCTGACTGCTCCCGTGGGAATAGCCTCAGGCAGGCGAAGGGTACCTAGTTTGATAATTTACTCATTTTTTGGTGTCCCTATTGGAAACGGACCCTTTTACCTGCTCTGGTGCGGTGAGGTTTGTGGTTTTCTTTTGCATCATGTGAAGGAGGGCGAGAAATGGTGATAACTGGATTCTCCTCCTATTTGATTTATTCCCTCACTGGGGATGGATGAGCTATCATCATAACCCTTTTTGAAATATTTATTTATTTATTTACGTATTTTTGGCTGTGCTGGGTCTTCGTTGCTGCGAGGGCTTTCTCTAGTTGCTGAGAGCAAGGGCTCCTAGATGCAGCGCAGATTTCTCATTTCATTGGCTTCTTTTGTTGTGGAGCATGGGTTCTAGGGTGCATGGGCTTCAGTAATTGCAGCATGTGGGCTCAATAGTTGTGATTCTTGGGCTCTAGATCACAGGCCCGATAGTTATGGCACATGGACCTAGCTGCTCTGTGGTATGTGGGATCTTCCCGAACCAGGGATCAAACCCATGTTCCCTGCATTGGCAAGCAGATGCTCCACTACTGAGCTACCAGGGAAGCCCCATCGTAGCCCTTTATGTGTTGTTTCCCAGCATATTTATTAATGACTCCCCTTTTGCTGTTATGGGTTTCCCTGATAGCTCAGTTAGTAAAGAATCAGCCTTCAGTGCAGGAGACCCCAGTTCGATTCCTGGATCAGGAAGATCCGCTGGAGAAGGGATAGGCTACCCACTCCAGTATTCTTGGACTTCCCTTGTGGCTTAGCTGGTAAAGAATCCACCTGCAATGTGGGAGACCTGGATTTGATCCCAGGGTTGGGAAGATCCCCTGGAAGGCTACCCGCTCCAGTATTCTGGCCTGGAGAATTCTGTGGACTGTATAGTCTATGGGGTCGCCAACAGTTGGACATGACTGAGTGACTTTCACTTTTGCTGTTACATGTGTCCCACTTTGGATGGTAATGCCAAGGTCATCCTAGCTTTAGTGCTTTCCCCCAGGAAGATGTTAATAGATGAGGCAAGAGATCTGTAAAACGCTTGAGCTCTGACCCAGCCTCTGGGAAGGACCCAACTGCCTGAATCACTGACAGCTCCTGGAGCTCCTGTGGTCTAGCCCTGGTCTTTGGGCAGCCCTGATTCACTGCAGCTTCCCTGCCTGATCACCAAGTGTCACCCAGAGATAAAGCCATGGGACACACAGAATGCTGGACTGCACCGAAACATGGGTGGCAGTTGTAGGTAGAATTCACCACAAGGGGATGGAGTTTATTAAGACCTCCTACCCCCAGGATCCGGGGGCTTGGAGTGCTTCCTGAACTTTGCCTGAATATCTTTAACCCAGTAGGATGGAGAGGGAAGCTCTTTTCTGGGTCAGAGAAGTTAGTAGCAATGAGTGGAAGCCCAGGTCTAGGGAAAGGAAGGGGAGATGGGATATACAAAAAGTCAGGACAGCCAAACCTGTGGTGTTACACCACACCCATCCACACCCATGTGGATGTTTGAACAACCAGTTAGTTTCCCCTAGTTGCTTTGGATGTCTGGCAGTGAGCCTGTTTCCAAGTGGCAAGAATGAACAGATCCCACTGTCTCTGAATGGATGTCATTCTTGGGGGCATGCAGCCTATCTTGCCCAGCCCAGCATGACTTGGGCAACCTGTGGGTGCTCAGGTACCATCCACGTGGACCCCCAGTGAATTGTGATGGTGAAACAGAAACTTGCTCAAGCCCAGGGTGTGTCAGATTTGGTCTAATTCGAAGATAGTTAAGAAAGTCAGAAAGAGAAAAACAAGTATCAGATAAGATCACATTTATGTGGAATCTAGAATAATGGTACAGGTGAACATAATCACAAGGCAGAAATAGACAGATGTAGAGAACAAACTTCTGGACTCCAAAGTGGGAGGGGGTGGTGGTGCGGGATGAATTCGGAGACTGGGGTTGACATTCACTACTGTGTGTAAAATGGATAACAAATGAGAACCTACAGTACAGCTCAGGGAACTCTACTCAGTGCTCTGTTGTGACCTAAATGGGAAGGAAATCTAAAAGGGATGTATGTATACATATAGTTCCCTTGGAGAAGGGAATGACTACCTACTCCAGTATTCTTGCCTGGAAAATCCCCTGGACAGAAGAGCCCAGAGGGCTACTGTCCATGGGGTCACAATCAGACACAACTGGGAGCCTAACACTTCATAGCTGATTCACTTTGCTGTACAGCAGAAGCTAACACGACATTGTGAAGCAACTGTATGTACTCCAGTAAATAATAAAAACACTAAACAAAGGAGCTCTCAGCAGTTCCTAGAGACCCTTGTGCTTCTGCGTTAAGCGAGGACAAAGTTTCTCAGACCTCTGGGACGCAGCAAGTACTCTCCAAGCTCAGAAATCCTATGGCTTTAACTTTGGGGAGAAAGCTGCTGAATTCTCTCACCCCACCCCCGGGAACAGAGGTGAAGTGTGTCCTTTGCAAGGCTTTGGGAGAGGATATAGTGGTATCCTTTTGTTCTTGCCACTTGGAAACAGGTTCACTCCCAGACATCAAAAGCAGCTAGGAGAAATTGGTTCTTCAAACGTCCATGTGGGTGTGGATGGGTGTGGTATAACACTGTACGTTTGGCTGTCCTGACTCTCTGTATCTCATCTCCCCTTCCCTCCCCTAGACCTGGGCTTCCATTCATTGCTACCAACTTTTCTGACCCAGAATAGAGCTTCCCTATCCATCGTACTGGGTGAAAGATGTTCAGGCAAAGTTCAGGAAGCAGTCCAAGCCCCCAGATCCTGGGGGTAGGAGGTCTTAATAAACTCCGTCCCCTTGTGGTGAATTCTACCTACAACTGCCACCCTGTTTCAGTGCAGTCCAGCATTCTGTGTGTTCCATGCTTTATCTCTGGGTGACATTTGGTGATCAGGCAGGGAAGCTGCAGTGAATCAGCGCTGTCCAAAGGCCGGAGCTGGACCTCGGGGGCTCCAGGAGCTGTCTGGCAGTTGCAGAGCCAGTTCCATGCATTTGGGGCTCACACTCTCTGCCTTGCTTGCCTTGGAGGATCTGACACCTGCCTCTGGACCGAGAATCTTGCTATGAACAGACAACCTGCTCTGTTAGCCTGGCAAAAATTAGGACCTATGGGCCTTGGTGTGACACACAAGGAGAACCTTTCCTCTTGCAGAGCAGAGCCCTCATCACAAGCACTGGGGGAGGAACTTGTCCGCACTCTGCCTGCTTCTATCCAGGGGTTGGGGGCAGAGTAGGGGTTGGGGGGGGGTATTGTCTCACTGCTTACTGGCTCTGAAGCTTTTGATGTCACTATTTGAAATGTTTTTTGTATTTATGTATCTTTATTACATAGGAGATAAAACTCAAATCTCATGAGGCTGCTCAGAGCCCTTGGAGTTTTTTTTTTCTTTGTTAAAAGTAGGTATTAAAAAAACAACAACAACAAAACTAAGATCATGGCTTCCAGTTCCATCACTTAATAGCAAATAGAAGGGGGAAAGGTATACGCAGTGACAGACTTTATTTTCTTGGGCTCCAAAATCACTGCAGAGGGTGACTACAGCCATGAAATAAAAAGACGCTTGCTCCTTGGAAGAAAAGCTATGACCAACCTAGACAGCATATTAAAAAATGGAGACATTACTTTGCCAACAAAGGTCCATATAATCAAAGCTATGGTTTTTTCAGAAGTCATGTATGGATGTCAGAGTTGGACCATAAAGAAAGCTGAGCACCAAAGAACTGATACTTTAGAATTGTGGTTCTGGAGATGACTCTTGTGTCCCTCGGACTGTAAGGAGATCAAACCAGTCAATCCTAAAGGAAATCAGTCCTGAATACTGATTGGAAGGACTGATGCTAAAGCTGAAGCTCCAATACTTAGGCCACCTGATGCAAAGAACTGACTCATTGGAAAAGACCCTGATGCTGGGAAAGATTGAAGGCAGGAGAAGAAGGCAGAGAATGAGACGGTTAGATCACATTACCTACTTAACAGACATGATTTTGAGCAAACTCTGAGAGACAGTGGAGTACGGAAGAGCCTGGCATGCTGCAGTCCATGGAGCATGCAAAGAGTCAGACATGACTTAGTGACTGAACAACAATATTAAAAAATATTTATTTGGCCTAGGCCAGGTCTCAGTTGTGGCACGCAGGGAATCGTTAATCTTGGTTGCGGTGTGTAGGATCTTTAATTGCAGCATGTGGACTCTTAGTTGAGGCATGTGGGATCTAGTTCCCTGATCAGGGATCAAACCCAAGCCCCGTGCATTGGGAGCTCAGATTCTTACCCGCTGGGCAACCAGGTAGTCCCTCCCTCTCTTGCAGTTTGAAGTTCTATGATCTGAGAACTTGCAGCCTTGACATCGACAGAGACGCAGCTGCCACCAAAGGCCTGACCGAGAAGATGCAGTTCTCAGGAAAGACATTTTGGCTCAGGTTGAACTTGGAGCCACGCTGGTATCAGAAGGGATAAAAAGGGGAAGGACAACAAACTTATCACCCCAAAGAGAAGGTCGCCACGACTAACTGTAGTCACTTGGAAGGCTGTCCTGGGAAGGGAAAGATGTCAGCTCTCATGTTCACCCTGGTGTCTGAGGCCATCTGTCAGCATCACTTCTTCCCATCTTCATTCAACAAATATTTATTGTGATTCTAGTGCATAAAGTCAAGCACCTACTGTGTGCTTATTACCCCTATCACTTACTGCTTTTTTATTGAGGTAAAATATACATAACATAAAAGTTACCATTTTAACCATTTTTAAGTGTATAGTTCAATAGTATATAGTGTATTGTTCAACAGTGTATATTCACATTGTTGTACAACCTATCTTCAGAACTCTTCATCTTGGAGAACTGAAACTCCACATCCCTCCTTTTCTTGGGGGGCCACAAGACGTGCAGGATCTTAATTCCCTGACTAGGGCTTAAAACCGTGCCCCCAGCCAGGGAAGCGTGATGTCTTAATCACTGGACACCAGGGAAGTCCTCTATACCCACTAAACGAGTCTCCATTTCCCCTCCTCACCAGCTTCTGGCAACCACCATTCTATCAACACTTCTGTCTCCATGAATTTGATGACTTTAGTTACCTCGTATAACTTGAAACATACAAGATTTGTCTTTTTTGTGATGGCTTATTTCACTGAGCATAATGTGCTCAAGATTCATTCATGTTGTAGCGTGTGGAGGAATTTTCTTCCTCCGTAAGGGCTTCCCTGATATCTCAGTTGGTAAAGAACCTGCCTGCAATTCAGGAGACCCTGGTTCGATTCCTGAATCGGGAGGATCCACTGGAGAAGGGATAGGCTACCCACTCCAGTATTCTTGGGCTTCCTTTGTGACTCAGCTGGTAAACAGTCCGCCTGCAATGTGGGAGACCTGAGTTCGACCCTTGGGTTGGGCAGATCCCCTGGAGAAGGGAACGGCTACCCCCTCCAGTATTCTGGCCTGGAAGATTCCATGGACTGTATAGTCCATGGAGTGGCAAAGGGTCAGACTGAGTGACTTTGACTTTCACTTAAGGCTGAATAATATCTTATCCTCCTTTTAAAAAGAAAAACAAAATGGAGAGATATCTTATTTTTTCTGATAGATTGCTGGCCGGTGGTAAGGGCCCTGCCTGTCTTAAAAGATGAGAGTCATATCTAAGAGGAAGTTGTGTGCCTATGCTTCCCTTTCTCCAGGTTTCTCCTCAGGCTGGCCTTGTGCTGAGGGATGCCTTGGTGTTTCCTCCTTATCCCCAGCAGGTGGCAGCATGCCCTGAGCTGGGCTGCAAATTCCAGTGGGAACGTGAACCGAGGCTCTCGGAGAAAAGGGGAGGGCTCTGTGACCCTCCTGAGGGTCTGCACTGTTGCTCTGCGTCTCCCAGCGATTCTCCCCTTTAAGATATGAAACAAACGTCTCTGCTTCAGCCATCATCCATCGGCTCTATTTTGTACCATCCACCTTCACACTGATTTCTTTTTTGTTCTCACAAAATCCTTCTCCTTGATTTACGGAACAATGAACCTCAAGGTCACACACCTTTTTTTTTTTTTTAAATTTTAAAAAAAAAAAAAGGTTTGTTCGTTTATTTATTTATATTTGGCTGCGCTGGGTCTTTGTTGCTGTGCGTGGGTTTTCCCTAGTTGTGGTGAGCAGGGACTACTTTATAGTTGCGGTTCAAGGGCTTCTCACTGTGGTGGCTTCTTTTGTTGCAGAGGACAGGCTCTAGGCGCATGGGCTTCAGTAGCTGACTCTCTCGGGCTTAGTTGCCTCGAAGCATGTGCTATCTTCGGGGCGCAGGGATTGAACCCATGTCCCCTGAATTGGCAGGCAGATACGTAACCACTGGATCACCAGCGGAGTCCCACAAAGTTTCTAAGTGGAGTTTCAGGTACTGGAGTTCATGGCTAACGTCCTTCCTAGCATACGTAAATACTAGTATGTAATTTTAGTATGTATTGTACAAATATGTAAATTGTTACATGTAAATTATTTTTAGTGAGTTTCCTCCCTCCTTTCTTTCCTTCAACAAGTATAGGGAGCTCTTCTATGTTCCATTTGCATTCCATTTGAATGCAGAGTCCCAAAGAAAAGCAAGAAGAGATAAGAAAGTCTTCTTCATGATCAATGCAAAGAAATAGAGGAAAACAATAGAATGGGAAAGATGAGAAATCTCTTCAAGAAAATTAGATACCAAGGGAACATTTCATGCAAAGATGGGCACAATAAAGGACAAAAAGGGTATGGACCTAACAGAAGCAGAAGATATTAAGAAGAGGTGGCAAGACTACACAGAAGAACTGTACAAAAAAGATCTTCATGACCCAGATAATCACGATGGTGTGATCACTCACCTAGAGCTAGACATCCTGAAATTCAAAGTCAAGTGGGCCTTAGGAAGCATCACTACGAACAAAGCTAGTGGAGGTGATGGAATTCCAGTTGAGTTATTGCAAATCTTAAAAGATGATGCTGTGGAAGTGCTACACTCAATATGCCAGCAAATTTGGGAAACTCAGCAGTGGCCACAGGACTGGAAAAGGTCAGTTTTTCATTCCAATCCCAAAGAAAGGCAATGCCAAAGAATGCTCAAACTACCACACAATTACACTCATCTTACATGCTAGCAAAGTAATGCTCAAAATTCTCCAAGCCAGGCTTCAGCAGTACATGAAGCGTGAACTTCCAGACATTCAAGCTGAATTTAGGAAAGGCAGAGGAACCGGAGATCAAATTGCCAACATCCATTGGATCATCGAAAAAGTAAGAGAGTTCCAGAAAAACGTCTACTGACCTGCCTCCTGAGAAATCTGTACGCAGGTCAAGAAGCAACAGTTAGAACTGGACATGGAGCAACAGACTGGTTCCAAATACGGAAAGGAGTACGTAAAGGCTGTGTATTGTCACCCTGCTAATTTAACTTATATGCAGAATATATGAGAAATGCTGGACTGGATGAAGCACAAGCTGGAATCAAGATTGTTGGGAGAAATATCAATAATCTCAGATATGCAGATGATACCACCCTTATGGCAGAAAGTGAAGAAGAACTAAAGAGCCTCTTTATGAAAATGAAAGAGGAGAGTGAGAAAGTTGACTTAAAACTCAATATTCAGAAAATTAACATCATGGCACCTGGTGCCATCACTTCATGGCAAATAGATGGGGAAACAGTGAACAGATTTTATTTTTTTGGGCCTCAAAATCACTGCAGATGGTGACTGCAGCCATGAAATTAAAAGATGCTTGCTCCTTGGAAGAAAAATTATGACCAAACTAGACAGCATATTCAAAAGCAGAGACAATACTTTGCCGCTAACAAAGATCCGTCTAGTCAAGGCTATGGTTTTTCCAGTAGTCATGTATGGATGTTAGAGTTGGACTGTAAAGAAAGCTGAGCACCAAAGAATTGATGTTTTTGAACTGTGATGTTGGAGAAGACTCTCGAGAGTCCCTTGGACTGCAAGGAGATCCAACCAGTCCATCCTAAAGGAGATCATTCCTAAGTGTTCACTGGAAGGACTGATGTTGAAGCTGAGACTCCAATACTTTGGCCACACGATGCAAAGAGCTGACTCATTTGAAAAGACCCTGATGCTGGGAAAGATTGAGGACAGAAGGAGAAGGGGACGACAGAGGATGAGATGGTTGGATGGCATCACTGACTCAAAGGACATGAGTTTGAGTAAGCTCTGGGAGTTGGTGATAGACACGGAGGCCTGGTGTGCTGCTGTCCATGGGATTGCAAAGAGTTGGACACGACTGAGTGACTGAACTGAACTATGTTCAGGGCCCTAAGAGTCTCCACGAAGATATTTGCTATCATAGGTTCTTGAGGGATTGACTCAGCTGCTTGGTAACTGACAGTCTCCCTAGAATCCTTCCTTTCTCAAAATCTGGCTTGTCCAGGATAGCAGGCCCTGAAGGTCAGAACTTTTCATCCTGAGGGTTTGGCAAAACAACCATGTTTTTTCTTGCTGCCTCCAACCATTTCCAATCTGGCAGTCTCCTGACCTTCACCTTCCTTTACCTTCCTCTCCTCGTCCCTCCCCTAGCCCAGTGTCCTCTGCAACAGAAGTGAGGAGGATGCCAATGGGAAGGTCCTGGGCTGAATTTAGAAGCCTGGGTGTTCCTGTAAAGCCAGTGATTAACACTGAGAGAAGGCAAGCCAACTGACCTCCCTTTGATTAAATGAGGGTGTGAAATTTGTTGTTGTTGTTCAGTTGCTCAGTCATGTTTGACCCTTTGTGAGCTCATGGACTGCAGCCCACCAGGCTTCCCTGTCCTTCACAACCTCCCAGAGTTTGCTCAAACTCATGTCCTTGAGTGGATGATGCCATCCAATCGTCTCATCCTCTGTCTTCCCCTTCCTATCCTGCCTTCAATCTTTCCCAGCATCAAGGTCTTTTCTAGTGACTTAGCTCTTTGCATCAGGTGGCCAAAGCATTGGAACTTCAGCTTCAGCATCAGTCCTTCCAGTGAATATTCAGGGTGATTTTCTTTAGGACTGACTGGTTTGATCTCAGTTGTATAAATATGCAAATTAAGACACAGAGAGGGAGGGTATTTCTTCAGATGAGGCAAGCAGAGGTAGATGAATGGTGACTGTGAAGAATTCTCTTGGAAAGAGGGAGGGCCCATTGGGACACTTCTGGTTGCTGTGACAGAACACATTGGCTTCAGAGGCTGGGAAGAACTCTGAGTCAGAGTATGAGTCACAGGATCCAGGGCTTAGGGCCTAGAACTGGGGACTCTTGTCCCTGGGATGTTGGCTCTCTTCTCTGCTTGTGTATTTGGTTCTATTGGTGTGTTGACCTCACTCTCTCACTGCAAACATCTGGGAGAGGGCCTGGCCATTCCCAGCCCCAACTTGGCACCCTAGAGGAAGGAGGGTTCCTTTCTTGACGTTCCCTATATTCATCCCAAGGAATGAATCGGTCCCACAGCTTAAGTCATATGCCCACCACTTGGTTAAATTACTGCTGTGGATGGGGAGAATTGGGTCTGTAATTGGTCAGGCAATGCACCAGTACAGAAGCGAGTGGAAACAATACATGCAGGGGACAGCAGCAGAGGAGTGTGTGTGGAGTGGGTTGTGGGTCTGTGTGTGTAGGGGGGAGGGTGTGGGTACGTGTGTGAACTACAGCCGTTTGGGACTGTTGCATCATGGGATAAGCATTGCTGACGAGTTGATGAGCAGCGCTAACAGCAGGACCACATCTCTCTGGGCTCCTGAAGCCCGGGGTCAGCAATGGTTGTCATGGCAACAGCCTGATGGGAATGTCTTAAGGAAAAGACTAAGGCTGGAATGCTTTGAATGGTATTTGCTTAGAGATGAGTCCCTCTCTTGCTAAGAGCCAAAGAAAGACCATAACAAAATGCCCCAGAGCTGGCAGCTTCAACCACAGATATCTATTTCCCACTGCTCTGGAGCCTGGAAGTCCAAGATGAAGGTGCAGTCAAGGTAGGTTTCATTCTGAGGTCCCTTCTCTCTCCTTGTTGGTGGCTGCCATCTCCCTGTGTGCTCACTTTGTGCAGGGGGGCAAGAGAGCTCCAGGATCTCTTCCTATTTTTATTCTTTTTTGGACATTGTTGTTCATGTTTAATTTTTATTTTTTCTATTTATTTTCTGCCGTGGGGCATGTGGACTCTTAGTTCCCTGATGGGAGATTGAACCCACGTCCCTTGCATTGGAAGCATGTAGTCTTAACACTGGGCCAACAGGCAAGTCCCTCTTCCTCTTTTTAAAAGGATACCAGCTCTATTGGAGTAAGATCCCACCCTCACCACATCACTTAATCTTTACGACCTCCTTTAAGCTCCTGAAACTGAAGCTACAATACTTTGGCCACCTGATGCAAAGAGCCAATTCATTGAAAAAGGCCCTGTGGCTAGGAAAGATTGAAAGCAAAAGAAGAGGGCAGCAGAGGATGAGATGGTTGGATGGCATCACCAACTCAATGGACATGAATTTGAGCAAACTCCAGGAGATAGTGAAGGACAGGGAAGCCTGGCGTGGTGCAGACCATGGGGTCAAAAAGAGCTGGCCATAACTTCGCACTGAACAACAAAGCTTCATTTCCAAATACTGTCACATTGAGTGTTCAGGCTTCAACATATGAACTCAGAGGGAGGGTGGGGAACACAATTCAGTCCAAAACAAGCCTTGCTGAGACAGCCAAATTTGAGGATGGGATTGTGGGAGGTGAGGAAATTGGAATATCTCAGGGGAGGGCATTCTAGGTTATAGAATGGCTCCAGCAAAGAGCCTGGGGTGGGGATGTGCCCACAGGTTAGAAGAATTGAAAGGAGGCCAGCGTGGCTGGGATGGGGTGAGCAGGGCACTATACTAGCAGATGAGGTTAAAGGGGTGATGGGACCAGATCATGCAGGGCCTTGCAGGCCATGTGAGGCTTTTCCTAGGCGAAAGATGGGAGCTGGTACTGAGAAGGCCCTGTGAAGCTCCTGAACACAAAGACTTTCTGTAGCCCCCATTTCTTTAATTACAGGAAATAGTCTCCATTCAGCCTCCATGACCTTTCCTGAGTTCCAATGGGCAGATTCAAGAAGTTGTTCGCTGGTAAAGGGAGGGGATGCAAGACCAGGGAGAAGCAAACTTGTCAAGAGTAGCCTTGGGGCAAGGTTCTGGTTCCCCATTAATGGATACACACAACAATAGCCTTGAGCTATTTTGCAGATGCTGAAACCCCCTCCAGGTGGGAGAAGTAAATGATTAATGATGGCACACTGCCCATAAGCATGTAGACCCCAGACCAACTGGACCTGAAGGTGATGACGCTGACTACTACTTAACTCACCACCAGCCCATCAGAAAACACGTCCACAAGCTGACCGCACCCTCTTTGAGCAATTACTATAAAACTTCTTATTACCTTTTCCAAGTTGGGACACACGGTTTTAAGTGCACTAGCCCCACTGTGGCCCCCTTTGCCTGGCAAAGCAAGAAAGCTATCCTTTTCAACTTCATCCAAACTGTCTCTGTGATTTGATTCGACTCCGGTGTACAGAGAAGCTGAGTTTTCGGCATGAGAACGACCTGAGATGTTGAGCTGAGGGACGGCATGATCAGACTTTAAATGACCACCTGGTACTATATTGGGATTACGCCATGTAGTAACAGGAAGACCTGTTAAGAAGTGCTTACAGAAATCCAGATAAGGAATGACAGTGATTGGACCAGGATGATGAGAAGGGAGGCAGTGAGAAGTGGTCAGATTCTGTATCTATTTGGGAGGGAAAATCCATAGGGTTCCTTAACAAATTGGATATGGAGTGGGAGAGAAAAGGAGTCAAGATGACTCCCAGATTTTGGCTTGAGCAGTGGGAAGAATACAGACACCATCAGTTAAGATGGGGAAGGCGGCAGGGTGAAGAGGTTTAGGGGAAAGGATCAGGTGTTTCTGTGTTGGATACATTGAGTGTGAGATGTCTATTAGATATCCGAGTAGAGGTATCAAGAAGGTAATTGGATCTATAAGTCTGATGTTGGGAAAGAATCTGGGATGCAGACATAAATTCAGGACTCATCCCATCCTGAGAGTATTTAAAAATCACAAAACTAGGTGGGATTATCAAGGGAGTAAGTGAAGGTCAGGACAAAGTTTGGACCCTGGGGCACCCCAACAAGAGGGGAAGCCTGCCAGAAAGACTAAGAACATATGCTGTTAGTGATAACGCTCAGAACCAGCATTCCAGGGGAGGACAAAGGGGAGACAGAAAACTAGAGACCACGTCCCATAGGTTCCCTGCGACAGGTTTCTGATACCACTAAGGTTAACCTTCTTACGAGGTCCCACCCCAGCTTACTCGCTAAGGTTATTATGCCATGGCCAAGAGTTTTGCAGTGCTTCCAAATCTCTGACCTTTAAAACGAAAAGTATATAAATCTGAGATGAGAGCTCAAAGTTTGTATTTTGATCATCCTCTGGTTTCCAGTCTCCAGGAGCAGAGGTTCCCCTACCACTGTTTTGTTCCACTCCTAAGGGGCGTGGCCTGCTGCTCCCCCTCCCTGTGAGTCCCCGTGGCAGCCTCCCACACCCCCATTCCCCGGCTTCCCCCCAGGTGACTTGTCTCACCTGCTCAGGCCAGAGGAGCGGCAGTCAGCCTTCCCAGCTGAGGGCAGTGCACGCTGGCCCAGGAGCGTGGCTCCACCCAGGTCCCCAGGAAAACAGCCCTTGGGAAATAGTCTCCCTCTTCCCCGTGACTCAGTGCTGGGGATGCTTACGACTCATTTTTATCACTTCGCAGCAGAGACAAAGCTTTGGAGGCGTCACAAGATAATTAATCGTGAGAAAACTCCCAGAGATGCCCCACTTGTCCTCCCAGCACCTCGGAAGAGAGACCATTAAGTCCTCTGCTGCTGATTAGTCACTCAGTTGTGTCCGACTCTTTGTGACCTCAAGGACTCTAGCCCACGAGGCTCCTCTGTCCATGGAAGGAAACTGGTAAAAAGTTGCTCTCTGCATAGACTGTAGAGGTGGAACCCAGGAGAGGCCGGAATGAGTCACCTTTTTGAAGGTTGGAAAGGAACCAAAGGAGAGGGGTTTTTCTTTATCTTGGTCATCCTCCCCAACCGTTCCCTCTCCCTTTGCAGCACCTCGTGATCCAGCCAGGGGTAGTAGACACCCTCCTCCAGTTCCCCTCCGCTCCCTGCAGAGGGTCCTTATCTTTTCTTCTATAGCTGAATGGATCTTCCTGCACTCAGCGAGATGCCATGTCTCACCCTCAGATCCACTTTCAGAATTCAAACACAGGGGAAAAAAAATCACTCTTCCACTCTTTGAATTTTGTGCTAATTATTTCTGAAATCCTGCCTCTCCCCATCCCCCCAAGTCCACCCACGAACATGCTGGCGATATCAGCATACAGTCTGGTACTCCCAATGCTTGTGGAATTGATTTCCCTGCAGCACCATTGAGAAGGTCCACTTGAAGAGGTGACCTGCAAACAGTGATTCACAACAATGTGGGAGTAAAAGGGAATCTGCTTCTGGGAGGGTAGTGTGTTAGCACGTGGACTGGGTGTTGCAGAACGTGAAAATACACCCAATATTCGAATGTAATTTAAAATAATGATCACCATCCAGCATTTCTGGCCTTCAGACCACAGGTAGTGGTCTGTAAAGCGTGCTGGAGTCTTTTTAGACTATGAGTTTAAAAATGTCAAGAATCAGAGCCTAAGAGATTGTTTGCTGGTAACTTCCTTGGCAGTGGGGATGAAGTCTCCCCTGAAGGATAGAGTTGGTCGTTGGTCACACAGTGACCACAGTGCAACCAATCATGGAAGGAACTGCTGCTCCCTGGGGCTGGCAGCCTGGACGCATGGGGCAGTTCTTAGGAGTTTGGCTCACTGTGAGTCTTATTAAGGAAGCCCATGTCCAGTGTGTGCACAACACCAGATAAATTGCATCTAACTTATTTTCTTGGTAGAAGAACATGGAGGACAGAAAAAGGAGAGGCAATAGACTGTTAGGAGAGTGAGGGTTCCCAAGAGGCCCGGAGAGAAAGAGACTGTGGATAAGAAGGGCCCAAGATGCAGTCACCATGCAAGAGTGATGGAGTTATAGGTGATGCCCTGTGAGGCTGACCAATACCTGCTGGTTTCACTATTCTTACAAGGAAATCCTCTGGTCTCTCCCTAAGTTCCTCGAGCAGATGTGGGCTCTGTGCAAATGAGGGGGTGCTTTAAAGAATGCATTAAAGAATACATGCTCATCTGGACCAGGGGGCTGGCTGATGTGAACCTCCTTCCCATGGTGGATTAACTTCTGAAAGAGCTTTGGAACTCCTGAGTCAAGGACCAAACTGGAAATCCTGACGACTCCACCGCAGAGTAGAGGATGCCAGGAGTCTGACTGGAGGGAGGCTGTGGGACTCAGATTCTAGAACAAGCATGCTAACTGCAGACAGCCGTCTATCTGTGGCAAAGAACCAGCATCAATTAGTCCACCACCACAGGGTGGTTCCTCAGTATTGCCGGGGTGTGTTCTGTTCCTGACAAGCATTTAGGTAACTGGCAGGCTGGGGCTGTATTTCACATACAGCGCGCCCCTCCAGGGAACCTGCTGCAGCCAGAATGGGCTTGTTGTCCATCTGCACTCCAGTGAGAGCTTCCTGAATCGGGGACTGGTGACTCCACAATCATAGCCAGTATTTGTGAGGCTCCTTGATGTTGACGGCATGCCTTCACCTCCACTGCCTCAGCCCCTAAAGAAACAGGGTGGTGCTTTTCCAATTTGTGGTTTAAAGATGAAGAAACAGAGATCAGAGAGTTCCAGCTTGAAGAGAAGCTTGAAATCTCACTCTACCCAGCCCTGCCCCTTCTCCCCTCCAGTCCCAAGGAATAGGATGTTATCAGGGGTGATCAAGGGCCTGGGGAAGGAGGCAGTGCTCTAGGCCTGCAAGATGGGCTCTTCTCCATGCCTGGGATTTCTCTCCCTGAGTGAGCCTGAGAAATGTGGATTGGACATGCTCTCTCTGGGTCTTGGACAGAAATTCTTGCTCAGTTTTCCTTGAATGCTTTTCCTGGGACTGACCTTTTCTTATTATGGGACTGTTAAATAGTTCTGGGATTCAGAAGAAAAAAAAATGAGCTCCTTCAGTGAGCCCTCAGCCTGCAACAGGGAGTCTCTTACATAGGGCAGCCTGGTCCACTTGGACAAACGAGTTTCAATAGTCAAAAGTCTGCATTTGTTCGCTCTGGGATAGGATAGGATTAAAAAAAAAATTCTATCCACTTCATTTCTTTAGAGTGAGAGGTGAATAGTAAAAAGTGCATTTACTTAAAAAGCAAAAGAATGCCAAGATAGTAAACTGAGACCCTACCTATGGTGGAAGTGGGAGGGTGTCTAGCCACACACTGTCATCCTTATCCGGATAAAGTCACCCTGCTCAAACCACACATCAGTGACCCACCCAAGGTCCCACTGCCATAATAAGTAGAACCAGGGCTGAAACTCAGCCAGGTCTCCATCTCTTTCCTTCTATCTCTTCTAGTCTTGAAACAAAGCCAAGACAAAACGGGAGGATGGGGGACGGCCCCGCAGCCTTGGGCGTTCCGGGAGGAGCTCTGCATGCTGGTGCCGGGTTCCTACTTGCGGTCAAGGTCGGCTCCACAGTGGACAAGCTCCACACTCAGTTGTTTCTCTCCTGCAGCTGCCCTGGGAGGCGTGTTGGCTTAGTACCACAACCTGACCACAACTCTTCCCTCAGTGCCTGTTCCCCAGCATGAGCTGAAGTACTTGGGCTTTTCTGAGACTGCTTGAGGAAAGTTGTTCTATATCTAACTTTCCTCCTCCCTTCTTCCCCCTCCCCCATCCTCCTTCCTTTCATCTTCTTACCCTCCCTCCTTCCTCCCATGCATTCATTCAAATCTAAGCAGATGCATGCCTGCAGCATCCTATCTACTGTCTCCTGTAGGTTCAGAAGCTTCAGAAACTGAATACTTCCCCTGAGTCGAGAGCCATGCTGAATTATTCATAGGTCAAATCTGTTGCAAATTTCAAAGTGATTTTTTCCCAAGGTTGTGGTTGTGAGGCTACGGGTGAAAGGATTAATAACTATGCCTAACATTAAAGGAGGTCAGAAACGCCCTCAGAAATTAGGTAACGCAGGGTCTCTGTCTCTTAAGACCCTAGGACAAGCATACTAAAGAGAAATGCCCTGTGTAGTGATTCATAAAACCATGGCCTTGGTTGGATAGACCTCTGGACTCCCAGAACTCTTTAATCAGTGGACTGATGGATTAAACACACCAGAAGACAGCTGGGACTCACCCAACCTCTACACCTGTATAGAATCCATCTCTCCCTCAACTGGACCATTCAGGAGGGGATCAGGGTACCCAGAATTTTCTGACAGTGGCACTGGTTGGAGGCAGTGAGCTCCCCAGCCCTGAAAGTGTTTGAGTGGGCAATGACGAACAACCATCAGGCATGCGGTTAGAGGGGCTCCTGCTTTGGGTAGGAATGGACTGTCTGTGGATGATTATTCAGACTTATCCTGTTGATTAGTTTGGGGGAAAAGATCATCCTTGAAACTGAGTGTCTTGAGATTCTAGACTGCAGTTACTAGTAATAATTTGATCTCAAAGCAGACTCTGATCATTGATTCTCTAAGACTCAAAAATGGTTGGCTTTATCTGATGTTCTTTCTTGGATTTACCTGCCAACTGTTGCCAATCCCCTCTCTGCCTCTTATTATTCATTCATTCCTCACAGTGCCTCCACCATTGGGCACCATTCTGCCAGAGACTCCCAGAGTCTCCTATAGCCTCCCTGACCTTCTAGGTGGCTTTACGTAGAGCAACTGTAGCCTCATGGAGAGACAAACAGGTCTGGAGCTGGGTGGACCTAGATCAATATCTTGGCTTAACCTTTATAGCTGTGTGACTTTGGGTAAATTACCTAACCTCTCTGACCTTCACTTTACGCTTCTGTAAAATTAGAATGGTAACACTTTTTTATTTATGTATAGAACTGTGAGGTTTAATTGAAATAATGTAGTTAATGTATTTCTAGTGTATGGTACATCTTTTCGCAAGTCCATTGTGCTCTCTTTTGCCTCCTGCCCTTAACTATGGTACATGCACAGACCATTCTGTCCCCACTGTGACAGAGACTTCTAATTGCTCACTAGTGTCCATTCCCCACTTCTTCCTTCTTAGTTTTAGCTTGAGACATGGCAGCTTAGCCTGAGTCTATATTCTCCAGCCTCTTTTGCAGCCCAGAGTGACCATATGACTAAGTCATGGCCCATGAGATGGAAGCTAAAGTGAGGTATGCAGCTTCTGCAGGAGGGAATTGTCTTTCGTGTTCTCTCTTTACGTGAAATGTGAAAACTGTGCTGGTGAGTTGGTTTTGGTTATGCACGTGAGGAAAATGCCCTAGAAGAGGGCAGGGTAAGCTAGAAGGAAGCTGGGCCCTGGAGCATCTATCCAGCCTGGACCATCTGCCTGCCTATGGAATGTCATGCGAGAGAAAAACAAGCCTCCTCTCAGCCTTCTGCTTATCCCTCAGGCCTCAGCTTAGATCTCACTTCTCTAGGGAGCTGTTTCTGCTGCTCCCAGAACCAGCTTTCACTCGTGTCCTCACTGAAGCACACATCACGGAGTCTTACAAAGATCTACTGGCTTGTTTGTAACCCTCACCACCCTGGCAGTGCTTTAAGGCGGGGATGGCAGTCTCACCTGCTCCCTGTCTCAGGATCTGAAATACAGTAGCACTCCCATTGATTAGATCAACGGGAGGGCCACACACTTGCAGACTGCCTTAGTTCTTTCCTAAAGGGATGGGAAACACTCCCACCGCATAATCCCAAACAAAAGCTGAAGAACAAATCCCCATTCCAGTCTTGCTCCAAACATACTCAGGGCTTTCTTCCACATTCCAGTAGGCCAGTCCAGGCCCCGGAGAGTAGCACTCTCCCAGGGGTTTGTTGACTATGGCCAGATGCAATCCAGCACTGGACCCAGTCCATGGGAGTACATTTCCACAAGAGCCCTGTTATCAGCAGAGCTCCACCCCATTGTGAGACCTGGAGTGTTTTGATTCCCTGGTGGCTCAGACGGTAAAGAACTCACCTGTCAAGTAGGAGACCTGAAGTTCAGTCCCCGGGTTGGGAAGATCTCCTGGAGAAGGGAATGTGCCCACTCTAGAATTCTTGCCTCGAGAATTCCATGGATAGAGGAGCCTGGTGAGCTACAGTCCATGGGATCATAATGAATCAGACATGACTGAGCAACTAACTAACACTAACTAACTAACCCTCACTAGATGACCTTTGACTTGAAAGTCTGGGCAAAAAAAATAGTCCTTTGGTAAAAACGGGGGAAATCCATACACTACATTTAATTAGAAAAGATATGCAAGCTCTTTTGTATTTGTTTTCAATTTATATACATCAGTGAAGTCTGTTTACAAACCCAGAGCAGGGCAGTCTGATGGATTTCTCCGATCTCTGAATGCATCATCCAGTGGACCGAGGCCTTGGCAGCTGACTTTGAATGCAGAGGCTCTGGCCTCCTGCCAGCCTTTCCTTGAAGACAGTTCCCAAGAGCACTGGCCTTGGCAGCAGTTAGATGTTGTTGCTTTTCATTAGTGCTTCCTTGTCTTCTGCCAGACCTTTCTTTGGGGTACTCTATGTGATGGCAGCTTTCATCGTGGCCTGCGAGTTCAAAAGATCACAGTTGGCCTGCCTCACCGTTCATCAGCCTTGGCTTTGGGGACCAAGCACACAGCATCACCCAAACTTCCAAACATGCAGTGTTGTGATCCCACAGTCCAGGAGGGTCAGAAATTGCATCAGCTTTCCTGAGAGCTTGGTGGGTCTAGCGAGCCCCAGTCCAGGGCCTAAGAGGCGGAGTTTACCCCAGAGCAGGGGGATGTATCATTTAGCCTAAAAAGAACAAGATTGGTGCTTTTGAGAAGAAGAGGAATACCACCTCAGAGAGGGGCTTTTAGTCTCAGGCACGACCTTGACCACAACAAGATTACGATGGTTTAAGCGTTCCCGGTGTTTAAGCCAGAATCCCGCACACATTTGTGGAGGGATCCAAAGGGCTGAGCTTCCTAGGGCTCGGCCTCTGATGGGCCTTGCTCAGATATCCTCCCCAGTGCAGCACAGTGTGATGAGGGTGGGTGAGGAGGTCACCCTCAAATGAGCCATCAAGTAGAGTCCTCCAGGGCCACTAGTCCCCTGGGACTAGTTCACATTAGCTAATGTTGATCCTAGGGCACTGTTTCAAAGTTCATGTTCACCTTACTTTAATGTGTTCAGGTGACAAATAATGTGCAAGTCATGAATCTTTGTGGTCTTAAACTTCAAAATACTCAATACACTTTGGTTTTAAATGGTTACCATTTTCGACTACATTGTATTAACAATTTAGATATCCAGAAGCACAAAAGTCTTAAGAAAAACATCATGGATGGAGGTTAGTTGGTTTGTTCAGTTGCTCCATCATGTCTGACTCTTTGTGACCCCGTGGACTGCAGCATACCAGTCCTCCCCATCCCTCACCATCTTCCAGAGTTTGCCCAAGTTCATGTCCACTGAATCGGTGATGCCATCCAACCATCTCATCCTCTGTCACCCTCTTCTCCTTCTGCCTTCAATCTTTCCCAGCATCAGGGTCCTAAAATTAAGGCAGCTTATGCTTAATTTTGTCTGTGAATTGACAAGAGAACTGACTTAATTCAGCTTTGGGAGAGAAACTTCAAAAGTTAGCTGAGGGTCCATGACCCCACTCTAATGGATTGTTAAGGTCTGTGATTTGGTTTGAATACAGACACCTCCAGCCAGCCTCTCTGTAGCCCTTCTAGCAGTTTCTTCCTGAGAATGAGGCTAAGAGAAATAGTTCAGCTCATAGTTATCTCTCTTCTGACAGAGTCCAACTTTTAGAAGCACCTACTTAAAAAAAAAAATCAAACAATGAAATTAATCATAAAAGCTATTTATTGAGCTCATATTACTTGCCAGGCACTATGCTATTCTCTCTTCATACTTTATCTCATATAGTTCTTATGACCACCTGCAACGTAGGTACCATTCTTATGCCTGCTTCACAGATAAGGAAACTGAAGCTCAGACAAATTATATAATTTGCTCAAGGTGATGCAAAGGCCAGGTTGTCTGACTGTTCAGTTTTTTAATTTTTATTATTTATTTACTTTTGGCTGTGCTGGGTCTTCATTGCTGGGCATGGGCTTTCTCTAGTTGTGGTGAGAGGGGGCTACTCTTCACTGTGGTGCTTGGGCTTCTCACTGTGGGGGCTTCTCTTGTTGCAGAGCACTGGTTCTCAGTACACAGGCTTCAGTAATCGCAGCACAGGCTTACTTACCCCACGGCATATGCGATCTTCCCAGACCAGGGACTGAACCTGTGTCCCTTGCATTATAAGGTGGATTCTTAATTACTGGACCACCAGGGAACACTGACCATCCAGTTTTGGCCATTACATACATAATTTTGCAAAACGTTCAATGATTGGGACTCCCTTTGTGCTACGGTGGATAGGAATCCAGCTGACTTGGCCTCCCCAGGCCCTGGCTGCTGGGTTGACCAGGGGCCTGGGGAGGCAGCTGGTCTACCTGGCTGCCAGGCCCGCAGAAGCCAAGTAGGCCTGCCAATGCAAGGGACACGGGTTCGAGCCCTGGTCCGGGAAGATCCTACATGCCAAAGAGCAGCTGAGCCCACGTGCTACAACTACTGAAGCCCAGTCTCTAGAGCACAGGCTCTGCGTCAAGAGAAGACTGTGTACCATGATGAAGAGTAGCCCTCACTCGCCACGACTAGAGAAAGCCCTTGTGCAGCAACAAAGACCTAGCACAGCCATAAATAAATAAACAAAAGAAGGCACCCTTAAATAAAAAAATTTTAAAGGCTGATTATTAATGAAATGGGCAGAAACCAGGTTCTTCCATTTCAGAAAAGGCTATGTTTTATCACCCACCTCTGCTGGTCCCAGAAAAATATTCCACAACCCTTGTGCTCATGAGTAGTGAAGGATCTGAATGGAAATTAAATAAAACAACAAAATAGGTTGTCTGAATTTCTTTCTTGCCTGAGTCTGGTTTTGCAACTGTAATGTAAAGGTCCTTAACACCCTTCAAGTCTGAAACTCCCGAAATGGTGTATCTTTGGCCACAGCTTCTTCTACCAAGCATACGGATTTGGCCGAGCTGGCTTCCTGGGGGTACTTCTTGGGTAGCACACAGGGCCCTGTGTTTTGAAGGGTCCTGTGCTTTGTGGACTGCTCTGCTATAGCTGTCTGGAAATGGCTTGTGATATTTGAATGAAAGGTTGTCCATTTTCAGTTGCGCTGGGCACTGCAAGTTTCGTCATTGGTCCTGTAATTTAGGAGATAAAGATAATGTACTGGGGGATTTCCCTGGCTAGTCCAGTGGCTAGGACTCAGTGCTTCCACTTCAGGGGGTTGGGTTCAATCCCTGGTCAGGGAATCAAGATTCCACATGCCATGCGGTAAGGCCAAAAAAACCCCACCAAAAACCATGTACTATGACACAGGAGTAGAAGGAGCTGTGAACTGACATGCCTGTGGCACCCCCTTGGCATCTCACTTTCTGTGACCATAGGAAACAACCCAGAGGAGACACCCACTCCCTGCCCTGTAGAGAGGGCTGATGTTGATGGCAGAGTAGGAACTCAGCACTGTCGCCATCAGAAGAACGGAGGTGGAGGGAGTCCTGATGCTAATGAAAACCTCAGGAGAATGGGGGAAGGTGGCTCAAGGTTCCCTGAGTTTGGGTTTGCCTGGTGCCCGGACTGGTGGCCAGTGGTCTGATTTCATTCAATGCCTCTGACTCTGGATTGGAGTTCAGAGCCTTTGGTACCACCTGTTTTGGAGCCAAACTATCAAACCACCGCACCATCGGAGAGGGCTCTGCTTAACCAGGTTGGGAGGGGTTGTAGTGTAGGCAAGGTGGGAGACACCTGGCTCCTCACTAAAGGCTACCCAAGGTCTGGGGGTTCCGCCTCTGGTTTAGCCATAAAGAAGCTAGTTTGGAAGGCAGAGTTGGGGAGGAGAATCAGCGCCATCTGGTTTGGTTTCTGTCTTCATCCTTGTTTCCAGCTCACAGATGATAAACCCCAGCTTGCTCCTCTGGCTTTCTCCCTTGTCTAATGCCCCCGTATTTTTGATAACAAGCTCTGCAAAGCTTCGCTGTGGATGCTGGGTCTGGAGCAGCCATCTCTGCTGTGCCTGGCATTCTGCCCCAAGGTTAATGTCGTTCAATATTAGGGAGGGGAAGTAGAGCTTTTGGTTCTGAGGCTCTGGCCACCGTGGGATCAGCTGGGGCGGGGTGGGGGGGTGATTTGGGTGGGTGAGGGGAGACGACATCTGTGAGACACGCCATCTGGACAGCACTTGAGATGTATAAAGAATTTCTACAGTCACAAAGCACTGGCAGCCCATTAAAAGAAAGGTCCTTTCTTTGCTGGATTTCTCTCTTGTTCAGCTGCAAAAGATCATTCAAGGAGAAAAGAAGTCCAAGCTGCCCTGGACTATTGGCTTCGGAGCTAACATCAGGGTTTATGAATTATCATTGTTGGGCCTCTGGAGACACGGGCTTGCCACTTCCTCGGAATCTGCGGAATGCTAACCCCAGACTGCAACACTGCTAAGGCAGATTTTAGCATCCCTGGCTGTGCGTCCTGCCCCCAGGGCAGTTCTCTGGCTGCTCTGAGCTGGCAATCTCCTCGAGGCCCTGTGTTGTCATGGAGAAGGTTTTAGAAATATATCGCTGAATTGCAGACGTTTTTCTGCCACCTGGAAACGAGCGGGCTTGTAGAAAAGCAACAATGGAGGGAGAGAAAGGGCTCTTGGAGGGCGGAGCTGGCGCCAGGGGAGCCGGCTACAGCAGAGAACCGGGAGTCTGCGCTGCTGTTTGCTGTTTGGTATTCTGGGCAGGCAGCAGTGTGCTGATCAACTTGCTTCCTGTGGGACTCCTGGGAGCATGCAGTCAGCCACGAGGCTATAGACTCAGCAGACAAGTTTCCAGATTTTTAGAAAATGAACCGCCCTGCAGCCCAGTCTGATGTGGGGGAGACCAAATGGACTCTCACTTAGAAATGCTGATGTAAATGAACGCTTCCTGCAGGAAGAAAAGCTGCCTTTGCCCATGCATTCCCACAGGCTGCCCTTCACCTGTCTGCGCTGGCTCCTTAAGAGACATCTCTGCATGAGATCTGGATGTCCCAGCCATCTGGGCTTCCATCAGGAACTTTCACCCCCAGTTCCTGCAGGGGCTTCAAACAGCCCATTTAGGGCACAAGTCACCCCACTGTTTGCTGCTTTGTAGGTCAAAAAACAGTTGAATATCAGTAATTTCCTATTCAGCCAAATTGATAGCTTCAGGGCAAGCTGGCTCTTTCATTGGAATTAGATGATAAGAGAACATCAAAGAAAATCAGTACTAGATTTTTCTCTTGCCTAATAAACATCATCAATTACCTCCTACATCCTTCTAAACTCTAGTGCTCTGTGTACATTTCAAGCCTTCACCTTCTAAATATTGCTACCCACCACGCCCTCAAAGTCACAAAGTGTACTGTCTCGTTTCCTTGAGTTTTGTTTATTTTTCCTGCTACTTGAGGTAGAAAATAGATCTGTTCTGGGCCCATGCAGAGAAGGTATATCTCAAAAGTACCTTCAAATGGATTCCAAGCATCTGTTAACTGGCTTAATCACTAGCACAATAAATTAGTTACATTATTTTCTTGGAAGTTTTGGTGACTTTTGGAAAGCCCCTTAGAGACTGCTTGCCTACCCTTATCTTTGTAAATCTGACGGGTCTAGACTATGAACAAGTTTGAATTGGGACTGTGGCTACTATCAGTACCTAAGGCACCAGCTTCCTCCTTTCTCCTCCCTGGATCTTGCTTTGGCTGCCTTAAGACAGCTCCAGTGGTAGCCCTCTTACTCCTTGATTGAGGTATTGATTTATTTAGCTAGGCTCAGATTCACAAGACATAGATCCCACCTGAATTTTTCTTTTCTTTTTTAAAAATATTTATTTGGCTGGGCTAGGTCTTCATCGGGGCGTGCAGATTTAGTTCCCTGACCAGGGACTGAACCTGTCCTCCCCAACCTCCCACATTAGGAGTACAGAGTCTTAGATGTCGGACCACCAGGGAAATCCCTAACCTTGAATTTTGCTGTCTCTGGCTTCTTCCTAGTATTCCCCAACCTCTCTCTTTTTTTTGATTTCCTTCCCTTTTTTTCCCACTCTCACTGCATCTTATCTTTTCCCGGAAATAATGATGCTCTTACTTATTTTAATGACCCTTCATAAATTAGCCCTTTCCTTTTCCAAAGAATCTCAATTTCCTCCCTCCCTGTCATTTATTTCCACTTATTTTAGTGGCTGCAGAAAGTGGGAGCCCAAGCAGAACTCTCCACCCACCCATGGCAACAGAAGCAGACTACGAAATGTAGGGCCAGAGCTTTTGACTGAGCCTAGATCAAACAATTAAACTGCTCCACTTCTATTATTCTTTTTCTGTAAATCTCAAGAGGCAGAAAGCGCTGGTTTAGTAAGTGACATGTGTATCAGTTGAAGTTAAGCCCATTTAAACTGAATTCTCCAAACCAGATTCTATCCAACTAGTTGTGTGACCTTGGGGAAGTGACTTAAACTTGGTGCCTCAATTTTCTTTTGTGAAATGGGAATAATAACGTACTTACCAGTTATAGCTTAAGTGAGGATTAAGTGATTAAAATAGTCAGCTGTCCAATGGAAGTGCTTAGCATGCTAGCAAATTGCTCCCTTTGGTTCTGCGTTTTTCTTACCCTGAGGGTTCTCTTCAAACAAGCAGATATTCCTAGGAGGCGCCTTCCGCCTACTCTCAGGTCCACTGTGGTCTCCCTCTAGGATATCCAGGGGCAGAAGAAAAGTGACCATGCAGGGGAGCTCCCAGCGACTTGCCTCACTTGTGGTCCTCACTGCCTGATGCACAGTGTGAGCCAGCACGGGCCAGGTGGCCTGTTCAGCATCTCTGTGCATTGATGTACATCCAGAGTGGGATGTGGGCGTCTACAGATCTGGTCTTTCAGCTAACCTTCATGCAGCTGTGTGCAGGGCCAGGGAGCAGGGAAGGAGACGGGAGCATTTTCTGAGTCTTCTCAGACAATGTCATTTGTTGGGGATGAAGCGATGCTAATGCACACCCAACTCTCTCCTTCCTGCTCCAACGCTGGTTCTCACAGCGAGTCCACCGGCGTTCTCCCGGGTTGGGCTTGTCCCAGACCCTCTTCTTCATGCTCATGGGGCCATAGCAGAGTTGGCTGCACATCTCAGAATTCCTGCCAGTTACCACACCTTGTAGTACTAGAGCACCCCAGAAGAGTGGTTCTCCCACACCCTCTTCTACTTGGTTCTGCTAAAGATGCTTTCAAAGCCCTGGGTCCAACCAGGACAATACACCTTCCTTTACCCCAAGAAAGAGATGCAAATCTTGAAACAGTCTGTCATTTTAGTCATCAAGTCTTAAAATAAAATTTCAAAACTTATCATCATACATCAATTTTATTGCCAAACATTTGGTAAACATGGAAATCCCCCCAACCCTAGACAACAACACATTACTGGGGACCCATTTTTCCAAAGCCCCTTCCCCTGGAATGGTTAGGGGTTGCCACATAGCAAGGGTGCATACTACTGCAAAGGGCTGCCATCGAAGCCTGGGGTCCACCTGTACCACCAGGCTGGAGTTTAACCTACTCCATTCCTTCTTTCACTACCTTTCCAAGTTCAAAATAACAGAATCCACAAATTGAGTGCTATCTGATAGGGACCATGCTGCTTTCCAAGCATTAACTCATTTAATAACATTTAATAATGAGGATTTTTTGTCCTCATTTTACAGATGACAGGAGGAGCCAGTGGAATAATAGGCAATAGTTTGAATAAGTCAACAAAGCTTGTTCCTTTGCCACATGCTTTGCTTCAGAGGTGTGATAGCCACAACAAACTGGGTTTTTAGAAGATATCAGTCATTCTGTCATGCTGAGATGTTCTGAATGTCAGCATATTGGCATCCAAATTCCATTTCCCAGTCAGCTTCTCACAATAAGTAGGGGGAAGAAGTGCAGTGGCAACAAGAAAGCCTTTGTCACCTACATGGCTCAAGGATGGAATTGGGAACATGGACACCATGCTCACCAGCCAGAGACTGAAGCGGCCTTGGAGCTGGAGGTAGGCGGAATCAGTGGACCCTCACCAAGGGGCCATCTCACTGTTCCCTGAGCTTACCCTTCTCTGAAAGAATGAGATGCCTACAGAACCCCTCCCTCTGCAAAAACGCTGATGCTGGGATGGAGAGGAGGATGTGTGTGTGCGTGCACATCTATACTCCAGCACAGGAGTAGAGATGGACCATCTGACAGTCCCGTGAACTGCACAAGTGTCTGACACAAAAACACGCCATCAGCACTGTACTAGTGGAGAGGAGAGAGGCATGAACACTTCAACATGGCAGCTAATTTAAAAATCACTTTGGAGGGAAAAAGTCATTCTGGGGACTTCTTCTCGTGGTCCAGTGGGTAAGACACCACGCTCCCAATGCAGGGGACTTGGGTTTGATCCCTGATCAGGGAACTAGATTCCATATGCCCCAGCGAAGACCTGGCAAAGCCAAATAAATAAATGAAAACACTTAAAAAAATCACTTCAGACTAGTTTTTCGTGCTCATGAACACCATGTGGGACATCATGGTGTTCGATGCATCAGGAAGTTAACAATACTGTAAACAGTGATTACCAGTGTTCCTCAGAAAGAAACCACCCTCCGCTTCTATATCCTAACACCTGCTACTAACCATACCCTCTGTCCTAACCCTGACCTATGTGAAGCCAAAGCAGCACCAGCGAGAATATAAGGGGCTAGGGGCACGTGGGGGTGCATAGGACTGGGAGGAGGTGCGTGTGGAGAGCACCAGAGCTCCGTGGAACAGAGCAAGGACGTGAACAGACGTAGTGCTCTTACGTTGAGTCATGCAGCCAAAGCACGTGATCAGGCACAACGCTGCAGTGCTGCATAAGATACCCCAGCCCGAGTCACATCTAAGGCCTAAATAACATTCCTAGAACCAGGAGCTGTCTGCTGCATCTCGGAAAGGCCCTTTCCAGGCTGTGTCGAGAAACACCAGATTTCCTTATGCTCCTCTGCCCAGTGTTTCCCAGGGACCTGCACGGTGGAGATGGGCAAGTCTCCATAGCAACCTGGGGGTAATCTCAATCATCTAGAAGCCTTAAGAGGGGGATATTCTGTTTCACTGAACGTTCTTAGCAGTTTAGTACAAATCAAAAATCTCTTCTTGTTGGGACTTTAAAACTTCAGAAATGCTTCTGAAATGTTGAGTTTCTTATCTCAGCAAAAAGAGTGGAATGATGGAACTGGTACTCTGTTTCAGTGATCTGGGACTCTGCAGGACCTGAGGCTTGGTTCTCTACATCGTTGATCGATCATTATTTACACTGCCTCTGTTAAAGGCAACACCAATAATGCCCTTGAAGGTAATTAATCTATTTTTACTGTAATTTAAAGTTGATTAAGTACATGACCTTATGAATTTGACCTGAATGATCAGGGCTCCTCTAAGGGAAAGAGAACAACAAGGACAAGACGATGGTTGGCTGGAGGATGGCAAGTCCCCAGGCAACTCCAAAGGCTTGAAATTAGTGCTTGAAGGGCTATCGGGTCTGCCTGTGGTTGGATACCAGGATGGGAAAGCAGTTAAGCCCAACAAGGAAATAAAGGTGTCTGCTCATCTCACGATATTATGTTCTCTAGGGTCAATAACAGAGAGACCCTGTCTTCCCAGTACTAAGAGCAATGACGGGCCCACCTGATAGGTGCTTGATACTAATATGACCGATGAAGAGAGGCCTCCATTCAGGTCATTCTGTACAAATGTCCTCTGGTTTCCATTCTCTGACCACCACCCATCCATTGTCTATCCCTCTCTCTAGCTAGTATTTACGTGCTTATTATATAAGAGGTGCTAAACCATGGGTGAACTCAGTGGTAAATAAGATACAGCCCCTTATGTACAGTCAATCACCCCTGTTTCAGTGGACTTTTTAAAGGAAGGGGGATGCTAAGTTGCGGGCTTTGCAGAAAGGCCTGAGCACAAAGGGCATTCTCATGTGCCTTCACTACCCCACAGAGCTTTGCTTTTGGAAAATCCTAATTACTGCTCCCACTAAAGACTCACAGTCTGTATGCTTCTGAAAGGAAACTTCATCTTCCTGTCCATATGTGATGTAGGTACTGATCATTGCTTGAGCAGGACAATGGGCTAGCTTCACTGATGATTCCATCTGAAATGGTTTTGTCCTGCTTGTTTCCTGGGTAACAAACCAAACTAAAAATTTTTTCCAACCTTTCTCATTCTTCCTCATCCCATTTCATGCTCTTTCTGCTCTGAGCAAGGGGATATTCCAAGAGGGCAAGTGGGAAGGTCTGGGGTCACGTCAAGTCTGTATTTTCCTGCTGCTGCTAAGGCGCTTCAGTCGTGTCCAACTCTGTGCGATCCCATAGACGGCAGGAGCCCACCAGGCTCCCCCGTCCCTGGGATTCTCCAGGCAAGAATACTGGAGTGGGTTGCCATTTCCTTCTCCAGTGCATGAAAGTGAAAAGTGAAAGTGAAGTTGCTCAGTCGTGTCTGACTCCTAGCGACCCCATGGACTGCAGCTTACCAGGCTCCTCCGTCCATGGGATTTTCCAGGCAAGAGTACTGGAGTGGGTTGCCATTGCCTTCTCCATAAATAAAGGGCACACACACACAAAAAAGGATCCTAGAAATTGTTCCTCCTCAAAGAGTAACATGACTACTTATCCTAGAATACACAGAAACTCCATACTCTAGAGGATGATCAGGAGGTTGGAAACTTGGAAGAACCATTCTTTACTGTTACTAGGTTTAGCCTCTGTTTTTGCTTGAATTACATATATTTATATTTAAAGAATCCCAAAGTCTTGTTTCCTTTACACTGTGCTTTTCTCTAAGCGCAAATCTCTAATTTGGTGACATTCAGACCTGGACTTTCACATCATATGTAGCATTATGACCTGCATTGTGCTTTTCGGGAACATTTCTTCCTGCACTAGGTCACGATGGTACATTACACGCTAGGCTTAGTGCAGTCACATAGTCCTTGGTTGGAGTGATTATACCTGCCGTTCCAAAGTCCTAGAACTGAGAGCACCACTTTGATTCTGATTCATCCCCACAATGTTTGTGTGAGGAGCAGAAGTCATGATCCCCACTTTACAGGTGGGGAGACCAAGGCACACAGAGGTGATCTACCCAAAGTCACTCAGGAAGTCAGAACACAAACTGACTACAGGGCCAGGTAAGATCACCTTTCATTGCCTTGTCCAAAAAAACCCCACCAGATTGTATCCTTCTCAAATGAATGCATATACCTTGGAAGGAAGTGATTTTAGGTGGAACTTTCTAGTACAGTCTCAGAGGCTCCTTTGTCAAATCAGGAACCACCAGTTAAGAACCAGTATCACACTAACATTTTAGTTAAATACCCTTGACTCACCGACAATGCTGATTATTATAGCTCACTGACAACCTGGCTACCGACATGAAAATTTGAGGAAAACTTCATCCATTCAAGAAATAAGCCTTGGCACAGCTCCTTTTCTGGTTTCACAGCATCTGATGTGTAACAGCTAAGCACTGCTTCCTTCTACACAATACTCCTGTACCTGTCGGCATTTGATTGGGGGGAGGGGGGAGCCACTAACAGAATGTATGCATGTGAATATGACACCAGACACTTTAGGGAAAATTCTGCCCAACAGAATATACATGAACTATATTGAATACAATACTTTTCTACCCTGATTCTTCTTCTTTTTGGTAACTTTTATTTCTTGATCCTGTTCATGTAAAAAGTAATATTTTACTCCCCACCTTCCTTGATGAAGGTAGAGTCCTTGGGTGGACATGCCTGGGGGCTGATTTCAGCTTCGTGGAAGAGAAGCACTTGAAGGGTGAAAGTTGCCGGAAGACAACTGAACGGGACTTTTTGGACCAGAAAGTGTCCTGGACTTGCATGTATTTTCCCCCAGAAGCTAAATGACCACCTGTCCGTGACACACTGCCAGGAATCCATATTCCTGGAAACAAACTAGGCCAACAGCAGTCCTCCTGCCTCCCAATTCCAGGTCAAGAAAGGCACAAAGAAGACCAACAAATAATACCGAAGCGGTGCTTTGGATCTGGGAGGCCTTGAGGTACCAAGAGAAAGAAGAGTACTGATGGCCCCATCTGGACGATGGGGAGGTGAGGCACGGAGACTGACTTAATACTTTCGGTCCTAGGGGAGAGGGAACCAGGAATGTCGGGTAGGGGTGGATCCTCTTTTTCCTCATTTGGGGAAGGAGAGGAGAGGAAGATACACTGTCAAACCATAGTGAGCATGACTCTCACGGCAAAGAGGCAACTTCCAGCTCTTCTGCCCACACAGTAAAGTAACTGCCCTCAGATGATCCCTTCACAGAGGGAACGTGACACCCCAAACTCTCTGGGGCCCACTCTTGGGACTGCATCCAGGGCTGGAGATTGAGGCAGAATTGGCCTGGGCAGGCACATAGGTAGCTCTGCTTCTTAAGGCATGGATGCTGTCTACGAGGAGTGGGCCCCACACTGGGAGGTGTCCATCAGACACTACCTCCCCTGAAAATACCCTGCAAGAAAGCTCAGTGGCGTGGAACACTGCTGCCTAAAGAATCCACATCCCCGGGCTGGGGGCTTCCACTAAAGCTAAACAGCATCACCAAACCTGTGTCAATTGGGAACGTAAGGAAGACGAAAAACCCAAACTGATCATTACTGGCAAATGATTGTCTAACTAGAGAATCTAGGGGAATCAACAGAAAACCTAGCAGAACTAAGACCACAGTTTGCACAAGTGGCAGATTGAAAGTCTAACATACAAAAGTCAATAGCTTTTCGGTCACTTGAGGGTGGCCTAATACCTTGGAAGAGCTGTGCTTTTCTGCGAGGCCTCTGAGTTTTGCACATCTTGCCACATTTTAAAAGATGGAGGGGAGCCAGAGGGATGCCTTCTCTGCTGCAATCTGTGCAGACGCCTCCGATACCAAGTTTGTGAAGATGCTTAGGGTGACTGCGGCAGGAGGGGACAGTCATTTCTACACGGTCTCCTTGGGGGCCCTCCCCCACTCTCGACTCAACCCCTTTCTCCCAGCTCTTTTCCAGACTCAACACACACATTGGGAACCTTGGCAAAGGCCAGGGTGGGAGCCAGGAAGGTGGGATGTGGTGGAAGATTGTGCTATGTCATTTCCAAACAAAGCCGATTTTTAAAAACAAAGGTGGCGGACTGACGGGTCTCATACATCAGTCCTCTCATCGCCTCATTGGTCAGAAGCCTGGCGACGCCACGGTGCTGGGCCCCGACTGGTGATTCCCACGGTCCGGACAAAACGGCCAAAAGGGGAGCCGCGAAGCTGAGCGTGGCAGTCTGGCCTGCGCACTGCTGCGGTCATTTACGGTCCAGGCTGGCGTGCAGCTGGGCCTCGCGCACCATGCGATCGAAAGAGCGCGTGTTGGTCTCCTGGCGCACCTTCTCGCGCACGTGGAAGGAGGCGCGGGCTGTGGAGCGAGCGCTCTCCAGCGCGCTGCGCCGCTCCCGAGACAGCTGCTCGCTGCGCTCCAGCTTGCGACCGATGGCTTGGAGCAGCTCCCGCCGGCGGCAGTCTTCGTCCCTCTCCACCTTCTCCTTGTTGGCGCGCTGGGCCCGCTCCTTCTCCATCCGGCTCTGGCCCACGCGCCGCGCCTTCTGCTGCACCGCCTCCTCGGCCGCCTGCGCCGCGTGCTGCAGCCGCCGCTCGCCTGCCCGGGCCAGCGCCTCCAGGTGCGCCTGATGCTCGCGCTCCTTGCGCTCAGCAGCCTCCTTGGCCCGCCGGCCCTGCAGCTCCTCCCGCCGGGCCCGCTCGCGCAGCTCCCGGGTGCGCTGCTCCACCAACTGCTCGTAGTTCTCCTGCGCGCGGCCCAAGCTGGCCTCCAGGGAGCTCCGCAGGCCCTCGCGCTCCTGGCGTTCCTGCCGGGCCCGACCTTTCAGCAACGCCTCGTGGCGCGCCCGCTCCGCCCGGCTAAGCTCCCGCTTCTCCCGCTGCAACTGGCCCTCCTGCTGCTGCTTGACCTGGGCCGCGCGCTTAGCGCGCTCCCTGCGCACCTGCTCTGCCCGCTCGCGCACCTCTTGCAGACCCTCCTCCCGCTGCTTCAGGTTCTGTTCCTGCTGCAGCTTGCGCTGACGGTCCTCCCGGGCCGCGCGCTCCGCCCGCTCCCGCCGCAGCAGTCCCTGGCGCTCGGCCAGCTCCCGCCGCCGCTCCTCGCTGCGCTCGCACTGCCTCTGCCGGCGCCGCGCCTCCTCGCGTTCCTCGCGACCCCGGCGGCCGCGCCGCTCCTCCACCTGCGCGGCCCAGGCCCGGCGGCCCTGCTCCAGGGCGCGCTGCTTCTCGCGCTCCTCGCGTTCCCGCCGCTGCTCCGCGCGGACGCGCTGCTGCTCCCACTGGCCGTGGGCCGCGGCGCGCTGCTCCAGCAGCAGGCGCTCCTCCTGGTGCCGCGCCAACATCAGCGCCGCGATCTTCCGGTCGCGCTCGGGCACCCCGCGCAGACCCCGCTCGGCGCGCACTTGGCGCACGATGCGCTCCACGTGCTGAGCTGTCTGCGGCGAGTGGCTCAGGTCGCCGAGGCTGAAGCTGCGGCCGGTGAGCGGAACCAAGGCCAGGGCGGATGGGCGGCCCAGGGGGTTGGGAGCCGAGGCGGCGGACCCCGCGGCGCAGCTGTTCCTGGCCGAGGCTCGCGGCGGCCAGTGCAGTTCCCGCAGGCTCTCTCCGCTGTAGGAGGACGACGACGCGCCGGACTCGGAGCTGAGGGCGCCCTCCCGCCGGCGGGACAGGGAGTCGAGTGAGTGGCTCTTCCTACCTGCCCGCGACCCCGCGGGCGGAGGTTGGGGCCGGGCCGGGGACGGGCTGGAGGAGGCCTTGCGAGCGGCGCGCGGGGCAGGCGAGGCCGGGAGGCTGGCGCTGCTGCAGCTGCTGCTGCTGCCCGCGCTGGGGGCCGAGGCCGCGGCGGCCGCGGGGCCCAACGGCGTGAAGAGGCGTCGCTTCTCCTCGCGCACGATGCGCTCGCGCTCGGCCCGGCACTGCTGCAGCTTGGCGCGCCGCTCCGCCTCGTAAGCCTCGTACAGGCCAGTTGCCACTCGCATCGAGCGGCCGGGGGCCTCGCGCACTAGGTCCGCCAGGGCCCGGGGCAGCAGCTCCACAGGCTTAACGGCGCAGCGGGCGCAGGCCTCTAGCGAGCGGGGGCTGGTCAGCACGTACCGGCTGCCCTCGGCCTCCGGACAGTCGAAGTTGAAGAGGTCGAGGTGCAGCAGCGGGGACTGCTCCCGCTGCCCGCCTTCTGCCGCGGACGGGACTTCAGCCTTGCGGGGCGCCACGGCGGAGGCCGAGGCCGAAGACGCCGTGGGCTGCTGGGCGCCCTGGGAGTCAGGGGGCACGGACGCGGCGGCTTCGTCCCCTCCTGAGCCTCCGGGCTCGGCTCCCAGCTTCTCCTCTTCAGGCACGGGATCCACCATGGCTGAGCCCTGTCCGTTTGTGGAGCCTCTGCGGATAACAAGGGAGGGACATCGAGGAATACATTTAAAGGCAGTCCATCCCACCCCACCCCAATCCCCCATTCCTGTTCATCCCCTCACCCAAGTTAATCCGCTCTGGGATTAGGCTCAGAGGCCCGGTGGAATGTAAATCATAATACCGATGCCCTGAAAACCCAAGCGGGCGGGAGGGTGCACAGAGCCTCTGTCTCCCTCAGCGCCGGAGTGCGGGGCAGAGGCCCGTGGCCAAGCTCCCCCCGGGCGTCTGGCCCGCTAGATGCATCTCCTCCCTGTTGCAGGTTAAAATGAAAAGATCGAGGTGCGGGCGGCAGCCGACCCGAGAGGCTCCGGAGGATTCCCGAGAGGATTAGTGTATTCATTTGTCGCTTAGGCGGGCGACCGGGGAGGCAGCTTTGCAGGAACAAAAAAGGAGGAGGTCTGTGCATCCTCACAGTGCGCTGCTGTGAAGACCCCATTTGCCCAGGGAAGAAGTTTACAGTTGATTTCCCTTTTGTCAAAGGAGATCCAGGCGTAGGGCCCAGAGGTGACGGTAGAGAGGAGAGAAGTGCTTCTGCCCGAAAAAGACCTCCCCGGGAGGACAGATCGATCCTTGCTCCTGCCTCTTGGGCAGGGCTTGCAAGGAGTTGTGCCCGCCTTCCCCATGTCCCCACTACCGGCTGTTCGCCGGGGGTGGTGAAGAAGCCTGGGTCTTCCCAGATGCACCCGATCCTCTCTTAAAGCCGTGCTAAAAGCGCCATCCACCCCAGTCTAGGCTCTGACACCTGTCCCCAGACGTCCTCCTAGTGCCCCCACCGTATCCCACCGAGGCTGGGCTTCTGGAGCTCAGCGAGCCCATCCGCTTCCCTGGTGCCCGGGCCGGTTCGCTTACCCCACGTCCCGGGCTCGGCCCCGCGCCGAGGCTTTTGTTCGCAGCTCGCCGCTTTCCCTTGCGCCTGTTCAGTCCTTTCGCCGGCGGGGTCGGATTACTGCCGGCCGCAGCCGCGATAGGAACCCCAGCTGCCGCCGCCGCCACCGCCGCCAGCGTCTCTCCATGGGGCCGCGCACACCCCAGACGCTCCCTACCCGCAGGAGGGGGAGTGCGAGAAGGTCTCCCTAAAATAACGCAGCTCTGCTCCCTTCTCTCACGCTGATTCTTAAAAAAGGAAGCAAGCCGGGTTCCATCGCGGCTGCATCCACCGCCGCCTCTCCAATCGTGAAGGGACCGCAAGTCTTTCGACGCCCGCCGGCGCCTCCTGGTGGACGCTCAGGGTGTTGATTTGCTGGCTTAGCAAAGAGAAGTTGTGTGTGTGTGGGTGGGGATGTATATAAACGATACATTATACATACATATATAATATATACATAATATTTTTTATCAAGAAACCTTAGTCTATCAGCACCTTAACCAGACAGAATGAAGGACTTGCTCAGCTTGTTTCTCAGCCTGAGAAGCAAGCAATCTTGATGGCAAATAATTTGGTAGAACTGTGGCTCCTGATCCAAACCATGATTTTATTTTTTTTTAAAAAAAATCAAGGACATTCAAATAGGTTTGAGGCAGGCAGAAGATGTGTCTAGGGTTTAACGCAACATTTTAGGGCTTCCTGGTTCCAGACAATACAGATTAAAACCAGTCAGTGCCAGTTCAGTTCAGTCCAGTCACTCAGTCCTGTCAGCACACCAGGCTTCCCTGTCCATCAACTCCCGGAGCCTACTCAAGCTCATGTCCATCGAATCTGTGATGCCATCCAACCATCTCATCCTTGGTCGTCCCCTTCCCCTTCCGCCTACAATATTTCCCAGCATCAGGGTCTTTTCCAATGAGTCAGCTCTTTGCATCAGGTGGCCAGAGTATTGGAGTTTCAGCTTCAGCATCAGTCCTTCCAATGGATATTCAGGACTGACTGGTTTGATCCCCTTGCAGTCCAAGTAACTCTCAAGAGTCTTTTCTGACACCACAGTTCAAAAGCATCAATTCTTCTATCGCTCAGCTTTCTTTGTAGTACAACTCTCACATCCATACATGACTACTGGAAAAACCATAGCTTTGACTAGACAAACATTCATTGGCAAAGTAATGTCTCTGCTTTTTAATATGCGTCTAGGTTGGTCTTAGCTTTTTGTGCGTGCTGTTTAGAGACACCTCCTCATCACTTCTTTTCCAGTTTGAGCAGCAGTGGCCACAGCAGATAGATATAACAGATGTTATTCATGGACAGGTGTGCTTAAGAGAAAGAGTTGGAGCATGGGAGGGGTGCATAATATTTGGAGAGCATGGTGAACTCTGCCATTAATAACCTTGACATTTCAGACAGGCAGTGAGGAGCAAATGAAAGGCTTAGAGCAGGGAAATGACATGATTTGGTTTATATTAATACTTTAGGAACATAGCTCTGGCAACGATGGGGTGAAGGATTTGGGGGGCAAAAGGGAGTCAGGAAACCAAGTTAACTGGACACTACAGTCACCCAAGGTAGGAAGGATTGGGACCTGAGGAAAAACGACAATAGGAGGCCTGGGTCTGGTGGGAGGTGGGCGGTGTATTTCAGATTCCTGAAATAGAGAGTAAGAGAAGCAGTACTCAAAGGGAACTTGGCTTTGGGGTTTGAGGAGAGTGAAGGAGCAAGGATGACTTCCTGGAGTGACAAGCTGGCTGCATGTACCACAAACTGAGAGCATGGGTCCAAGAGAGGATTAGGTGGTGTGAAGGGCCAAGGAAGCGTGGGTTCCTTTTAGGACCACTGGAGTTTGAGGTGGAGCCATTCAGCTGAGAAGATAAGTGGTAAGGTGGCTAGTAAGTTGTGTCACAAGTCTGGACTGAAGCTAGAGTTTATCACATCAGTTTTTCCAGTAGTCGTGTATGGATGCGAGAGTTGGACCATAAAGCTGAGCACTGAAGAATTGATGCTTTTGAACTGTGGTGTTGGAGAAAACTCCTGAGAGTCCCTTGGACTGCAAGGAGATCAAACCAGTCAATCCTAAAGGAAATCAGTCTTGAATAGTCTTTGGAAGAACTGATGCTAAAGCTGAAGCTCCATTACTTCAGCCACCTGATGTGAAGAACCGACTCACTGGAAAAGACCCTGATGCTGAGAAAGATTGAAGGCAGGAGATGGGGATGACAGAGGACGAGATGGTTGGATGGCATCACCGACTCAATGGACATGAATTTGAGCAAGCTCTAGGAGATGGTGCTGGGCAGGGAAGCCTGGTGTGCTGTAGTCCATGGGGTCACAAAGAGTCGGACATGACTGAGCAACTGAACTGGACTGAATTGAATCATATTTGAGGTTCCCAAACAGTGTGAATGAGATCATCCAGAGAGGGCAGGTGAAGAAATCAGGAGGTGGACAGGGCATTGATGGGGCTGCTAAGGGAAGAGGAGTCCATGAAAGGGACCAATTAGGACAGGCAGAAAAATTCGGTCTCATGGAATCTAATGGTGGTGCACTTTGGAAGAAGGATGTGCCCCTATTGTTAAGGCCGCAAAGGTTCAGAAAGGTTTTGTCTGAATCAGATACCCACTGAAGCTGGCAGTAAGACAGTCTTTGGTGACATCAGCAGAAATAGCTTCAGTAGTGTCCTGGGAGCTGATGCCAAACCACAGGTTAGGTGCAGTGGGAGATGAGAAAGTAAAAGTTACTGACTTTTTTTGACATTTGCATGAAAGTGTTAAAGACTGTGAAGGGCATGAGATTTTATCCTACTTTCATGCTAATAAGTTAGCCTGCCACCATTCATAGAGGTTCACAGAAGACATGAAACTCTGAGTCAGAAACAAAGGACTTTGTTATTCACAGTACAGCAGACAGCATGAATAGTGTTTTTGTTGATCCCTCTTGCTCCCCAAATCTCAAGGGGCAATGGAGGTGTGGGTTCAGATAGGTATCGTACATGGGTTTGTCTCACAGCTGAGAGACCCTAAGCTTAGTAGTGGGCGTGCCTGCTAAGTTGCTTTAGTCCTGTCCTACTCTTTGCAACCCTAGGTGGGCGCTAGTGGTAAAGAACCCGCTTGCCAGGTAAGGAGATGTGAGAGATGCAGGTTTGATCCCTGGGTCGGGAAGATCCCCTGGAGGGCATGGCAACCCACTCCAGTATTCGTGCCTGGAGAATCCCATGGACAGAGGAGCCTGGAGGGCTGCAGTCCACAGGGTCACGAAGAGTCAGACACGACTGAAGCGACTTAGCACGTATGCTGCAAAGTTTAGGATCACTCAGCTGTGTAGACCATACCCTTTTAAAGGGGGCTGCTAGCAAACCTGTTTAAACTTTGCCCCCAAGGGAGGCATTATTTTTGTTATCCTGGGAGAAAACAAATCTTCCCTCTCACGTTGAGGGAAGCACTCTCTCTGTCTTCCAAGGAGGTTTGTTGCACAAACATCCTTGAGAAGTAGTCTAGAATGAAAGCCTTTACAAGACATATGGAAATGCCATGAACTGTGCTCAGTAGAGAAAAAGAATGATTGGTCAGATGGCTAGTAAGAGATGAGGCTGGGCTTTAGACCTGGCTCAGTCTCATCCTGAATGGGTCCTGTGCATTGTATTTCCACTCCAAAGTAAATCTCTGTAGAGACGTGGATTCAGATGGAGATAAGCGGGGTGGTCAGGTCAACCTCCTCAAACTTCTTTACTTCAATTTTCCCCTCCTTACATAAGATCCTACCAAACTGCTTACCTCAAGGATTAATAATGTCTGCTATGTAAATGTCATCTTTGTTCTTTAAAATAGAGACAGTAATAGCCACCTTTCAGGGTTGTTATCAGAACTGGAAATTAGGCAAAGTACCTAGACCGACACGTTTCAATGAACAGTGATAAAATCATTGCTATTTTTTTATGAAAAAATTTTTTTAAAATTTATTTTGGTTGCTCTGGGTCTTTGTTGCTGCAGGCTTTCTCTAATTGTGGTGATAGGCTTCTGAGTGCGGTGGCTTCTCTTGGAGAGCAAGGGCTCCTGAGTATAGATTCAGCAGTTGTGGTACACAGGCTTGCTTAGTTGCTCCGAGGCATGTAAGATCTTCCTGGACCAGGAATTGAACTGGTGTCCCCTGCATTGCAAGGCAGATTCTTAACCACTGGACCACCAGGGAAGCCCCCTTTCTATTTATTTTGAAAAAAATCTCATCTAATAGGTGTGATGGGAGTAAGGACACTTGTATGTCTGCGATATATTAAGGGAAAGCCCAACAAATGTTCCACCCTTGATTAAGAAATGATTCTTTATCTGGGAAGGTCGCTGGAGCAGCGGTCATGGGAAGGGGGCCCTAAAATAGGACAGTGACCTAGCCAGCCAGTTTAGCATCGATTTGGTAATTGATGGGGCGCCATTGAAAAGTCAGATAGCGCTCACCTCTCATCTCTAAGCACCTTGGATATTTCAGGAGATGGGCTTATCACAGGTTAAGCTTTGATTTCCTCCAGATTGGGAGTCCCAGCCTGTCAGCAATCAGGAGCATTAAATCCAACTTTATTAGGGTGCCTAGCAAAGAAAGCAGCCCAGCTTGGGAACACCCACCTGTCCCCTGCGAGAGGGGCAGTGGACATGGTAGCCTTAGGAGTCAGTTTAATCATTCAAATTCTGGCTTAGCTGGCCCCTATGGGTTGAGGCGAGTGTCTTAACCTCTCTGTCTCAGATTCCTGAAAACAAGAAGGCGCAACACGGACTTTGCCTTGCAAAGACCCTTAGAGATGAAAATTTGTTAAGTGCCCCACTGGATCCTTTAATACAATAGCTCACTGTCTTAATCAGTTTGGGTTGCTATAACAAAGTAGACTGAGTGGTTTAAAAAACAAATTTATTTCTCACTGTTCTGGAGATGGAGAAGATCAAGATACTGGCAGAGCCAGTGCTTGGTGAGGACCCACTTCCTGGTTTCTAGATGCCGTCTTTTTTTGATGTTTTTTCCTTTTTTTTTTTTATTAGTTTTGCCATACAATGACATGATATCATCATGGGTTTACATATGCTCCCCCTCCAGAACCCCCCTCCCTCCTCCCTCCCTCCTCCCTCCCCCCGGGAAATCTCAATGCACCAGCCCCAAGCATCAGTCCTGGGCTGGCGATTGATTACACATATGATAATTAACATGTTTCAATGCCATTCTCCCATATCATCCCACCCTTGCCCTCATCCACAGAGTCCACGAGTCTGTTCTATACATCTGCGTTCCTTTTGCTGTCTCGCATGCTGGGTTCTCGTTACCGTCTTTCTAAATTCCATATATATGCATTAGTATATTGTATTGTTGTTTTTCCTTCTGGCTTACTTCACTCTGGATAATGGGCTCCAGTTCTGTCCACTTGAATAGAACTGATTCAAACGAATTTTTTTTTTAATGCTGAGTAATATTCCATTGTGTATATGTACCACAGCTTTCTTATCCATTTGTCAGTTGATGGGCATCTAGGTTGCTTCCATGTCCTGGCTATTGTAAACAATGCAGAGATGAACACTGGGGTACACGTGGCTCTTTCAGTTCTGGCTTCCTCCATGTATATGCCCAGCAGTGGGATTGCTGGGTCATATGGCAGGTCTATTTGCAGTTTTTTAAGGAACCGCCACACTGTTTTCCATAGTGGCTGTACTAGTTTGCATTCCCACCAACAGTGTAACAGGGTTCCCTTTTCTCCACATCCTCTCCAGCATTTATTGCTTGTAGACTTTTGGATGGCAGCCATTCTGACTGGTGTAAAGTGGTACCTCATTGTGGTTTTGATTTGCATTTCTCTGATAATGAGTGATGTTGAGCATCTTTTCATGTGTTTGTTAGCCATTTTTATGTCTTCTTTGGAGAAATGTTAAGTTCTTTGGCCCACTTTTTGATTGGGTTGTTTATTTTTCTAGAATGGAGCTGCAGGAGTTGCTTGTAGATGGCCGTCTTTATGTATCTTCACATGGCAGAGGGTAAGCCCTTTCCTCTCTTTTCCTGTAAGGACATGAAGCCCATCGTTAGGGCTCTGTCCTCATGCCCTAGTTACATCCTAAAAGCCCCATCTCCAAACACCGTTACATTGAGCGTTAAGGTTTCAACATATGAATTTTTGGGGGAGGTGTGTAGCCACAAACATTCAGTACATAGCACGCATCTAATTTGGACAAAATAAAATACAACGTTGACATTATCTCCATTTAAATTCCTTTTGTTGGCCTCCACCACCCACCTCAGTTCTGTGCATTCATCCTCCTTCCTCTCAATGTAATCCCCTTCGAAGAACAGATGATTCAATCTAAAGTTCTAAATCAGGAGTTGGTAAATGATCTGTGGATCAAAACCATTGGCTATTTTTGTAAATCAAGATTGTTGGAACAGCCATGCTTACTTGTTGATTTGTTGTCTCTGCTGGTTTTCATGCAACAGTGGCAGAATTCAATAGCTTTGACAGAAAATGAATGACTCAGAAAGCTTAAAATATTTGCTATCAGGCTCTTTATAGAAAAAGCTTGGCAACCCCTATGCTAACTGATAACAGCTCATGCCAGTTACGCATTTATTGCCTTGCACCTCCTAATTTACCGGGCAGTACTTACTTGCTCTGGATATTTCCCAGGTGGCCCTAGTGGTAAAGAACCTGCCCGCCAGTGCAGGAGACAGAAGGGATGCGGGTTCGATGCCTGGGTCGGGAAGATCCCCAGAGAAGGGCATGGCAACCCACTCTGGTACTCTCAGCTGGAGAATCCCGTGGACAGAGGAGCTGGCGGGCTATAGTTCACAGGGTCACACAGTTGGACATGACTGAAGTGACTTAGCACACACGCACGATGCTAAGGTTTCCAGTAGAGGGAGCTGCAGGGTCCTTACAGGAGGAAGACAGCATCTCTCCCTGGTTCCTGTGTGCTGTGCTTTTTGCATTTTCTTTCTTCTGCTCCATAGCGAGCGGTTAGGGGTGTGGGACTCTCCTGTGGGCGCCCCCCACCCAACTCCAGCTGCATACTCGAACAGTCTCTTGGCAACTTTGCAGCCCTGGCTCAACCCTGGGGACCACCTTCCCATGCCTTCCTGAGGCGGACACCATGCATTCAGAGCCTTCAGCCTGCAGTGTCCCTTTCTCTCCCTCTCACCAGCTTCTGTGCGCCTATGCCAGTGACAATTGTTTCCTGTTCACCCAACAATTGCAGAGCATCTCTGCCCCAAACTTCTTTGCCCCAAACCAGTGGGCTGCAGCCACACCCTGTCCAGGGCGGTCTGAGCTTCAACCTTGAGGAAGGGGCTCCCCTTCCAAGTTGTCTTTCCTTGAGGACTCCCCTCAGCCTTAGGGAACCTTCGAGCATTCACTATATCTTCATGTTTACTTTCTTTTCATAGCTTAGTACCTCTTTATATTAAGCTTCCCCTTTAAATTACTGTGTGGGTTTCCCTGAGAGCTCAGTTGATAAAGAATCCACCTGCATTGCAGGAGACCCTGGTTTGATTCCTGGGTCAGGAAGATCTGCTAGAGAAGGGATAAACCACCCACTTCAGTATTCTTGGGCTTCCCTGTGTCTCAGCTGGTAAAGACTCTGCTTGCAATGCGGGAGCCCTGCGTTCAATCCCTGGGTTGGGGAGATCCCCTGGAGAAGGGAAAGGCTACCCCCTCCAGTGTTCTGGCCTAGAGAATTCCATGGACTGTATAGGACATGGGGTCACAAAGAGTCGTACACGACTGAGTGACTTTCACTTTTACTTTAAATTACTGTGTAGTTTCTATGTCCTGACTAGACACAGAGCAATATGCAGTGTCAAAAGTAACCATTCCCAATTCTTGAGACTGAAGCCTTAAGAAGAAATTTATCACACAAACCAGCAGGTAAAGGTAATAGTTGTTATACATAAATAGGTTTTATTTCATACTTCATCGAAATAATATATGTTTATCAGAATGGGAAATTAGAAATACAGAAAATAGGAAAGAAAAAAAATTACCTGAAGATAAATAATTACCTGGAGCCTGCCAACTCAGTTACACAACTTGGTGTGTAGGCAGCAGGGACTTAGAAGCTGTGGGAGGACCAGTCCAGGTCTGTTTCTGCTCACAGCTGCTTAGAGCATGGTGCATAGTAGACCCTCCTGATGAATGCATCAGCAAAAGGGAACAGGGTATAATAGGTGCTACTTTGCCCACTGTGTGTCCCATGAAACTGGCCTTGTCACAGTATTTTGAGCTATTAGGCCACTTGGATGAATCTTTAGAGTTAAGTATCTTAAGCAGATGATGCTCATGTTTGAGGATGGGGCCTGCGGGACAGGAGAGCCCAACCTGCCCTAAACCTTGGAGGTGTGTCAGCAAGGAAATCTAGAGAGTCTTACAAGCAATCTAGTGGGGTTTTCTCTTACTCCAAGAAGAGCCACACCTCATTTCATTTTGTATGCTACTGGAGAAGTGGCCTCATTCCTCAGTACAGCCAGATCCTGGGGGTCCCCTGGGCATTTTGACTATGAGACATTTAAAGGTCTACTCGAAAGAGGGGCTCTTGGGACTTCCCTGGTGGTCCAGTGGCTAAGACTCCATACTTCCAATGCAGAGGGCCCAGGGTCAGTCCCTGGTGGGGAACTAGATCCCATGAGCCACAACTAAGGGTTCACATGCTGCCACTAAGACCCAGTACAGCCAGATAAATAAGCAAAAATAATGTTTTTAAAAAAGAGGGGCTGTTGGTCAGGACCTAGACTGACTCTCTTGCTGGGTCTTCATCTGTCTCTGGCATGAAGCCACCCGCCTGCTCAGTGCTTCAGGCCGCTTCTGTTTTCAGAGGGATTATTATGTATAGCTCCTGTTCCCACAAGCCTTTCCCCCAACTATCTGGCAACACACACACTCACACATACACACACTCCTTTTTTAAAAAAGGGGAAATTCTAACACTGAACATTGTGCATCATTGTTGTTGTTGTTTAGTCACTTAGTCGTATCCGACTCTGTGACCCCATGGACTGCAGCATGCCAGGCTTCCCTGTCCTTCACCATCTCCCAGAGTTTGCTTAAACTCATGTCCATCGAGTCAGTGATGCTATCCAACCATTTCATCCTCTGTTGTCCCCTTCTCCTCCTGCCTTCAATCCTTCCCAGCATCACGGTCATTTCCAGTAAGTCGTCTCTTCACATCTGATGGCCAAAGTATCGGAGCTTCAGCTTTAGCATCAGTCCTTCCAACGAATATTCAGGACTGCTTTCTTTTAGGGTTAACTGGTTTGATCTCCTTGCTGTCCAAGGTAGTCTCAAGAGTCTTCTCCAACACCATAGTTCAAAAGCATCAATTCTTTGGTGTTCAGCCTTATTTATGGTTCAACTCTCATATCTGTGCATGAGTCAAACCACAGCTTTGACTATATGGACCTTTGTCAGCATAGTAATGTCTCTGCTTTCTACCATGCTGTATAGGTTTGTCATAGCTTTTCTTCTCAGGAGCAAGCATCTTTTAATTTCATGGCTGCAGTCACCATCTGCAGTGATTTTGGAACCTAACAAAATAAAATCTGCCACTGTTTCCATTTTTTCCCATCTATTTGCCATGAAGTGATGAAACCAGATGCCATGATCTTAGTTTTTTGAATGTTGAGTTTTAAACCAGCTTTTTCACTCTCCTCTTTCACCTTCATCAAAAGGCTCTTTAGTTCCTCTTTGCTTTCTGCCATTAGGGTGGTGTCATCTGCATATCTGGAGTTGCTGATATTTCTCCTGGCAATCTTTCTTCCATCCTGAGCTTCATCCATCCCAGCATTTTGCATGATATACTCTGCATATAAGTTAAATAAACAGAGCGACAACATAGACCCTCGATATACTCCTTTCCCAATTTTGAACCAGTCCTTCCCATGTCCGGTTTCAACTGTTGCATCTTGACCTGCATACAGGTTTCCCAGGAGGCAGGTAAGGTGGTCTGGTATTCCTATCTTTTTGTTTGTTTGTTTGTTGTTGTTTTTTTTTTTTTGGTATTCCCATCTTTTTATAGCAGTGGAACCCTATTGTCATAGAGTGAATAATGGGAGCTGCTGCTGCTGCTAAGTCGCTTCAGTCATGTCCGACTCTGTGCGACCCCCTAGACAGCAGCCCACAGGGCTGAGAATCCCCCGTGCCTAGGATTCTCCAGGCAAGAACAGTGGAGTGGGTTGCCATTTCCTTCTCCAATGCATGAAAGTGAAAAGTGAAAGTGGAGTCGCTCAGTCGTGTCCGACTCTTAGCAACCCCATGGACTGCAGTCTACCAGGCTCCTCCGTCCATGGGATTTTTCAGGCAAAAGAGTACTGGAGTGGGGTGCCATTGCCGTCTCCAGAATAATGAGGGAGATGACTATAAAGCAATCACACGAGTGCTGGTGGAAGGAGAGACACTGCTGGAAGAGCATCCGAGATGGCCCTGGCTCAGACTAAGGCAACAATGAGGGCAGAGAGAATAGAAAAATGATAAAGATATTTATGAGAGAATCACAAATTGGTGAGTGATCAGGTGTGGGATCAAAACTCTTAGGAGGCTGGCTTAGGCAACTGGATGTGGGGAGGGTAGTGCCATCTGCTGGGATGGAGGATGCAGGAGGAAGGGGAAGATTTGTGCAAAGATGATGCATTCCTCTTTGGACCTGTTTAATGGCCATATCCATCCGGTGTCTAACTCATTGATTGAGAGCTTGAGCTTCTGAGTCCACAAACCTGGGTTCAAATCCCAGCTTGTCCGTGTCCTGGCTGTGTGATCCTGGGAGAGTTAGTCCACCTCTCTGAACTGCCCTTTGTTCACTGTAAAATAAGTATAGTAGTATCTCCCTTATAAGGTTGTTGCTGAGAATTAAACAAGAGGGAATATGTTAAGCACATAGCACAGTGTACCCATGTCGCTAGCACTTGGTATACACTCCATAAATGGAATATCATCATTATTATTATCGCTAAATTTGACTGAAATGATGAGCAAGTCCAAGCGTTTTTTGGCTAATTTCCTTTATGACTGTAAGTCATGTCTTTAACTTGAATTTCAGTTCCTCTCTCCTACCAATTTCGCCTTTTGTTCCTGGAGATTAGGGGCTTTCCCTGATGCTCAGCTCTTTGATAGAGCTGAAGGGCAGGCAGAATTATTTTGTTTACTGAAGGCAAATTTTGAGGGGGGGACCTCAACGGTCACTTCACACTGTGGCCTCCAGGTGGCGCCCTCCCTCTGCTCATCTGCTGGTGGTTCCCATGCTATCCTCAAAAGTGAGAAATCAGAAAGCAGCAAACCCAACCCCTAAAGCCCAGAGGAATGTTAAATGGACCTGAGGGACAATTCTACAGAAGTACTTGAAGGAAGCATTTTCCTCCTTTTGGCCATAGGCATTGACAGTCAGTTCAGTCATCAGTTCAGTCGCTCAGTCGTGTCTGACTCTTTGCAACCCCATGGACTGCAGCAGGCCCGGCTTCCCTGTCCATCACCAGCTCCAGAAACTAGCTCAGACTCATCTCCATTGAGTCGGTGATGCTATCCAACCATCTCATCCTCTGTCATCCCCTTCTCCGCCTGCCTTCAATCTTTCCCAGCATCAGGGTCTGTTCCAGTGAGTCAGTTCTTCGCATCAGGTGGTCAAAGTATTGGAGTTTTAGATTCAGCATCAGTCCTTCCAAAGAATATTCAGGGTTAGTTTCCTTTAGAATTGACTGGTTTGATCTCCTTGCAGTCCAAGGGACTGACGTGTACTTACAATTCTCTCAGCAGGCCATGCTGTTTCATACTTTGGCGTCTCCCTCTGCATGTAGCCTTTGCCAGCGATGCTTGTTTCATGCCCCTTTGCCCTACGAATTTCTTCTTTTCTAGCAAAACACAGCCCGGATGGCCCCTCCTCAGTGACATCTTGTGTGGTTGGCCCCTCAGTCTGGGCTGGACACCCCTCCTCTGGGCTTTCTTCACACCCTGAGTGCTGTGTTTGAGTGGAGCCACAATACGTTCCCCACCCCACAAGGGGGTAAGAATGATTTTCTTTATTTTTTAAACATTTATGTATTTATTTATCGACCGAGCTGGGACTTCACTGTTGTATGCAGGCTTTCTCTAGCTGCAGCAGTTAAGGCTGTTCTTCACGGTTGTGAGCAAGCTTCTCATTGCAGTGGCTTCTCTTGTGGTGCATGGGCTCAGTTGCCGGGCGGCATGTGGGATCTTAGTTCCCAGACCAGGGATCGAACCTGTGCCCTCTGCCTTGGCAGGAGGACTTCTAACCAGTGGGCCATCAGGAAAGTCCCTACAATACATATTCTTAAACATTTTATTGTAGAGAACTTCAAACATTTTTTTAATTGAATGAATGAACTAAGAGCATCAATTTTGCTAAAGTTAATGTCTGATTTTCTTATTCAGTTTACCCACAGATAAGGACCTCTATGAGGGAAGGACTTGTATTTTATGACATTTTGTCCCCAGTCCCTGGGCCTGACACAGATATCCAGAAGGTTTGAGGAATAAATGGACGCAATCCATACTTGGTCTCATCTCTCTAATCACACCCATTCCCTTCTTTCCTCCTTTCTGTGGAGGGCCTTCCCATCACGCCTGCATTTTTGAGAGTCCAGTGGAGAGGCACCCACAGGCACTGCCAGCAGGGCTCAGGGCTAAGGCTCACCAGGACACCACCGTCCACTGAGACTTGGCGTGGGCTTTGGGACCACACACACTCCCCTGTCTAAATTTCAGATCTTATTTTATGAACACAACAAATGACTGAACATCTCTGAGCCGCAGTTGCATTTTCTGTCAAAACAGAAATTGTTTGCTTTGCAGAGCTGTTGTGAGAATGAAGTAAGATACCCAACTGCTTGGCACGTAGTAGGTGTGCAATAAATGCTAGTTTCCTTCCTTTGGGGTTTTATGTTGAATCCAGGGAAATGACTTCATCCTTGGGGAAGAATGGCTGTTATTCATTATGCAGGTGGAACGGTGACAACAGGGATCTCTGGGAAACACCGGCTTCCACTGCCTGGCGCAGGAAACAGGTCAGCCTGCCTGCGTTACCCAAGCCCTCTGCATCCGGCCGGGCGGAGGAAAAAGTGCAGGGCAGCGGGGACTCTGCACGGCGCCCTCCTGTTTTGATTGCCCTCTCTTCCGTTCATTTATTCCTTCAGCTGATACTCTCTGCTCCTGAGGGGCAAGATGCTGGGGCCGGTGGGGAGCAGGCAGACGTGGCACTGCCGTCACAGAGCGTACGGTGTCAGGGGCTGGGGTGGGAGGAGAGACAGTGCACACGCTGCAAAGACGGATGGGGTGAGTGTCAGTGGCTCAGTCGTGCCCGCCTCTGTGCGGCCCCACGGACTGCAGCCCGCCAGGCTCCTCTGTCCATGGGGTTCTCCAGGCAAGAACACTGGAGCGGGGTGCCATTTCCTCCTCCAGGGGGTCTTCCCGACCCAGGGATCGAACCCAGGTCTCCTGCACTGAGGCAGATTCTTTACCATCTGAGCCACCAGGAAATAAGGAGTGCGGGCTATGAGGGGGAACAAAGGAGGCTCTAACCTAGTCTTGGGGAAGGGAGAGCTTCCCTGAGGAAGGGACTTGGAAATGGAGACAGAAAGGACAGCTGGAAGTGAGCCAGGCCAAGTGAGGCTCGCTCACTCTCCCCGTCAGCTTGTGGGGAACTCCAGGTGGGTACCCCACCCAGAGCTCCCTGTCACAAAGCTCCACCCGCCCCTGTGGCCCTCTTCCCAAGTGACTGCAGGAACCAGAGGCTCTTTTTTGCCAAAGAAGTCTCCCTAAGATGACAACTGGGAAATGTGTTTGTTCAGGGAGCATTTGCCTGCTATTCAAGGATGCGTAGAGAGGACCTGTCTTTAAAGAGCAGATTCCAAATACTGAGCATCTCAAGCACTTTCTGCCCAGTGTTGGGAAGTCACACATGGCTTCCCTCCCTCTCTCCATCACTGTACCGCTAACGTCTCCCCACCAGAGCAACCCACCAGCCCCCGGAGCCTTTCCTTGCTTTGGCACAGCCAGATGCCAGGACCCTGGGCAGCCCAGGGGATTGGGCAGGGTTCTGGAGGTTTTCTGTTGCCAGGCAACATGATCTGGCCCAGCCAAGGGCAAAAAGTGAACTTGACATCAGCCCAGAGTGGGGTCCGCCAGTGAATGGTCTGTGAGCCTCAAAAGGAAAAGAAGGATCACCAAGAACAGAGCCCAGCTGCTTTCATTTCCTTTTCTTGACAAGGTTGGCAGATAAGGGCAACACTGGCAATCCAAGGCAAGATCCTGGATGCTCTGTGGATGGGGTGGTGAGGCATGGCCCCAGTCAGACTCCTGCCAGTCATTCGGTCTACATTTCCAATTTGGATAGAGTCGCAGTGAAATTACTGGGATAAATGATGTGGACTTTTTTTTCCCCACTTCTTGTTGTATTAAATTTTGTATTTTTTAGACAGGAAAATATATACATGGTCAAAAAAAAAATCCAGATGGTACAAGATATACACAGTGAGAAGGAGGTCTTTCTGACGCTGGTTTCCAATTTCCCACTCTGAACCAAAACTGCTTTCTTGTGCGTGTTTCCAGAGATAATGGGTGTAAACAACAGTTGTATGTCTGTATAATCCACATTTCTTTAGAAAACTAAAATTGGTATACTACAAGCACATCTTTCCCTTTTTATTGATACATTAGTGACTGAGCATATGTGCAATATATCTTGGAGATACTTCCTATCCTTCCTATTCGTATCACTGCACAGTATTTCTTGTTAAGGAAGGACGATAAGTTAATAACTCAGACAGTAAAGAATCTGCTTGCAGTGCAGGAGACCCAGGTTCTGTCCCTGGGTTGGGAAGATCCCTGGAGAAGGGACTGGCTGTCCCCTCCAGTATTCTTGCCTAGAGAATTCCATGAACAGAGGAACCCTGGTGGGCTATAGTCTATGGGATCGCAAAGAGTCAGACATAACTGAGCAACTAACATTTTCACTTTTCATGGGCATTTTAAAGATGTTTGATGCATATCAGTGAATCAGCAGAAGTGACTTCTGGTTTACAACGAGAAGTCCTATAAACCCAGCTAATCAGTGAAACCAGGATTAAAATCCAGATCAACTCAAAGCCACGCTATTTCTGCAAAGATGTTCAAAGACCAACAGCCCTGGAGAGGGAGTCAGTTGCTGGAGTGTACCCTCCTCATACCTCCCAGAGAAGATCAGACTTAAAAATACATGTGAGGGGTAAGGCCCTCTGTTTTTAAAAAAGTTGTTAGGATACCAGCCGGATAATTGTATCCTCTATAGCAAATGCTTGCAGTGCAGAGTGGAGGGTCTACCCATGGCAGCGTGAGAATGGGCCTGCTCCACCTAAAGATACTCAAATTCAAACACATTATTAACTAGGCTGAGCAACATCAGCTTGAGACCTTCACAGTGGCAAAGAGATCACACCGTGCAATACAGAGCAGAAAGAGCAAGCCCTGTGCGCACGTGTGGCCGGCTCCCTGGTTAGGAGGACAGGACCTCCATCAGAGCCCTGAGGATCTTTTCTGAGACCTGAGTCTTCTTGCAGATCTTCTCCAATATGAAATGGAGAGGAAGCAACACTGCTGAAGGCCTTCCCAAAGTGGCAGGGAGAGTGGAACGTGGCCTGCAGAGGACCTTCTTAGGGGGTCGGAGCTTATCTTTGTCCTGTGCCCCCTGCAGTGGAAGTGAAGATTCCTAGCCACTGGACCACCGAGGAATTCCCAAAACTGCTGTGACTTCTGACAGATTATTTCTTCTTTTTTTTTTTTTTGAGTATCTATGTTATCCCTTGTCATAAAAGTTTCATCTTCTTCCAAGACATGTTAGAGAGGAATACTTTAATCTGTGAAGCTGGGGAACCTGGAGAGCAGTACTGTAGACAGAGTGTCTTTGTTAATGTGATTACAAAATACTGAAATGCTTGTGACTGGATGAAAAGGTGCATTCAGAGACATCCTTCTTAACTCCAAATTCCATGCTATACTGCTAGAACCGACAACTATTTCTGCCTGAGGGTTAGTATCAAAGTTGAACTGTGAATATGTAAGTCACATCTGCCAGCTCCTTGGGGTTGTATGGAGCCTACAGGTGCTGGGCAGAAGGTCCTGAGCAAGTATGTACAGGCCCTCCTGCCTTCTCATCTCTGGCCTCCTTCTTCCATCCGCAGTCCTTCCAGCTCCACGGAGATCAAAGCCGTTCCCTCAACCGTACAAAGCCATTGCTGGAAAAGCCCCAATGATGTGGCAGCTCCTTGCTGACTGGGTCCGGGAGTGGTGCCAGGCCAGAGATTTCAGAAAGGAAAGCTTCCAAAGGCTGGGTTCAGCCTCTGGAGCAGACATTGCCTGTGGCTCACCAGCATTCCAAGAGCTAGATGGGCGGCTGGCAGGGATGGGGATTTGGCTAGCTCACAAAACTGTTGAGCAAAGACCTGGAGACTCTGTTCTGAAAGGAGAGGCTGAGGAAGGGTCAGGTGTCAGGGGGCTCCCCGGTGCCTTAAGAGACTGGCATCACAGTGACTCATTTCAGACAGAAAGGGCACAGAGCAGGTGTTCCCATGAGTGCCTCCCCAACACCCTGCCCACACGGCACTCCATGGATATCATTCCTTCTTACAGCTTTATACTCTGCCTCCCCATTTGGAAAATGGGAACAACTGAATGCCTGAAGTTTGCAAAGGAGTCAGACTTTGATCAACAGGAGAAATAATGTAGGGACGCATCCATAAACCATGGTATAGTTTTGTTTCTTTTTGGCCATGCTGTGCAGCAAGTGGGATCTTAGTTCCCCAACCAGGGATTGAACCCGCATGCCTATAGTGGAAGTGTGGAGTCTTAACCACTGGACCACCAAAGAAGTCCCATAAATCTTGGTTTTGTACACAGAGCACAGCGGCTCAGACAGAGCTGATCTTGCCCTTGGGGATAAGTGAATGAGGGACCAGAGAAGTATGCCAACCAGAGGACATCTCTCTCCACCGGCGTGTTCCCACGCCTGAAATTCCACCACTTCCAGTCGGTAGCACTGGGTGGCCGAATCAGGTCAAGGAGGACCCAAAAGGAGAGACCAGGAGGCCGAAAAAGACGAAGTGAAAGATACACTTTGCTGACTGCGCTGATCTGCTTAAGGGCAGCTTTGGGACAAAAACACATTATCCCACAGTACACACGACTGAGCAGCTGAATAAAAACAACACAGAACGGAGACCGGACCTGGAGTCAGGTACACCCCACCGTACCTCTGACAATTACTGGCTAGGTGACTTTGAGCCTGTTACTTGACTTTTCTGAGTCCCTACTTTCCCATTGCTAAAGCAGGGAATTGACTCCTGCCTCACAGGTGTGCCACATGACTCCCACCTTGCAGGACTGCCACGAGCGTGAACATGCCCTTTTATTAAGACCCTGAGCACAGGTACAATTTACCAGTAGTGGCAGCCCGGAACATCGGTGGCACTGCTGTGGATGGGATATTCCATTTGCCTAGCAGATTCTCTCTGCCGTGATTGCTCTTCTCAGCCCAAGTGCCCTGCTTATTCTTGGGAGGTTCCTTCCGAAGCTGTGGTGACCTTCCGTGCAAGCTGTTGAGAGGCTGGTGTTAGAATTTCACTAAAGTGTTCCAAAGGTATTTGCATTTTGAGGCCAATTTTCCTTTGCCATGTTCCCCCACCCCCGCACTTATGTTCAGCCTTGGGGAGAAGGTTTTCATCTTTCTGAAATTAATCTTTGTCTGGAAGGATTTCTTTTTTTTTTTTTTTCAATGTGACTCTATTTGTCCCATCTCAGTTTTTAAATGAGTTTTTAGAAGGTGATACTATATCTAAAATAATCTACTAAAGTGGTTCTCTTTATTTATTTATTTATTTTTTTGGAAGGATTTCTTAACCACAAGGAAGATCTAAGTCTGCCCCCCCCAGCCCCCGCATACACACACTTGCAAAGGAGGGCAGGATAGAGGAGGAAGAGGTGGAGAAAAGTTGGAGTGAAGTTAGGAAAAGAAATGATGTGAAAGCAGCAAATAGAGAAGGTGCAGGGAGCTAGAGGGCAGAGGAAGAGGGCCTTGAACCTGGAGGGTCTCTCCCGAGTAACTGTGGGAGCCAGCAGTCCCTGTAGACAGGCCTTCTCCCAGTGCCTCGTGTCCCCACCTGAGCAGCCTGCCTCCATGGAGGTGTCCAAGGGCTGCCTGCCTATAGATTCTAAAATCAACCCCTTGTATGCCCGCAGAGTCTTCTAGCTCTCTCTCTCTTTTTTTTTCCCCCAACTGGAGCATGGAGCATGCCGGCTCTTAGTTCCCCGACCAGGGATCGAACCCACGCCCCCTGTAGTGGGAGTGCAGAGTCTTAACCATTGGCCCATCAGGGACGTCCCGAGCTCTCCTCTCCACAGGCCTTCCTGCTGCCTCTGAGAGGCCCATGGGTTCTTCTGGTATCACTCTCTCAGTAAGCCCCATTTCCTGCTCTGCGTGTCGCCACCCGGTGTGAGGTAGGGCTCTTGGGTGTGCAACCTGTATGGTCATAACAGGTCCTGTGCTCAGAAAGAGCAATAAATCCGCTTTGATTTAATGCTCTTTTTCTGTCTCCATCTTGAAACTTCTAATAATTTTATCTTTGAAATGGGTAAGTGTTTTGTAAGTGAAGTCCAATGACTCGATGGAGCACGCATGAGACAAGACCCCAGGTGGGCAGGCAACAGGAGCACAAGGCTTAGTGGCCCTGCAAGTATATGCATGCCTGGCCAAGTCTGGGAGACCACTGGGCCCCAGGGTGGACCAGTCAGACCTGGACCCATACTGGTGGCCGTGACAGTGGTGGCGGCGGCAGCCACAGGAGTGCAGGGGACGGGGGTGGCACACTCACAGGAAGGCCCCCGGGGAGGCCTGCTTCGCCCCTGGAGCCCATCCGTGCAGTGTCTGGACAACTCTTGGATATGAGCTCCCGGAAGAGAATTGCTGGCCTTCAGGCAGTAAATTTTGTCAATAAATTATTATAAAATAAAAACATATATATAGATATTATAATAGAGCATATCAAGGAATTATTAGAATTCTGTAAGGAGTTTAGAATCTTCAAAGACTACTACAAAATTTGCAAAGCAAATATTCACAGTCTTACAAAGAGAAATTAAATTTAAATTGAGTTTTTTCATTCAATGAAAAAGAACACTATATTCATATGAAGCTTGGATTAAACCAATTATTAACAAGCAAGGTAACTTCAAAATTAACTTTACTTGTCATTTAAGATACAGTAAAAGAATGCATAAATAGATATTTTAAATTACATGCCAAAAATGAGGCGACTTTCAGTTTCTTATATGACCTCAAGATACAGAAAAAATCAGAGGAAACATTAAAGAGCCGTGGTGTAAATTTACATTTAAAATCAAATTCAAACTCACATGAAACTGATTTGCATGAAGAATTAAAGCTGCCTAGAAAGATTGTTCCATGGGAATCATCAGGTCTAAATATACCAGAATTTATATTTTGAAATAATTTATCAAAAACATATTCATAAGCCATAAAATATTCTTAACAGCTTCAGTCACAGCTGCACCAGCAGAAAACTCCTTCTCAAAATAATAAATTATTGAAAATATTTGCCATCTTACATTTGCCAAGAACAACTAACATCATTGTCCATTATACTGACTGAAAATAAAGTTGCTAAAATTATAAATTTTGATGACCTAATAAATGAACTTGCAGAAAAACAAGTCAGAAAATTCTTATGGTCAATCAAGATCTAACATTAATTAATTATTATTATATATTGCCTTTTATCTAGATAGTATATTAAAAAGCAGAGACATTACTTTGCCAACAAAGGTCTGTCTAGTCAAGGCTATGGTTTTTCCAGTAGTCATGTATGGATGTGAGAGTTGGAATACAAAGAAAGCTGAGCACCGAAGAATCGATGATTTTGAACTGTGGTGTTGGAGAAGACTCTTGAGAGTCCCTTGGACTGCAAGGAGATCCAACCAGTCCATCCTAAAGGACATCAGTCCTGAGTGTTCATTGGAAGGACTGATGCTGAAGCTGAGACTCCAATACTTTGGCCACCTGATGCGAAGAGCTGACTTATTTGAAAAGACTCCAATGCTGGGAGAGATTGAAGGCAGGAAGAGAAGGAGATGACAGAGCATGAGATGATTGAATGGCATCACCGACTCAATGGGCATGAGTTTGAGTAGACTCTGGGAGTTGGTGATGGACAGGGAGGCCTGGCATGCTGCAGTCCATCGGGTCGCAAAGAGTCCGACACGACTGAGTGACTGAACTGAACTGAACTGAACTGAACTGATTTCATTATATAAAATATGACACCAAAAATACTTTCTTACAATTTGTGAGTTTGTTACTTATGTATCTTTATTAACCTGATAGATTCCATAAGTAATAAAAATCTTTATAAAGGCAAAACTTTTACATTCTAATACCTTTAGTGGCACGTTTTTCTTGCTTTTTGAACAGGGGCTCCTGCATTTTCGTTTTGTACTGGACCCTACAAATTATGCAGTCTTCCCTGCTCAGTACTTTGAAGGCTCTCTAAATTTCAGCAAAGCCCATAGACATATAAACTGTTACATTTTAAGAGTTTCTCCAGATTCCAGAGCAGAGGTTCTCAACCAAGAGCGATTTTGTCCCTCCTCAGGGACATGTGGCAGTATCTAGAGACACTTTTTTATCATCACAGCTGGGGGACTGTGGGCTTCCCAGGCGGTGCTAATGGTAAAGAATCCACCTGCCAGTGCAGGAGACGAGGGTTCAAACCCTGGGTTGGGAACATCCCCTGGAGAAGGGTATGGCAACCCACTCCAATATTCTTGCCTGGAGAAACCCATGGACAGAGGGACCTGGCAGGCTAAAATCCATAGGGTCACAGAGTTGGACACGACTGAAGCGACTTAGCACAGAACACTAGGGGACTGCTACCAGCATCTAGTGAGAATAGGCCAAGGATGCTGCAACATCCCACAATGTATAGGACAGCTCCCCACAACAAAGGATTATCTGGTCCCCAATACCCACAGTGGGGCCGTTGAGAAACTCGTATCTGGGGTCTCCCAAGTGTGATTCTGGACCAGCAGAACAGCATCCCTGGCGGGTTTGAAATGCAAACTCTCAGGCTCCACCCCAGACCTGCTAAGTCAGGATCTGCAGTTTTAACAAGCTACCCAGGTGATTCATGTGCACAAAAAGTTGGAAAAGCACTGAGCTAGGGGATGTGATTGGTGTATTTTAGACATGTGAGAGGAGCTGAGAAGCTGTCTCTGAATCCTTCAGTCATGCCAGGTTAGACCAGCCCTGCAGGGAATCCAAGGACTATGCTGTTCCTGCCACTTTCTTCTCACTTCTTGTCCATCTCCTGAACCCCAATCCCCAGACATGTGATAGATAATCCCAGGTGCGAGGACCCTGTGGGCAGTGCCTGACAGCATCTCAGCCCTGGCACTCGCTCTGATTTTGAACTCCTATCTCAAGTCAAGCAAGCATGCAGAGAAAAACAGCAGGCTGATCTCAGGCCTGGGGACTTCCAAGTTCTGCCCTGGCTTCCAACTGGTCCCAGGCCACCCTCTGTTGCAGGGGCCCAAGGACTCTGCCACATGCCTCCATGTCCTAGTGACTGGTCCTCAGGCACGGCCCCACTTCAGAGCACAGCCGCTAAACACACCGTTTTCTTCTCCAGTGAAATGTCCTCTCTCTCTCTCTTTTTTTAGTCTAGCTTTTATAGTTAGTTATTTGTCTTTGGCTGTGCTGGGTCTTCATTGCTACATGTGGGCTTTCTCTAGCTGCAGCAAGTAGGGGCTACTCCACGTTGCAGTGTGCAGGCTTCCCAAGTTTGTGGAGCATGGGCTCTCGGCTCAAGGGCTTCCGTAATTGTGGTGCAAGGGCTTAGCTGGGCTTCCTGGCATGTGGGATCATCCCAGACCAGGAATAGAACCTGGGTCCTCCTGCATTGGCAGGCAGATTCTTAGCCACTGGGCCGCCAGAGAAATCCCTGTCCTTTCCCTCTTTGTTTGCCTCCCAACAAGCATTCAAGGTGTCTTCCCAGGTGGTTCAATGATAAAGAATCTGCCTGCCAATGCAGGAGATGCAGGAGACATGGGTTTGATCCCTGGGTCTGAAAGACCTCCTGGAGAAGGAAATGGCAACCCACTCCAGTATTCTTGCCTGGAAAATTCTGCGGACAAAGGAGCCTGGCAGGCTACAGTCCATGGGGTCGCAAAGAGTCAGACATGTCTAAGCATGCCTGCAACGAGCATTGGAGACTTACTCACCTGCTTATCCTGGAGGCTTTTCATTTTCCTTGGGGTTCCCATAGCTACCAGCAGACAGATCTTTGGCAGTGGCCCCAAGCTCCGGGGTCCTCAAGACAGGGAAGGTAAATGAAGGCCAGGTGGAGACTGTAGCACATGCAGAGCTCTCAACCAGACACACAAATGCAGGCCCAGTGTGTACAAGGCTTTGGATTTTCACAGAAAAGCAGAAAGTCTTGCTTTTTATGCAAAATCTCCTTTTCAAATACCAGTAGCTAAATTAAAAAATTAAACCGAAGGCTGACCACACTCCTCTACAGGAGGCTAGCATCACCATAGACAACTTGCTAGTCTTTGTAAACACTTGGTATCTTGTGTTGTCATTACCTGTGGACATCTTTGTCTTCCCACTCAGCCTGGTAGCAACTTGAGGGTGAGGCCTGAAACAAGTTGTCCTTAACATATGGTCGGTGAGTAAATGAATGAATGAATGAATGTTGCTGCTACTTCTTGTAAGTCGTGGTCATCTGGTGGGTTTAAAACCATGGTTCACTATGGGCAGTGTCGCCTCCTAGGAGTTGTTTGGACAACTGTAAGGGTATTTTTGATTGTTATAAGGATTAACAGTACCTTAACAGTACCTGGCATTTAATGGGTGGGGGCAGTCAGAATGATATGGATGGACGTATGGATGAGAGAGCTGAACCGTAAAGAAAGCTGAGTGCCAAAGAATTGATGCTTTCGAACTGTGATGTTGGAGACGACTCTTAAGAGTCTCTTGTCCTGCAAGGAGATCAAATCAGTTAACCCTAAAGAAAATCAGTCCTGAATATTCATTGGAAGGACTGATGCTGAAGCTGAAACTCCAATACTTTGGCCTCCTGATATGAAGAACTGACTCATTGGAAAAGACCCTGAGACTGGGAAAGATTGAAGGCAGGAGGAGAAGCGGATGACAGAGGATGAGATGGTTGCATAGTATCACCAACTTGATGGACATGAGTTTAAGCAACTCCGGGAGATGGTGAAGGACAGGGAAGCCTGGTGTGCTGCAGTCCATGGGGTCGCAGAGCGTCAGACACAACTGAGTGACTGAACAGCAAGTCAGAATGATAAAAATAATATTAAGCACTTATTTTCTTCTCACTGTGTGCCAGACTTTCTTCCAGGCACTTAATTGAAAGAAACTTATTTCATCTTTACAACAATCTTACAAGGTAGATACTGTCATACCCATTTCAGAGTTGGCACAGTGGGTGAGGGGATGCTAGTAGGTCGGCAACGGACAGAGCAACCTTGCATCATAAGAAACTAGTTTCTTGTATGCTCCATTGGATGCTTATGCAGAAAAAAAAGCCTCTGTTTATAACCATCAGAAATACAACGATCACATAAATGAAGGAAGAGTTTTATTTTTACTAACTGCTGAAAAGAGCTCACCATTTCATAAAACTCAACAGGCAGCAACGTTGCTCAAGGCATTTGGGTCTCAAAATCCACATACCTACATCTGTGTTTATAGTAACCAAAGTTATGATGATTCTAGATGCAAGCATTGGATTGATTGATTTATCAGTAAACTTTGTATTAAATAACTACAAACTTCAAAGAAGTGAATGAATAATAAGTATACACCTTATGAGCTTTTGCAAAATGAACACTTGTGTAACCAGGACTCAGATCAAGAAACAGAACATTCTTAGCACCCTGTAAGTCCCTTCTAGTCACAATGCACCCTAGAGGTAACTAGCTACCATCCTGACTTCTAACACCTTACATTCATTTCGCCTATATATCTTTGAACTTAAAGGAAATCATGTAGTATATGCTTTAGTGTCCAGCTTCTTCCAGTTGAAATTGTGAGATTCAGCCACATGGTTGTGGGAACTGGAAGTTTGTTCATCCTTGTCATTGCATAGTATTCCATTGATTGACATACCACACGGATCTAGCCCTTCTGCTGTAGGTGGACTTTTGAGTTGTTTCTAGTTTTGAGCTATTGCAAATAATGATGTTGTGAATATTTTTTGCTAGCTGTCTTTTGGTAGCATAGGTATGCATTTAATTTCTGCAGGTATGTGTGTAGGCAGTTTATGGTATCTGTGATTTTCATTTCGTAGCAGTGAGTTGTTGTTGTTCAGTCACTAAGTCTTGTCCGACTCTTTGTGACCCCATGGACTGCAGCACACCAGGCTTCCCTGTCCTTCACTATCTCCCAGAGTCTGCTCAAACTCATGTCCATTGAGTTGGTGATGCCATCCAGCCATCTTGTCCTCTTTCGTCCCCTTCTCCTGCCTTCAGTCTTTCTCAGCATCAGGGTCTTTTCCAGTGACCTAGCTCTTTGCATCAGGTGGCCAAAGTGTTATTAGCAGTAAGAGGGTGTTACAAAATACTCACTATCCAAAGGAGGCATAGGTTTGAGGGAACAGCTGAGACTCTTGTCTGAAGCAGAGGCTCTGTCCATGGTCCAGTTTCTGTCCCACAGAGATTGTCCCTGCTGTCCTGTGCTTCCTGCTGGGGAGTGCTGTGGCTGAGCTCTGAGGAGGGAGTTTTGAGAATCTTGCCGTAAGACTAAAGGGCCAGGACTTCCCTGGCAATCCAGTGGTTAGGACTCTGTGCTCCCAGTGCAGGGGGCATGGGTCTGATCCCTCCTGCAGGAAACAAGATCCTGCATGCTGCACTCCCCGCCAAGGTTAAATCAATTTAAAAAAAAAAGACTGAAGGGCGGAGGCCTGCATTCTCACTTCCACCACTAGAGGCCAGGCATTCACAAGGGACGGGGCCTGGCCACCCCTCTTCCATTCAACCTTCCTCTCGCTTCCCGTCCCTTCTTGGTAACTGGGGATCCAGCTCTGCCAGGGGAATTTAAACAAAATCTTCGTAGTGCACCTCAGAGGAGGCAATGGAACCAACTCACTTCTGGAGCATCAAATCTTTTTCACCCAACTTCCCTATTAAATGGAGACTCCCTAGGGTCTGGCTGTCTCTTAGGGGTAACCCACATGTTCTCTGTCCTCATTCCCTCACTGGCTTTAATGGGGAGCGTATCCAGCCCTGGGCCATCTCTGCTGGACTCACTGTTCCTATATGGTGACTTCTATAGATACACACATGCTGGTAAATGTTTACCAACTTGTTCTGGGAGTTGGAGGGGGTAATTTGTAGTGTTTACTAATTTCTGTGATGTAAATTCTTTGACTATGTCTGATTCCAGTTATTAATGACATGTCACTGAACCTGGAATTGGGAAGAGATGTTAAATAGCATAGTCGTCGTCATGCATATGCGCTCAGTCATGTCTGACTTTTCGCAACCCCATGTACTGTAGCCTGCCAGGCTTCTCTGTCCATGGGATTCTCCAGGCAAGAATACTGGAGTGGGTTGCCATTTGCTCCTCCAGGGGATCTTACTGACCCAGAGATCGAACCCCTGACTCCAGCAGCTCCTGCATTGCAGGCAAATTCTTTACCTGCTGAGCCATTGAGGAAGCCCAAATAGCATAATATGATAAAGTATCCAACATACATGCATAATAGATGTAAATAAATTTGAAAGCTTCGATGAGAGTACAATGTATATAGTAAAATTAGGAAGTGATATGTTTTGAGTGTGTGTTACTTTGAAACTTTTAATTGTTTTAGTGTAGTGTAAATGCCATTATTTATTATTGAGGTGTAGCTGATGTACAATATTATATGTTTCAGGTGTACAACAAAGTGACTCATAATTTGTGAAGATTATATTTCGTTTATAGTTATTACAAAATATTGGCTATATTCCTTGTGCTCTACAAAATATCCTTGTGGCTTATTTATTTTATACATAGTAGTTTGTACCTCTAAACCCTTATCTTGCCACTTCTTCCTTTCCTCTCCCCAGTGGTAACCACTAGTTTGTTTTCCATATCTGTGAATATGTTTTTGTTGTATCTACTAGATTGTTTTATTTTTTAGATTCCATGGAGGAGGGCATGGCAACCCACTCCATTATTCTTGCTTGGAGAATCCCCATGGACAGAGGAGTTGGGCTGGCTACAGTCTAGGGTTGCAAAGAGTTGAACATGACTGAGCAACTAAGCACACACATACACACGTAAGTGATATACGGTACTTGTCTGTCTCTGTCTGACTTACTTCACTAAACATAATACCCTCTAAGTCTATTCACGGTGTTGCAAAAGGAAAAATTTTGGAAAACTTTGGAAAAATAAATAAATTTCATTCTTTGTAATGGCTGACTATTCCATGGTATATGCTATGGTATATATATTCCATGGTATACATATATACTATGTGGTATATATATACCACATCTTCTTTATCCATTTATCTGTTTATAGACACTTAGGTTGCTTCCATATCTTGGCAACAGTAAATAATGCTATTACCAACATTGGGAGTGCATTTATCTTTTTAGTGTTTTCACTTTTTTTTTTTTTCAGAAAAATACATAGGAGTGGAATTGATGGGTCATATAATAGTTCTATTTTTAGTATTTTGAGAAACTGCCATACTGTTTTCCAGAGCAGCTGTACCAATTTACATTCTCCCTAACTTACAATTTATTTCACTTTACATATATAATTTAATTTTTAATAAAGGCTGTGTTTGACAACGGGCTCACAGAAATCTTGGGAATTTTACAGTTAGTTTTTGAGAGACAGATGAAGAGGCTCCAGCACAACACTGCAGGTAAAAGGCTCTGGTCTCCCTTTAAGAAACCACATCAGAGAAAACAACTGCAAATGAAACAACTGACAAAGGGTTCATCTCCAAAACATACAAGTAGCTCATGCATCTCAGTACCAAAAAAAAAAAAACAACCTGATCAAAAAATGGGTGGAAGACCTAAGACATATCTCCAAAGAGGATATACAGGTGGCCAACAAACACAAGAAAAGATGCTCAGCATCGCTCATTATTAGAGCCGTGCAAATCTGAACACCAATGAGGTATCACCTCACACAGGTCAGAATGGTCCCCATCAAAAAATCTACAAAAAATAAATGCCGGAGAGGCTGTGGAGAAAAGGGGACCCTTTTGCACTGTTGGTGGGAATGTAAATGGATACAGCTACTATGGAGAATAGTATGGAGATTTCTTAAAAAACTAGGAATACAACTACCTTATGACCCAGCAATCCCACTACTGGGCCTATACCCTGAGAAAACCATATCTGAAAAAGACACATGTACCCCAGTGTTCACTGCAGCACTATTTACAATAGCTAGGACATGGAACCAACCTAGATGGCCGACAGATGAATGGATAAAGAAGTTGTGGTACACGTATACAATGGAATATTACTTGGCCATAAAAAGAAACACATATGAGTCAGTTCTAGTGAGGTGGATAAACCTAGAACCTGTTATACAGAGTGAAGTAAGTCAGAAAAACAAATATTGTACATTAATGCATATATATGGAATCTAGAAAAAATGGAATAGAGATACAGACATGGAGAACAGACTTGTGGACACGGAGGTGGGGGGAAGGAGCGGGATAAAATGAGCCAGTGGGTAAGAAAGTTCTTTAAAAAAACATCAAGACATATGTAAAGACCATTTGAGTCAGTATTTGCTCTTTTTATTGGGGACAGGAGAAGCCTTATGATTTAGTTGAAAAACTGTGACTTTTGGAACAAACAAGAACGAATTCTGGTTTTGCAATGGTTTTTGATGTCACAAAAATCTCTCAGAGACTATGTCCTCATGTGTAAAATGGTGTTGACAATATTTAAATTGAGGGTATTGTCAAAATTAGTGGTTACATGTACAAAGTCCCTACCAAGCACCTAGCACACAGTAGGTGCACAATAAATAGTAGGTCTCAATCCTGCTAGGAATTTCGAGGTCTGTCATAGCTTTTCTTCTAAGGTACAAGCATCTTTTAATTTCATGGCTGCGGTCACTGTCCACAGTGATTTTGGAGCCCAAGAAAATAAAATCTGCCACTGTTTCCATTTTCCCCCATCTATTTGCCATAAAGTGATGGGACCCGATGCCATGATCTTCCATTGAGTCGGTGATGCCATCCAACCATCTCATCCTCTGTCATCCTCTTTTCCGCCTGCCTTCAATCTTTCCCAGCATCAGGGTCTTTTCAAATGAGTCAGTTCACATCAGGTGGCCAAAGTACTGGAGTTTCAGCTTCAGCATCAGTCCTTCCAATGAATATTCTGGACTGATTTCCTTTAGGATGGACTGGTTGGATCTCCTTGCAGTCCAAGAGACTCTCAAGAGTCTTCTCCAACACTACAGTTCAAAAGCATCAATTCTTCTGCGCTCAGCTTTCTTTATAGTCCAACTCTCACATCCATACACAACTACTGGAAAAACCATAGCTTTGACTAGATGGACCTTTGTTGACAAAGCAATGTCTCTGCTTTTTAATATGCTGTCTAGGTTGGTTATAACTTTTCTTCCAGGGAGCAAGTGTCTTTTAATTTCATGGCTGCAGTCACCATCTGCAGTGATTTTGGAGCCCCCCCCCCCCCAAATAAAGTCTGTCACTGTTTCCACTGTTTCACCATTTATTTGCCATGTAGTGATGGGACCAGACACCATGATCTTAGTTCTCTGAATGTCGAGTTTTAAGCCAACTTTTTCACCCTCCTCTTTCACTTTCATCAAGAGGCTCTTTAGTTCTTTGCTTGGTGGTGTCATCTGCATATCTGAGGTTATTGGTATTTCTCCTGGCAATCTTGATTCCACGCTTTATCCAGCTCAGCTTCTCATGATGTACTCTGCATATAAGTTAAATAAGCAGGGTGACAATATACAGCCTTGACGTACTCCTTTTCCTATTTGGAACTAGTCTGTTGTTCCATGTCCAGTTTTAACTGTTGCTCCCTGACTTGCATACAGATTTCTCAAGAGGCAGGTCAGGTGGTCTGGTATTCCCATCTCTTTAAGAATTTTCCAGAGTTTGTTGTGGTCCACACAGTCACAGGCTTTGGCATAGTCAATAAAAGGGAAGTAGATGTTTTTCTGGAATGCTCTTGCTTTTTCGATGATCCAACAGATGTTGGCAATTTGATTCTTCTGCGTTTTCTAATGGGTTTCTCAGGAAGCAGGTAAGGTGGTCTGGTATTCCCATCTCTTTAAGAATTTTCCAGTTTGTTAAGAGGGGGAAATTGAGCAGGGAGAGAGGGTGTCCACCTTCTGCAGTGAGTCTGGATCTAGGAAATGTTAAAAACCAAAATTCAGCCCAGTAACTTTGAAGATCTAATTGACGTTATTCAGTGGTTCAGGAATCAGGGAGAATCCCATCTAGCAACTATAAGGGTGCTCAGAGGGGTTGTACAAAATGGAAGGTTTTCTACAGGAAAAAGGGTGGGGCAAGGGACCTACCTATTGTTAAAAGAAAGTGGGGGGAGGGAAGAAGTGCCAAGGGTTTTATTAGGCAGATTGTCTCTTCCTCCTCTGGGGAATGGAGAGGCTCCCTGTGACAGATTACTATGTGACAGCTCCTCATTGGTGCTGACCAGAAAATTCCAAACTAGTTAAGATTACATTTATGGTGAAGATCGAAACTGAAATTGGGCTTGGTATTAAATCTAGCTTGGGAATCATGGGCTTTAGCACAAGTGTCGCCATTTTGGGCCTGTGGGTTTTCTCTTTAACAGAACTCGAGGAGGAAAGAAGGCAGAACAAGTACAGGCTTATGGAAAAGGAAGCAGCAGCAGTAAGTTGTGTGGGGCCTAGAATGGGAGGGTTTCCTTGAGATAGGTGTGTATGCTTGGTGGTGGACATTCTGCTTGCTTTGTTTGAACTACCTCAAAAATTTGACTTGTTAATTCACAGCACTTTTCTAGAGAAGCTAGTAGAATTGGGCTAGGTGAGAGGCCCTGAGAGGAGAGCCTGCCTGACCCAAGCTGCAGCAGAGGCTCTGGGTCCAAGCCCAGACTCTGGCACTGACTATCAAGTAGGAACACCTCAACACTGAGCACCTCTTGAAGGCGGGAGGAGAAGGGGACGACAGCGGATGAGATGGTTGGACAGCATCACTGACTCAATGGGCATGAGTTTGAGTAAACTCCAGGAGTTCGTGATGGACAGGGAGGCCTGGCGTGCTGTAGTCCATGGGGTCGCAAAGAGACACGACTGAGCAACAGAACTGAACTGAACTGAGACAGGTATTGTTCAAGGCCCTGGGGTACCAAGATAAAAAATCAAAACGATTGTCATTAATGGGTCATTCTCTGGTGGCTGGCGCAGTGGTAAAGAATCTGCCTGCGTATAGAGGAAATGCGATTCCATCCCAGGGTTGGGAAGATCTCCTGGAGAAGAAAATGGCAACCCACTGCAGTATTCTTGCCTGGGAACTCCCATGGACAGAGGAGCCTGGTGGGCTCCAGTCCACGGGGTTGCAAGAGTGGGACACGACTTAGCTACTAAAACAACAATAAAGCCCTGTAAACACAAGCAGAGGACTTATCTCCTATGGCCGCAGGGGGACCACTTTTATATAGAGAGCTGTTATAACTATAAAGTACTCAAACTGCTTGCATACTGTATGTTGGAAAACAGCCCTGGGAGACAAAGCTCAGGCTGGGAAATAATGCCAGGAGTGCGGCGGGGCTCTAGCCCCGACTCTGCCAGCCCTCACGCTGAACTTCGGTTTTCTGAACTTTGAGATCCGTTGCGTGCTTTTAGTAATGCTGAGGTATCCCTTTTAGGAAAGCCTGTTAAAATGGATTTTTAACCGGCTTAAAGACTCCAATCGTAGCCTTTGTGAATCAGAACGGCTGGACGAGGGACCCTAAATCTGCATTTTTACACCCCTACTCCCGGGACAATCTGACGTTGGTAGGCTTCGCAACAACAAAAACAACAGCTTAGCGACGGGCCTGAAGAGGGACTCCTAAGTCCTTAAACGAAGGCAGCAGGAATGAAAGCGCCTAGTCGACCGGAGAGCAAACAAATCCTTTGCAAATAACAGTACTCCAAACCCCAAATAACAGCCGAATAATACAAATAATAAGAGCAGAAGAACCGGAGAGGCTCAGCGCAAAGCCGTAGCAGTCAGTCCGCAACACCTCCTCCCAGCCTACTCTAGCGGAGTCGGCGTGACGGCCCCTTTAAGAACGCCCTCCCTTCCTCGGTCTCGCCAGCCGCGGGGCGTGCCGGCCGGCCGGCGGCGCGTGCGTGCTGGCAGCCGTCTGGCGGCCGGGCCTTTTCCCCCGCGGGACGCCCCGGCGGCGCGACGCCGGCGCTCGTTACGTGCGCGCGCGCGGCCCCGCCCCGCGCCCGCCCCTGCCCCTCCCCCTCGCGGGCCTCCCCCGCCCGCGCCGTACAGCTGGCCCAGTGACGCGAGCCCCGCCGCCGCCGCCGCCGCCGCCGCCGCCGCCGCCGCCGCGTTCCGTTCTCCTCAGCCGGCGACAGCCTCGTCCCCCCTGCCGCCGGCCCCCTCCTCACGCAGCGCCGGCCAGACGACGGCACGCGCGCTGGGCGTCGCCTAGACCCGAGAGGGCTGCTGGCGCGCGCGGGCGGCGGAACGGACCCCTGCGCCGCGAACGCTGCGAGCGCCCCCCTGCCGGAGGTCGCCGCGCCGTTCCCCCCGTGAGTTGTCACCGCGGCCGGGGAGCGGCGGCGGGGCCGGGCCTTGTGTCACTGAAGCGCCCGGCCGGGCCGGCTGTCAGGGGCGCGGGGCCGGCGCGCGCCGCCCGGGAGGCCGCCCCGAGTCGGCTGCCGTCCGCGCTTCCCGAAGCCCCGGCGCCCCGGCGTGTCACCCCGCCTCCCCAGGCAGCGAGCCCCGGGGCTTGGCGTGGGCCGGGAGGGCTGTGTGCCGAGGCCGGGAGGAGCATCGCCCGGCCGGCTTACGGCCGGAGCTGGGTGGCCGGGTCGGGGGCTCGCTGCCCAGGGGCCTCGCCGGGCGTGCGGGGTCGCGCTCCCGACCGGAGTTCAGGGTGGAGACCGCACTTTGCAGGTCGCGGCAGAGGCTTTCTTTTCTTTATTGTTAACCGTTTTCGCGTCAGGGCCAACGAAAGCGGCGTGTCCGAGCTGGGGCAGGGTCGGCTTAGCGGTGGTGGACTTCGCAGGAAGTCCAGGTGTGCAAGACCCGGAGCTTTCTGGAGCTCCCGCGCCTCGTCTGGTCTTTAATGTCAAAAACTTCATTACAATCCGGGCTGAGACGCACCGAAACCACTTCCTGTTTGTGTATGTAGACTTTTTTTTAAATTTCTGGGGTTTAGAAACTCCGAATATTGGTGTCGGTCCGACCCTCCCACAGGGTTGTGACTATGGGGGCAGCCGAAGTGGGAAAAGTTACCCCGTAAGGGAGGTCAGGAGAAGGAGGTGGTTTGGGGCACCGTGAGACGCAGGAGAAAAGAAGCGTCGGAAACAAATCTTTAGCTGGTTCGAGGGAAGTTCAGCAAGGAGGCCTGATGCTGCTGTTCCCATAGAGTGTCCTCTGGTGGCAGGTACCTTCCTCAGGCTATTTCTCAGATCACTTGCATCCTTATCGCTTTCTCCAGGGTACACATTTGTGGTATGTTTGCATATCATTGGCTTGTTCGGACATTCTTTCTTTTTTTAGTTTCTTGAAAGTATTTGTGATATAGAATATATGCCAGGCACTGTGTGCTAGGTTTTAGGGTTACTGCAGTGAAGAAGAACCCAGCCGTTCCTTACAGAGTTCACAGGTTTTGAATCAACTTATTTTGGATTGTGTTGTTAAGTTTCATTGGTGGCCATTGCTGCTTAAGGAAGTTCTGCCCAGTGTATTAATAGGGGACAGTGCTGGTATAATGCCTGATAAATAGAAATCCCTGTCCACAGAGTGGCTTTTTGGATACTGTAGTAGAAGTGTTCTGTGAAACCAAACCTCACCTACAGCTAGATGGGGCAGGTCCCTGCTCAGAGTAAGACATCCTAGGGCTCCACCACCCTGCAGTGCTTAAATCCTTAGAGCAAACCCATTGTCTGATGGCAGAGCTCAACTTTCTTGCTTGAGGCTTGCCTGCTCAAAGGTCAGAATTTGGGCAGATAGAAATGAAAAGGAGAAAGGTAGAATGAGCTATTACAGATGCAGGCTGGCAGACGATGAGCCCTCAGCACTTGTCTGGTCTCCTGGCAGGTCTCCATCATGTGGTGGTTGAACTTGTGCTCTCCTGTAATGGTCTCTTCCTGGGGAATTTCCTCCCTTGCGATGGCCAGGGCAGCAATCACTAAGGCTTCCCCCCCATCCCCACCCCCCATGACACATACTTATACACCCTCCAAAGGGAATTATTCACCTGACTTCTTAAAAGTAAGAACGTATTTCAAGTTTATGGCTATTCAGCATTATGCGTTTCCATCCTCCAGGAAAAAAAATTGTCTTATGTTTTAAGTCTTTTCTTGTTCTGTTTTTCCACATTCTTAACTCTTCTGATAACCAGATAACTACTGGTATCTGTCTGTGGCCCGGAGAATTTAGTACTTTGTCTTTGAAAAAATTCTTGAGTCATATAATCTTCCTCATTTCCGTACCAAAACAATCAAACTGGGGAGAATGTCTTTAGGGGAGCCTCTTGCAGGCTGAGAAGGAAGGCGAGAGGGCACACGTGTTTGTTTTCCCTTATAGTTCTCCGTTCACCGAGGGGCGATGCCCGGAGAGGAACATAGGCCTGTGTCCAGCCTGGCGTGCCCACTTAGAGGCCTGAATGTCTGCAGACCCACCAGGCCTAATTGTGTAATTGCTGTGCAGGAAGCACTTTACTGAGCTCCTGAATTGACATGTGATCTCCTAGTGAAAGCTGACAAGCAGGATTCCTTTTCCCTCTTCTGTCTGTTTGGAAGGTAGGTAAGTCTTCTCTAGGTGGTATTCCCTCAGGCAGTAGGAGAAACACGAGAAGGGACTAGGAGAGGGAGAAGCCCAGTGCCTTTTTTGGTTTTAACTTTGAAGGCAGATATTTCTGTGGTGCAGACTTTAGTGTTGTGGTGCAGACTTAAGTGCAGTCTTGCTTCTTAGGTTAAGAGTAAGCATTAGGACAAATGCTTGTATGTTAATAGAGACTCTTTCTCCTGGTCTAGATGGCTTTAGGCTAGGGTCCGCACATGTATCTCACCTTGGTGAGGCTTCACTTAACGGAGTGATTTTTTTTTTTAAATTAATATTCTTAAGTTACGATGCCACATTGCAGGAAATTTGAAACTAGAGCAATGAGAAATAAGGTCCGTAATAGGGCGATGTTGTTTCCCTATTGGTGGGAATGAAGGATGCCACTCTAGGCTGGGGCTGGGGGGTGTGTGTGATGGGTGTTGGAAGCTGCTAAAAGCCATGGATCTGAGACCAGTTAAGCAGTCTCAGGACAGCATGGAGATGAGCATCCTTGAGCATCAAGACACGTTCGCTCCTGTCCCGGCTAGGATTCATGGCAACAGCCGTTGTGCCCTTAGATGGCTGTGAGTTTCAGTGTCTCTTTATCAAATCTTTATCTGAAAGAGTAGAGGTGCTGGGAAAAGAAGCACCTCTTACACGGGCTAGGTTTTAGCAGCAGAGCCTGTGGGCACTTATGGATGTTTCCTTTTTCTTGTGCTCACCTTTGTCTGTGATGCTTGTCCTTTTTCTTTCCCTCTTAGTTCCTTGGCCTAGAACCTGGCAGGATCCCTCTCTTTGTTCTGTCATCTTCTGGTTCATACCTGAGTGCGGAAGTCTCCACTCCTTTGGTAGACCTTGCAGTGGTGCTGAGCTGGGTCACTGCAGCTGTGGAAGGCTACCTGTGCTGCCGTCAGGGCTTGGGGACCGTTGAGTCTCTGTGAAGGTACTGGTACAGCAGGAGCAGGAAATGCAGCGACCGTGGTGAAAACTAAGTGGGTTTCACAGACTCTGTTGTTGCCTGTGATGTATTCTGCCTCCCTGATTCTTCCATCTCAAAAGAGGAAAAGAGCCACCCTTGAAACATCAGAAGCTGTGTGCCAAGAATTCATGCAGTCCTCCAGAAACAGGATATTATTGAAGCATTTTTCTCAAGCAGAAACAGATGTAGTTCCTTGTTAGTGTCGCCAATGTTAGTGGATCCTTATAAAATTACCTGATAGCAGTGTGCCCTTAAGTATACCCCCCCACCAATGCATATACAAGTATTATTATTATTTTTGGCAGAGCCTCATTGCTTAATCTGGGGAAAGTTAGCCTGGGATTCCTGATGAAAGTTAGCCTGGGTTTGTAGACGCAGAGGTGGTGACTGACAGTTCCTTATTACTCAAGAGGATCTTCTGTGGTGAAAAATTAGATGACTCAGGATTCTTTCCTTCTATAGTTGGAGATTGAACAGAAAACCTCAGAGAAGAGACACAAATGGGGGTTTTTCCCCAGTTTCCCCTTCCTTTCTGTCTTTTTTTTTTTAATGGAACACTTCACGAATTTGCGTGTCATCCTTTCACAGGGGCCATGCTCATCTTCTCTGTATCATTTCAGTTTTAGTACATGTGCTGCTGAAGCTAGCACTGTTTCTGTCCGTTTTTAAGAAGGGAAAAATTCTAATCTTTCCAAATCCAGCCTCCTGCCAGCAGTGACTTGCCTTCATTCACAAAAGTTGAAGAATAGAGCGTAAATTGCCCTATGTATAGACTCTTCTTGCTGAAATTTTGGCTAGACTAGCCTAATGATGCGAAGAACTGACTCACTGGAAAAGATCCCGATTCTGGGAAAGATTGAAGGCAGGAGGAGAAGGGGACGACGGAGGATGAGATGTTTGGATGGCATTACTGACTCAATGGACATGAGTTTGAGCAAGCTCTGGGAGCTGGTGATCTGACAGGGAAGCCTGATGTTCTACAGTCCGTGGGGTCGCAAAGAGTCGGATACAACTGAGCAACTGAACTGAACTGAGGCCAATGAAACTTGCTTCTGGGAATGAGAAAGAAGGAGTGTTCATTCCTTTCTTCCTTCTTTGGGTTATTCTTATTTGATCTCAGTAAACTAAGTTGATGGGAGTTTAAAAAAGAGAACTTGAAAAAGAGAACAAGGTGGTTTTGCTTATTTTGCGTTTTAAGTTGTGGTCAAGACAAACTGAGGGGAGAAGGAAGACTGAGTGTTTTATTTTTAATTGTTAATATGCTGGGACAAGATTACAGAAAACTTGGAAAATAGAGGAGGGGAACCACTGTGATTCTACCACCCTAACACAAACATCATTTGTATTCTGTGGTAGTCCCTGTACTTTCAATTTTCTATTTCTTTATATAATCTAACATTGTAGCATAAACATTTTCCTGTAATGACACATAACTTTTATAATTATTTTTAGTGGCTTTATAAAATCCTGTTAACTAGATCAGCTGTGATTTAAATACTCTTTCTTATACATCTAGATTATTTCTAAGTTGGCTCAAGGAGATTTTTTCTTTTGGAGGGTGATTTTATTTTTGTCATGACATTTTTTAAAGATAACTTTATTGAGACATAATTTATATATCATAAAGATCACTCATTTCAAATGTACAAGCAATGGATTGTACTATATTTAGCATTGTCCAGTGATCACTGTGAAAGTGAAGTTGCTCAGTCATGTCTGACTCTTTGCGACCCCATGGACTGTAGCCTGTTATGCTCCTCCATCCATGGGATTTTCCAGGCAGTAGTACTGGAGTGGGTTGCCTTTTCCTTCTCCAGAGCGATCACCATAATCTAATCTAATTTTAGAACATTTTTATCACCCCCAAACCAACTCCATTAGTAATCACTCCCTATTTCTCTACAATTCCTCTAGTTCAGGGGTACCACTAGTCCGCGCGCTGTCTATAGTTTACATATTAGGACATTTCATTTGAATAGGATCATATATTATGCGATCTTTAATGATTGCCTTCTTTAACTTAGCATAATGTTGCTGAGGCTTATCCATGTTGTAACATATGTCACTACTTCGTTCTGCTTTATTGCTGAATAATCTGTTGTATAGATATACCATATTTTGTTTATCCATTCATCAGCGGATGAACATTTGGGTTGGTTTTGTGTTTTGGTGATTATGAATGGTGCTGCTGTGAACTCATGATTTTTGTGCAGGCATACATTTTTTCATTTCTTAGGAAGTTATTTTAAAAGCTGCATCCATATTTTTATTTCGGATTTAATGTTCTACTTGGTTATGTTGTTTGTTTGGGTAAGAACAGTATAGTGAGATTTGTTGTCATAAGATGTTGAAGGTATTGCCCTGAGTTTCGGTGGTGCCCTCTCTCTGTCTGTATCATATATTTAAGAAGTTTGAACTCTCCAGTAGCATTGTTTCCAGATCTTTGGTGTAGAACTTTATAAACAGCAGTGAGAGCTGATAGATGCAGTAGTGCCTAAATTCAGTGCACACGTACTGCTCCTTTAAAAAAAAAAGGGGGGGTGGGGAACAGGAAGGGGGGTTTAGCATGAAGCCTCCCAGTTCCAAATCATATCATCATGTCTTTTGGAGAGAGAGTTACCTTGAACGCCACAGAGCCTTCCTTATCAATGTAATTTATAGTTCTCAAAAGTTTTTCCTCTCTGTATGAAAAATTGCATGCAAGGGTTCTGTGCATCTGCTGGAGGCTGCTGCTGGGCTGGGGAGTGGCATGCTTACTGAAGAGAGAGCCAGCTGGAGATGGGAGAGGGCGAGGGGCTGGGTAAACACAAGCCTAGAAAAAATGTTCTTTAGAACAGCTCTTACAGGCGGACCTTAGTTGCACCCAAGGTTTAAAATATAGATCATGCCAGACACAAAGAGGAACAGATGGTGCTTCTGGGAGTGTCATTTCCTCTACAGAATCTACCCCTGGGTGGTTTTGCATCATAGCAGCCTCAGTACTGAAATAGTGCCATGCCTACTTTCGCCCTTGTCCTAGTTGGAACTCCCAGCATTTGTGATCAGTAGCTGGTCTTGCTTCTCCTGCTCCTAGATTCCTACCAGAATCTCTTGAAAGTGTGCATGTGTAGGCCGCCTAAGGATTAGAGAGTCCAGATAGTTCCACCTCAGAAATATGTGGGACACAGGGCACATGCCCTTTGTCCACAAGCCAGACAAAAACTCGGAAGTTGAGTTATTTTCCCTTGTACCTGTTTCAGGTTCCTGTACCTGTAGCTAAGTCCCAGGACCAGTTCTTCTAGAAAGTTCCTGGATGTGTGTGTGTGTGTATGTGTAAATGTGCATGAGTGCAACCACTGTTAACTTCCCAGCCACTGTTCACCACCAAAAGTTTTAGGTTTGGAGTGGACTCTGCTTGTTAATGGCTTCCCTTGGGGCTCAGATGGTAAAGAATCTGTCTGCAATGCAGGGGACCTGGGTTTGACCCCTGGGTTTGAAAGATCCTCTGGAGAAGGGAATGGCAACCCACTCCAGTATTCTTGCTTGAGAAATCCCATGGACAGAGGAGCCTGATGGGCTACAATCCTTGGAGTGACAAAGAGTTGGACGCGACTGAGCAGCTCACTTTCACTTTCCCTACCTGTTACTTTAAATTCTGTTCCTAAGTACTAGGAGCCTCATAAAAGTGAGGAGACAGTATCCAGATGTTACTTGCACAGCACGCCAGGCATGTGACCAGAGAGAGCTCGTGAAATGCTGGAGTTGGAAGGATGGGACTCAAGGATGGTCTCATTTCACCACCTCACTTTATAGAAGAGAAAAATGGGATATGGTTGCTCAGAGCTCGTTTCCTTGAGTGGTGACAGGGCCAGGGCAGAAGCCAGGGCTCCAGATTCCTAGTCTGGTGCATTTTCTGTCCCAGTGTGATCAACTTCTCTTCTCTGGGCCTCTTCCAGGAAAGAAGGCTGGAGCCCAAAAGGGTGTGTGGTTCATATCGTTAGGAACAAACTCATATCCCTCTGTGATTGTGGATTTTGAGTCTTTAATAGTGAAGTTGCAAAAGGGAATGCGCCTCTAAATTCAGTTCTTCGGAAGAACTGCTCTTAAAATGGGAGTTGTTGTGTTTAGCTTGGCCTGCTTACCTCTTCTGTCTCTGTACTGTGCTTCCTTACAATTTAGAAAACACTCCTTGACTCCAGGCCGATGGGATGTGTTCTCTGAGTCATTTTCCCCTTCAGGTCTTGCTCACCCAGGTGGGACGGTGGAAGGTGCTGGTGGCATCCTGGACTGCCCAGGATTTGAGAACATGCTGTCTGAGGAGCTAACCGCTTCTCCCTCTCACCCTGTTAGCAGACCAAAACCCTTTGCAACCGTGGTTCTGGTTTTCTCGGGTTTATTTTATGTGGGTCAGCCACCCGTCCACATGCAGTGTGAACACAGGTCTCTAACTGTGTCTTTAAGCAGCGAGGAAGGAAACAGACTTCTTGGATTGAGTTGTCACATAACTATCTTTCTCCAGATAGCCAGTGAGCAGTTTTGTGTTCAGTGGGTGCTGTTCTTTCAGTTGGCATGCTCGGGGCATTTCTAGAGCATGATGTGTTGGCTAGTCCACACCTTTATCAATCCTTGATTCCCATCCACCCCCAGGTAGAAACTATGCCATGGGAAGGCCATCTACCTCCTTGTTTCCATCCTGTGGGGGATTTTGCTTGTTACACAGCAGGATGGCAAGAAAAACAGGCTCTGGGTTTCATAAGATTTCATTGGTCCATCTTAGTTTCCCCTTTACATGCACCCTCAAGTCCTAATCATTTGTGAGCTGAAAATCTGGTTGGGCTGTGACGTCAGACTGGTGGGAGGTGGGCAGAGGGTTGCTGCAGAAACCAAGAGGAAGGAAGGAAGTCAGGTCATTTGTGTGGCAGGTACTTAGTGAATGCCTGTGGTTGTTCAGGCATTGTGAACAAAGAACAAAATGGACACAGCATGTGCCCTCATGAGGTTAACAGTCCGGAGGAATACCCATGGCTTAATGTGACAGTAGTGCTGGAGGAATCTGTTGTGTAAAGCAAGCATTCAGCTTGGCTACTCAAAAGGAGTGGCTCTGGCTTTTTCAGGGACATTTGTGTTCCAAACTCACAATCATCTTGGAAAGGAGGAGGCCTTGAAACATTCTCTTGGAGAATTCTACCTGGCCTCCCTAGCAAGAGAGCAAATTGCCTTTCTCTGCAGAGAGAGCTCGGTCTAGGAGTTTTGGAGTTTGGACTCCCATTTTCTGGCTTTACTTGAGTGCTGCACAGTCTATGGGATCTTAGTTCCCTGACCAGGGATCAGACTTGTGCCTCCTGAAATGGAAGTATGGAATCTTAACCACTGGGCTGCCAGGGACGTCCCAATCAGTTTTTAATGTGTGAATGTTTTCTGACCCTGAGCTATTTTCCCTCCACCCCGTCCCCCGTTTCTTTTAGTTTAGAGATAAAAGCCTATGTGAGTTTAACAGTGAGAAATTAGGAGGGAAATAGGATTAGTGGTGTGAATTCCTTAGGGAATCTTTTATTCTCCATTTCCTTTAATTCTCTATTTTAAATAATGTTAATTTGCAGTATCTCTCCCTGTTAGTGGGGCTTTCCTGGTAGCTCAGCTGGTAAAGAATCCTCCTGCAATTCAGGAAACCCTGGTTTGATTCCTGGGTTAGGAAGATCTGCTGGAGAAGGAATAGGCTACCCACTCCAGTATTGTTGGGTTTGCCTGGTGGCTCACCTGGTAAAGAATCTGCCTTCAATGTGGGAGACCTGGGTTTGATTCCTGGGTTGGGAAGAGCCCCTGGAGAAGACAACGACTACCCACTCCAGTATCCTGGCCTGGAGAATTCCGTGGACTACAGTCTGTGGGGTTGAAAAGAGTTGGACAGGACTGAGTCACTTTCACTTTCACTTCCTGTTATATCAGGCTTTATAACCTGCCGGGGGTGGTGAAGGGCCTGATACACTAGTGGCACTATATATAAGGGTCCCTGTAAGCCACGCTTCCCTTGTAGGCTCAGGTTCTTGGCCAAGACTGTAAATTCCCCAAGGTCAGTGATTGTCTCGTCCACTTCTTTATACTCAGCTCCTGGTTGATAAGAATTGACCAGATGTAGAGGATTAAAGTAAAAAGGGTGAGAGGGCAAGGTGACTTTGAGGCCATGAGCCTTGATGACAAGGAATGTAAGAGTGGCATTGTTGATGAAGTTCTAAAAAGAAACATTTTGAAGGTGGCCTGGCTTGATTGGAAAACAAATATAAACAGAGTGATAAGAAGCTGTTAACCAAGTTCATTCTGACTAGTGGCTGGAAAAGAAGAGAGCTCAGGAGCCATGGAGGTGGAGGGAGGGAGGAAGGAAAGAGGATATCAGTTGTCCAGAATGTTTCAGTGAGGCCAGTCCAAAACAGATTACAAGACCCCTTATGAATTTTGATCCTAGACCAGAGAGTTACCCCTTCTAATTTTCAGGTGCAGGTCTTTGTTTCTGGAAAACTGTCATTCTTTTAAAAGCCTCAAGAAGGATCAGTCACACCCTTAATCCAATTTACATGTGTGCCATCTACTTGTCTGGCCTTTTTTACAGATACATGAGCTCTTCTGGGTCATGTCCACCTCTTTGTGACTCGGTGGACTGTAGCCCGCCAGGCTCCTCTGTCGGTGGGATTTCTCCAGGCAAGAATGCTGGAGTGGGTTACCATTTCCTCCCCCAGGGGATCTTCCTGACCCAGGGATCGAACCTGTGTCTCCTGTAATGCAGGTGGATTTTTTTTACCACGGAGCCACTAGGGAAACCTGAGCTCTTCTGGGTTGGTACGTTTACTCTTGGAATTGTAAAATAAAATTGTGTGGGTCATCTGCTTTGAAAATCTGTGTGTGGTTTGAAAAATCACGTCTTTGAAAGAACGGCTCCTCTTTGCAACTGCTGACCGCTTTTCTTGGGATGTATGTGAGACAGGGTATGAACAGATTTCACAGCCTTTGGTGTTGGTAAAACTTTCTGTGGATGGTAACAAGTAGATATTTTTCAAGCAGTGCATCAGAACTCATTTATTAATTGAATAAGTATTGAATGCTCTTTCCCATATAATCATCTCCCCACAGGGATTCTTTGCAGCACAGTATAACAGAGGTTTTGAATTGTTCGTCAGTGTTTTGGTTAGTCTTTTCCTCTCATAGATTTCAAACCCCTAGAGGAGAGAAGAGCTGGTTTAAGTTTCTTCCTCGTTTACTTAGGCAGGTTGAGTGTTCATATTAATAGCAATAAAGATCTGTTTATTTTACAAAGTACATAAGGAATCAGGTAGTTACTGTGAGGAAGATTTCAGTCCCATTTTACAAATGGGACAGCCAAGGCCTTTGATGACCAGTGGGCATTTAGAATCCACTGTGCTGGTAAATAGGGGTGCTGAGTCAGCTGGGGCGGAGGCTGAATCAAACATTGGTATCCTGCTGGGAAACAGGAAAACTCCTGAAATTGCAGACTTGGTAAATTTTAACTTGTGCTTAAAAAGCGATGTAGCAACCCCCTTCGTCTCCCTACCCCTGTGTTGGTGTGGGAGCTCTCAAGTGTCAGTGTGTCAGTGTGTTTTTGTGTATCAGTGGGACAGAGATGTGAAAGCATGCGTAATTCAGAAGGGCACATTGCATCTCCTAACTAAGGAAAAAGCGTTGCTGTATAGTCTGAGAAGATTTTACTTTTATTTTTTCAGAGGAGCAGGGAGGCCACAGGGGCAACACCCTGGTATTTAGAAACCTGTGCAGTTTTTGAGTTAATAGAGCATCCATTTGGGGTGAGCCAGAGCAGAAATTCCAAGTTCCTAGGACTCTATGAGGGCTCTGCAGTTCTATCCTGTATCAACATTGTTGCAGTCCTGTTCTGTCTTTCTGCAGGTGTGTTCTGACTGGGGCACCAACTGTGGGTCCAGAGCCGCCATGAGACACCTCCCACTCCTAAAGGGTCCTGAAGAGTGTCCTTTTCTTGCTGACATGGGGATCCAGGGTCTCCTGCAGGCCTGGCCTGACCGCCTCTTCTCTTCCCCATTGTCCTGCCTCTCTCCTGAAGCAGAAGTTGAGCCTGTGTGGACAGCGAGCAGGCTGGAGGGGAAGGTCCTGCCTCACTCAGAATGGCTTAGATTTGAAAAACACAAAAGCAGCACTAATGTTCCTGGGGCAGGGTGTGCTGAGACCGCTCTGTCTGTTTTCTCTATTTGGTCAGGAAAGTGGAGGAGTGACACTGGCTGCGGGCCAGGCAGAGTTTCCCCCTTTCCTGTGGTGAATGAAAATGGACGATTTTTTGGGGGAGAGGGTATGAGTGGGAGGTGGTGGAGCTGGCCTTGCACTCTCACTGGCCCTGCTCAGCCACTTCCCAGCTTCATGACCTTGGGCGGGTTTAACCTCTCAGACTCAGAGTTTTATCACTTGTGAAGTGGAGGTAATAATGTTACCACTACCTGTCTCTCGAAGGGTAGCCACCAGAATATTAATAATTACCTGGGATGGGAAGTTCTGGGGTGATAAAAGGTAACAGGAAACTATAACTTCTTTTTTTTTTTTTTAATTTGAAGATAGTTGCTCTACAATGGTGAACTATAACTTCTTAAACTTGCTTTTTGTTTCATTTGAATTTTCACTATTGGCATGCATAACTTAAATGATTTAAATTATGTTGAAAACTAACCCCTCTTAGGATTGTCACGAAAATCAAATAGAATGGAATAGTTAAAACACTCGGTATGGTATCTGACGATTAAGGAAAGAAGTGATGTTAAGTAGTAGTTGACCCTTGCTTTTTTGTAGCTGTAGGTTTTCTGTCTGGCTTATGTACTTTGGTGAGTCTCTTTGTTAAGCCTCAGTTTGTCAGCTGAAAATGGGGTTAACATCAATATCTACTACATACAGGGGTTTGGAGGAGACACGCAAAGCAGCTAGCCCGGTGTCTGGCTCCTAGTTAGTGCTCAGTAATCATTGCCTGTTAGCCTGGTATACTCTCAGTCACCCCGGAAGTGAGGAGAGAGTGATGCCCACTTGAAAGCTTCAGAATGTGAGGCATAGAGTGTAGTTTAGGACAGTTGTCCTGTCTTAAGGCCAAGTGCTGAGTTAGCAGCAGAAATGGTGATGCCGATGCTCTTGTGGCCTGTTGGCCCCTGTTGCAAACCAGAGGTCTCACCAGCGGGCAGATAGGAAGCACTGGCCAGGGCCGTGGGTGTGAAACACGCTGCTAGCCTGGGCAGTGGGGGTTACTGAGGGTCAGTTTGTCTGAGAAGGGGAGAGGCTGGTTTAGGACCACTTCCTTTCTCCACTCTCCAAGGGCAGATGGACTGCATCCAGATTGACAGAAGAGAGGGGTTCGTTTCCTCTTGCTTTTCTTTCACATCCTCCTGGCTTGTCTCGTAGGGGACTCCTGAACATTGCCCTTGTAGTGGCAGCTCCTTCAGTCTAGCCTTCTCTGCTAACCTGCCCTGCTGCTAAGTCCACGCCGACAGCCTCCCAGGCTTCCTCCTTATGTCCTGGAAGGCCAGCACAAGGCCTCTCAGCTTCTCTCTCCACACCCCTTGGGGGCTGCCAGTGACTTCCCACCTGCTCTTCAGCTAGCTGCCTGTCTGTGCAGCTGACTGGGTGAGCTGAAGCCAGACTTGGTGGGAAATCAGTCTTGAGCTTCCTGTTCTGTGTATTCACATTTTGAGAGGAAAAAAAAAAAGACCCTGGGTGATTTCTGCCCAGTCTTGTTTTCAGAGAATGAGAGGTTCTAGTCACGAAACCTTCTTGTGGGGCCAGAGCTGATTTTGCCTTGGCTTCTCACCTTGGGTTTGTTCAATACGCTTCTCACCGTCCTTTTTTCAGTTCTCTTGTTACGTATCAGGCGTTCCCACATTTGACTTGCTCTCTTCTTCATAGGGATCACGAAGTCCTTACCCGGCATTGGTGAACAGTGTAGGCACTGCAGTGTCTGCAGTTTTAGCAGCCCAGCTTTGCCTGGTGTACTGGAAGAAAGCATGTGTGTACTTGTGCAGAGTCTTGCACTTGAGAGTTTTTATCCTGTTACCCTGTGTTTCGAACACACCCTTTTTCATTTACGATGGTGGCTCGTGAGCCTTGTAGTCCATTTTTCCTTGGAGTGTATCCTTGCTGTGAATGTTGAATTCACATTTTATGCTTAATTTCCCATCAGGATCTCAACAGTGGGCCTGCTGAGGCGTTACCACCGGCCAAGTCATTGCACCTCGAGAGAAGTCTGCTCTGACTCCCAGGCTGCTTTCTTTTCTTTATTTATGGCGGCCTGAAGGCCTCATGAAGTGCATCAAAGTGTTTCTTGTTGGCTTGGTGAAAGGAAGACACTTGGAGGACCGTAAAGGCCTCGTGGAGGGGACCCTCTTGCTCTTAGGTAATCACAAATTAAGACTCTTGAGTGAAGAAGCAGCCCTCCCACCCACTCTGTAAAAGCCCCTCTGAAGTTCAAGTGGTTCCTGCCGTTTGTCATGTTGCTGTAGTGTTTATCTGGTATTTGAAGACAGACTTGCTTAAATTAATCCTGGTTGTAAGGGTGGTGCCTGGAGATCTTAGAGGAGAAACTTAGGGAAGAATCAAACTCTGGGTTTATTTCAGGCCTAATCATGAGCTGGCAACAGTGGCTTTGGGGCTCCAGGAAGGGGGGAATGGCACCCTGCCTTGGAGCTGTCATCTAGAATGCCACCTTTTGGGAACCAGACTGTAGACTGTTCCTGGCCCGTGTGAAGTTGTGCCTGGGCCTTATCAGAAAGGAACCAGATGGTGTTTCTAGCAAAACTGGCAGATGTTCTTGCTGTCAGAATTAATTTGAAAGTTTTACATGTAAATGTGGAACTATGGGAATTTTTCTTTTGGGGTTTTAGTTGCGTGTGGAAGTGCTACCCTTACCTTAACAAGGCCTTTATTTATATCCTGCCTCTGGCCAGAAGTGACTCCCAACTCCATGTCCTCCCATCCCCTCTGGTTACTTTCCTCCCCAGATGGGTCCTTGGTGGTGGGGAGATAGAGGGTGACCAGGCCTCTCTTGAGTGTAATTTGAAGGTTGCTGATGGGACTGGCTGCCCAGGCTGTGTCTGCTCTGCAGATATCGTCAGTGACTGAAACTTCTGTCATTTGAGTCACTCCTTCAAGTTGAGACCTTTGGATGTGGCAGGTATGATACCTAGAAAGAGTGACTGTATCAGAGTCACAGAGCCCAGGAAAGAGGGAAGAAGAAAAATCCTGTGGGGACTGGGACAAGGCAGGAAGTCCTGAGCGCACACTCTGTGCCAGGCCCTGTGCTGGGTGCTGTTCCTAGGTGGGCCTGTATCCACTTAATACATCAGAAAATCAGTCTCTAAAAAAGTGAAGTACTGACGTTTCCCTGGTGGCTCAGTGGTGAAGAATACACCTGCCAGTGCAGGAGACACGGGTTCAATTCCTGATCTGGGAAGATCCCACCACATGCCGTGGAGCAGCTAAGCCGTGCGCAGCAACTGTTGAGCCTCTGCTCTAGAGCCTGGGAGCCCCCGAGCCCTTAGAGCCCTGCTCTGCAACAAGAGAAGCCACCGCAATGAGAAGCCCTTGCACCACAATTAGAGAGTAGCCCCTGCTCACCGCAGCTAGAGGAGACCCACACAGCAGTGCAGACCCTGGCACAGCACCCCCCAAAAAAAGTAGTGTAAGTAATTGTGTGTACCTCAAACCAAGGTTAAAATGATTCCAAAGTCTTTGTTGTTGTCATGGCAGATAAAAATATATACTGATGAGCAAGTTGGGGTGGAGGATGAGGTGGTGAGGGAGACAGGGGGAGCCTGGAGAGACCAGAGTGTGTGTGGGAGCTGCTGTGGAGGGGTTCTGGGGAGTGGATGGTCCTGGGTGAAGGATGTGGAAAGGAGAGGCTGGTTAGCAAAAATCATCCGAGCTGGAAAAGAAGGAAAAAGAGTTTTTGGTATCACTTTGCAGGGGTTGACTATTGGCCCATGGCAGCTCTAACCTGAAGGACTTGTCTCGGAGTCTTTGGGGTCTGGAGAACCAGAGAGCCTTTGTCTCCAGGCCGGTGGCAGTTGGGCCTGGCAGGAAGCCTTTTAATCCCTGGTATTTATAGACTGGCCTGTACTCTACTCTAAAGCAACTCCATTTCGGTTACTGAAGGCAGCATTACCTTGCCTTTGAAGTGCTGCATTTATGGGTTCCCAGTTTGGCCCAGCGGGAGGGGCTGGGTAATGCTGCATCGTATCGTCCTGATTCCCAGCTGCCTCAGAGGTTGTGTAGGGACAGTTGTGCCATTTCCCTCCAAGTGACCTCTGGCTGCCCCTGCTCCTGCAGCTGCTGCTTTTCCTCTCGGGGCTGAGGTGGGAGTCAGGACTGGGGAGGTCGGCCCTCTTGTCTCTGTGTTCAGCGTAGTCGGGAATTCCCTAGAACAGTGATTCTGATTTGTTCCCCAGCTCCTTGCCATAAGCCTGGGGTTGCTCTGTTTATAGCACGGGCAGCCCTTGCCATAAACCCTCAGTCCAGCCCGGCCTTGATTTATTGACACCTGCTGGTGTGAGTGTGGGAGTGGTATCCAAAGATGACGGAGACTGGTCTCTGACCCAGTGCCTGGGACTGATGAGCACACAGCTCACGAGTTAAGATGAGGTTAGTTCGTTTTCCTCATAGCAGGACGTGTCCATAAACGATTATTGTGAGGGCTGATTGTAGCAATAATGAATTGAGACTGCTTCAGAAGTATAAAACTTTAGATTCACGCAAAACCTTGTTAACATTACAAGGTGGAGTCTTAATAAAAGATGACATGTCTTGAGTGCCTTCTGGGCACCAGGCACTCATGATCTAAGTGACTTACATCGTTTATATAATCTTCACAGCAGCTTCAAAATAGATTGCTTATATTATACCCGTTTTACAGTTACAAGAATTGATGCCACAAGAGGATAAGAAACACCTTTCTAGGATGAACGACTGGTAAGTGGCAGCAGAAGCAGACACTGTTCGCTGCACTGTGTGACCTTTCTGAAAACCCTGAGGAATCATAATGGGGGTGGGTGTCCTTCCTCAAAGGGAGGCGCAGCCAGGACTTATCTCAGAGACCAGAAAGGATCAGGGAAAGGTCAGCCCGGTGCCCAGAAAGGCATTAGCATTTCTGTACAACCCAATCACATTACCAAAAGCAGTGCTGAACTTGGAGCCATCTTTCTTGGATAATAATGCAATTGACATAGATAATTTAAGCCAAAGAGGAAGGGCTAACTTTGTGAGCTCACATATGTGGATGGACACCTATTAACTCTAAAACACCGAGAGGCAAAACCTTAGAGCAAGCACATCTTTCTTCAGTTTACAAATGAGTGCTAAGACCCAGGCAACATGCCCTGTGTTGGGGCTTAAAAAACACACACATTTAAAAAAATAATTTCTCCTGTCAGCCTTTTTGTGTTGAAGTTTCTATGAAGGATATCTGAATTTGGTGATTAATATGCAGTGTATCCATCTTTGGCAGTTACTTTTCAGAGGAATCAGGCTCATTTTAGGGGGCAGCTTATCTAGCCAGGTTATTTCAGTTGTGGAAGGTACGGGGCAGATGGCTTCCTCAGATGCAGGTCTGTAAAGAAAAGAGAGCTTTGGGAATGAAAGTCTCTCCCTGCTTCCCTTCACTCCATCCTGCCAACAGCATTCTTTCCATGCAGCGCCTGTGGCTGAAGGTGATGTGTCTCATTCGCAGTTCGGGGGAATTAGCCATCAACATGTAACGACCTAGTTCTCAATTTCTGCAGTGGTTTCAGAAAGTTTCCTAGAATACCCCCAAAGCAGTGTTTCTCAAAGTGTGCTAAGTCACCTGATCCACCTCTACCTGAAAAATTATTACCTAGAGTCAGTCTCCAAGTTAAAACCCTTTGATCTGCTGAGGTTCCGAGGTAGAGCTGGGAAGCCAAGTCCAAGTCCACTCAAGAGGGTGTAGAGCTGCAAGCTGCAGTGTGAGCAGTCTTCAAAATTTCTTGCTTTTTTCCCGCAGAGTGAATGGGAATTTTTCCTCTTCATAATACATCTAGGATAATTTTAATATTTAAAATGAATTACAGTATCTAACATGGAATTGATTTGAACCTCTACCAAGATTATATGCTTTGGTGTCAAATTGACTCATTTGTAATTTTGCTGTCATGAATTGCTATCTCTGTGGCCTTGGGCAAATTATTTAACTTCTGTATACCTTGTTTGGATGGAGAGTTGCTCTCCAAAGAGTCGCTCAGTTGACTCTTTGCAATCCCATGGACTGTGGCTTACCAAGCTTCTCCATGGAATTCTCTAGGCGAGAATACTGGAATGGGCTGCCACTCCCTTCTCCAGGGGATCTTCCTGACCCCAAGATCAAACCCATGTCTCCTACGTTGCAGGCAGATTGTTTATTGTCTGAGTCATTAGGGAAGTCTGGAGATAGGAGTAGTACCTTTTGAAGTTCTTATGAGGATCAAATCATATATTAGATGGAAAATGCTTAGAGTCACGTGCAGTGATTAGGCAGTTAGATTCTAGGTAATAATGATGATGTGTTATTTTTCTTATCACTAGGTTCAACTGGAGTATGATCACCCCAGTTACAGAGTTGAGTCCTGCAGGGTAACAAAACATCCCTCTTCCATTGGTACAGCCAAGTCGTGGACTTCTAAAAGGCCTTTTGCCATCCATAGGAAGCCTAAACCAAGCAGTGGGAAAATGTTTTGTGATAACATATTCTCAGCACCCCAGTTTTAGTTCTCCGAGCCCCTGTGTGTGGGGTGTGGGTGACTGTTCTCAGGCAGTCAAGATCTGTCACAGATGGGAGGGATGCACTTGTTTGGAACATGTCAGAATCCACCAAGTTGTTTTAACCAGCAGCTGTTTGTTCCTCATTCAGCCTGCGCTCTTTTTCCTCTTATTCTTTTTAATGGTTAGGAAAGAGGACTAAACTGTGCTTTCACTTTAATGATGTGTGTGTATTTGTGTGTGTGTGTTAGTCACACAGTCATGTCTGAGTCTTTTGTGACCTATGGACTGTGCTTTAATGGTACACATGTCAAATTCATTTCTGCCACCAACTTACTTGTTTTAAAAAAATTTAAGAAATCACAAGTTCTACTTCTTTCTTTTTTAAATGGGTTTATTAGTTTTTTTAAAAAAATATTTATTTATTTATTTGGCTGTGCTGGGTCTTAGTTGCAGCACATGAAATCTTTGATCTTTGTTGCAACACATGGAGCAAGTGGGATCTAGTTCCTGGACCAGGGATTAAACCCAGGCCCCCTGCATTGGGAGCTTGCAGTCTTAGCCAGTGGACTGCCAGGAAAATCCTTCTACTTATTTCTTGAAGAAAGATTAGGAAATACAAGTTACTTGATTCATGGAAGAAGAAAATCACCTGTGATTTCCCTTCCAGAAGTCACCACTGTTCACCTGTTAACTGTGCTACTTCTGCCTAGGATGGTTGGGGACAGCAGTGGCCCTCAGGGTGTCAGGGTTCAGAGGAGGGACCACCTTTCTGAGAGCCGGGCTGGCCCTCCTGTGGCTCAGAGCCTTACACTGGGCAGCTCTGCTTTGGGACAAGCACTTGGCAAGACTTTAGGTGTCCTCCCGCCTTGAGAGCAGTTACTGTGGAAGGCCAGCTGCTAGTTTCCATTGATGCTGTGTACTCAAGCATTTTTGGCCTTGTTCATGTTGATTCTGCCCTCCAGATTGTGCTCTCAGTTTTCATATAGCCAGGTAGGGTGGGATCTTGGGCCTCTTTTCTCTGTAGGGACTGGTACTGGCTCTCAGGGTTGGTAGTGCTCCATCTCTTGCCTCTGCCTTGCTAAATGTCTCTGGGTAGGCTCTGCCTAGGAGGAGAACTCACTGGGTAAGGAAAACACTGCCTCATGGCTTTTAAAATGTAATGCCTCCTCCCCCTGTTCTCCTCTTCCCAGAATAAGAGCTGCCAGTAAAAGTTTAGTGCTGGACTATTGAGATGTATTTATTACTGCCTGATGGACAAAGGAATTGTCAACTCATCCATCTCCTTCACCCCCTTGCAAATGGGAATTATAGGAAATCACAACTAGCATAAAAAACTGGGCAAGTGGGAAGGATGGAATGTGTAACCCTCATTCCCAAAAATGGGCAGAATGTCAGAGCTGACTGACCTTAGCCTTAGGCTGTAAGTGGGCCAAAGCATGGCCTGAAGCTCTCACCATCTGTGGATTGACACCAGATCTTCTTGCTTTCTGACTTGGTGTCATCATGACTCCCCTCTTATGAGCCCCTCCTGTCTGGTCAATAACCAGCTTCTGCCAGTTCTTTCTGGTGGAGGTTTCTGTCACCACCACCCAGACCCTATCATCCTGTCTGGCCTCCCAGGCTGCTTTAGTCTCCCTTGCCAGGTTCATGTCCCCTGAATATTGTTCTTATCTCAAGTAAGACTAGGTAAGAGAATGCAGCCCTGTGTATGTGGGAGGTCATATTACCATCCCTTCCCCCGTGCTCCTTGATGATGAAGACTGAGTAGTCTGGTGCCTTTTACATAGTAGACCTTTAGTACATGCTTGTTGAGTTGGATGAAGTCATGTTTCCTGCTCAGGAACATTCATTGGTTCCCTACTACCTATGGATCCAAAGCTGAGTCTCTCTGCCTGTTGTTCATAGGTGTACAGTCTGGCCTTACTGTAAGTACTCAGTGGAATACTTAATTTACTTTGTGGAATAACCAGTCTGTTAAGTGATAGATACCAGGGAAACCATAAGAATTGTGCTGTGCCCTCAGGGATCTCAAATGGATTTTTTTTTTTTCTGTTCTTCCCTGATTCTTGGCTTCTTTCCCTACCCCTGCCTTCCCAATTTATCATGCTTACTTATGCCTTCCAACCCCAGAAATTTCCTCTTTCTATCTCCATGCTAATTCAGCTCTCAAGGCTTTCAGGTCAGATCCCCCTTCTTTTTTAAGGTCCTCTCTCTCTTTTTTAAAAATATTTATTTGGATGTGCTCGGTCTTTGTTGTGGCACACAGGATCTTTAGTTTCAGCATGCAAGATCTTTTTAGTTGGGTGTGTGGGATCTAGGCTTCCGAAGTAGCTCCATGGTAAAGAATCCACCTGCAATGTAGGAGATGCAGTTCTATCCCTGGGTTGGGAAGACTTTCTGCAGGAGGATATTGCAACCCACTCCAGTATTCTTGCCAGGAAAATCCTCTGGACGGAGGAGCCTGATCGGCTGCAGTCCATGGGGTCGCAAAGAGTCTTACGCGACTGATCATGCGTGCATGTGGGATCTAGTTCCTTGACCAGGGATTGAATCTGGACCCTTTACATTGGGAGCTCAGAGTCTTAGCCACTGGGTTCCCTTAGGCCCTCTTTAATTGTCTTGGTTCAGGTCCATTTCTGCCACACAGTCTCTCTTTTTTTTCATTATTCTGTCCATAACTCACAAATAGTTGCTGCTTGTTCTTCCTTATTTTCTGAAACTCGTACCTCACGATTTAGTGTTTTATTGCACCCACATAGAATCCTGAAATAGACACTCTTGCCTTACTGTGTGCCTTGTTTGCTATCAGGGTGGGCAGCTTCTCCCTCTCCACTGAGAGTGGACTGGGGCCTGTGGTTTCTGTGCCTTTGGCAAGCCTTACATAGGACATGCTGCTGCACAGAGCAGGCAGAAGTGGGAGGTAATTTGACAGTGCTTGAGAGTGTGGTTCCTGGCGTGGCCTGACGCTGGAAGACCATCAGGGAGTTTGTTAGGGCTCTGGAAACCAAGGCCTGAGAGAATATGGAAAGATCGAGGAGGGTCCAGCTTGTCTCCCAAGAGTTTGTCCTGCTCAGAGAGTCTCTTGAAACCCCAGTTCACATGGAGATGTGTTCCTTCTAGAAGCTGACCGGTGTTCTTGGGAATTGTGGGGAGGCCAGGTACACGTGTGTGTGACGAATCCTCTCTGAAGGAGGATGTGAAAGGTGCCTGGCCATAGGGAAGCTCGTAGCTCAAGGGAACAGACCGCTAGGGGCAGTGGTGAGCAGATGGAGTTTGATTTTTTTGTATTAGTGGCAAATTGATTCCTCTGAGAAGTTTAGGGATTTAAATATTTTCTATGAATACATGTTTTTCTTTGCTTTGTCACTGATGAGGTTTATGGCTTATGTTACATGTTTCCTTCTAATAATAGAATCTTACATGAAGCAGAGACATTACTTTGCCAACAAAGGTTCGTCTAGTCAAGGCTATGGTTTTTCCAGTAGTCATGTATGAATGTGAGAGTTGGACAGTGAAAAAGGCTGAGTGCCGAAGAATTGATACTTTTACACTGTGGCGTTGGAGAAGACTCTTGAGAGACCCTTGGACTGCAAGGAGATCCAACAAGTCCATCCTAAAGGAGATCAGTCTGAGTGTTCATTGGAAGGACTGATGCTGAAGCTGAAATTCCAATACTTTGGCCACCTCATGCGAAGAGTTGACTCATTGGAAAAGACCCTGATGCCGGGAAGGATTTGGGGCAGGAGGAGAAGGGGATGACAGAGGATGAGATGGCTGGATGGCATCACCGACTTGATGGACATGGGTTTGGGTGGACTCCAGGAGTTGGTGATGGACAGGGAGGCCTGGCATGCTGCGGTTCATGGGGTCGCAAAGAGTCAGACATGACTGAGTGACTGAACTGATACTGATGTGAAATTAAAAGCAGTATCTTCCTCTTCTGACTCAGGCAGAATTATAAGTGTACTGCTGACTCCCTACCCCGCTTTTATTTCTCATATTCAACCAGGACTGTGCAAACAGGTTAGTTACATCTGTGGGCTGGGACTGGTTTCAGCCAGCTAAATTCCCTGTAATCCAGTCTGCATCTGAGAGGCACATCTAAACTTTCTGAGTTCTAGGTAGGAAGTGTGGTTACAGAGGCAAAGCCATTTAATTGTAGCTTGTTTGAAAATAAAACCAGCTTGAGTTTTCTTCTCACAAACTTTCTCTGAAATACTTCTTTAGATCTTTTATTTTTGGCAAATGGATTTTGGGGTGGCAGCCTCATTACTTATGATGGAGAGGTAAAATAAGCCAGTGGGTGATTTCCCGGAATCCTGAGCCTTTGAACATTGCAGTTCCTTTTGGAAAGTAATAAGTGCAGAAGCCAAGCTGCCCGTCTCAGATTTATACCCTCTTCCCATTCTCATCTCAACTAGTAAATACTGTGGCGTCAGTCTGCCTAAAAACGTAAGGGCTTAAATTTGTTTAAATGTCTATAGCAGTTTGGTGATGAAACTTAGCCCTTTAATGATAATGATGATGGTAGTGATGGTAGTAATAGACAAGAAGACTGATTGAGTCGTGAATTAGTTCTTTTAAGGTTCCCAGGAAGAAAATCACTAACTCACTTTTCATGTCAAAGTCTCAGTGTTGAGTAGAGCAGGAAACAGCCTAGAGAAACCATCTGCCCAAAGGTTACACTCAAGACAAGTTCTTTACAGGAAACTGTGTGTTTTCTGTTTGGAATGGGGTGTGTTCATTCTTTTGAGAAGCCTTTTTACAATAGTATAATGGTTCCTCTGGAACTCCTAGCAGTGTTCTTTTTCTACCCTCTCCTGTATTTACAGCTGCTTTTTCCCTAGGGGAGCATTCATCTGATTTAAAAAGCTGAGTGAGAAAACAAGTTCTCTCAAACAGTGAGGTTTGGAAATCAAAACCGCATTTGCCCTTCAGGAGGGCAAGTTCTTGAAGGGCTGTTGTTGGGGTGGAAGACAAGGAAGTCCAGCTGTAGTGGCCAGCTTCCCTGCCCTCGACTCACCTCCCACACCCCTCCACCTACAGCGTGTTTGTGGCAGATGTGAAGGGGTTTGAGTACAGGGCCCATTATGACCCCTTGGTTGTACTAGATCAAACACTGCTTTTCAGCCCCTGAGTAAGTCAGTTTTTCTGGCAGGCCACTCTCTGGTCCTGCATATCCATGTCCAGGTTCCTGGGATGGTGTTGGCCCTGAAGCACAGGAGGAGCCTATGGTAATTACCCTGGAGTGTGGTGTCAGCAGCAAAGCCACGAGTGTTTAGGAAAGACTTCTCATCATTAGGATGCTTTCATTATACCAATGCTTCAAGGCGTTGGAGCTGGGGTTTGCCAGGCCTTTGGATGCAATTAATCAATGGACTTCACCCCCAGTACTCCTTAGCTTCTTTCCACCCAGTTTTAACCACATAGCTGGTTGTGGACGTGCACCTTTGTTTGATGAGAAGAGGATTTCTGCTTTGCAGTTGAGTAACTGTGCCTTCTATTTAGGTTCTATAGAGGGTTACATTTGAAAAGCTAATGAGTGTTTTCTTCCACTCTGCACACACAGTGATCCAGAGTGGGTTGCAGTGCAGGTGCTCTTGAAGGCGGATGTTGAGGTGACAGTAAGGGCAGCTGGTGCCCTGAAGCTCCAGCGGCCTGGCCCCCTGGCTGGCAGCCCATCCCACAGGGCAGGTCAAAAGAGAGGGCTTCAGCTTCCCTGAAATGACTGCTTCTTACGGCTAGTGTGACCAGCCAGAGGAGGGGGTGGATTTCCTGGGGAAGAGGGTGGGAGAGTCTTAATTAAGCCAGTCTGGTTTGGCAGTTAGCTCCAACTCGCCTCCGAGTCTGTGTTGGCTGATAATTCCCTTCAGCTCTGAGAACAAGCCTTTTTTCGTTTCCAAACAAACACCACCCCACCCCCCACCTCCCCAAAACTATAAGCCTACCTTGAGTGTTAACTGTGTGTACCTTCCGCTTCCTTTCTGGAAGATGAAGGTAACTACTGGTGAATTTTCCCCCTGAGCTGCTCTGGCTGCATTGGAGTTCCTGGAGACTCAGCTCTACCAGACATTCTCATCTGGCAGAGGCCTGGCCAGGAGCCATTCCAGGAGGGCTCAGAGTAGACAGAGCACAGGGAACAGTGCTGGGGCTGGCACTCAGTCTGAGGGGGCTCAGTGGGAGGTATTTGGGGAACCTTGCTGAGTGAAGAGTTGGGAGAGCTGAGTTTTGGTTCAGCTACTACAAGCCCTGTGTTCCCGGGGCATGCCGTGGTCCCCCTCTAAGCCTCAGTTTCTCTGTCTTAACATGGATAGGTTGAACTTCAGGCTGTAATGTGTTAGGATCCCAAGACAGATCCCATGAGTCTGCTCCTGATAAAAGAAGGTTACCAGAGGCAGCAAAGGTGGGTGCAGAAGAACCTTGGATGATACTAGAGTTGTTTTCCAGGTTCATCTTATGGTGGCAGAGCATTGGGTGACTTTGCCACCCCACCCCCAGGGTGATCTTTGGAGGTGATGCTTGGGATGGGCCTGGACTTTGCCCTGCTCCTTCCCATTTCCAGCCCTGGGGAGGGGTGGGCAGGCACGTGCAGATGGCTGTCTCTGCCAGCTGCCTGGGGCTGGGCCATCTGCTGCTTAAGCCCGCGGGTGGGGTGAGGGGTGAGCCCCAGCCTAACCGCCTCTCCAGTGCTAGCTGCTCAGCAGAGTCCACCCCCCTTTTCCCCACATTCTGTCCTGTGTTCCAGCACTCTGTTCCTACCCTTCACCGTGGTCTTGCTTTGTTCCAGCTGCCCCCACCCCCAGGAGAACCCTTGCTGTGTTTTTGTTTACTCTGTGTGTGTGCTTTGCCCTTTAGCCTGTGCCCCAAGAATCTTTCTGTAATATAAGGCAGCAGCGGCAGGAAAACAATGAAACTTTGGACTCTTCAGATGCAAATGATGAGTCTCCTCCTCTCAGAGTTTGTACCTTTGGGTTCACCATCCCTCCTCATGAGGAGCCTTTGAACGGCAGGGGTGGGCTGAATCAGTCGCTCAGAAAAGCTCTGATTTAGCCTGTGCTTCAAGTCTTGTTTCTTTCTGGCCTTGTGTGGATGTAGGCAAGAGGCAAAGAAAAAGGAACTTGTCCTCATGACTGTCGGTGACTCTGGGTTTGGAAGTTCTGAACTGGTGTGTAGGTGTGTGTGTGTGTACATGTGCACAAGCTGTGCAAGGAGATGGAGTTAGGGTAGAATGTAGACAGTCTTGAAAGTCATCTTTACAAGTGAGGAGATGACAGAGCAGGGAATAGAAGGGCAGTATACCCTAAACCAGGGCTTCTCAAACTTATTAAAATCTTATTAAATCTTATTAAAATGCATATTTTCATTCTGTAGATCAGGGATGAGGGAGAGGGAAGTGGCAACCCACTCCAGGATTCTTGCTTGGAGAATCCCGTGGACAGAGGAGCCTGGTGGGCTGCTGTCCATAGGGTCACACAGAGTCGGACATGACTGAAGCGACTTAGCATGCATGCATGCCTTGGAGAAGGAAATGGCAACCTACTCCAGTATTTTTACCTGGAGAATCCCAGGGACAGAGAAGCCTGGTGGGCTGCCATCTATGGGGTTGCACAGAGTCGGACATGACTGAAGCAATTTAGCAGCAGATTAGGGATGAAGACTGAGACTCAGTGTCTCTGATAAGCTCCCAAGTGATTCCAGGCTGCTCTTCAGTGGCCTGAGCCTCCCCCTCCTCCTAACACTGTTGAATAAGATTTACCTGAAAAGGCAGAAGAGAGACTTTCCTATGTATTTTAAACCTGAGAGCCTGGGCTGAGCTTCAAGCCAGTGTTTGCAGAGCCCTCTCTGGATCACTTGTACCTGAGCTCCTGGCTTCTCCAGAGCTCCCCCTTGGCTGGAATAGCGGAACCTCTGTCCTTCAAGGGTGGATGTGCATACTTTCGACTAAGCTGGATCCTTTCTCTTTGGAGAAGGACAAATAGCATTTCAGATAGAATTTTAGAGTTGGAAGAACTCCTTGGTCATCTTTTCCAAGCCTTCTGTTTTACAGAGGAGGAAATGGGTCCGGAAGAGTTTTGTGATATGTACAGCCAGAATCAACAGCTAGTGGCTGAGATGGGGTGAAAACCCAGACATCTAAACTCTTATTAAATTCCTCTCTCTGAGAGATTGTAAGCCTGAGTTAGGGACAGCAGCAGGATCAGAGTGTTGCTTGGAGATAGGTGATAGGAAGAGACTTGCCAGTGGCGGCAGGGGATTTAGAAGACGTGCACAACTTCTGCTGGGCCTGCTCAGCTCCGTGCGGGTCCACTCAGGCCAGGGTTCTCAGCTGCAGCCTTTTTGACATTTGGGGCCAAGTTCTTTGTTCTGGGGGGCTGTCCTGTGCATCATGAGATGTTTGCTGGCACCCTGAACCTCTGCCTCTTGGATGCCAATAGCACCCCCCAGGTTAAGACTGTCAAAAAGTCCTCCAGATGTTTCTAGAAACCCTGGGACTGGGGTAGCATGTAAAATTGCCCTCATTGAAAACCACTTGTTCAGGCAGTAAGGTCTTTTGGGAAGGAGAGTCCCTCTTAGGCACCTATACTAGGGTTTTTGAGAGAGTGATGGTCGCAGAGTTTACAAAGAAGCACAAAAAAACAGACAAAGCTCCAGCCTTCCTGGGACCTTATAGTTTATTAACTGCAGTTTCGTGGAGAGACCCGTCCAACCAATGCTGAAAACAGATAAATTGCCATTTTAATGGTCCCTCCAAGGTGGAACCCCAGGCTGGGCTCTGAAGAATGGGGTGCCTGCCCAGGGTGCTAAATGAGAAGATTATGTTACCCTGGGCTGGGTTGCATAGCTAAGAACTGAGTAACTCTAATTCACTTCTTGAGTTACTTTTACCTACTTCTTAAGGAATATTTCTTTCATTCTGAAAAAATCTTTTATCTGAATCTGTAAAGGCCCGTCAGACACATTAAGCAATAGATGTGTACACTTGAGAGAGGGAGGCCTCTTCAGGTCTGATACTGGTGTGGCTGACTCTTTCCATGATGGGATTTACTTTTTCTTTCTTCCTTGATTTTCTTCAGCTAAGGGATTGATCTTTTGATAGACCTTTCTTGTCTCTTTTCCAGTGTCTTAAGGAATACAATTGTATAAGGGCTATAATTGTAATGTTCTGAGTACATGAGTATAAAATGTGGCTCTGCGAAAGTAAGAAAGGGTCTTTACCCCTTTTTACTCCTCATGGAATACTGTACTTCCAAAGAGCTTCCCTGGTGGCTCAGTGTTAAAAGAATCTGTCTGCCAATGTTGGAGATTCTGGTTCAATCCCTGGGTCAGGAAGATTGCCTGGAGAAGGAAATGACAACCCACTCCAGTATTCTTTTCTGGGAAATCCCATGGACAGAGGAGTCTGATGGGCTACAGTCCATGGGGGTCACAAAAAGTTGTCCATGACTTAGTGGCTAAACAACAACAAGTGCTTGCAGATGTTTATAGTATCACTGAGTTTCCATCCTGTGCTCAGCACAGGCCTCCCTGAAAAATATTACTTCAGAGCACAAAGAACATTAGTGATGGGAACTTCATAGTTCCTGTCAGTGTTTCTTCAGGAAATCAGTGTCAGATTGATTTTTTCCCCCCAATACTTGGAACACGATGCTCTGTTGCCTCCTGGGTTGCATTGTTTATAACAGTAGACTTGTAATTCTTTGTTTCTCTGGGTACATTGTCTCTCCTCCTACCCCCTCATGGCTGCTTTTAGTATTTTCTCTTTAATGATCATTTTCATCATTTTGATTGCAGTGTGCCATGCCGTGTTTTCTTGTTAAGGTACTTCTTCTTGTGGTTTGATGAGTTTCTTGAATCTGTGAGTTTATAGTTTACATCAAAAATTTTTTGTGTGCGTGTCTATGTGCTCTCCCCATGCCCCAATATGCACATGTTAGGGTGCTTGTACTTCTGCTTTATGTTCTGTATTTATCTCTCTGGATAGTTTCTATTGCTGTGTTTTCAAGTTCATTGCTTTTTTCCTTCTGCAGTGTCTAACCTATTAATCCCATCTTGTATAGTTTTCATTTCAGGTATTTATATTTTTCCCTCTAGAAGTTTAGTTTGAGTCTTTGTGGTTTGTATTTCTTTCCTCACCATGCTCATGCCTTCCTCTTTTCTCTTGAACACACAGGGTATATTTGTAGTAGAGATTTGAACATCCTTGTCCACTAATTCTATCATCTGTGTCATTTCTCCGTCTGTTTCTATTTGTTTATTCTCCTCCTGTGACCATAGGTCATGGTCATAATTTTCTGCCTCTTTGCATGTCTACTCAGTTTTGATTTGAAACTAGGCATAGTGAGTTGTATGTTGTTAGGTGCTGAAACTTTCTGTATTCCTTTAAAAACTTTTTTGGCTTCGTTCTCAGAAGCAATTCAGTTAGTACTTAGAATTGTTTTGATCCTTTCAAGGCTTGGTTCTCAGCCTTTATTTATTTATTTATGTCTTTTTTTTTTTTTTTGTAGACAGCCTTTAGTCTAGGGCTAGGATGGTCCCCCTACTGAGGCCAAACAGTTGTGAAGATTCCTTCCAGTGCCCTGTGAACCAGGAGATTTTTTTTCCACTTTGGCCCGTGGGAACATGTGAACTTCTGGCTCTGTGTGAGTGCCGGGGGTTAGATCTTTCCTTTGGTTCTTTCCTTAGCCTTGCTAGTCTCCTCTAGCACGTGCACAGAGCAACACTCAGCCTCTGCAGATTGTTAGTTTTTTCTCTTTGAGCTCCCTCCTCTCAGTTACTTTGCCCTGTACATTCTAGCCACCTTGGCATCCCCCAAATTCCCAGCTGTCCCTCCCTTTAAGTCAATGAAATCATTGAACTCTTTCAGGTTTTTATTTGTCTGCTCTGTGGTCTGAAGACTCCTTTAGGGGGTTAGCTGGGGCACCAGCAAGACTGCATTTCTTTACCTTTTTTCAAGGGTCACTCCCTGTGCTACCTATTTTTGAATGTCTGAAAACCATTATTTCATATATTATATCTGATTTTCTAGTTATTTAAGGCAAAAGTAAATCTAGTCTCTGTTATTCCATTATGACGTATGTGTCCCTAATTTTTAGCTATCTTTTTCCTCCTGTGTTCACTTGTTGAAAAATGAATCCAGTGAGACAGATTTCACTGGGAATTCAACCAGGTTCAGGTCATGTCACTGTGCCAAACATTTTACTGAACACCTACCATGTCCAAAGGAATAGCATAGTGTAGTATCATGCAGTATGTACTGTATAATCTGAAACTTAACCTGTATTGTGATGCCATACTTCCAAGCAAACACTGAGTGCCAGGTTTATCCTGGTGTGAACATACACATACATACACTCTGAGCCTCGTTCCTGTACCTCCTGACCATAGTCCCATTCAGCCTGGGTGACTGATTGAACTAATAGGCACAGTTGATGAGCAAAGAGCAGGTGCTCAGCTATCTGCCCATGAGTGAGGCTCCGGACAGCTCTGGGCAGACACAGGAGCTCTAAATTCCTATGTGCAGTGGCCCTTCCATCTTCCCTAGTCTCACTCTGTGCCAGATATTGTATTAAACTCTTCAGAAATGTGTGAATCATGGACTCTTCACAATTCTGTGAACTAGGTATTGCTGCCCCAACTTTGTATATGACGAAACAGAGACTCACAGCAGGTAACGCAGGACACCTAGTACTTCTAAAATACAAGAGGCAGAGTCAGGATTGAACTCCCTATGACTTTAAAATCCATGTTGTGATTAATTCTTTAACTGACTGTTTCATTTCCTTTGGCTGGCTCCAGCCTACTTCCCTATTTTCTCTTTGGCACTTTGGCTATATAGCTCCTACGGGTTTTCACATTTTACCTCATCGTCATTATTTGTGTATGTGTCTTACCTCCCCTGTAGACTGTAAACTTTAAAGGTATGAACTTTCTCCTACTTTTGTACCTTTTGTGGAATCCAGTATAAGTAGGTGCTCTTTATATGTGTTGAATGAAGTCAGTAAGATATTTGTTAAGATTGGCGGAGCTATCAGATTCCCTCATCAGTTTATGGTGATGCTTTCTCATCTGCTGAGTTTTATTACAGTCCCTCTTAACATCATCTTAGATGTTAGATGGACTTTATGAGGTTCTTCATTTGATACCACTGCCTGAATTTTGACTAATTTGAAATAAGTTTTGAGTCTGTATTTAGAGAGTTAAGGGAATATTTTTTTGTGCGCATTAATCAGATCCTTTCTTCTCAGGTCCTGACTTTGAACTCCACATTGAGAGAACTAAAGGTATGGTTGGAGCTAGACCTAGAGCATGCAGGCCTTGGTGGATGGCTCTGTACCGTAAGAGGGTCATGTCAGGGCAGAGATGGTGCTGGGGCATGGGACTAATCAAAGGGGAAGGAACAGTAGGCAAGTTCCTGCTTCTCCTCCTTGCTTGGGGCCTCACAGTCCAACCTTGACAACTTACAGGAAGTTTGGGTAATTTGTGAGGAGGAGAGCAGGAAGAGTCATGGTTTACTTATAAATTAGGAAGCTTCTTGGAACTTCCACAAGGTGAAGAACATTCGGACTAGAAGACAGTGTCTTGATTGGTCTAAATGTATATACCTCACAGGTATACATTTAACAGTAAGCTTCAGTCGGTGGAGGTGAAGAAGGTGTTCTTGGAATCCTGAACCTGAATCTAAGGGGCAGATCCTCAGCTGACATTTGAATAGAAAGGAGGAAAATGGCAGAAACTGAGACCATATTTACAGAGAATCTTAAGGCCTAAGACATACTAGGACAGGCCGCTTTTCTAGCCCTGCCGCTGATTGACTGTTCCTTCTCACTCATGAATCCTACAGAAGAGATAGCAGTTTTGGAAGAGGGGTGATGGGTTAGAAAGGCTTTTGTTGTTGTTGTTGAACAGAAGAAGGAAGTAGACCGGTCTTAAACATTTTCTCCAAAGTCTCCCTAGCTTTGGCAGTCACAGTGTGTGGGTGTCAGTTCAGAGGGACTCTTGATTGGGGTGGGGGTGGGGGGAGTGTCTCAGAGCTGCAGTTCCAGAAGCTTTAACAGAAAACCTTGGCTTAACTGAAAAGGTACAACTCGTCATACACAAATTCTCTGTAGCCATCATCCTGTCTTTCTTCTGCCTTTTTTTTCCAGTTCCACCATCCTTCCCCCCAGTAGTTTTGCCCTTATTGTGTGTGCTTTCTCACTTTGAATTCATGATCTTCCCTCCGGACTCTAATAAATCCACCCGCTCTTGAGGTCACTAGTGATAACCTCGTGATCAGATCCAGTCGATATCTTTTAGGCTTCATTTATGGGACCTTTGCTCCATCTGCCACTCACCCTCACATTCTCCTTGAATCACTGTGTCCCTCCCTTGACAGCTCTGATGCACAGGCTCCTGGTTTCCTTGTACTTTTGGGAGGGTCTTTCATGATCTCTCTTTGCTTCACATGCTGCTTTAGAAAGTTGGTGTCCCCCCGAGGATCCTGTCTTGACTCTCTTCTCACTCAGCTCTCTCACCAGGATGAGCTCTCAGCTCTTCTGCGTGCTTTCAGCCGTCACTTTCAGGCCGATCACTCCAGGGCTGTATCCTTAGTTCGGAGTACTTTGCAGAGTTTCCTACTCATTTCTAATTTGCCTGCTAGACCTTTCTCCAAGTACCTACAGTTCAGTCCTTCCAAACATAACCTGAACTGCATTCATCACATGCTTCACCAGCACCTGCTTGTCCACATGTGTTCTGTTCTTTCCTCCTGTGGTAGCTTCTGCCGTTCACCCAGTTACAGGCCAGAAGCCTCGGTGTCATCCTTTATGGTTCTCACTCATGGCATCCTGTTAGTTTTTGGCATCCTCTGTAGTCTTTAGCATGTTATGAATGCTGAGTGAATAAAAGAAAATGCCTATTAATTTCAGTCTAGCACTTCGATCTTGTTACTACACTCTGATTACACTCGTAACTTTTGGGGAAGGGCGTTAAATTTTTGACCACATTCAAATCATATTAAGGAGAAGGCACTTTTTTGTTTAAGACAGGACTGCTTTGCAGGGGGGACTAGTCATTTCTAGAAGTGGGTGGATTGGCCACGTGCTCTCTTTGAGGACTCTCCGAGGAGCTGCTCACAGGTGGAGATGAGGTGGATGAAGTTGCATTGTGCTGGCCCTGGGGGGTGTTGAGCTTCTTGAACAAGGGAGTAGAGGCAGCAGTTGTGCCCATGCTATGGCTTCAGTGTGAGTCACAGCTAAGACTCTTCCCCAGGGAGCGGAGCTTGCCCCCTTCAGCTCACTGATGAATTTCCTTAATTGTGTTGTACTGTTTCTAACATGAACATTGAGGATCTATTGGTAACTGTCATGCTTCTCCAAGTTGATCTCCCTTCCTTTCCATCTAACTGCCTGAAAAGAAGAAAAAAAAGAAAGGACTTAGCTGGTGGTCCAGTGATTAAGACTGTGCCTCCAGTGCAGGGGGTGTGGGTTCAACCCCTGGCCCTGGTCAGGGGGCTAGGATCCCACATGCCTGGAGGCCCAAAGACCAAAACATAAAGCAGCAGCAAGACTGTAACAAATTCAATGAAGACTTTAAAAGTGGTCCACATCAAAAAAGAAAAAAAAAAGGAGAAGGTGACTTAAAGAACCAGAGGATTTTGGAGTCAGGAAGCTCTTCAAGTAGTGATCATCTAGCTCAGCCTTTTACATTTTCAGATTATGATGACAATAATAGATGGTGAAAACTAGAACACCTGTTTTTGTCGACTTACTGAATACAGGCAATATGCTGACTGCTTTACATGTAATTTCTGTGTGATGCTTACACCGTATGATATACCATGATACATGATGATACCTACGAGGTAGCTATTGTTAGTGGTAGTTTATAGATAAGGATAAAGGAGGTCCAAAAAGGTTGGATAACAATATTGGGGTTAATGCTGAAGCAGCTACTGTGCAGAGAGGTGAAACATCGTGCTTTTTCAAGGTCAGGTTTTCCGGTTAGAGGCAGAACCTGAGTAGAATCCAAATCTTCTGACCTTGAACTCAGTGAGCCTGTATTTTCGTTTTCACCTGAGAATCCATTCTCTGTGGTCATTGTGGTCTCATTTCTCACTCAACCCCTTTTAATTTCAGTGAAATCAAATGAAGCAAAGCAAAGAGTGGTTTAGAGTTGGGGGTTTGGGTAAGTTTTTACAGTTTATTTTTAAATAGGCAGCATTCCCAGACTGACTGGGAATGTAGCAGAAGGCCTGAGAACCAGGAAGTGACGCAGACCTGTTTATACCCTCCCGCTTGAGGGCCTTTGGGAATCGACCCAGAGATGGTAAAAAGTAAACACGACTGTTTCAGCCAGTTCTCTTGGGTTTTCTATTTTTCACCTGGAGGAGGTGTTTTCCTGCACAGCCATGAGTATGTACTTAGAAGACCAAAATCTAGCACCTAAACATCCCCTTGAGTGAAGATATATAGATATGTTTATTTCCTGTTGCCAGACAGCAGCAGTCAGCAACTCTTGGCAGAAAGAATTATCACTGTTTATTTTTCCTCTCTCCCTCTGCCATCTTTTCAGTGAATAGTTCTTCCGTTTCTTTTTCTTTCTTTATAATTAGACCTGTGGATGTAGAACAGGCCAGAGAGCTAACTAAATCTGTGCATGATCGTCAAGGTCCAGCTCAAAGCTTCCTCTTTCACCTCCCCCTACTCCCAACCAGAATCCTTTGTTCTTATGGCCTCTGTGTTCTCATAGCACTTTTTTTAATTTAAAAAAAAAAAAAAAACCCTAGTAACAGTTTCACAGTGCTATATAGATAAACATATAATTCCTCTCATGGAGATTGTGAATTCCTTGAGAGTAAGAACTATGCCCCATGTCATCTCTATGACCACCCAGGCCTTGCACCGAAGACAGTCAGTAAATATTTGCTGAACTGCAGTATAGTTACTGCAAACACAGAGCCCTAAGAAATCAGATTTAGCGAATCAGCTTCCCAGCCTTTATTTGCCAAATGAGTATTGAAACCTGCTCTGCTCAGCGCTGATGGAAACCAAGCAGTGGGCTGTGATGACGCGTAGATGTGTCTTTAGCTCTAGGAACTGATTACAGCCTTGTCTGTCAAGCATCTGTTTTCCTGCCTGGCAGAACTTCCAGGATTCATCTGCCCTTCTCCCTTCCTGTTTTTATCTGCTGCTGCTTTGCCATCTTGTCTTTGCTACACACATTATGGGGTTTGGGGTTTATCTTTTTTTTGCCCCCTTCTGTGCACAAATGTTGAACACTCTGGGGCATAGAAAGAGGCAGTTGGTGGGCTCTGCAGGAATTTGCCTCCTGCAGTAAATGTAGTATATAACAGTTAAGTAACTGTGAGTGGTCCACAGGGAAGGTTATGGTCGACTCTCCCAGTCTTCGTGCAGCGATGCTGTGGGTTCAGAAGAGCTGTCCCATGCTGTGGGCTCAGGTGCTGAGTTTCCCCAGAGGAGGTGCAAATAAGCTTGACTTTGTATTTGGAAAAAAGAGCAGGGAGCCCTCTGTAGTATGAAAGCAGGAGGAGGAAAGACTGCTGGACCCCTTCGATTGCACTTATCTGTAGAATAATGGCACAATGGCACCTATATAATGAGGTAATGAGTGTGTGTGTATGTGTCTTTCAGTCATGTAAACTCTGCCCTTATTCTGTCCTACAGCATATTTAGGCTGTAGGACATATTTAGGGACACCTCCTTGGTCCTTCTAGACACATGTCATTTCAGGATGCTCACATACATGATTATATAATTTGGAGGGAGGAATGTTTAGTTCCTTAAAAATATATATTTTTAGAACTTCACGGGAGAGACCTCTGGAGGTTTACTTGTTTAACCTCGTGGCTCTTTCTTCTATGTTTTGAGCCTTGCCTCAGGACAACAGTGCCCTTTGGTAGTTTCATGTGGGCTCAGTCACAGCCTGTTAGAGCAGGAAGGGGCCTCCAGGAGCACTGATTTGAGGGCCCAGTATTCCGGATGTTGTTCTGATCCTTCCCGTTGATCCCATTTCCACCTCCCAACAGCCCAATGAGATGGGTATTATTTACCCATTTTGTAGATGGGAACTGAAAATAACTTGCCCTGGACCACCCAACTAACAATATCCAGGCAGACCAGAGGTTCTTGCCTAGTCTGCCAGAATCTTTCAACCGATCCAGCCTCTTTGAGTGAGATGAACATGAAACTGTTTCCGTTTTACTGATGAAGAAACAGAGCCATCAGGAGGCAAAGTATTTGTCCTAGTTCAGGCCATCAGTCCAGAGAAGAGATACTTTCCTGCCTTCAGGGTTGGAAATGTATGGCTTGAGCCAAGTTCCTGCTCACAGGCACTCTGCCTTGTCTCTCCTTTTTCCTGTCCTGAGTCTGTCTGTCTTTGTTCTTTTCCATCCTTCTCTCTTGCATTTTCTGTTTGTCTCTGGGTCCCTACAGCTCTGCGGTGATCCTCGCCTGTGCGTGTGTGGAGGCTGGGTTTTTTTTGTTGTTGTTGTTAATTGTTTGTTATTTTTGGAAAGCACTTTGGGAACACTGGGTACGGATGGCCTATACAAATGTGGTGATGGATTGATTAAGCTCTAAATGGAAAAATTCTCTAAATGGAGAATCTTCTGAGTGTGTTGTAGTGCAGAGGGAGGTAGATGCTAGGATATGTCTGCTCTGGGGAATAAAGAGGAAGGATTTAACATTTCTTCCTTCTAGTCAGAACTTTTGTTGACTTCTGTTTCAGAGGAAATACTTCAGGGCTCCTCCTTTTCCCTAGAAGACATTCCAGATCCCTTAAAACTGAAAGGACATTGAGGGATCATCTAGGCCCATGCCCTGAGTGTCAGGAAGCATGAATGACTTGTCTGAGGCCCAGCCACTGTTGGTTAGTGGTGCTAGGACTTGAGGGCTATTTCCTGTATGCAGGTTCACGCTGCAGTCATCCTGCTGCTGGGTTCTAGAAAAGAGTTGTTAGAGATGATTACAGGGAAGCTTCCTTGTGTCTGCTGGTGTTCTTGCTCTCTGAAGCCTGAGGAACAGGGTAGGGAGAAGGAAACAGCAAGAGGCTGAAGTAAGCAGTTCTGGGAAGAAAGACAAGAATACGGGGATATCAGAGCAATTTAGAAAAGCCTCCAGTACCTGCCTTACCTTGGCTTCAGTAGTTTCTGAGGAAGTGTTAGTCACTCAGCTGTGTCTGACTCTTTGCGACCCCAGGGACTGTAGCCCTCCAGGCTCCTCTGTCCATGGAATCCTCCAGGCAAGAATACTGCCATCCACCAGGGGATCCTCCTGACCCAGGAATCAAACTTGGGTCTTGTGGATTGCAGGTGGACTCTTTACCATCTGAGCCAACAAGGAAGCACCAGGAAGTTTTTCTGAGAAAAACTGAGGGTTATTTTTGTGATTTGTAGGGGCTAAATTTTAACAAGATTCTGATCTTTGTTTCCTTTGGGCTTTGGGACTGGAGATGAAAAGGAAATGGATCAAGTAACATCATGACTCTCGAGGATCTCAAAGTCCAAAAGACAACTTCATGCCTGTACTCAGCTGTTGGTGGCATGAAAGAAAGGGGAAGATATAGAGGTCAGCAAGATTGGAAGGAGCCATTTATCTCCAGGGGGGGAAAACATGAACTGAAGACATCCAGAAGTAATGTGATTTTGTCATTTTATGGGGGAGGAGTGGGAGGCATTAAGATCTGATGAATACATAGGTATCTTTTGCTGCTTTGGCCCAGCCGTTTCAGGATGAGAGTGAAGAGGGAAAACGCCACTGGGAGAAAGGGAGAAGAAAGAAGGGCCCCACAGCACATTCCCTGTTCTTATCACACCCTCTGAGGAACTCTGAACTCCACGGAGCTAACACTTATTTTCTGTACAGTCTGAAATGCAAGGGTTAAATTCTGTTCTGACTTTGTGAACTGTTGTCTTCCCCCCATCACATGGTAGTATGGGGGTTAGTGAAGATGGTTAATCAAAGGAACAAATTTATTCTAGATTCTCCATCACCACCATCCGCTTTCCAGACTAGTCTGAGGGAAGGAAAGAATTTCTGTTGGTCTTACCTATTCATTTACCTCTTACAACTAATGAAGCGATGGCCATGACTTAGGAAATAATCTGTCCGGAGTGTCTCATCTAGACTGAGTCTGAGTTGTAGAGAAACCCAGCTTCTGAGAGGCAGGCAGGGCTGAGTCAGGACCCTTGACCTCCATAGATTAGGGCTCAGTAGAGTGTAACCTGACTGTGCCTCCAGCAGGACTGTGACATCCTCGACCTGAGGAGCATGGAGAATGGGACACTGCGTGCAGGAATGTGCCCCAGGCACCGGGGCTTCGGGGAGCTGGGCCCTGGGTGCCCTGGCTGTTCCAAGACCCCCCCCCCCCCAACCCCTGCTGCTGCCTGTCTAGTCTGTGAGCCATTTTTCAAGGTGACTCTTAGGATACCTTCATCTGGAAGCATCTGTGGCAACAACAAGTAAGCAAACTATGTGAACTTGGAGCTCGTGTTACAGGCTGTCCTCCGCCCCAGAGGTGTGCCATGCTTATTGTCATCATTCTTAGGAGCAGTTTTCTCAGGTCACCTTCTGCTGTCCTGGCTGAGGCTGTGAATAGAAGGCCTGAGTCTTACCAGTTCACAGAGCAAGCAGTCCCTTCTATTTTGTCCCTTTTGAGCCTTCACTGAAAACTAGTGAGATAATTCAAGCTTGCTTTTCACAGCTTCCATCTTACAGATGAGGAAGCAGAGGCAGAGTTGAGGGCAGTGTCCTTCCTCCTGGCTCTGGGCAGGAAATGAGTATTCGTGACCAACACATTCAGCAGGGCACAGTCACCCAAGCTGTTGATGTTTTGGGTTCACAGAGGTAGGAGGGGCTAGATGGCAGTCTAGGTCATGGTGGTCTCCTGTTACTGGGGTGGCAGCAAGAATCCCGAGAAGGAAACTCAGAAGGGTAAATGTAGGCTTTTCCGTGACTCTTCCTCACCTCACGTTTTGGAAAGGAACGCTGGCTGCTGGAGGAAGGAGTTGTACAGAGAGAAGCATGGATGCGCTCTGGAGGATTCTGTGACTTGAGAGTGGGTGTGAAAACAGAAGCCAGAGAGCATTCCTGACCAGCAGGCTGGTTGGTGGCAGCTGGTCCCCCAGGTCCTCTCCTCTCTCCTCACGTCTGCTTTAGATGCTACCTGCCTTGTAAGGATGAGTGTGAGTACAGGATTTGGAAGTAAGCATGGTTAGTTCCCAGGTCCTCTTTAATCATAATATTTTTCCAGTTTTTTTTTTTTTTTTCACTCTGGTAAAACACACATAAAATTGACTATCTTAACCATTTTTGAATAGTGGTATTAAGTACATTCATAATGTCAAACAGCCATCACCACTATCTGTCTCCATAACTCTCTTCATCTGACAAAACCTTAAACAGTAACTCCTCATTCTTTCCTCCCCTCAGCGCATGACAACCACCATTCTAATTTCTATCTTTAAATCATAATGTTTTAAATCAGGGGAAGTGGTCACTAAAATACCCCCCCGGTAAAAAAAAATACTGAAGTGAAATGAATTCTTTTTTTTTTTTTCCCCCAAATTTTCACCTATAGATTTTCTCTAGGGATAGTAATGAATACTCAATCTTAATTTCTTTTCAGGGTTTTTCTTTTCACTTAGTCTAAAGCCACAATTCAAGGACAGTTTTTTAAAATTCTGCATTCAGAGTGGATCCTTTCTTAAGGATTAGGTGTAGTGTGACCCCTTCTCTATAATAGCTGAGTTTTCCCCTCTTGGGGATACCCTCAGGGCCATGGGGACTCACTTTTATTCGAGTTATTTCTAAAGCACTACCCTTGGGTCAGCCTTGCGTGTGAACGTTCCCTGACTCTCCTCTGTTCATCTTTTCTCTTTGCAGAGCCCAAATTTTCATCACCCCATTTGTTCTGCACTTGATCAGGTCTTTGACTTCATGCTGGAATTAGTCCCTTGGCCCAGGTAGCTGCTTAACAGTAAGGGAGGAACCAGCTGTTTCTTCAAAACAAAGCACGAGCTTATATGTATGCATCTTTTCCCCAGTTCCATACTCGCTTCTCACCATATTAGTATTCATGAGTTTGGCAGACATTTGCTGCCTGCCTGTCTGGTGCCAGGCCCTGTGCTGGCTTTTGAAAATTCCATGTTGAGTAATTCACTGTCCCTGCCTTCAGGAACTTTGAGCCTGGTGAGGTAAGAGAGATAAACAGATGTAATCACCTGATAGAGGTACAGTCAGAGTAGGGTGCTCAGGGCACTTTGGGAGTAAGAAGAGGGTTATTTCTACTGGAGGTGAGCGTGACGTGTCAGAAAAGAATTCCTCCAGGAGATGACCCTTGTGCTGAGCCCTGCAACTGACTGTATTCCTGGCAGAGAGAATCAGATTTACTGGAATGTCCATCAGTTTGTTGAGGAAGGAGACAGGTGGCCTATGGGAAGGCCTTGCTACATTAATTTTATTCTGTATTTTATCTGTTTGATTAGGTAATACACAAGGTACAACACTCAAGGAGATGAAAAGAGAATACATGACAGTGAATGAGTCTTCTCTCCTGTTCACCCCTAGCTCCCCTCCTTGATAGCACTTGGTAGCTACCAGTTTCTTGTGCGTCAGTTGCGGAGAAAGACTCTCTTTCAAAGAGAAAGACTTATACATATACAAGAGCGTGTGTATGGATGTGTATGGATGCATGCACGGATGTGTATGCGCATGTGCGTGCATGTGTGTCCTTTAAAAGCACATGCACACACACGCATGGTTTTCTTCACGTACTAACTTTGAAAGTATTCCATATTAGTACAGACTGAACCGCCCAGTTCTTTTTAAACCACTGCGTGTATTGTGTTATGTAACTTATTTAACTAGCCCCCTTCAGTCTTGTGCCAGTATAAATAATGCACTGAATATCCTGCATATGCATCATTGCACACAGGTGGTTTCTGAGGACAGATTGTAGAAGTAGAATGGATAGGTCAAAGAACATTTGCATTTGGGGCTAGGTATTGTCACATGGTTCTCCAGAGAGCTCTACTTTAATTGGTGTTCAGTTGCTCAGTTGTGTCCAACTCTTTGCGACCTTATGGACTGTAGCCCACCAGGCTCCTTTGTCCATGGGATTTCCTAGACAAGAGTACTGGAGTGGATTGCTGTTTCCTCCTCTAGGGTATCTTCTCGACCCAGGGATCAAACCCAGGTCTCCTTCTTGGCAGGCAGACTCTTTACCACTGAGCCAACAGTCCCCTACAGCAGTCATAAGATGCTAACTGTAAGATTCTTTACCACTTGGTAGCCCTCCCTCGTACCAGGTCACCCTCCCACTTGGTAACCAGTCCTCTAAAATCTGTGCCACAGTGGTCTTCCTAAAAGAATTTGGTGTTAGAACTTGCCTGTTTATAATCCTTGTAAGCTCCACATGGTCTTCAAGGATAAAGTTTTTATTTTTAAATTTATTTTTATTTATTTGACTGCACCGGGTCTTAGTTGTGGCATGTGGGATCTAGTTCCCTGACCCGGGATGGACCCAGGCCCCTGCATGGGAGCACAGAGTCATAGCCACTGGACCACCAGGGAAGTCCTGGTCTTCAAGATCGATTTTAAATTCAGCCTAGCCCCTGCCTCTAGCATCTCCCGGGAGTGTAGGGTTCCACTGCTCCCAGCCACTTGCACTCGATGTGTTTCTTCCTCACTGGACACATCCTTTAGTAGCCTGTCTAGCATCCCCTCTTCTGGGTGGGCTTTCCTGATTCCCTCCACTCATGCACAGAACAGTGAGCACCACCCTGATCTGGCCTCGTCCAATCTCTGCAGAAGTACTTGTGCACGTGCTGTCATGTGGCACGAGCAAGTGTCATTCTCCGTGATACACTGGTTCTTCCCTGCGGGGTGGTGAGCGCCTGCCTAGGTTACCCGCTGTGGCTGCATGTACAGTGGCAGCATCAAGGATTCGTTGCTAACTGGGCATAACCTTTAACTCTCTGAACCTTAGTTTTTGGCTTCTTTCAGATGACCTCCAAGGCCTCCTCTGATGCTCAGATCTTATTAATAATTGTGACAGTAGCAGGTGTCATTGTTTACTGAGGACTTGAAAAGTTCCAGGCACTGTTTTTAGCACTTTGTCTGATCTTAATCTTTACATCAACCCTATGAAGATGATGGTATGGTTACTGTCTCCATTTTACAGATGAGAAAATTGAGGCTCAGAGTAAATTGGCCACAGGTCATAGCAAAGAGATTTGAATTCTGGCATTCTGACACTACCATTCTTAGCCACATAACTGTTTACACATTCTATGCATTTACACACATGTGGTTTTGTGTACCCTTTTGGGTCACTCGCAGACTCCATCCCTAGACCTCTCCATGACTGTCCCTGTGCTGTGAAGGCCCAAGTTGGAGTCTGGGTAAAAGCTGGGGATAGAGGACTCTACAGTCCCCACCATTTGGGGGTGGTGAATGAAGACCCACTGGCCAGCTCTCTTCTTGAGCCTCTTGGTCATGCTCATTTAAGACCCTCATAGCTGCTTTTCCTTTAGACTAAAACAGTTCATATTGCTGTCTGCAGTACCTCTCTTTAGAAAGGCAATGTAGGCCTTAGCCAAAGGCTTCATACATGGATTAAAGTCAGGTCTGGGTGATATCCCTCAGGGACATCCTTTATTAGGATTGTAGATGGCAGGCTTGCTTATCTGTTTACATAAAGCCTTACTGGAGAAAGAGGTGTATATGGCGTTTAAGAAGGAAGCATAACCTTATATTTGGAATATCTTTTATAAACTAGGATAAATGATATCAAATGAGTTAAGTGAAATATAATAGACCTATATCAAAATGTATGATCAACCCTTCTGCTTTCCTGAAAACAAGTGGTAAAAAACCCTTAGAAATCTTGATCCCTGGGTTTTTTTTTCTCTTTTAACAATACTGGTTCCTATTCTTCTTAAGTCTTTGAGCCAGAGTGGATGGTCGGGCTAGTCAACAGTTATGACTCATTCTCCCCTCAGTGTTTGTCACGTAAAGCCAACAGATGTGGCCTCTGGGGTCGCAGGTGTGTTGGGTGAGCCTTGATTAATTAGTCCATTTTTGAGATTTGTAGTGGGAGCCAGGTCCCCAGGGGCTCCTCCAGCCTCTGGTGGTTGAGCAGGCCGAGCCAGGGGCACTTGACGCTGGCTGTGGCATTCCTTCTCTAGGCGGTGCATTTCTCCCTCTTAGACACGTGTTCTCTTTTTTTTTTTTTTCTGGTTAGTTGAACTTGCTCTGAGTACAGTGGCAAAGGCAGAGACAAACTCTGGTGCAACACTCTTCACATGAACAACCATCTCTTTCCTCCTCTCTGCCAGAGCCCCCAGGGCAGGCAGGCAGGCAGAAGGGGAGTTTTTGAAAGTTTTGCCCAGCTTGACGAATCCCCAGGTGAGCTGGCGCTGGTCTCCTTGTCAGGTCAGAAGGATCTGGCTCTCAGGTGGCCACGCCTGCGGCAGCTTACTGTGAGCCTTGGCATTTCCCCAGGGAGGAGTTGAAAAGCCGCTTACATGCTTGTCTCTTCTCCTGGCAGTTGGGATTCAGTTGCTAGAATTCTTTCAATTTTGTACGTGACCATGGCTTCCTTATCATAAAGGAAGGCCTATTGTAACTAACATATGGCTAAAGCTTTCACTTATGTCCTTGTTTTTTTTTTTTTTTGGATAGGTAAATCTACCTGAAGCTGACTTCAGAGTTCTTCCTTCTGGTTTTTACATTTTTCCTTTTAAAAATAACTTGGACGGATAAAAGATGTGCCATGGCAGGATAGCACCAAAGAGCACCTCAGCGTTTGCCGTGGCCTCCGTGGGGCATGGAGTATTCCTTCCCCTGGTGATTCTTAGCTCCCTCGTTGGAGACGGACTTGCCTCAGGTAAGCCACTGCCTGCTGCCCGTGTGTGCAAAGGAAGAGACTCAGTACTGTTGTTTTCCCAAAGGCTGGGAGAGGGGATTCTCTGCTTGTGGAGCAGTTAATGGGAGAGCAGAGGGTGGTGGCTTCAGTGCTGGTGCTGTGATGCAGCCGGGAGCCAGTCCTTCGGGGGGGAGGGTGCTCCAGGGGACTTAGGGAGTCAGCCGAAAGTGGGGAGTGTAGGAGCCTGCCAGGGGTGACTTGACCATCCCCTTCCCCTAGCTATAGTCACGTGTGGGACCAAGGTGTAGGATTCAGAGTGTGATGTGCAGGTAAGGATGCATGCTTCGGAATCCTCTGCCTGTGTTCAGGGCCCAGTCCTGCTGCTCACTAGTTCTGTGACCCAGAGCGAGTCTCTACTTCTGTAAGCCTCAGGTCCCTTACCTGTGCTATAATGACAGAGTTGGGTAATAGTGACATTGACCACGTAGTCCCCAAAGTCTAAGATATTTATACTTTAAGATATTTGACCCTTTATGGAAGACATTTGCCACCTTACTCCCAGCCCAGAACAAGCGATACTCACTAAGAATGTGTATGAATGGAGTGGCTGTCAGAGTGAGAGGAAAGAAGGGACTGGGCAGAACTAGGAGGACCTCAGAGGCTGTGTACTGGCCCAGGGTCATGCTCGTGGCAGCCCTGGGACCAGAGCCTTTCACAGCGCCTGGTGCACCAGCACCGCCGTCCTCATCCCTGGCTCTGCTGGGGAGGCATCCCGGAGTTTTACATGGCTGTGTGAGGGCAGAACTTCTGCCTTCGGCCTCTTTAGTTTCATCGGGCCATCCCTTGTACCCCCCACTTACTTTTATGGGCTTCCCCCCCTCCCATTCCCCACCCCATTTTCCAGCGACCCACACCTTCCCAACTTTCCATTCAGAGTCTGAAATCAATTATCAGGGACTGATGGTCCCAGACTGGCTGGATAAAGGGATTATTATTCTCCAGTATGGAAAAATATAAGTCTGTAGTGTGGGCTCAGACCTGGATGGGAAAATTGCCTCTGTTGTTTTCTTTCTCTCCCCCATCTGCAAGGAATCCTTCCCTGCCATCCCACCCCCTCCGCCCAGTCTTTTTATTCCGCATGAAACCTATGTACTGGCACTGAGCAGGGTGCAGACAGGGGAAGGGGTTTCACCATTGCTTCATTCTAGTGCACCAAGTTGCGATAGTTTTTCCTCTCTGGAGTGGTTTCTGGTGGAAAGAGGTGCCCACAGCTTGGCCTGAAACCCAGAGCACACCTGTATGGCCGAGCCTGCCATGAGTGGCGTGCCAGGCAAGGTTGCCAAGAAACCAGGACTCTCAGATAATCTGAAGTTGAGGGAAGGCAGTCTGGTCAGGAGAGGTCTCCTCTTCCTGCATTTCTTACTTCTTCCTATAGCTGCTCTTGAACACCCGTTCCAGAGGCATTATAAATGAGATGTGTGTTACTCAGGGAGCTCTAGTAGATGTGTTCATGTGTCCTGGCACAAACACGACTGCAAGAATCTCACTGGACAGAGGTCAGCAGGCATCCTCTTGAGGTGGTTGGTCTGCATAGTCTCTAGTTGTAAATACCACGTGCGTGCCTAGTATTGGTCGTAATTGCTCAGGTTTAGAAGAAAAGCATCATGAAGTGGCACTTGAGAGTTCTGGGGTAAAGCTCTAGGTAAAGTGATGTATGTCATGTCCCTAGTTCAGTTTTCTGTCTTGGTTTCTCTTATCTGCAGCCGTTGATTTGGATTTATAATGGAGACAGGGTTACAGAGGATTGGGTTCAGCTTGCCCCTTGGTTATATCTTTAGCAGAGACAGAGTTACTAAAAGTTGCCTTTTTCAGAACATGGCAAAAGGAAGCATGTTTTATTCTTCATACCTGGGCACAGTCTGCAGGGAAAGACCAGGTCTGAAAAGAAGGCCTGTGCTCATGCTACCCAACTTGCCTTTCTTAGGCTGGAGAGGAATTAGGATCCCTGCTGTGTAGCAGCCTCTCCCTGGTCTCTTTGCTTGTGACTTTAAGAAACTTGCTGTGTTTATGACCTCAGGTAAATCACTTGACCTCTTGGTGTCACCTATAAAACAGAAATACAACACTTAAGGATGTTAGGTGGGTGTTGTGTAGACTAATAAAAATGATTGGAAGGCGCTTGACATGTAAAGTGCTCTGTGTAATTTTAAATAATAACAACAGCAGATTTGGTATGTGACCTCCTATTGAGTCACTCTGGGCGGGAGACTTCATGTGGATGAAGTCCTCTTCTGTCTTTAAAATACAAAACTAGAGAGACTTCCCAGGTGGTCTAATGGTCATGGTCCTAGTGCAGGGGGCCTGGGTCTGACCCCTGGTCAGGGAACTAGATCCCACATGCCACAACTAAAGATTCCTCATGCCACAGTTAAGGCCTGGAGCAGCCAAATAAATAAATATTTAAAAAGCAAAACACAACTGGAGATGTAGAGTCACTTCTTGGGTTGAGGATAGGGGTTGGGAGGTCATGTCAAACTTGACCAGTTAAGGAAGGGTTGGTTATGTCCAGAATCCCCTTCGCCTTCCGTGTTTGCGTAGTTGGATGGTCCCAAGCCAGCTGCCTTGCTGACTCATGTAAAAAGCTTTTAATTTCCATTCTCTCCCTGTTCTGAGCAATTTTATTGAAAAAACTTAGTATTTTATTTGTTTTTGATTTTTTTTTTTTCCCCTGAAGATGTTTCCGTGACACTTAATGGCTGTGTTAAAAATCACATAGGCACATAAAGCAAGGAAGGCAGAGTGAGAAAGCTGGGTGCTTGGTGTTCACTGAAGATGGAAAATGTTGAGAGCTCAGCTCTCGGGGGGATGGTGTGGCTTTGGCCCTTAGCATCACTCTGGCAGAGAGATGTTGGCAGGTGGCCCTGGCTCATCTCACTGTCTCTGAAGGGACTTGGAGTCAGAGGTAACGAGCACTGAGCTGGGAAGAGAGGACAGGTAGGGAAGTGATGTGTATGGAGCATCATTGTGTGTCAGGCTCTGTGTTAGCATATAAAAGTTCTCAGAATGCCCGTAGTCTACGTGGTCCTGTAACTGTTTTACAGATGAGAAACTGAGGCAGAGGGAGGTTAGGTAACTTGCACAGAGGCAAACAGTTGTAGGTCGGGAAGCTGGCTGGGATTTGTACCCAGTCTGTCTGACTTTGTTGCCCCATGCTTTTGCTGAGAACCACACTACGTCTACTGAGTGGCCAGCTTCTCTGAAACCTGTTTCTTTTACTGCTCTCTGTTGGAGCACTCAGATTAACATCCTTCAAAGGATAATTTTGACAGAGGAAGAGAGACACCATCTGTTTTCTTTTTCTGGATGAAAGATGCAGGAGTCATCCCTGGGTTACCTTGTCTACCTCTGTGGTTGTTTCTGTTCTCTGCAGTGACCCTTGATTGTTTGGGTCCCAGTTCAGGCACAGGGTTTGCCAAGGCAGTTCTATTCTTGGAAAGGAACAATAGGGACCACAGCAAATTGTTTGCTAAATGAAGTTCCCAAAACATCCGCAGAGCATCTTCCTGTCAGCTGCCAACTGTGCTGAGGACGTGATGTAATCTCTCCATGGTGTAATTACCTGTGACTATAAAAAGACTTGGGGATTGTGGTAGGAGGCTGGGTGGGTCATTATAGAGCTGGCGTCATAAAAAGACATTGAGAAATTGCCCTTTGCTTGCTGATTGTTGTGCCATGATTAGAACACTGCCAGCACATGGTATGAGCTTTGTACTGTAGCTTTCAAACAAAAGAATGCAGAAGTCTACCAGACTGAACACCTCAGTGGCTCACCTCTGGGTTAAAACCTCATTAAACGCAAATTCCACCTACCAAACAAAGGTGCCCCACTACCCTGTCCTTAATTACAAGCTTACAGGTTATCCTTACCCATCTCTTTCTGTAAAAGAGGGTCACAGAGTGTTTAAAAAAAAAAAAAAAAACTAGGTGAGTCCTCAGAGTCTAATTGTTCTAGGTAGGTTTGTAAATGAATTCTTTCACCGCCTCTCCCCAACTGGGAGATTCCTTTCTTCCTCGTCACCCCAGCAGCATGAGCCTATAAGGGTGTGAGCTGTCCTCCCATTCCAGGTGGCTGATACTGGTATAGCCAGCTGCCTGGACTGTGGCCAGATCAGGAGTGACCTTGGCCGCCTTGTGTTCAGCCTTGGGGCCTAGAGGAACAGCAGTGTTGAGCAGCTCTTCCATGGTGCGGTGTGACTGCTGGATCTCCCTGCCCTGTTTACCCACCTCACCTTAAGCCAGCCTACAGTTTGAACTCTCCAAGAAGAGGATGAATACTGCCTCTGTGCCTCACTGCCTGTATTACCTCGGATAATCTTGCTGACCTCGTTATCGATGTTTCGCTAGAATAGGGAAGACAGTAGATAATCTTACTTCGTGATGATTGTTGTGAGGGTTAAGTAAGATAGTACATATGAAACACTTAAAGACATTGGCTGGCGTACAGAATTGCCAGTGTGTGAGGACCAGACTCTAGCACCAGTTGATACCAGTCTACACTTCTGACACCACAGCTGATTAGCTCCATTGGAAGATGCTCCTGTTTCTTCCATGTATTTTGGATTCAATTCAGTGCAGCATCCTGAGTATATTTAGACACATACAGATGAGTTCTTCCCAGTTCTCATGCCCCTGATTCTCAAATGCCACATGTTGGCACCTCACACATGAAGCCAAGCAGAAAAGAGCAGCAGCGGCCCTTTGCAGTGCTGGGGCTGAGGGTCAGCTAGGTCATCTCACAGTCAGTCCTTCCCTTCAGGGAGGCTATCTTGTTGGCGTCTCAGAGCTGGGATTCCCTCATAGCTGCTGGTTGCTAGGAATGTCCAGAGGCTTTTTGAAACCTTAACAGACTTGAGAGTGCCGGAGGTCTGTTCCTTTTTTTTCTTTTGGACTGTGCTGGGTCATCATTCAGGCTTCTCTTGTTGCAGAGCACAGGCTCTGTAGAGTGCAGGGCTCTCTAGTGCTGCACAGGTTCAGTCATTGTGGCTCACGGGTCATGTGCACAGCATGTGGGAATCTTAGTTCCCTGACCAGGGATCGAACCTGCATCCCTCTCATTGCAAGGTGGATTCTCAACCACTGGACCACCAGGAAAGTCCCCCAAGGGTCTGTTCTTTTAAAGAGGTGTTTCATCAGCACAGTGATGTGAGTGAAGGATTACATTTTACAGAATTTCTAAACACATCTAGGCGAATACAAGATAGAATTGAAAAATAAGAACTATCTTCTCTTCTCTCCATTTTGGTAGTGCTTTTGCCTCCTCCTCCTTTCCTTAGCCGTATTTGACAGCATTTATTTTTGTAAGAGCCTTTTTCCTACCCAGGTTCCCTTGTTTCAAGGTTTTTCCCCTGTTTTAACTGCTTTAACTTGTTAGCTTTGCCAGCAGCCAAATCTTTTAAAAGTACAACTGTTTAATCATTCAGAATTCTGGGAAGTAGTGCAGAGAAGATAAACAGATTCTCTTCAAGGTTTATTCTTTGCGCAGCGCTTTTTCTTTTCAAATTCACGAAATGTATTTTAGCTGTTTAAGCCAAGGAGGGGAAATGTGTTTCAGGAAGTTATCTCCAAGAACTCCTGCAAGACTATAAAATAATTCTTCTCTGGCCTTTGTTACTCTGAGTAGGAGCGGGTGACACTTTATATAATACAAATGTCCTGACTATCAGTTCTTCACACCCAGTGGATACGGGTCTCCCTGGGAGAAGGCGGGACCTGTGTATTTATTATCACTGGCTTGAGTTCCGACAGCTCAACCTTGTTGACTCTGGCAGTGGGAGGCTCAAGAGAATGCCGTTGGGATTGCCATGCACCAGACAAGGACAAACAGGGCGTGGGTCGCTGCCTGTCAGTATTTGCTGAGCACCGATCTCGACACTTCAAGGTGCAGCACCAGCAGGAGAGGAGCCTTGGATGTTTCTGCTTCCCAGTTGGTCTCGTCACTTGGGAGGCCAGATCGCAGAGGACCCAGTGCAGCCACACTCAGGCTCCTGATGGTGATGCATGGCTGCTCCGGATTGCTGACGAATGGCCTGTGAAGTTGGCTGCTGACATCAGTGGGTTGTGTGGCCCTCTGATTTGTGCCCATCAGGCAGTGGAACTTGATCTTAGTTCATGTTCTTTCTTCTTGGCTTTATAAAAGTTTGCACATAAGCTCCTTGAAGGCAGAGACCGTGTCCTTTGTACTTTGTTATAACCAGGCCAGGGATCATCCTGGGAGGTGGGGTTGGGAGGGCTCACTCCCGGTAGGACTGTGCAGGGTCATGGTCCGTTCTGTGTATGAGGACAGGCAGGACGAGTCCCTGGCCCTGTGAGCAGCAGCAGCCTCATTGATGGTTCCCAGTAAGACTCTGTGCCCATCCTTCATGGGAGTGGAGAAGGATGTGGACATGTCTTAAAGCTTTAGAGGGTGAATGTGGTGGGGGCGTGCTTCTGAGGGGAAGGGAGTGGGGCAGGGCAGGCTGCCCAGACGAGTTCATCACCCAGTGTGTTAAATTTCCGCTTGAGCGAACATCTTTGAACCCAGTGAGGGTTCCCTTGGGTGATGAGGAAGGAGGAAAGGTAGGCTTTCATTACCTGTAGGGAGGGAAGCCGTGTGGAATAATGTATGTGCGAACCGTGCTGGCTCTAAGCTTATCCTGACATTGGAGAGGAAGACATCAGCTGGATGGGTTTGGCTTCCCTTCCCTGCCCACAGCTCCCTCTACCTCTGTCCTTAGAGTCAAGGCTGAGGGGACTCCTTATTCCCCTTTCCTTGAGCACTAGAACCTTCAAGCCTATCTTTACACTGTTCTTTCAGTGGCTAGATTTCCTGTAGCTAGAAGCCCGCTGTCTCCCCTCCCTCCCCGTCTCCCGTCACTTCATCCTCTAAGATTCAGTTCAAAATCTCCTCTGAGACAGCACCCATCCCCTTACTAGAATAAATAAGGTCTGAGGGAAGGAGAGTTAGGCTACGTGTATATTTGCTGAATGGAATCAGCAGGAGCTCTTGGTCTCAGCCCTTTCTCTTGGGAGGATGTCAGAGAGTTTTTTCTGTGAACAGGACTCTGATTCTGAGAGTCTTGACCATCTTTGATTATTGAAGGGACTGGACAGCTCAGTTACGCTTCTGGGAATTCCTGCTTTGGGGAACCTGAACCCTTTGTCTGCAGATCATGACACACAAACCCTGTGGACTTGTTCCAGACCTTAACACCCAGGGTTGCCGTGAAACAGATTGGATTTCATGTTTTCATAAGCAACATCAACTCGTTTAGCAAGTGTGTGTTGATGATATAAGACTGGCTGGGAGTGGGATGAGGCAGCTGAAGATGGTAATGCCATGGAGGACTTTCAGGAACTGGGTACTGGACTGGCTCTTGTTGGAAGTTGTCACATGTAGTCGGTCCTCATGGTCAGCATGTGAGAGGTGGGTGGCTGCAGCCAGGAAGAGAACTCTACACCAGGAGGAATGCAGACGGGATGGTTTAGACTCTGATATGTCCGCTGTTTCTTGTTGAGCTCCTGCCGAGGGTTGTGATGGTGCCGGCTCCAGGTCTGTAAGGTACTCCCCGTGATCGCTGTTGCTGCCCTGAAATACCCATGGGTGGGGCTCTGGGCTCGGGTGTGGATGGCTGTGAAAGGCCTCTCTGAGGGAGAGCCATCTACCCCAAGACCTGAGGCAGGTAGGGGTGACAGAATGGCATAGTCAGGTTAAGAATGCAGTCTCTTGGGCCAGGTGGGCTGGTTGAAATCCTAGTTCTGCCACTTACGTATTGTATAATTTTCAAGAAATTTCTCAGCGTCCCTCAGTCTTCCTACATGTGAGATGACGTACATACCATGTGGGGTTGTGGTGTGACCGCCGTCACTATTGTTATGTGATACCTTAGCCAGCCTGTTGGCCAGTCTGGAGGGAGGAGAGGTAGAGAGAGAGTGAGTTTCCTGTCTGCTGGACTCACCTGGGCTGTTCCTTCCTTTGGAACTTGCCACATCACTTCTGTTGAAACTTTGGAAGTCCAGTATACTCTCTCCTCTGAACTGGTTTGCTGCTTACCCTGCTGGTTGAGTGAGTGGTCTTCTATTTTGGAGGAGTATATTTGGAAGCCAGGGTTTCAAAAAAGAAAAGAAGCATAGCCTAAGAGTTCGGAGATTGGGCTGAATATCACCAAAAGCACAGTTTGGGGGAAGCACCCAGAGGGGTAAGATGCTGCTGGTGGAGGCAGGTAGCTGAGTTGTCAGAGCAGTAGAGGAGAGAGAGGGAGGAGGAAAAAGCTTGGTGTTAAAAGTCAAAAGGTTAGAGAAAAAAACAAACACCAGTTAGTTAATGGATTAAGGGTTGAATGAGTCTAAATAAGGAAATGAGGACTGGAAGAGGGTGTTGCTTTTGGTACAAGTTGCTTTTGGAGAAGATAGGGAGGAGAATGGACTCTTCTTTGCCTTTGGGGACTGGAAGGGACTGGCTGAGTGAGGCGGCCCCTCCAGGCCAGCCCCTCATCCTCTGTGCCTGCCCAGCCAGCCCGTGGGAGGCCTGCCTGACAAGAATGACTTATTTCAGCCAGTCTGGTGCACTGCACAGGGTCCCACGTCAGGAATTCCATGGGGAAGGTTCCTCATGCTAGAGAAGGGAAGGGAGAAGAGGGGAGGAGCAGCTGGCCATGGGCATGCAAGTGTGTCTAGGACCGGTCAGCTGGGGTCGGGCCAGTGCCTGGAGCTGTGGGGGTGAGGACTCCCCCTTGATTTGATGTCTGCAGGTACAGAGAACCATCGTGCCTTCTGGCAGAGATGTTTCTGGTTCGGCCATGTGGCATGGAGGAGCTTTAGTTCCTTGACCAGGGATTGAACCCCTGCCGTCTGCACTGGAGGAACAGAGTCTGAACCCCTGGATCGCCAGGGACGTCCCAGTGCCTCAAATTTCTTATGAAAGACCTTCAGGGAGGAACCCGTTCTCTAGGCTGTTGCTCTCAGCACCTCCTTGTCAGGTACTTGAGAAGCTTTGCAGCCCCTCTTGTTCAGAAATTCTATTACTGGTAACAGCAAGCCCTGGCCCTGCAGGAATAATTAAGATTGTGAATGATAGGATTAGGTGAGTTAGTACATGTAAAAATTCTGGGTAAATCATAAAAGTCTATTCCAGTGGAAAGGATTATTGTAATGCTTCCACCCCCCCCCCCCCCCCCTTTAGAGAGCATCTCTTCTCTGAATTGCTGGAAGCACTTGGTTAACACTAACTGGTTAATCTTTCATCCATCGCTGGACAGAAGGCTGGCTTTTAAATAGCCCACTTTCTATAGGTCAAACTAAAGTTTCCAACAGAGCCCCAAATCTTGAGTTTAAAGCCCAAATCTGTGGAGTCTAAAGCTTGGATCTTTAAGTGTGAGACTGCCTCACTCCTGGGAATAAAGAAGGTGAGAGAAGAAATGGAGGGATCCTTTAAAAAAAATTTTTTTTAAATTTCCACTGACATGGTCATGTCAGACAAGGTGGCTGTAGTCAGGACTTTGAGGAGCCTAGAAATCTTCCTCTTGGAAAGACCCATGTTCCTCTTGGAAAGCCCCAGAGTCCTGTTGGGAGTGAGGGCCTGGCGTCAGCTAGGGAAGCAGAAGGCTAACCCTGGACACAGAGTTCTGTTTAGGCTGTGGTTGGTGGTACCTGAGGTGCCAGATTCTGCACCATAGTGCCAGCCCCCCACCCCACACACCCCTGTGGAAACCCACTTGCCACCCCGACGTGTCCCAGGATGTGTCAGGGCACCCACCGCGGGTGCCTGTTGCCTTCTGCAGGTCCCATGGCAAGGCCCCAGGGAGGTAGCATCAGGTACCTCCCTGAGTGTTTGGCCCAGGGCAGTTTTCCTGCAGAACAAATACTTCAGCCTCCAGTGGGCAGGATGGCACCTGGGCAGATCAGAGTCATGACAGCTCTCTAGTCAGGGAGAGGCCTGGGCTGTTTGACCCACCATTGTCCCTTCTGACATCTGGTTTCAACAGCGTAGAACTGGCGAAGGGAGGTTTTGTTTTGTTCTCATTGCTAGGTAAGGCCCTCCAGGACCATCCATATGTTTCTTCCCAAGCTCGTGCTTTCCAGCCTCTGGTCACAACTTCAAGGGCAGTTTGTGTACTTTCTTGCACAAGGTCTTGAACCTAGAAGCAGGGGAAGACAGGCTGAGTTGGAAAGCTCCCTCCAGTGGCAGCTCCGTGGGCTTCTAGCTTGAAGTTCAGATCGTTTGGCTGTGCCAGCTGTGAGTCACCAACTTGTGAGAGAAGAAGCCGGCTGACCCTTGTGGGTTACAGGCACCATCGGTACCAGATTTGAATGTGTGTTCGAGTCCTCTGGGGGGCCTGGATTGCTAGGCCTCACCTCCAGAGTTCCTGATTCGCCAGGTCTGGGATACTGAGGCCCGAGAGTCTGTGTTTCTACTAAGTTCTTACAGGCTGCTGCTGATGGTCTGGGGACCACACTCTGAGAACCATCGGTTTGCACTTGGGCTGAAAAAGCCCACTTGACCTTCCCAGAGCAAATTTGATAAGATGTGAACAGAAGGTTGGAGAGGTGACGAACTGCTGGGGATAGAGGAAGGTCAGAAATAGGATGCTGCAGGTGGACCAGCCTAACTTGAAAACTGCTACTGCTGCTGCTGCTGCTGCTAAGTCGCTTCAGTTGTGTCTGACTCTGTGTGACCCCATAGATGGCAACCTACCAGGCTCCTCCGTCCATGGGAGTTTCCAGGCAGGAGTACTGGAGTGGGTTGCCATTGCCTTCTCCAACTTGAAAACTGAGAAGAGGGTAAATGATTAAGGAAGGTGCTGGCTGGTCTCTTCCCTTCACCAGTCCAGTTCTGGTCCTTTCCAGCTCTCCGACAAGGGGAAGGGCCAGGCCTGGGGAGCCCCAGTGGCATCACTTTGGGCATCTTCTCCTTCTACTTCCTGTTCTGCCCACTTAGGCAGCAGTGAGCTCTGAAAGTCTGTGTTTTAAGTCTTTCCACAGCTTGAGGTCCATGCTAAGGAGAGCAGGGTGCTGAGCTGGGGTCCCAGGCATTGGCTCGTGCACCACCTCTCGTGAGCAGTAACTGAAGGCCCCTCACTTTGCTCAGGGGCGAGCGCTCTCCAGGGTCCTTTGAGCTTGGATACTCAGCATTCTCTTTTCCTTTTTTGGTTGCGCTGGGTCTTCGTTGCTTACGTGTGGGCTTTCTCTCTCTGCACTGAGCTGAGGCCACTCTCTAGTTGCAGTGCGTGGGCTTCTCACTGTGGCGGCTTCTCTGGGTGCAGAGCACAGGCCCTAGGCATGTGGGCTTCAGTAGGTGCAGCGCTTGGATATAGTTGCTCTGCACATGTGGATCTTCCCGGACCAGGGATTGAGCCTGTGTTCCCTGCTTTGGCAGGTGGATTCCTACCCACTGTACCAGCAGGGAAATCCTACCTGGTATTCTTTAATGCTTTCTCTGACAGCTTCCTCAGCAGTATCAGGAACTTCCGCTTGCTTGTTACTTTTTTTTTTTTAATTTGGGTGAAAACTTCTGTTGATATTGAACCAGAATCCCATCAAGGGACTGACTGTCTGAAAATGAAACCAGAGAAGTTCAGAAATTGGAGTAACCTTATTTTTTAGAGTCTCTGGCCTCTGTAGTTAGGCTGTTCCATAAAACTGTCCACAGACTTAGCATCATTGTCAGGAGCTGGTCCCTGTACCCCAGATTGTCACACTCGTTGCCAGCAATGTTTCCCAGGCTGTCTGAGTTCTCATTTCCAGGTGCTCAGAGATGTCGGCCTCCCTTCCCCACTGCTCAGCACAGTGCTCATGGGAGGCCTGTGGAAGTATTAGCTGGTGCATGGAATAGAGGGATGTATCCATGCGCCTCTTTTCCTTTGACTTCTCCCTTCTTAACTTTGTGTGGATTGCCCTCCTCACGCCCTCCTCCCTCTCTGCTGGTTTTACCCACTCTGTTTTCTGGCACAGCTGGCCATCAGTGTTTGTGCACCATGCGTGGAGGGGTTGGGGTGTGCCTGGGGAGTTCCCAAGGGCCCTATCCTAGCCATCCCTGTGAGGAGCATATCCAGGGTCCCTAGTCTTTCCCCTGTTCCCTTCTCTCTTTTGCTCACTTTGGGGTAGCTGTGAGTTACAGAATGTTTTCATCATCCTAGGGGAGGTTGCTGCTCTTCAGATTGAATTGGACCCCTTTTGCAGTCTTTATTTCCTGCCCTCTGTATTGGCAAGCTGAAGGACTCCTGGCCTGGAGAAAATTAGCATGTCCTACCTCAGAACCATCGTCTGGCCCGTCTCCCCAGCCTCTGTCTGAGCGGGCAAACCAAAGATTTCCCAGCCTTGGCTGACTATCACTTAGCTGCTCTGATCCTGCCTGGGTGGCTTTCAGGCAGCTCAAGCAGTGACTAGCCTGAGGTCTCCCTGGAAACAGGGGAAGATTGAGGCTGATTTAATTCATTTTAAGTGAAATCACCAGCCTTTTGATGATTCCATTAATTTCCTCCTTTCTGAACACGCTCATGCTAGCAGTAATTGGAAATCCTGACTTTGTTTCTCATTTCCCCCCACTCCTCTGCTTTAATCTGAGGCAGCTGGATACTGTGCTCTGCTTTTTCATTTACTGGAAGAGCAGTTTGAGGATGATTTTAATGACCGGCTTTGACAGTACTTCCAGAAGCTGAGACTGTTGCTTGTCTTCAGTTCATGCCCACTTGGGGGCCTCTGGCTCACTCACCTTGCTCCTATAAAACTCTGCTTTGTTCTTGGTGTACAGGCGGGAAGGGGGCCTTGTGAGAATGCTCTCTTGTCCCAGATAGTGTGTTCATCACTCAATATTTGCAGACCTACGAGGTGTGCCAGGCACGGTCTAGTTACTGAGCGTTTCCCTGCCCCCCTCTTCCCTGCCCTGGTGGAAGCACGGAGGCCTAGCCCGAGAGGTTCCAGCAGAGCTTACAACTAGCCACAGACCTTGGGAATTGTCTCTAAGGCTTTCTCTGTGTGTTTGTATGATAGCGATGCCTATTTCAGTTTTTTTTTTCTTGGCTCTAAAGAGAAATAAATACTATGAACCACCTCCCAAGATCAGAAATAATGGTTGCTTGCTACTGTTGGCAGTTGACAAAATGTAAAGTGCTTTCTTGTGTATCATGTCATACTGGTGTCCTTGCAATGAATTATCACAGCCAGTAAAGGATAAAGCTGGTTTTGAACCCAGGTCCTCCCATTGCAAGTGAAATACTTTTTGTACTACATTGTGTATGTGTGTTTGTGTGTGTAACACTGACTTTCCAATGTCATTGTCTTTAGCATATCAACCAGTTAAGTGTTAAACTATTATGTATGCACTGGGCCTTCTGCCAGAAGCTGAAGTCCTCACAGTCTAATTGGGGGAAAAGATAGATAGAATGCATCTTCATTCCCTTGAGCGGTTCAGGTACTGAGTGCTATTAGAAGGAAGAGAATTAAGCCTGACATCATCTAGGAAGGCTTCCAGAGAGCTGAGGCTTAATGCTGGGCCTGGTGGGAAGGCAGGATCCCAAACTAAGAAGAGCTGGAAAGGGGAGTTTGGCATTTGGCCGCCTAAGACTCTGGGATACAGAAATGGTGATGAGGTTTTAGTCCTTCATCAGACTGAGAAAGCTAACATCCTCTGGGTGATGCTTTCCTAGCTTTCCTGTGCTTTTATTTATTTATGTTTTTATATATATATTTTTTCTTTATATTATTGTGTTGGTTTTGCCATACATTGACATGAATCTGCCATGGGTATACATGTGTTCCCCTTCCAGAACCTCCCTCCTGATTCCATCCCTCTGGGTCATCCTGGTACACCAGCCCTGAGCACCCTGCATCATGCATCAAACCTGGACTGGCGATTCATTTCACATATGATAATTTACATGTTTAAATGCCATTCTCCTGTGCTTTTAAAATTAGGTTCACACACTCCATGCCCACAAAGAACCATTCCATTGGTCTGGAGTGCAGCCCAGCAATCTGCATTCTTTAAAAGTTTTTTTAAAATAATATTAAACAATCTCCCCTCCTTTCAGTTCCCTTTCCTGAACAAAAGAAAACAAGGGTGCAGGTTTCATTTGTTTGAGACGCAGAAGCTATTTAACACACTGTTTCAGGTGGTGAGGGTGGCTGCGCTTTGAGAAACACCATACCCTAAGCAAATGCCTTCTCTGTTGCAGGAAGCACTAGGGGTTAAGAATCTGAGTTTTGACACCATAGAGGCCCCACTCCTGAGGACTGAGTGTTTAGGATAACTAAGGAGGAAAGGGAGGCCTGGTCTTAACTGATACCAGTTTGAGGTGGCTCTGACAGCCACTGGGTCAGTCAGGGTGCCCTCTTGAAGGCAGGTGGTGGGGGCATTGAGGCTGAGGACCTTTAAGCAGTTCATGCTTGGGGGTTAACTGCGAATGCCTCTGACTCTTAAGAGAAGCATTTTTATAGATGCTGTGTGGTATCTTAGCTTTCAGGTGGATGTTGGGGGTAGCAGCAGTCAGGGATCAGTCAGTGGGTGGGTGGAAGCTGGTCTGGGATTCAGGGTTGTTTACATTGAGAGCCCTGGAAAAGGTAACACTGTGTGTTCCATAGGAGTTGGCAGTCTTGGTGAATCTTATGATTTTTCTGTCAGTATTTTGGCACCAGATGGGACCTAGGGTAGCTGTGCAGATTAGAAAACTTAACAAGTTACTAAACACCCTGTTAGGAATTAACATGTCTTGGGAGTTCCTTGATGGTCCAGTGATTAAGACTCTGCACTTCCATTGCAGAGGGCATGGGTTCCATCCTTGGTTGGGGAACTAAGATCCCACATGCCTAGGGGTGTGGCCAAAAAAATGATATGTCTTGGTTTTGGGGTATTGTAAAATACCTATAGTAAATGTGTGATATATTTCAACTAATAGCCACTTTAAATCTATTATCCCATTCATTTGAAAATGAAAATTTTCAAATCCCCAAAAAATACAGAGACTAATACAGCTGGATACTTGCCCCCCAGATTTCATATTTTGCCTTATTTGCTTCACATGTTTTTCTACAGAGATGTAGCCAGTGTTCTAAATCGATGTGTATCCTTCTAACCATACCACTTGAATTTTTACATACTTACATGTGCATTTACATCTAGTTTTTTAAAGGGCCTGTGGAAGTTGGATTTTATTTTTTTATTTTTTGCATTTTGTATATTACAAGTTTTACATACTTATGCATTCCTAAGTGATGTAGAATATTGTTTTGTATTTTAAAGTGTGTGTAATCTTCTGTAGCTTCCTTTTTTCACTCAACATTGTTTTTGAGGTTTAGCCATCTTGATAAATTTGTTTTACCTACAGTATAGCATTCCATTTTTAGTTGGTATATTGTTAATATACCAGAATATTTGTAACCATTCTCTCATTAATGGATATATAGGTGACTTCAGTTTTTCATTGTTAAAAACCATACTGCAAGGAACATCCTTGTACACATATCCTAGACATGTATATAAGGTTTCTCTGACATACACACCTAATGATAGTGTTGCTGGATTATTAGAAATGTTCAGCTTTCTGTGTATTGCCAAGTAGCTTTCCAAAGTAGTTGTTTGCGTTTTCACCACTAGTGATGCACATGGAAATTCATAGTTCTGCTCTGGTGGCTCAGATGATAAAGAATCTGCCCATGATGCAAGAGACCTGGGTTCAGTCCCTGGGTTGGCGAGAGCCCCTGGAGGAGGGCATGGCAACCCACTGCAGTACTCTTGTCTGGAGAATCCCATGGACAGAGGAGCCAGGCAGGCTACAGTTCATGGGGTTGCAAAGAGTCAGACACAACCGAACGACTAAGCACAGCACCACATGCTTTGCAACAGTTAGTATTGTTAGATAATAATTTTTGCCAATCTAATGGACATAAAATGGAATCTCTTGAGTTTTGTATTTCCTTGACTATCTTCTAGTTTGCAGATTATTTTAACCTTATCTATGGTAGTGGTTCTGGAGGGTCATTGGGGTCTTTTCAGGTGATTGACAAGGTTAAAACAGTTTTTGTATTACTACTAAGAAAATTCTGAAAGAGGTGGGAATTCCAGACCATCTGACCTGTCTCTTGAGAAACCTGTATGCAGGTCAGGAAGCAACAGTTAGAACTGGACATGGAACAACAGATTGGTTCCAAATAGGAAAAGGTGTACGTCAAGGCTGTATATTGTCACCCTGCTTATTTAACTTATATGCAGAGTACATCATGAGAAACGCTGGGCTGGAAGACGCACAAGCTGGAATCAAGATTGCAGGGAGAAATATCAATAACCTCAGATATGTGGATGACACCACCCTTATGGCAGAAAGTGAAGAGAAACTAAAAAGCCTTTGATGAAGGTGAAAGAGGAGAGTGAAAAAATTGGCTTAAAGCTCAACATTCAAAAAACTAAGATCATGGCATCTGGTCCCATTACTTCATGGGAAATAGATGGGGAAACAGTGAAAACAGTGTCAGACTTTATTTTTTGGTGCTCCAAAATCACTGCAAATGGTGATTGCAGCCATGAAATTACAAGACGCTTACTCCTTGGAAGGAAAGTTATGACCAACCTAGATAGCATATTAAAAAGCAGAGACATTACTTTGCCAACAAAGGTCCGTGTAGTCAAGGCTATCGTTCTTTCAGTAGTCATGTATGGATGTAAGAGTTGGACGGTGAAGAAAGCTGAGCACTGAAGAATTGATGCTTTTGCATTGTGGCATTGGAGAAGACTCTTGAGAGTCCCTTGGACTGCAAGAAGATCCAACCAATCCATCCTAAAGGAGGTCAGACCTGGGTGTTCATTAGAAGAACTGATATTGAAACTGAAACTCCAATACTTTGGCCACCTCATGGGAAGAGTTGACTCATTGGAAAAGACCCTGATGCTGGGAAGGATTGAGGGCAGGAGGAGAAGGGGACGACAGAGGATGAGATGGCTGGATGGCATCACCGACTTGATGAACGTGGATTTGGGTGGACTCTGGGAGTTGGTGATGGACAGGGAGGCCTGGCATGCTGTAATTCTTGGGGTCACCAAGAGTTGGACACGAATGAGCGACTGAACTGAACTGGACTAAGATACTGTTTGCCTCTTTTGCACTCATTATTTCACAGATGTGTAATGGAGTTCTAGAGACTACATGATATATGTTGATACAATCACTCTGATTTTATTATTATTTTAAATGAATTTATAAATAAGTAGTAAAAATTAGTTTTATTTTCAACAGTGGTGTGTGTTGATAGATGTAATGCAGAGACAACTTTGAGGGTTCTCCATAATTTTTGATAGTGTGAGGGGGACTTGAGAACAAAGAGTTGAGAACCACTACTCCTTTATTCATACTTTTTTTCTTTCTGAAATGTGTTTTCTTTGACTCTCTTAAGAAATCCTCTTCAGATTTCATAAAGATGGGCTCATATTTTCTTCTGGAAGGTTTTGGTTTTTTTTAAATTTCTTTATTTATGGCCGCTCTAGGTCTTCCTTGCAGTGTTCAGGCCTTCTCTAGTCGCAGTGCACGGGCTTCTCATTGCAGTGGCTTCTCTTGCTGTGAGGCAGTGGCTCTAGGGTATGGCCTCGGTAGTTGTGGCACACAGGCTTAGTTGCCCCACAGCATGTGGAATCTTCCAGGACCCCAGGGATTAAACCGGTGTCTTTGGCAGGTGGATTCACCGGTGGATCACCACGGAGGTCTTTCTTCTAGAAGTTTAGTATTATACTTTTGTGGATGCTGTCTGCCATTTCCCAGGCCCTTCAAGCCACTTAATTTTATACCTTCTCAGAACATGTGTAGAGCCTTAGTAGAACATTTTCCATGCCTCATTTTATAGCAGGATTTTTTTTGGAGCTTTTCGGGCAAGGGGGAGCAGTGTGGATGGAAGGATAGGCAGGGATTTAGTCACCTTTCCCAGATCCTTTTTGTTCAAGAGAGGGTCCTAGCATTCTTCAGGTTATTGCCGTGTCTCCTTGAGATGCTCGTGTACTCTGATGTTGGATCCTTGTGTGCATTGGTTCATCACAACTTGCTGTCCAAGGACCAGAACTCACCAGTGACAGGGATTCTGGAAGCACCTCCCCTTTCTAAAGCCCTCATTTTCAACTGGACGTTTGAGTTCCTTTTAGAGAAGCAACCAAGATTTCTTCCTGGTTGTGTCTGGGCTGGCTGGCTGGGCGAGGGGTGGGGGCAGTGGGCAGGCAGGCAGCTACCAGGTTAACTACAGTTGGGGACATAAATGGTAGCCCCCTTTAAGGAAAAAAAAAAAGCACTGCTAACATCCAAGGCCTCACCTTGCACTAGACTCTTACTGGTTTCTCTGTTTCCAGTATATTCCTTACCTCCCTCCCCTCAAATCTGTCTTCTACCCTAGTGCCAGCATAGCTCAAAATCTCAGACTTAGCACAATTCTTCTCCCCTTAAAACAAAAACAAACACAAAGCTTGCTGTGAGGCTGCTTTTAGGGTCTGTACCCTCACCTGTGCAATCTCTCCAGCCACTTCCCTAGCCTGTGCTTCAACCGGGAAATGCCACCAGGCATTTATTCCCATGACATACTATCAAAGGTGCCCCAGTATCTCTCTGATGCTGTTCCCTCCACCTCAGGTGCTGCTTTGACTGCCAGCCTTTTTCAGTAAAGCAGCATCATAAATTATATTATTTACCCTTTAGTTATGTTCTAGAAATGTTTGTATGCTCCCCATGTGTCAAGGGAGAGCTTGTTTGACTCTCAGGCAGGCCCCCGCAAAACTCAAATACAAATTCTAAGAAGATGATCCCTTTCATCTTTCATCCCCACTAACTCAGCCTTTCCCATTAAAATGAGGACTTGGAGGTGACCTCTTTTTAGTCTTTGTTTCACTTGTGGCTTTATTGGGGGACAGCCACTCCATCTCCTTCCCCTTCCCGCAAGTTCCTTCCCCATAAATTGTTTACTGCATTGACTCCTGTCACTTTGCACCCGGGTTCTTTAGTAACCGCAAGCGAAGGGGATTTCTTTTTTGTGGTTAAGGAGCTGATGTAGACATCCTAATAAATTGTCTTCCAGCATGTCTTACTTGCAAGGGAGGGGAATGCGCTGAGCAGACAAACGAAAGCACCTAGTCCCTCACAGTTATTGCTCGTTTTGAAAAAAATAATAAACTGACGTTTATCTCAAATTGACTAGCATATTTTAAAAGTGATGCCTGGATTGTATGTATGCGATAATGCTGCCAGCAGAAAGGCACTGCTCAGGGAAGGAATTCTGGATGGTGTTATGTTTCCCATTTAGCCACACCCAGACTCCTGCTTCCCCTTCAGCAGCTTAAAAAAAGAAAATTTCACAAACTCTGGAAATCTGTTAGAGATGCAGATTAGGTAAATTAACTTCTCTGAAAGAGCTTTTTGACAGGAATCCACATGGTTCTAGAGAAAGGGGGCTCCCGCCTGAAAGCCTACAGGCCTGTGTACTTGCTGTGGGAGGTTGGAGCGGGGACCTGAGAAGGGGCTGCAAGTCAGAGACTCTGGGCTTACAGGAGCCTTCTTCACATCATTATCGTGTCTGAAAGATTTGACTTTGACAGCTTGTTTATAGCTCTTTCAGTGGTTCTTGAGCATGGTCACTAGGTAGGTTGGGAAAGTATGAAGCAGAAGGGGTGAGTTGTTCCTTGCTCGTGTTGCTGATAAGGGCAAAGCTATGATTGATCTGTTGCATGCTGCCTCCTGGTTCATGCAAACAGGCCAGGTGGGCATGAATTCTCAAGTTCAGGGAGAAGGGGCTTAAGCCAAAGTGAGGTCTGAACACACAGATGCTGGTTACTGGGTATGAAAACATTAGGCCTTTATATGGGCATGGACCTGAGTGGTTTCCTTTGCGGGTGATGCTCTTCTTTCTTCTTATTTGAAGAGTACTGCTAATGTTGCTGTACTGTTTGATTAGTAGTAGTTACAAAGATGAAAGATGAGGAGTAGTTAGGTAAGCCTTGCAGATCAGGCAAAATGATATGAATTTTCTCCTCCTACCCCAGTTTGCTCATGCTCCTTCTCCTGAAATGCAGATACTCTGGAATATGTGAGAAAATAATCCTAATAATAAAACCTAATGCATAAAATACAAAACATACCGACCACCCCGTTAAAAAAAAGAAGAATGCGGTATTGCAAAAGGATTTTACCATCCTCCAAAGGAAATGGCAACCTACTCCAGTTTTCTTGCGGGGAAAATTCCACAGACAGAGGAGCCCGGCAGGCTATGACGAAGCAACTCCTCCAAAGGAGTTACCGTAGTTGTTTTGTGTGGTGAGGCTTGTGGGGATCTCAGTTCCCTGACTAGGGAGCAAACCTGAGCCCTATCAATGAAAGCACCCAGTCCCAACCACTGGACTGCCAGAGAATTCCCTGTGCAGATACTTTTAAATAGAAGTATCCCTGGTGGGTGTGAAATACTGCATTAGCACCCAGCTTGACAGGGTCACATCTGCTGTAGAAGGAGTCTAGTAAGAGAAGGAGGAGATGGGGAGCTCCCATGGCACCTTGGCAGAATGAAGTGAGGCATTAGGTAGGGCGGCCAGCTCTGAGAACCGCTGCACTCTGTGTCTGTCTGGCCGTGAGGATTTGCCTCCTTCTCGCGCCCCCCCCCACCCCCACCCCCGTGGCTTGTCTCTTCTGCTCCTGCACAGCAGGCTTCTTTGCCAAGGATGAAGATCCTGGATGTCAAATTCTTTCTCTCTGCCCTTGGCAAGGCAGGCTGTTATATTTGTTTTTTAAAGAAGCCTTTTTGCACTTGGGGGATTTTTTTCTTTTCTCTTATGGGAAGTTGCTTCATCATTTCCCAAAAATATACCGCACCTCTTGTTTAAACAGGGTGCCCTTGAAGAGCTTTGGAGCCTGAAGCGGGATGGGGGTGTTGTGAAATCTTTTGTTTGACACTTTGATGCAAGCTGGATTGCTGGCTGTCTGCAGGCAGAAGTCTCAGGATTTGCCAGGACTGTGTCCAGGAGTGGGGTGTTGCAGGGGAGAGACAAGATGCAAGAATTGGGGTCTTTTTAAGCGTTCAAACAGTCCATGTTGTAAGAGGTATCGGCCCTTCCGGACGCAGACTCCATCACGTTTTTGTCCAATGCCTTCAGTGTACCCAGGCTGGTGAACGTGGATTCGCTGTTCTTTTGAGATGCTCACGGTACCCTGGAGAGGCAAGACCAACTCACACATAGCAGCGGTGAACAAAACAGTAGTAACTGTGGGCTAAATTTTGAAGTCGTGGGCACTTCATTTTAGAGAAAGGAAATTCCTATAGAGGAGAGCACTGAGACCAGGCCTTGCACTGTGGGCGGGGTTTAAGCGGATGGAGGGTAAGAAAGGACGTTGAGAGGGGAAGGAGCTGAGAAGAGCCCGCAGGCTAATCTGAGGCCACGAATGTGGGTGAGTAAGCCCAGTGGTGGGGGTAGCCTAGCAGGACTTGACGTCGGAGAAGCAGGACAGACCAAATTGTGGAGCCTGGCATATCCAGGAGAAACATTTAGACTTACAGAAAGAAATTGGCAGCCTTTCTCAGATTCTGAGAAGAGAGCAGCCCCATAAGGAAAAATGTGGCTTTGGGGAATATTAGCTGACCAGAGTAAGCTAGAATATGCCTTCAGGTGGGCAGGAGGAGAATCCCAGCTCCGTCCACAGCTCTTGGGAGGATGTTGTACTTGGGTCCTGGGAGAGAAGGATGGCCTGATACACCGCTTCTGTCTTGGGTGAGCGTGGTCGCACAGTGCCTGTGGCCTGTGGCCCCCTGCAGCTCCCCCTGGCAGGGCATAGCAACTCAGGCCACGAGGTTAGTGCTGGCTGGGTAGGAGCAGCTGTTAGGTGCCAGCTCAAGCTAAGCTTTGACCAGAGCCCCTGTGGATGTGCTGTTCCCAGGTGGGCCCAGTGGAGCCAGGCATGAAGTGCGGTGGGTTCCATGCTGCTCGTTTTAGTTTGGGATTGACCAGGGATGATTGCTCAGATCCAGATGACATGGGTCACCTCATGCCTAGTCAGCAGTTGGGGTGCAGTGTGCAGAATCCTTGCCTGTGCTGAGTACTGTGCCCTCGACCCGTGCCCTCCACCCCTTCACAATTGTAAATAAGGACTTTGGGTAGCTTTGGACTATAAATAAAACCAAAGAGCATCAGCCAGAAAGTATTCTTCTTAATAGCCTACTAGTAGCTGCTGTTTATAGAAAATGAAAATTGAGAAAATAAATTATTGTTGAGGGAGATTGTGTCAGTGGGGACAAACACATCCTCACAAGATCTATTAAGTTCCAATAAAAGAGGGAAGAGTAAATGATTACCAAGGAAAGTACTGCCCAGTTTGCCTAAGTCAGAAACATAGTGACAGTTTCCATACCAGCCTTGGGGCCTAGGCGGGGCCTGCCCCTCCCAGCTGACCCACCCAGAGCTCCCTGGCTTGGACCCAGAGCATGTCCGGGGCAGGCATCAGGTTTGGAACCCTGGGAGGTGAGCAGCTCTTCTTCGGGGATCGTCCCAGCCTGTCGCCAGGGCAGGGTGTAGGCCAGCAGAGGCTCGGCTGCCACTGGGCGTTTGGGCCCTGGTGCAGGAGAGGGACGAGGGCTTAGCCTGAAGCCTTGAGACTTCAGCTTTGACCTCATGTTGCTGCTTTTAAAGACCAGTGCTTTTTTTCCTTTTTTTTTTCTTTTGTGAAAACTAAGGCCCCAGACACTCTGTTTAGATTGCTGGTAGATAAACGCTAAAACCATACTGAGTAATCACCATTTTTTTTTTAACAGTTGAGTAACAGAGTAGTCCACAAAACAAGGTTTGACTTGAATGGTCCAGCCCACATCTGCAGAAGGCCCAGCCCACATCTGCAGAAGGCCCAGCTGTCTTTGGGCTTCGCAGGTGGCGCTAGTGGTAAAGAACCCTTTCCTGCTAATGCAGGTAGACCTAAAAGACACGGGTTTGATCCCTGGGTTGGTAAGATGCCCAGGAGGAGGGCATGGCAACCCATTCCAGTGTTCTTGCCTGGAAAATCCCATGGACAGAGGAGCCTGGCGGACTACAGTCCATGGGGTCACAAAGAGTCAGACACGACTGAGCGACACACACACACAGCTGTCTTTGCTCTTCATTATCTCTGTCCCTTAGAGAGGTGAGGCTGGCTGGGAGAGGGTTGTGTGAGAGGAAGCAACAGGCCCACAGTTCAGAACCAGTTGCTCTACAACTTCTCTGCCATCTTGGAGTGTATGGTTTCATTTGGTTTTGCACATGGGCTGCAAGTACAAATAGCCTAGACCCAGAGGATTGCCCACCCACTCCTGTGCAGTCTATGAAGCAACTGGATTCTCTTTCCTGTAGGCCTGGTTACTCCCAGCAGCTGGGGGTGGGGTGGGGAGGGAGAGACTATTGTTCTGCTCACATTATTCCACTGCAAGAAGCTCCTGCGAAGACTCAGGATTGCCAGTTGCACCCGTAACAAGCCTTTTCCATCAACAAGGCAGAGAGCCTCGGAAACCCAGGATGAGTAACAGGCCTGTGGCGTGTGCCGACTAGAGTGGCTTCCCTTGGTGCCGTGCAAGCGTCTGCTCCCTGGCTTCAGTCCTGGCTTCTTTGTGAAGTGCAGGTGTGTGTGTGTTGCTGAGTGCCAGTGATCCTTAGACACATTCATTCGTATTGGGGCCTTTGGGGCTGGGGTGTGAGGGGCAAAGGAGTCCAAATTGGATACCTTGTGATGTGGTTCTGAAGCAGTGCTGAGCAGTCAGCTTTTAAATGTTGGTCTTAGGAGCAACCTGTACTTTGGTACATTGTAAATTGACACCCCAGTTGCCTTTGGGGTAGTGAGTTTGGACTTTGGTGCAGCAGCTGAGAAAGAAACTTCCTGGGCGGTGGGTCTGGGGTGTGGCTGCCTGCCAGCCTGCAGCTCGCTCTGAGCAGCCTCGTGGACTCCATCTGTGCAGCCGTAACTTGGATTTGGGGCCCTTTATTTATTCTCTACCGATGAGTTGAAAATGGGAAAATGACATTGCTTATGGTAGTTATAAGAAGGTCAGGTCTTCTAAACCTGATAATAATTGAGAAGATTTTGAAACTCAGCATGTCAAGAGCTGGGAATCATTAGTGTCAGTTGAACGTTTGCTGACTCTTAAGTCAACGGCCCTCCTCAGTGATGAAGAAGAACATAGTTAAAGAATAGTGTAAAAAAAATGCCTGAATTATGCTGTCCAGGAATATAAAAGCCAAAGCATAATTAGGCATTTAACCATCTTGTTTGGCTTCCTGAGAACCCAACTTCCTTATAATATATAAATCTATCATTTGACTTCCGGGGGGCTCTCTCTGGAGGAATGGGAAGACTATAACCAGGTTCCCCTGTGATCAAGAATGTGCAAAAACAAAACCCTGTTTGTAAGGGTGCAAGGCCCTTCTGGGGGGCTGAGTCTGTCCCTTGGGACACAGTCCATATTGACCTACTCTCAAAGCCTTTCCCTTGGCAGTGTACTCATTTATATGCTAATTTCTGTCATCTTTTTTCTATTTAGATACTTTTAACCTTGGATTTTAAGCTGTCAGATGGGCTGTATTTATTTAAAAGGCTAGGCTGCTCAAACACTGCTGGCTTTCTCTAACTGGGAAAGCCCCAGGTTTGGGGAGGTAAGAGAAAACCAAGCACCAAAAATAAACTAAAAACTAGTGCCTGGACTGTGAACTTTTTGTGTACTCCAGTCTCTGTCCTTGACTTTATGAGTATAGAGTTTTATTATATGTGTGCTTTAAGCAACTAAGTTTTTAAGCAAAAACCACTGACATCCCACACCAGGATACCATTATAATGGAAAGAGAAAAATCTCTTTAATTATAGCAGTGTTGCGGCCTTCTCCCCTGCCTGGCTGGCCAAGGCATGGAGTTGATAAGCATACAGTGTCTTTCATACTTGCCATTACAACATGTTAATTAAGAGAATTCAGCTGTGGCACCAGCTGGGGATGTCTGGCTTTGTGGAAGATTGCAATTAGATGCTTTATTTTCTGTTTTCTTTTTCCCCTTTCAACTTTGGTGGAATGCCTTTGAGTGGGGGCTTTTAGTCTCAGCAGTATAAATACTTTAATGTGCCTAATTATGTAATCATACACTTAGACTCCTCTGTGTACACACATGTCATTTTATGGATTTTTATCCCCTTTTCCAGTACATGGGGCATCTCGCCTGCTCTTTGGTTTGGTTGGTATTCTGTGCTGTAAGCAGGAAGAAGAGGAGGGCCAGAGACAGTTTAGGGTTTTCCTCTGATTACTTGCTGTCTCTCTGCTCCCTGCCCACACCCCCCCCACCCTCCTTTATCGCTCAAATAATCAGCATCTCAGTAGTTTCCTAGCAAAGTCAAGATAATTTAAACGAAATTGGACTTCGTAATACTATATCTTTCCGTGAATTTGCAAGTGCAGTCTTTCAAAGTGTATAGTTTATTTTTCTCAGTCCTCAGTTCCAGGCAGGCCTAGGGCATGAGCCTGGACATGAGAGCTCAGGCACAATGGAAACCATTGATTTCTGGCATTCAGCTTGTGCAGAGAGGTCCTGTGACCCCAGCTGTTAGGCCAGGATCTGGGAGCAGCTGTTTTCTGAGATTCAGTCCTCCAGGGATGGGCCATCTGCTGCTGTGTGAGAGAACCCTGGGAAAGAAATCGACCGCAGGATATCTCTGCACTCCTTTTCTCTGCTCTGGTCCCTCCGGTTTTTCCCGGTCCCCCTTGTCTCGGCACACTTAAGGCACATGATGCATCTGCGCCAGAGAACTCACATGGTTTCCTTTCGGTTCTTTTGCCTCCCGGCTCCACCGCACCTGCACCCCCAGCTCTACTGGAAACGAGTTGCCAGAGTCTGCAGGGAGATTCAGATGGCTTCTTCAGCTGGATTAGAAACAGAGCAGGCTTTCATTTTATTAGTAGTAACATGACTTTGCATTTTAGGAACTGGAAAGATCCTTAAAATCTTGTTATAGGGAAGGAGAACCCAAGAGTTTTTCATTCTTCAGATTTGCATTTGGGGCCCTCCTTGATTTTCTAAATTTCCAGCTACCTTCTGCTACACACACACACACACACACCCTCACACACCCTCTTCTTGCACACACACACACACACACACACACACACACACACACACACCCCTCTTCTTGCTCCTCTGCTTATGCCCTTGTCTCCCTCTTGCATGTTCTTCCCCCTCTTTTATGCAAGTCACAATCCCCTAGTCACAGTCTTTCATCCCATGTCAAAATCCTGTTTACCTCTAGATTTGGAGTTCTGGTATGATTTCTTTCTTCCTTTCTGATCTCTTCCCCCATTGAATTAATCCTTCTTCAGAACCTCCTAGTGTAGCCCAGATTGATTTCTAATATGTGTCTCCTGTGGTTTTTTATTAGGCCGAAAGCTCCCAGAGGGTAGGGTCTGTATCTTTGCCACCTTCCCAACCCTCCCTCCCCTCCCTCCCCATTGTCCGTCACAGTGCTGTAGTGCTTAGTAAAAACTTGTTGAAAGAACAGATGGATACATGCAATCCTTAGGTGAACTCTGGGAGATAAACAGAATAGGTGTTACTATTATTATAACATACTTGGGGCTCCTCATATGTACCCCCAAAGAGTCTGAAGTCTCCTCAGGGACAGTGAAAGTCGCTCAGTTGTGTCCGCCTCTTTGTGACCCTGTGGACTGTAACCTGCCAGGCTCTTCTGTCCATGGAATTCTCCAGGCAAGAGTATCGGAGTGGGAAGCCATTCCCTTCTCCAGGGGACCTTCCCAACCCAGGGGTCGAACCCACCAGGTCTCCCGCTTTGCAGGTGGACTCTTTACCGTCTGAGTCACCAGGGGTGTATTATTTGCTCTCGAAGTTCTAGCACCAACCTGGCACACTGGCAGGGGCTCATAGATATGAATTTGTTACATTGAGGAAGTGAAATCCAGAGGGAATAAGAATCAAGGCTTGCAAGTATTTTTTAACTCTCTTCTGGGTGGAAGTCATTAAACCATTCTTTGGAAGACAGAAGAGTAAAGGATATTCTCTGTTCACCTGTGTGATGTTTGGACACGGGTGTCTAGTGATGCACAGACGACTGAGGCTGCATCTTGGCTGGTCAGTCACAAGTGTCTTCCCCGGGGCAGGGGTCCAGAGACCTCAGAGAGGCAGGGGAGGCAGCAGGAGGGTGGGCCTCAGAGGGACAGATAAGAAGCACGATTGACACTCTGTCCCTGAAGCTCACTAATCTGTTTTGCGTTTGCTCTGTTTAATGATCAAGCGATCTTGACAGTCTGTCAGAGCCAGGCTAATAAATACTCAAGCTAAAATCAAAGGGGAAGCAGGTCCCAGCCATGTGAGAAAGCGCTTGAGGGCAGGGGCCCTGCCATAGACCTCGCAGCGGGTCTGATGTGAGTGAATTCACAGGAGATGAGAGAGACTCCAGCCTTTTCCTGCTGTCTGGGAGGAGGAAAGGGATCTGCCAGGAGTCCTCTGACTCCATCTGGTCCAGAACTCTAGAAAGACCCACATGCTGAAAGTTCAGTTCAGTTCAGTTGCCCAGGAGTGTCCAACTCTTTGCAACCCCATGGACTGCAGCACGCCAGGCCACCCTGTTCATCACCAACTCCCGGAGCTTGCTCAAACTCATGTCCATCGAGTTGGTGACGCCTTCCAACCAGCTTATCCTCTGTCGTCCCCTTCTCCTCCTGCCTTCAATCTTTGCCAGCATCAGGGTCTTTTTCCAAAGAGTCATTTCTTCGCATCAGGTGGCCACAGTATTGGAGTTTCAGCTTCAGCATCCATCAGTCCTTTCAATGAGTATTCAAGACTGATTGCCTTTAGGATTAACTGATGGTAGAGAAGAACAAAACTCCTCTGGAGAGACTTCTCACCACCCTTGATCAGCTGATGATAGCAGAGGGTGGGAGGTTCCCCTTCTAGGAAGTGGAGAAGAAACCACGAAGGCCGGACAAGCTCCTTTTCCTGTGGTGGCTGTATGAACAGTGTGGTTAAACTGTTAAGGCGTTTAAAGAAGATACTCTCCTTCCTCACAAGACGGAGGAAGACTCTCCAGATGAGTAGTTTTTGTAAATTTTGACTCCATCTTCCTATGGCCCATCGGTCACAGTGTTCGTCATACTTGTTGACTCAGAGGTGATTAAGGCAATGACCCCTGGCCCTTGCTGCTTCATTCCCCATGCCACGCACCCTCCCCCTCCAAAGAACCACCTTGTCTTTTCCCTTTTATATCTCCTAGTCTTGTGGTAGGGTCCTGACACAAGCCCCCACGGAACGTGCAGGGCTCAGTTTATGGCCGGCCTTCAACCCGTAGTCTGTTATTTGCACCTTGCCTGGCGGTAAAACATCTGTCTACAATGTGGGAGACCCGGGTTCAATCCCTGGGTGGGGAAGATCTTCTGGAGAAAGAAATGGCAACTCACTCCAGTACTCTTGCCTGGAAAATCCCATGGACGGAGGGGCCTGGTGGGCTACAGTCCACAGGGTCGCAAAGAGTCAGATACGACTGAACGACTTTACTTTCACTTTTTACTTTGTCACAGCAAGACCCAGTCACATCTCTTTCTTCAGATAAGATTATTCAGACCTTTACCCCTCAGTTACTGGGTCACTGTTTTTTCCGAGAAGTTAGAGGTCACCCCCATCGCTGATTTCTGCCCCCTCAGCTGATTTCTGCCACCCTCTGTGGCTAGAGTTCACCAGTTACTCCCTTTCATTCTCTGCAATTGTGTGAGCCTGGGTAAGCAGCAGGAGCCTGTTGAGCACCCGTCATAAGCAAGGCGCTGTCTGACTCCCTGTTTGGAGGTACACAGCAGAGGCTGTTTATGCTGGGGCTTGGCAGAACTGCCCTGGTAGTCCTCTGTATTGTAGGCGGCGGGCAGAAGGGCAGCCCTCTATCTAAATGTAGCTCACACCCCCGTTCTGCACTTAGTAGCAGGCTTCCTGTCATGTATCCCTCTTGGAAGGCATGTGTTCCCAGCTGAAAATGCCCCCATGCCCTCTCCCACTTGCAGCTTTGGGATCTGTGCTTCTTAAATAGTTTCATTGTTAGTAATGCTCAGAGATTACTAAAGGAAACCATCTTGCCTTTCCCCCTCAACTCTCTGGAAAAATGTGGCCCCATTTGAGATGTGAGCTGAGTTCTCAGGGCACAAGTAAACTCACCAGTCCACATTCTTCTCCAAACAGGGATCACTGCAGCTTTTCATCAGATGGACCCCACCCCCATGCTACATTTTTGTAAGTCTTGGGGTAACTTTTTCTGGTGGCGTCTGTAGTCAAGGAGCTGGAGAAAGGCATGCCAGAGTTTGAATCCAGACTCTACTACCAGGTGGCTTTGTAACCCCAGGCCACTACTAAATTGCTCAGAGCATCACTTTCTTCATCTGAACAAATTGAGTATGACACCGCTTTCCTCATAGGATGGAAGAGTTAAATAGGATGGTAACTTTAAAGTGCCTCACATAGCGCCTGGTGATAAATGTTAATTGTCTTCATCACTTCTACTCTGTTGGACAGCAGAGATCTTTAAATTTGTTTTAAATTTAAATTTTGTGTTTCTTGAAGGCCTACTGTGTGTGCCTGACACCAGACTTGGCATAAGCTATTTCCATCATCTGGTAGAACTGGGAATGAAACCACAACTCTGAGCTTTGTACCTGAGAGTCCAACCCTGTAGTAAACTGCCAGCCAGACTCCGCAAGTCAGTTACCACTCGCTTATCAGTTCTCCTTCTGAGGTTGGTCAGTGCCTTAAGCAGCTGACTGGGGCCAGCCTGCATCCTCCGAGAGGTGGGGAATTCTGAGGGGGAGAGCAGACACATGGGCAGCTTCTTAAATGATAGGATGGAGGGGATGAGACCAGGAAGTAGCAATCGCTGATGAGAAAAAATAAACATCTGTTTTCTCTTAACCCTTTACCGCTCTCAGGGGAACGTAGTGTCATTTGTTAATGCACATGGAGTGGCCTGGCTCCTTAGCTCTGCTGGCATCCCACCATCCTGGGGTGGGGGCGGCTGAAAATCGCCAGTGCTGCTCTGTTAAGTCACTACAGTGGGTGGGAGGGCTTTTGATACTGTGAGGCCCAGGCCTGGAGCAGCGGCAGGAGAATGGTCCTCCTGCCTGCTTGTCTTTTCGCAGCCCTACAGTGTAGGGGTGGGGTGAGGGTGTAGCCCAGGTGGCAGCGTGTCCTCAAGTCCCTGAGCTGTGAGAAAAGGAGTGAAAGGGTAACAGGCCATATGGAGGCCATTAATCTTCCCTGGTGGCTCAGAGGGTAAAGTGCCTGCCTGCAGTGCTGGAGACCTGGGTTCGATTCCCAGTTCAGGAAGATGCCCCCGAGAAGGAAATGGCAAGCCGCTCCAGTACTCTTGCCTGGAAAATTCCACGGACGGAGAAGCCTGGTAGGCTACAGTCCATGGGGTCGCAAAGAGTCGCACACGACTGAGCAACTTCACTTCTCTGTCAGCCAAGAGCAGCTCAGGCTCTGCTGAGAACATAAGTACGGCAAGGGGCTGGCATATTACTGAGCTGGAAGAGGGGGCAGCAGGTAACCCAGAGTGTTCATCTTACTCCACTCACTGCCTGTCCCTCTCCAGAGAGCCAGAAATTTTTGAAGCACTCATTTTTCTTTGCTGGAGTCTTTGCCCTACCCTATTCCAAAAACCAGAGGTAAGAAATTAGTTTACATTTGCACAAATCAGTTTACATTTACAATGTGAATAATAAATGTAAAGAATTTAAAGACAGTGCATACTATGTGCCGGGCATGAGGCAAGACACTTTGAGGTACACAGTTTCATCCATCCCCTTAAGCACTTCACGAAGGTGAGTATTGGCTGTTAGGGAGTGAGGCTCAGGAGAGGGCAGACCTCCAAGTCAAACCCTGATTAACCATCAGACCATGCTGTGACCCTGCGTGGCCCTGATTCTGGTGGCTGGGAGTATATTTTCACGGGGAGATGCCAATTTAGAGAACATGAGATGTACCATGCCAAGGAAGTCTGTTTGCTAGAAACCATGCGGCTCAGATTAGGATGGAGCCCAGGGTCTTTTAACAGATCACACACCTGGCCTCAGGACTCAGTGAAGCACAGATTCTTGACTTCTGATTGCAGAAAGAATTCAGTGAGAGACAGAGTGATAGGTAAGAAGTAGATTTAATTACAGAGAAACACAGTCCACAGACAAGAGTGTGGGCCATCTCAGAAAGCGAGACTCCAAAATATGGTGTGGTTATACTTTTTATGGATTGGGTAGTTTCATAGGCTAGTAAGTGGGAGGGTTATTCCAACTGTTTTAGGGAAGAGGGCAGGGATTTACAGGAACTGGGCTACCACCCACTTTTCGACTTTTTATGGTTGGCTTCAGAACTGTCATGGCCCTAGTAGGTGTGTCATTTAGCTAATGCATTACAATGAGTGTATAAAGAGGCTCAAAATCTCCTGGAAGTTTCATCTTCCACCATCTTGGACCTTGTTAGTTCTAACCAGTTTTTTGTCATGTCCTATGACTATGTCATTCTAAAAATTGTGCCCTGCCTGCCCCCTTCCCTCCTATTTCAGCTGTTATCTGCTCCTGATTCATCTCAAATCAGATGTGACCCTTTGCATTTAAAAAGACAGTGCCTTGAAACGTGGGCAAAATTTTGCAGGTAAAGTTACAAGAGGCAGAACAAATGCTTGCCCTAGAGCTTGGGTATGTGGGTGGGTTAGTGGAGAGGTGGGGATGGACCGACCTATGAGAAAATAATTGTAGAGACAACAATACAGCCAGTGCTTTATGGGGAGGCATGAAGATATTTGGAGAAAACAGAAGAGGGGTAACAGAGCTGCTGTTTATTGAATGCTTGGTGTGTGACAGGCCCCTACTGGGTCCTCGGCCTGCCTGATTGTGGTGAATCCGCACAGCATCCATGAGGCACACACCTGTACTGTCCCCCCTTACAGGTGAGGGGACTGAGGACTAGGAAGACCTGCCCAAGCCCACGCTGTGAGGAGCTGGCCTAGCTCACCCGGCCGCTCCCACTGTAGGCCGGGGGATAAGCTCTTCCCCGTGCCGCTTAGCTCTCTTTGGGGTGGTATCCTGGGGCCGGCGACCTGGGAACTGAGTCTTGACAGATGGGTGGGGTTCCAGCTGGCCCCGTGTATTCTCGGGTCAGGGTTTCCAGGCCAAGGAACAGTACTTCTTCTTTCAGAATGACTCCGATGGCTGCTCTCAGATGACAAGAGTTTTCCTGTCTGGGGCAAGGTGCCATAAAGAAAATGTTCTTCCTATTGGCTCTGGCATGTCCCCTCTCCTGTGAGGTGGGGGTAGTGAGGGATGCAGGCCTGAAACAGGAGGGACAGCCTCTGAAGCTGGACCTGCTTGTGAGCCTGTCAGTCCCCTGGAGCAGGGCTTGGGCTGGGCTCCTCTGAGAGCGCAGCCTAAGCCCTGGTGGCTTCTGCCACTGCTCACCCACCCTCGCTCTGGGGCCACACCCTGGGAAAGGCAGCTGGCCCTCCCCCGTGTGAGGGAAGTTCTCATGAGAAAAGGGATCCTGGCTGGACAATGGGCTTCCTGTCTGAACCGCTGCGAAGGTTTGTCTCAGAGAGGAAGGTTGCAAATGGCATGAGAAGTCATCTCTTCCCTCTCACTGCATGCTGCCTGTTTTAGACTTGTGACTGTTTGACTAGGGGGCCAGGAAGGCAGAGAGCCGGGGAAAGCGATGGACAGAAGCAGCCCCTGGTTCTCTCCGGAGTAACCAAACTTTTCTGTCCTGGTTCTCCACCCCCGCCGTGCGCCCGAGGTGGGACTCTGCCCTGACACGGCTGCAGGCGCTTCTGCACAGACAGGCCGCTTCTCCTCGAGCCTCCCACACGGTGCTCAATTCAGAACTCGAGTGGCTGCAGGACTAACAGGAGAGGACTCGGGGTGGTGAGGCCGGCCATCCACCCAACTTGACACAGGTTTGCAAATGGCAGACGAGACCTCAGCGGCCTTCTGGTTCAGCGCCTTCGTGTATGGAAATTGAGGCCAGGAGAGATCAGTGTCCACAGTCAGCACCCAGATCATCTTTGTCACTTGGCTCCCCTTCCTGTGGCTCACTTTCTAAGGTGGGCTATGAGAGGAGAAGCTGGGCACAGAACCCTTGTTACTGCCCAGTGTCATGGAGTGGAAACCAGCCTTCCTGGGTTCAGATCTTTACTCGCCGGGTGACCGTGACCAAGTTTCTTAACCTCTGTCACTCCATTTGCTCATCTGTATAATGTTATAACAATACGTTTCTTACAGGGTTTTTGTGAAGTTTGAATGTGTTAAGACATGTAAAGTGCTTAGACCAATATTTGGCATATAGTAGGTGGTCAGTGAATAGGAGCTGTTATTACTGAGATTTCTAAGGGAGGCCTTAGAAGAAACCTTTATACCACAGTGAGATATGGTAACCTACCCACTACCCCCACCCCACCCCAGCCCCTTGCATTTGTCTGTAATACCCAGTTCCAACTTCCTTGAGAGGCTTTCTTGAGCAGAATCACCTCCCCATTGAACTAGCGAGCTCACACCTTTCCCAGAGCAGTGAGATGTTCCAGAGGCCCAGGCCTAGTCCGTCAGGGGATGGATTGGTACCCTTGCCTCTTCTGCAGGCCCGCCTGGGCTTCTTGGTCAAGCCTGCAGCTCAGGAGCCAAACACCTGTTGAGTCATTTAGAGATGAGCGGCTTGGAGGAAATTACTCAACTCAGCTAAGGCTCATTGTTTTTAATCAGTAAAATGGAAAAAAATATTAAGCCTCATTGTTTTTAATCTGTAAAATGGAAAAAAATATAGTACCTGCTTCATGTAAAGAGAGAGCTCAGAAGAGTGCCTGGCACAGGTAATAATGCTTTTTGCAGTAATTATATTTTCCTAGTCTTACGTCCAAAAAGAAATTTGCACATTTGAATGCCTTTTTCCCCCTGTATTTTTGCCTTGCTTTTTCTCTGGCTCTCTCTGTTCCTAACAAAGCCTTGAGAGCTAGAAATAGAAATTAAACCTTTGTGTATCAAGAAAGGGTTTTGAGAGCAAGCACGTAAACAGTGCTTTTAAAGAACAACCTGAAGGGACCCTGAGTGCTCCATGGCGGCTTCATCTGCTGTTTACCCTCCTGTCTCATGCCCGGTGGTGTGGTCTGAACCCTTCCTTCTGTTCTCAGACCCCCATCGTCTGTGCTATCAGTACAGTGGCCACTAGCCTCGAGTGACTGTTGAGAACTTGAAATACGATTTGTCTGACCTGAAATGTACCATAAGTGTAGAAAAGAATATTGTCAAATATCTCGTTAATAAATTTTTATATTATGTGTTGAAATATCAAATGTGTATTTTGCATATATTGGTTAAATAAAATATATCATTAAGATTAATGTGACTAAGAAAATCTAAAATCACCTCTGTGGCAGCATCGTATTTCTGAGGGACAGTATTGTGCTCGGTGTGTGCTTCCCATCCATTCCTTCCTCCTCTTCCTGTTTTCTGCTTCCCTTTGCTTGGGCCCTCACCTTCCTCTGGTTGCCAGCAGTTCTCAGATGAACAGAAAAGACATCCCTGCTCAGAAGGACACCCAGGGCCGGTAGAAGAGCTCAGCTTTTAACACTTTGCTTCTTTCATTTACATGAGAGTCAGCCATGCGTGTCCATGTCCTGTCGACTGTAACCTTTCTGAGGGTTTGGTCCTGTCACGCTTAGCTCTGGGGCCCTGATGGAGCGTCTTATGAGGAGAGGTGCTCCGATTGTTTGATGGAGCTGCAGCCACATAGGGACACATGCGCTACCACCTCAGCTGTGTCGCCTGGTGACCACAGCTGCTGTGTTGATGTACTGGGTTTGGGGGAACCACCTTCTCCTCTGAATTCCCAGGGAAGTTTTCTCTGGCCATCTTTTCTTTCAGCACCTTCACTAAGCACCTGTTTTTCTGTGCTTCTAACTGCCACTACGCTGGTTTTAGTGTAAAACAACATTATCTCAAACCTGCAAGTGAGCACTAACACAGTTTCTTAAGCCCAGGCACTGAAAGTCGCAAAGAATCAGACACGACTGAAGCAACTTGGCACCCACGCACAGTGTGAGGGAGTTGGGGGGTGGTGGTGTTTCGTGTTTTGTTGGGGTATGGTTGCTTTACAGTGTTATGTTTCTGCTGCACAGTGAAGTGAGTCAACTCTGTGTATACATATACCCCCTCTGTTTTGAACTTCCTTCCCATTGAGGTCACTACAGAACATTAAGTAGAGTTCCCTGTGCTGTACAGCAGGTTCTCATTGGTTATCTATTTTATATACATTAGTGTGTGGGAGTTTAGGTTTTCTTGACAACTGACATCAGGCGGAAGTCTCTTCTGTTGAGTCTTTTTAACTGCACTAGGTATTTGCATTCTACTTCCCTTCTTCAAGCCGATCTTCACCCTCCCTGCCCTCCACACCTCATTTTAAAAGGGGCTCAGTGTGTTAAACTGGACACTTTGACTCCAAGGCCATTCCTGGAGCTTGTTTTGATTCGTTTGTTATGGAATCTTAGAATTTGTTTTGTCTCTTATTCGTCTCTTCCTCTTAAAAGTCTGGTCCCCAGAACAGCAGGAGAAAATCACATTATCTGAGGGCTGATTGGGGGTTCTTACTGGTTTCTGCTCTTGGTTTAGGCTCGGGGGTGGGAGGACCAGCCAGATCGCTCTGCCTGCCCTCCGTCTGCTCCCTCCCCATATGGTCTGACATCTGCTTCATGACAGCTGTGCCCAGGGCACTCCACAGGGCCCCTGAAGAATTACTTTGCTTCCTGTGCTCATGGGAAGCCAAAAAAAGTGGCTGTAAGAGATAATGGGAAGCAGAGAAGGAAGCTAAAGAAAACTAATTGATTTTTTTTTCTGTAAAATTTCCATCTTCTGGCTTTTTTCCTCTTCTTTTTAAAATTACGCAGCTTTGCCAAATCAGATGAGTTCCTTGTCTTCTTGGGGCTAAGAACAGATCTTGAAACTCCCTCTGCGGACCTGGGGTTGTCAGAGAGAGCAAGCCTGATGCACAGATTAAGTCAGCCTCTTGCCCAGAACAGTGGCTCCCGGAAGCCACTGAGTGATTTATTTGCTCCTCCTCATGTTCTTCCTGGTCCTTTGACGCCCAGGCATTGCTGAGGGTCCTCTCCCAATGTCTGCTCCCTGCCAAGCGTTCCCACTCTGCTTTCTGATTGGGCAGGAGGGCTGTATTTTTTCCTTACATTCTCGGCATCTTGAAACAATCCTGCCTTTTTCTGATTTTTCCTTCTGAGACCTCCTTGTTTCTTCCTTTGACTTGGGGCAGTCCCTTCATGATGCGGAGTCTTCTGTGCTCTGGTTTGTTTCTTTTGTATGATCCTCATAGAACTTTTTAATCCAGTTTATTTCCCCATGCGAGGGATGCTCTACTGCTGACCTCCAAAGGTTTTCTCCTCCTCTGTTCGTTTTACATCAAAGTTAGCTCCTCTTGTGATTTCACCCATTCAGTATGGTATGAACACCTCCTATTGCAGCCAAGGCCCCTCTGCAAGATGGTTTCTTCATAATATTACTACTACTATTACTACTATCATCATTATTTTATTTATTTGGACAAATTTTCTTATGTAGTCAAGCTAACCTAGGCTACCTGATGTTCTCTGGGCTTAATCTACAGTTTGCTACTTTGGAGCATTCGATTCAAGCCACCACCTCCTTTCCTGCTGAAATCAAGCCCCATTGAAAATGCCACTTTCTCCAGGAGCCATTTCTGGCCTTCCCCACACAAGGGTGATCTCTCCTGCTCTGAACTCCCACTCTTGCAACACTAATCCCATTCTTTGACATGTATAGGGTAAAATCTGTGTGGAGTATCTCTGGGGAGAAGCACTGAGTGACTGGAAGGAGGGCTTACTTTTCTGTGTTCAGCCTCTTTTTGAATTTTTTTCCAGGTGTATATTTCCTATGATATTTTTTTCCCCTCCAAAGGTATTATTTACATAACAAAGACCCAGTCTGTAAAACTTTAGAAGAAAATATTGAGAGTATGTTTAGAAAAGTAAACATACTCTCCAAAATGTGTCATGACATAAAACTCAAAAGCTATGAAGGAAGAAGCTTTTAAAATACACATGTGAACTTATTTGTCATACCCCTGTTTGGCCACAAGTACCCGAAGTGCTTGGGCTTCCCTGATGGCTCGGTGGTAAAGAATCCGCCTGCAATGCAGGAGACGCAGGTTTGATCCCTGGGTTGGGAAGATCCCCTGGAGGAGGGCATGGCAATCCACTGCAGTATTCTTACTTGGGGAGTCCCATGGACAGAGGAGCCAGGTGGGCTACAGTCCATGGGGTCGCCAGGAGTCAGATACGACTGAGCAGCTGAGCACACGTGTACCCGAAGTGCTTATCTTTTTATCCTTTTTCAGAGCATAGCACAGTGACCCCTACCCAGTCATCAGTAAATATTAGGTGACTTGAAATTGAATTGTAAGTAGCATCTTTGTAGACCTCACTTTTGGTACTGATACAATGAATGCCAGGTGATGTCCAGGGCCCTCTCAGGGATTCCATGACAATGTGGGCTTTATGGGCAGACGTGCCCAGCAGAGCCGAATGGCTTGAGAATCAGCAGCCCTTCCCCTGGGACTGTCCTCCTCCGCACACTGGACCTGAGTGAGTCCTGCCTGCTTTAGGGAACTGCTGTCAGATGCTCAGCATTAATTACACTGAGGAAATGAACCAATTGGACACAATCTGGACAGAGCCAGGCGATCTCTGGCAGACTTGTTGCCCTGAACAAAAGAGGGAAAGTGTACAAGGTAAAGCAGTTTGCTGAGCTTCCTTTGGAAATCCAGCTGGCCAGCTGTTTGAACGACTTGGCCAGAGTTTAGAGAGGCACCAGGAGAGGTGCGATGCCTGTTTCTCTCTCCTGTTTTAGACTTTGGGCGAGGTGGGTGGCATGAGAAGAATCTAGAGACGAGGGTGTGTCCTTAGAGGGCGCTGAGTGGGCTTATTTGGGCTCATCTACTAGTTTCAGAGAGGACATTCAGACTTCTCTGGATATCTGTGGTCCTACCTCATTATTTTAATAGGTTGAATAATGGAGTCTTTTTCCCAAATCTCAGTGATAAGTAGCCTGAGGGCAGGGAACCATCGTCTCTTTTTTTACTTCATATCCTCCCCCCCCTTCTGGCTGGCAGTCGTCTTACATAAGAGCAGTTTACAGGCTAAAGGGAAGTGGTATTTGGTGAGAGAGTAGTGGGCAGTCCCATGAAGGGAGAGTTCCCTATCTCAGACAGTCAGAAACTCTGGGTCTATTAGAGGAAGTGAAAAACAGAAACCCAGCGGTTCTTATTTTCATATTGATGTCCTTGTGATATCTTGATGGAGACAGGGTATTTGTCAGCAAAATCAAAAGTCCTTTGGAGACTTTCATCTTTCCTGCATTAGTAAGGCTTGGGCTAAGCTGAAGTTTGTGGGTGCCTGGCCACCTGCCAGTATATCTTCTTCCAAACAATGATCCCTTAGTGCCCCTGTTGTTCTTTTCCTATTTTTGCGAGGCACACCCCATGATCTGTTGCCTGGGGACTTCGGTTCTGCAGTGTCCATCCAGGCACTTTGCGTCCTCCCCAGGCCTTGGAATCAGAGGCCGCCTTCTCCCTGGGCTGCTCAGGCCTTCAGCACCTCTGGTTTATCACCTCAGCTTTTCTGCATCCGAGTTCCCACCGCACTTAGGTACCGTTTGCCATCTCCCTTGTTCAGAGGGGAGGTAACCTTGACACACACACTCCTTAAAGGCCCGCTCACTCCTGGGGTGGAAGCAGTGTCTACCGGTGGGAAGAGCACAGGTTTTGAATCTGCAGACCCAGCCCTGTTCCCCGTCTACCCTTGACTCTCTCTGCCTTACACTTGGCTCAGTCGTTGAACTTTTGTGGACCAGTGTCCTCATAGTCAAAGGGGAGGCATAATAACTACTTCACAGAGTTGTTAGAACAAATAAATAAGATAGGAGATGAATGAAGGTGCTTTTAAAACCGAGCAGACCTACCTAAATGAAAAATACAGGCTTTACTGTGGGATGGAGCCGAGTGATGCCAGTGACCATGCAGGTCAGGGAATGCTTGGGAAGCCTCCCAGGAAATGCATCAAAAATCCCCTCTGGAGCCAAGAAGGCACGTTTTATCACACAAAGGAGTCCTTTCTGATCCTGATCTGAAAACGAGGCCAACATTTTCCCGGTGCAGGTTACTGGTGTTTTACCACCTGTCACTTGGTTTCTTTGCGTTCCAGTAGGTTTTATTAAAACCATACTACACACTAGGTCTCTGTGAATCTGCTTGGTCAGAGTCTACTGTTGAGTGAAGGATGCGGTTCTCTGCAGGCAGTAGGGAGGGGAACAGCAGGGGGACCTGGTGTTGGCAGCCCGGCTTCCCCTGTTGCCAGGGCTCCTCCCTCTGTCTCTTTGGCAACCTGAGCTTCCAGCGTTCATCAGCAGCCTTTCCAAGGGGCTGGTGCTCTGCTTCTGGGGTGTTTCCTACTGAGGAAACACTTCAGTACTGCCCTTCTCCGTGTTGCCGACAGCGCTCCTGCTGGAAAACCTCACCACTGTGCCTCCTCTCTCTCCATCTCTGCAGTGTGTTCCCTGCCGCCGGAGCCAGAGAATGGTGGCTATGTCTGCCACCCCCGGCCCTGCAGAGACCCCCTGAACTCCGGCAGCGTCATTGAGTACCTGTGTGCCGAAGGCTACATGTTGAAGGGCGACTACAAATACCTGACGTGTAAGAATGGTGAATGGAAACCAGCCATGGAGATCAGCTGCCATCTCAACGAGGGTCAGTTTGGCAGGCGAGAGTGGGGTACTTGCTGCTGGGCTCCTGCTTCTCTTCCAGCTTCCGGGAAGTGGTGTGTACTTGCTCCAGAGGGCCCTGTGCTTTGGGGGGCAGCGTGGCCCCTCTGACACCCGGCAGCCTCCCTTCCTTTGGGGTTTCACATCTCGGTTAGACATTTGGATTGCTGATGCGTGTCCCATGGCATTTCAGCCGAGCCACTGAGGCATCTGCTGTGCTATGCAAAGTCCCTTTGATGCGCTAGCCCAGTGCTGGTGACCTCTGACCGTGTTCTGCATACACACGGGCACAATGCGAGCACCTTCTGTAGTGTCTCTGGTATATCATTTTTCCCTGAATGGAAGGGCACTGCTTTGTTACGGAGCCTCGGTCCAGCTGAAGAGAAGCGTGCTCCCCCTCGGCCTCCTCCTGTCATCATGACAGGAGGTCCAGCCTCCTGGGGAAGGTGTCATGCAGCCGTCTCTGGGCTTTTCAGTCCAGCTTCAGGACCGTGACACCCCAGAGAAGGGTGAGGACCAGCGTTAGATATACAGCTGAAGATGCAGGACCTTAGAACAGAGGGTGATTGCAGCCCTGTTTTTATAAAATTTCCTGCCACAGGGGTGGAACTTTAGATGGTGGAAAGATGTGTGCATTTGAGTGGTTCATGTCTTCCAACCTGCTGTTGAGGACAGGATCAGCTGGGGTTTATATAAAGTAAGATCTCGGAGACGAGTCTCGCTGAATAAAGACACCAAAAGTGCGATGTGACTAGACGGGAACCAAGACAGAAAACTAGGTAATGGGAGAAAGCTGCTGTGCTCAGAAGCATTAAATCTTACTGATCAGCGTGGCCCACGTTTTCCTGATTGCTCCAAAATAGCAGATGGTTGAGGGAGATATCCACCAGGGTGTACCCTCAGGATTGAACTGTTTCCTTACCGCAATGAATGGGAGTTCACGTTGCTTACGTCCTCACCCAGCAGTTGGTGTCGTCAGCATTCTGGATCTTGGCCGTGCTGATAAAGTGGCCTCATGAAAAGGAATGCCTGCCCAGACAGCAGAATTGGACATGATGGATGAAGATCAGCTAATTGAAGAAGTCCTGGATAAATTTGTTAATTGTCATGAGCAAACATATGAAGAATTTCTGAGCACATTCACTCATCTTTCAAAAGATAATGTGATCAACAGAGGAGCCTTTGGAACTAATTCTTCAGAAAACAATTTTACTTCAATGAAATTTACTCAGAGAAATGAACCAAATGATCACCATCTTAGCAATAAAGCCATCTTCGTACTTCTTCACAGGGTTCGGAAGAGGAGCAGGTAATGATAGATGATGGCCAAAAGGTTGGCAGTTCCTTTCAAGGTGATCTGAATTGAGCAGGGGAGGTGAAGGTAGACAATTTCCTTGATATAGAAGATTTAGACCTGGAGGAAGAGATTAATCCCCAACTGAGCAAGGACGTGCTGCTGCTTCCAGGACAAGTGGAGCAGGAAGTGAGCTTGAGTGTCTCCTCTTACATTCCTTCTGTGGCCATCCAGCCTCTCACCCCTGGAACGAAGCCCAGGCCCACCGTGAAAGGAGCAGACAGACAAAGGGAAGAGATCGTTGGAGATGAAGTTCGGCCCTTCTCGCTTGATGAAGAATTCGATTACGATGCAGTGGTGCTAACCCCCAAGTTCACTCCTGCAGAAATGAATGCCATCAAAGAGCTATCCAAGCAGAAGACAAAGAGCGCAGACTCAGAAGAGCCCTGTGACTGATCCACCCAGATCTCTTTATAGTTATTTTTATTTTGTTCTTATTCAAGCAACATCAAATTAAAAGATAAACCTATTGTAATCCCCTTTAAAAAAAAAATAAAGTAAGATCTCTAGGGGTAAGTGAATTTAGGTGTTAGATGGTCCTCAGCAGTCCAAGGTGAAGGGAATTTTAGTTTCAGGAACAGAATAGGGAAGTGTCCACTTTCCTTGACATAAAAGCCACTCTGCACCATTGCTCCAAAAGCAACCCTGGCCATACCTAGTATGTCTCAGCGTGGCACTACGCAGGGGGCCTTTGAAGGTCAGCCACGGGGCTCACGTTCCATGTGTCTCAGTACAAAACGCTGCTGATGATGGCTTGTTTCTGTAGACAAGGACACCCACACGTCGCTCGGGGTCCCCACGCTGTCCGTCGTGGCTTCCACTGCCAGCTCCGTGGCGCTCATTCTCCTCCTCGTGGTGCTGTTTGTGCTGCTGCAGCCAAAGCTGAAGTCTTTCCATCATAGCCGGTGAGCCCAGTGGCGGTGGCAGCAGGCGCCACTGAGGGGCGCTGACCTTGGACTGGCAGAGGGGTGCTGGTGGGCTTGCTGGCCTCTGCTGGTCCGTGTTTCCCCAGGGGAAGGGGAGGGCCCTGCGTGTGTTACACTTCCAGGTGTACCAGGCGGTGTGCTTTTTCTTTGCATCCATTATCGCAGTCCTCACAGGATCGTTGCAGATTAGGAAGCTGAGGCTCAGAGAGGTGAAGTCGGAAAGGGTCATCCCTCTAGGTCAGTCCCCACTCCCCTCCACTCCGGCCTCTGGGCCACAGACCAGTAACTTCTGTCAGGTCAGTGGCAGCGTTAGATTAGAGATAAGGTGCACAGTAAAAGTAAGGCACTTGAATCTTCCCCAGACCACCCTCTGACACACCCCTGTCTGTGGAAAATTATCTTCCACGACCTCAGTTTCTGGTGCCAAAAAGGTTGGGTGCCACTTTTCTAGGTGACAACAGAGCTGAGATTGAAACCCCAGTCTGTCTCACTCCAGTGCCGTGTTATTTCCGCCATGTCAGTGGTTTGGTCCCGGCAGCACCAGCATCACCTGGGAACCCATTAGGAATGCAGATTTCCAGGCCCCACCCAGACTGACAGAATGAGAGGCTCTGCCTTTCATCAGCACTCCAGGCGATCCTGAGGCAGGCTCGCGTTTGCAAGCCGCTGCCCCACTCCTGGATGCACAGAGAGGCTCCAGTGGGAAACTAAAAACAAGTGCCAACACCTGGGCCTCCATCCCCAGATTTACTTGGTCGGAGATGGGAGCCTATGTATAAAAGTGATTCAGAAAAAAAGGTATTTGCACGGCTAAATTTCCCAAACATGATGCTGAGTAGAATATAAAACCAGACACACCTATTCATGCACAAACACACACATTTATTTATTATCTATCTCATTCATATAAGGTCAAAAAATTTTAAAACTAAAATGATGTTGAAGAATTCATGCTTAGGCATTAAAGTTGCTAAAATAAAAGTCAAAGGAATAATTTAAGTGCAAGTTAGGATAGTGGTTACTTTTGGTGGTGAGGTGATAGGAATGGTCATGGGGTGCTGGGGCTTGGGTGCTGGCAGGGTTCTATTTCTTGACCCAGATAGAGGTTATACACTAGCATTATTGTTGTTTAGTTTCTCAGTCATGACCGACTCTTTGCGACCCCATGGACTGTAGACCACCAGGCTCCTCTGTCTGTGAGATTTTCCAGGCAAGATTATTGGAGTGATTAGCCATTTCCTTCTCCAGGGGATCTTCCTGACCTAGGGATCGAATCCACATCCCTGCACCTCCTGCATTACAAGAAGTTTCTCTACGGCTGAGCCACTAGGGAAGCCCATACATTAGCATTACCTTTGGAATAAATCAGCTATACATTTTTCTGTGTTTGTCTGACATTTGTGTTATAATCCACAGGTTTTTTAAGTTTAAAAAAATAAAAGGCAAGCAAAGTGACTCGAGTCAAAAGAACAGACTTCTTCAGTTTCCAAGTCCAGTGTCCCATTTCAAGGTCACAGTGTTTATTTTCCTTCTCTTTTTAAAAGGAGCTTTATGGAGATGTAATTTGCTTCCTTGGTGGCTCAGCGGTGAAGAATCCGCCTGCCAGTGCAGGAGACACAGATTCAATCCTTGGGTTAAGATCCTGGAGAAGGAAATGGCAACCCATTCTAGTGTTCTTGCCTGGGAAATCCCAAGGACAGAGGAGACTGATAGGCTACAGTCCATGGGGTCACAGAAGGGTTGGGCACGACTTAGCAACTAAACAACAACGAATTTACGTGCCTTACAGTATGCCTGCTGGAAGTGTGCAGGCAGGGGTATGTTCACAAGTAGATGCAGCCACCATTCTCCCACTTCTCTGGCTTAGCTTTGCTGAGCCAGTGGCTTTATTTCTGGGTCTCGAGCTTCCTGGTTTTACACAGGACCAGAGGGCCAGAAGTTAGTAACATAGTCTCTGGAAGCAGGTGGAATGGATGCACATCCTAGCTTCCTCCCTTACCAGCTGTGTGCCTGGGCAGGTTAATTAACTCCTCGGCGCCTCATCTGCATTCTTGGTGAAGGACTCAGGTGAGATTGCAGTGGGATGAATTGTATAAAAAGCCCTTAGTGTCGTACCTGGTACATAGTAAGCCCTCAGAAATGGTTGGTGTTGTTGGTATCAGGATACCCACTTGTGTGTGTATTCTGATTCTTCCTTTGTCCTTTCCTTCTCCGGATACAGGCGTGACCAGGGAGTTTCCGGGGACCAGGTCTCCATCATGGTGGATGGAGTCCAGGTTGCACTCCCGTCGTACGAGGAGGCTGTATATGGCAGTTCCGGTCACTGCGTGCCGCCAGCGGACCCCAGAGTGCAGATTGTGCTGTCAGAAGGGTCTGGGCCCAGCGGGAGGAGCGGGCCGCGGGAGCCGCACCTGCAGGACCAGGGGGCCTGCTCTTCTGCAGGCAGCGAGGAAGAGGCCCCGGGCCAATCTGGACTGTGTGAAGCCTGGGGCTCTCGGGGCTCAGAGACTGTGATGGTGCACCAGGCAACCACCTCTTCCTGGGTGGCCGGCTCAGGGAACAGCCGAGTGGCACACAAAGAAGCCCCAGATTCAGAGAACAGTGACATACAAAGCCTCACGTCAGAGGACTACACAGATGGTAGGTGGTCTGTGCTGACCCCAAGTTACTATCTGCCCGGGCCCTTGCTGGGAGTGAGGAAGGACTGTGAGCCTTTCTAATAATTGGTGTGCTTGGGGGCAAAGAAAGATAATACCTAGGGGATTATCTTACAAAATAGGATTTTACCCTAGGTGGGCCTTTGGGCTATGTTTTGGGAGAGTTTTAGCTATTGTCTGTGAATCTTAATAGGTTTGGAGTCTCTGTAACTATTCATGGCCTCAGGGAAATGCTAGATCAAAGGGTAGACAGCCAATTGGAGGTGGAAGTGGGGCCTGTCCTCCTATTATAATTTTTATGTTCCTGAAAGGACAGGAATGACAAGGAGGTATGGGGGTCTTAGGAAAACTGGATCCTGTCTCTCTCCCAGAGCATTCAGCTGCTTCATTTTAGGAGTATGTCAGCTCCTGTGCTATTTGGTTTTCTTGTACTACCTCAGTCAGACCTCACAGTGATCCTGAGAAGTAGGTATTTTTACCAACCCCATTTTACAGATAGGGAAGCTGAGGCTCCAAGAGGGTAAGTCATTTGCCCATTGGTAAATGGCTGAGTTGGGATTTGAAGCCAGATGGATCTGCTCCCAAGCCTGTATCATAATCCATGGTGCCATGCTGCCTCCCAGGTAACTCCAGGGCCCTTGTGGTAAAGCCATCAGAGGATGAAATTGCTGCCTCCTGACACCTCTGCCTTTACCGGAGCCTGGAGCGTCAAATGCTAGGATTGACTCTTATCACTTTAAAACCCATCTTTACATGAAATCCCACTGTGGTTCAGGATGCAGAATAAACCTAAATGTTTCCCTTTAGAAAGTCAGGACTTCCATGCTTACCAACCCCTCCCCCCCCAAACTCCTCTGCCAAAAGTGCTTCAGAGCTCTCTGCTTCCTGGGAGTCCTGAGCACAGTTAGTGTCTAAGGTTTAGAATATCTGAAAGCCAAGAAGTTGGAAATTTTTAAGTGCTGATCAGGTTTAGGGTTTCCTGAGTATCAGCCGTATGCCTCCTATTTTCTTGGTGGGATGTAGAGCTAGGAAGGGGCCATTCAATACTTGGGGGCCAGATTTAAAGTTGGAAGCCAGTGACCCCCGAGGCAGCCAGCTATGCCTGCTGTGTGTCTGCGTGTATTGACAGAGACCTCAGCCCTTGTCTTTCCTGAGGAGCCACAGGGTGCCAGCTCTTCTCCCTTCTCCTCCTTGTCCCCTGGCTTTGTTCCACGTGTAGAACAAGCATTATTCAGACAGAGCCCATCTTGTGCCTGGTGTTGGATTAGGTTTCAGGTGCGATGGAAAGAACCATGAAACATGCTCTCTGAATGCATGGAATGTCAGTCAGTTGGGAAGATGGAGCATTTACCTGAGGAAAAATGGAACCAAAAATGGTAGGGTCCATGTCAGATTGTTGTTGTTTGGTTGCTGTCGTGTCCAACTCTGCCACCCCATCTACTGTAGCACCCGGAGTCCTCTTGTCTTCCATATCTCCCAGAGTTTGCTCAAATTCATGTCAGTTGAATAGGTATGTCAGAATGAGGGGTGTGCAAAACAAGACACATAGGTTATTGAGTTGGTTGCAGGCTAAGCCCAAGTTATCCGGGGCAGACAGTTCTGAAGGAAGCCAGGCCCTTCAGGTATCAGTCTAACCCAGGTGACGTGTGAGATGACTTGAGACCCAGTGAAGGGTAGTGATTTACTCAGAATCACACAGCTGGAGGGTGGCTTTAAGAAGGAGGTGAGACTTACCAGGGCTCAGTAGCCTCACAGGATGAGAATAAGAGTAGAAAGAGAAGCAACTAAACCAGCAGCATCAAAGCAGAGAAGAGAGTACAGAGTGGCAGGACCAGAAAGGGTTTGAATACTGGACTGACTGTTCAGGCTTGTCACACAGACGGAGAGGTGAGCAAGGAAGGCCTGGAGAAGCGGTGAGGGTTTAGACTACCTAGAAGTGTGTGAGGGGTCTCTGCAGCAGCTGCGCTGCCGTCACCCACCCCAGGTAACCACTGTGCTTTCCGTCTTCCTCCACCCGCAGATATCCCACTGTTGAAAGAAGCATGAGGGCTGCCACGGGCTTCTCTCCTCTCCGCCCTTCCTTCTCTCCCTGTGGGTTTGAGCACCATGTCCTCCAGCCGCCCTGCCTGGAGACCCAAACTACCCACCTGTGTGTCTGTGTATCTCCGCACCTCTGAGGGCCCGCAGGCCCACTTCGCTGGAAACTCCAGGAAGAGTCTCACCATCTGCCTGCTGGACGGCTGGAGGAGCTGGCTCCCTGCCTGGCCCAGCTTTCCCATCTGTGTTGGGGACATTATCCGAACGTGCTGGGTTGAACCCGTCCCTCCCCTGAGCCCTCTGGGTCCCCTTCAGCCAGCTCTTGGGTGGCAGCCCCGCCAGCTCACGAGGGCCCGAGCGCGCCATGTTTACTTGTGCCTTCCCCCTACCCTGTCTGGTTTCCCTCTCATGCAGGCTAGTTGCTGTCCTACAAGCCTTCATGGCTGCACTGTTGCTCCCCCAGAGGGGCCAGACCCAGGTCTGGCCTGTTTGCTTTGGGGGCCTGCACCACTGCCCTTAGCAGGAGCAGATCCAAAAGTGGCTTCAGCTGGGGCCAGAGTGTGGGGCCCTGGGCCTGCGTTGGCTGACAGCAGCGTTGCCTTGCCTTGATTGAGGATGGAGGCTGTGAAAAGTCACCCTGCAGCCGCCTTAGCGCCCAGCCGTCTAGCTCAGAGATGGCGGCTCCTGGCCCTGGTGAGTTTCTGAGAAGCGTCCAGAAGATCCCAAGGGAGGGGAGGAAGGTGGCTGTTAATGATTTGTCTTCCTAATATGCAAGTTCTCACTTCTTACTTCCAGCATCTGGCCTTCCTGGCCTCAGTTTTTTTTTTCTCTTTCCCTGGAGCCTAAGGGGAAGGTGCCTGCTGCCTCCTGGGTGTGACGCCACGTGGCCCTGGCTTCCTTGCCAGCCAAGGCCGGCGGTGGCATCCATGGGATGTGAGAGTTCTGAGGTGCCTCGGGATGCCCCACTGGTCACTGGCAGTCGGGGGCCAGTGGCCTCGTCCTGGGTTCGTGGTGATGGAAGGGGGCCTGAGGGGCACCGACCGAGCCCCCAGACGGCTGCAGGCAGCTCCGGCCCGGTCCTGAGGGTCCTCATCACCGCAGTCACGTGCCTTAGTAACTGTGCCCGGGAAGCATGCTGCTGCTTGCTCGCTGCTGCTTCTCCTCCTCCCGCCCTCCCCTGCCACCTTCCACTCAGTCACAGCTGACAGATGACCCCTGGACCTCCCTGGCTCCAGGGGAGGGCCCCAGAGATATCAGCACACACCCGCACCTCCTGCACGCGCTTGCTGGTGGGGACGGTTTGGGAGCAGCCTGGCTCCAGGGCCCTGGTGTGGAAGTAGTGGCTTGGGGCCCTTGCTGGGGCTGCTCCCTCTGGCCAGGGTGGCAGGGCTGCTACCTCTTCACAAGATGTGGCATTAAGGAGTGCTTGTTATTGTTTTTGTTCCTGAAGCACTGCCCCTCTGCTCCTCCCCCGAGCCTGAAAATACTAGAGCCCAGTGTGTTTTCAGTTCCTGACCTAACAGGGTAGCTCCGGTGGCCTTGGAGAGGAGGGGCACGAAGGGCCTTCTCTCAGTCTCCCGCCTGCTCGCTCACACTCGCACTTTATTCCCGCTCATCCCGGCCTCTCACACCACTGTAGTCTTCCTTCCTCTCAGGTAAGGGCAGTGCCTGCCATCTCTCTCTCTCTCTCTCTCTCTCTCTCTCTCTCTCTCCCCCCCCTCCCCACCCGGCGCCCACAGCCCTGGCCCTTAAGGAGGAGGTGCCCGAGGGAAAGTACAGAATGGAGCAGGCCTGCCCTTGGCCTCAGAAGAGGCGGTGTCCAGAGACGCACCTGCCAGCCGTGGCTGGCCCAGGGCCCATCTGGAGGGCAGAGTCCCCACAACCCCAGTCACTTCAGCCCGCACAGGTTCTGCTCCACCCGCGGTGCCCTTGTCTTCCTCCAGAAGGGAGCAAGGCCTGGTGAGGGTGCTGGGGGGCATCCAGAGTCTCACTGCTGAGCCCGCAGCTTTCATTTCCCCATCTTCCAGCACCTGAACTCGAGTCTAGAATATTTTTTTAAACAGAGCTCTTACCCTTTTTTATATAAGTACTCTGGGGTTTTCCCCCTGAGATTGCACTTTTTGTTTGTGGTTTATCCAGCTACAGAGATGATCCGCCTGGCGCTTGAAAAAAATGAAAAAGCCTGCCTTCTGAACCCTTCTTCCACCTTGCCTGCCCACCCCAGGGGATCACAAGCCCACACTTGCCACCTGGGAGGAAGGGAGGAGAGAAAAGTTGGGAGGCTCCCCTCCCCTGCTCCCCTGTCCCTGGCTTTGATGAGGCCTGCCTCCTGGTGGCCCCTGGTCTGTGGCTGCCGGGCCAGCCTCACCTCCCTGCTACCCCTGTGACGGCTTCCCGCATCAGCCACGAACTGCTGTTTCTAGAGCTTATGGCCCTTGCTTCCTGTGAAGGATCAGGGCCTCCATGGCAGCCTTGGGGTGGGGCCTGGCTGAGAGACAGGGTGGTGTTGGGAACCACCAGCGGGGCCTGGAGCAGTGGGGAGAGCTCCCCGGGTCTGGCTTCCCCGGGCTCACCTCTAGGGGAACCCAGCACAGGACTTGTACAGGAGGAACGGTTGGCACCAAAGGACTTTAAGAAGCGGTTTTTTCTTTTTATCTGCGTACACGGGCTGACTCGGTGCAGGTTTTATATCTTGGCAACTTGCAGTCACATTCCAGTGACTTTCGAGGGCCAGTACATGGTGAAAACTCACGTTAAGATTTCTGACATTCTCAATGCCTTAGTTCAGCAGGTAGGCTCTATCTTTTGCCATTTTTGAGTTTTGTGTGCTGTGTTCCAATTTCACTGGGTGTGAACTGTGAAATGGGCCAAGTCCTGGCCACTTTGTGAGTTCTTTTGGTTTTATAAGGCATTTCAGCATACATCCTCCTAACACTCCCATTTGCAAACAGAGCTTAACTCATGTCTCATCCCCATTCTTCCTGCCCACCGCCTCCTCCCCGCCCCCAGCTGTGAAGCTTCATGGAGAAGCTGATGGCCAGACAAAGGTATACTCTTCCTGCTAAGTCAGTGGTGGCACAGGAACCCTAGCACTCGACCTTTCCCTTCCCCACCCCCATGGAGCTCAAACCACTCGCTTCCCACATAACAATGTCACTTCCATTCCCAGGGAGCATCCCTACGTAGAGAATGGAAAATGCTGCAGACATTTCTAGATCCTTGCCTGTTTGTTTGTTTCCCCGACCCTCCTTGGAAATATAGGGCCCAGGAGGGAAAGGACACAGGCTTGACAGCTTCATTCCAGATGTGCTTGCTGAGGACGGAGTCCAGGAGCTTCCCTGAAGCCTCCCGGGGCTCCTGGCCTTCAGCACAGGGCCTGTTGTTACTGGAGTCCAGTGAGGGGCTCAGAGAGGATTTCGTGTTGCAGGTTCGTAGACCGAGTGGTAGAGTAGCCAGTTCCCCAGAGAGGGAAAGGCAGGCTCAGCTTTCCTGGGAAGCAACTCTTAACCACCAGTTGAAAATCTAGTACAATTCTGAATGAGAACCCCAAGGTTGAGCCCTGTGCCAGGAGCTGGGGGGATGCGCCTGGGCAAATCACTTGGATCACCAGGCAGGGAGAAGAGAGGGTTGAGGGTGGCCTGGCAGCTCGTCACACCACTATGGAATCTCAGCAATGGTTTCACATGACACACGCATCATTGACTGTGCAGGATGTCACTCAATCAGTTTGGGTTTGCTTTATTTTATTTTATATATATATTTTTTTGGTATCCTGTACATTGCAGTGGGTGTGAAGATAGTATTTTAATATTTGTACAAAGTTTAATTTAATTTTAATTGTTCTCTGTATATAACTGCATTTCTAAATAATAATAATAAAAAAAAGTTCTTACGAAGGCGTGTGAGAGATATGATCCTTCCAGAAAGTTTTTGCAGAAACCCTCCCAGGGGCAGGAGCTCATGCAGGGGATGAAAACACCAGCTCTGAGGGGAAGAGGTACCTGATGAGAGGAGGTGGGACAGGGAGGTGGTCTGTGGAGCAAGGAGGAGAGACCACAAACACAAGTGAAAACACGTCAGTCCTCTTTTTAGAGCTCTCAGCATGCTAGCCACTGTGCTCAGGCCGGGATTCGGCGGTGAGCAAGAAGGTGAGTTGGGGCCTGCGTGGAATTCCTAACATGTCAGGAAAGAAGCCAGAGCGGCATCCAGTGATGGCTTTGGTGACGGAAGTTATTTTGAGGGGACAGTCAGAAACACCTTATGGATGAAATGCCATGTAACTGAGAAGAGAGAGGCCAGAACAGTGAGACTGAGGGGCAGGCCCCAGCGTCTGCGTGGGCAACAGAAAAGCACTTGGAGTTTGAGAATCCAAAAGGCGTCTCTGGTTGCTGCAGGGGCCTGAGGACAGAAGGCCTCAGGGGCTGCTGAGGGAGGCAGACAGAGGCTAATGGTGGGAAACCCTCACCAGCCATGCTGGGACATTTCACTTCTTCCTAAGGGCAACAGGAAGTGCCTTTGTGGTTTTAATTACTAGAATGACTTGGCTTCACTTTTTGTTTGTTTTTGGAAGGTCTCTCTGTCTCTTAAGAAGAATGAATTTACGGGGATAAAAACATACATAAGAGAGAGACCATGTAAGAAGTTGTTGGTCCTGTGGGGGAATAAGGTAGTTTGAATAGCTAGGTGAACAGCAGCATTGTTCATTCTCTGAGGGGGAAGGGAGACCTAGAGCTGAAAGAGCAGAGGGTGTAGAGGTGAAGAGAGGTCATTACCAGGTAGTAGAGGCCAGCAGTACTCAACAGATAGTAAGGGTTTGAGCAGAAAGATGTACCGGGTACTTTGGGATAAAAATTCAGGCCACCCTTAGGTGCGTCCCCCTGGGAAATGGTCAGGATGTGTTTACACACAGTGTCATGTGGAAGAACATTCTAGGGGTATCTGTGCCCAACACCCAGTCTCAGGCTCAGAACACCCATCTTCAGTAGGGTCTGCCCAAGCAACACTGCCATAACTGCAAGGGGGTGAAGAGAAGAGTGTTGTTCCAGCTTTGAAGAGTGATGGTGATAGTGGAAGTGAAGTGGAGGGCACTCAGGTGTGACCAACTCTTTTTGACCCCATGGACTGAATGAAGCCTGCTAGACTCTGTCCATGGAATTCTCCAGGCAAGAAGAAGGGAGTGGGTTGCCATTCCCTTTTCCAGGGGACCTTCCCAACCCAGAGATGGAACTCGGGTCTCCTGCATCGCAGGAAGATTCTTTACCATCTGAGCCACCAGGGAAGCCCGATGGTGGTAATGGCTGGTCCTTAAAAGGCACTGACTCTGCATCAGGCAGGGTTCTAAGTGTTCTATGTGTATCAACTCATGGAACCCACCCAGCAGCTCTACATGGCAGCTATTAATAGCTTCCCTACCCAGAGCCCTGAATCACAAAGAATGGAAGTGAGGCCTAAAGAGGTGAACTGACTTGCCCAAGGTGGAGCCAGAATTGAATTCGAACCCAGATAACCCTGAAGAGTGATCCCCTCCCCAGCCCATTTCCCACCCCACCGGATTTTGCCTGCCTCTCAAGGCCCTCCTCCCCTTCCTACTACCTTTCAGAGTCTCCGTTCTCAGCAGTGAGCTTCAGATAGAGGAAGAACTCTTTAAGAGCAGGGAAATGGCATACTGTTCATGAGAATAATACAGTACCCTCATCTCAGAGGATTGGGATATGCCCTTCGTGGTGTCAAAGAGGAGACATTTAAGCAATGCAGAATGTGATGAGAAATAAATTCACCAAGCAGCAAGAGTTGTCTGTCCACAAGAAAAAAACCCATAAAGACAAGACCGCTTGTTTCAATGAGAGGTAAGTCGCCTCTCTCTTTGGAATATAGGGGAAAAACATATCTCATCAGGTAAGGAATGCTGAGGAAGGGAGTTTTGTCAAAACGGGGTCAGCCACAGGTTGGCAGCCCTTCTCTTGATGACAGATGAGGGGAACAAAAGAAACAGCCCACAAAACCTGCAGAACTGCTGAGGGAAGGGCTGTCTTTGAAGTGGTTGGCCCAGATTGGAAAGGAGGTGGAAGGGGAGAAAAGAAATTTCCTTCCCTGCTACTGAACCCCCATCTCCCAATTTGGAAAGCTGAGACTCCTAGACAAGGACAAAAGTAAAAATCTACAGGGCAGGGCTTTCTCAGACTACTTAAAATATCTTTAAATATGCCAATCTAACACATAATCATTTCAGAAAATTTAGAAAGAAAATCACCCATATAATTCCACCTTCTACTGACACTGTTCTAATCATAAAATTTCATTGACACCATTTTTAACGGTTGCATAGACTCCATCATATTAGGTAATCTGGACTTTAGGTTGTCAAAAATTTTTTTAATTCTTATAACCAATGGTTTGATAGTATTTTTAATTTTTCACTGGGATAAACTACTGGACATGGAATTGCAAGATCAGAAGCAGCACAATTTAGAGGATTTTGATAACAGCTCAAATTGCCCACCAAGAAAGTTACTCCTAATTACGAGCTCATTGGCAGTGTTCATTTTCCCAGCAACCTCACCAGCCAGCATGGGTTATTCTGTTTTTGTTTTTTAGTTTATTGGCTGCACTGGATCTTCATTGCTGCACGGGGACTCTGTCTAGTTGCCACCAGCAGGGCCTACTCTGCAGTTGCGGGGCGCAGGCTTCTCATTGCAGTGGCCTCTCTTGTTTCTGTCGTGGAGCTTGAGCCCTGGGGCTCGGGGGCTCAGTAGTTGTGGCACAGGGGTTTAGTTGGCCCTAGGCATGTTGGATCTTCCCAGACGAGGGATCAAACTCATGTCCCTTGTATTGGCAGGTGGATTCTTAACCACTGAACCACCAGGGAAGCCCAGCATGAGGTACTATCTTTTTTAAAAAAATAAGCCAGTTGAAAGAAAATGGCATTTTGATCCACAGCTGTTTCATTATTCCTGAAGTTGAATTTTAAAATAAATTGAAAACTGTCCCAAGTTTGATGTCCAAGACATCCAGGTTTGGGAGAGAGAGAAATTCCCAAGGCAAGAAATTCATCTGTACCTGGGTAGACAGCGACACATTCCCACAATGACAGGCCCGGGTTGTTGCTCTAAGCTATATGAGGTAGGGGAGCATCACAGGGCTTGGAGACTGTCCGATCCCACACCCAGAGGTGAACAGCTGTTTGGCATTTCAGATTTCCCATAATGCCCCAGGACCACCGGAAAAGGAAATTTCATAACATAGGAATGTCCTGAGCAGCCCGACTGGGGCAACTTGAACTGTTCCCCAGCCTGGGGTGGCTGATGATTCTCAGCTTGGCAGAAAACTGCAGAGGCTTTGCAATTGCGGACTTCCCCACGGTGGAGCTCCCTGGGGAAGTGGGTTGTCCAGCCTCCAGCAAAAGGCAGCATGCTTGTGGGTTCAGCCTGCTGACCTGGGCTGAGCATGTGAGGTGATCTCGGGTGTGTGAAGGAAGGATTTCAGCTCCACACCAACACACCAAGGATGGGGCTGCTGCTGTGACTTCTGGGGTGGTCTCAAAGCCCTTGAATATCGAGCTCCAAGACTTTTAGAGAATTTGGTGCTGTAGCCTTTTATGGGATGGCCATTCACACTCCTGTTCTAGTCATTCATTAATTTGCTAATTTACTCAACAGTTGTTTTTTTTTTTTTTTTAAGCTTCCCTGGTGGTTCATTCAGATGGTAAAGTGTTTGCCTGCAATGTGGAAGACCCAGGTTAGATCACTGGGTTGGGAAGATTCCCTGGAGAAGGAAATGACAACCCACTCCAGTATTCTTGCCTGGAAAATCCCATGGACAGAGGAGCCTGGTAGGCTATAGTCCATGGGGTCACAAAGAGTCAGACACGACTGAGCAACTTCATTTTCACTTTCTTTTTTTTAGGGTTAGCTTTACACAAAATCTGATACTAGGTCCCAGGAGTACAGCTGTGAGTAAGAGTCAGTCTTTGTCCTCAAGAAGTCTGCAGACTAATAGGGAAGAAAGATTAAACAGCTGCCTAAAATTTAAGACAGAACTTATAGGAAGCTATTGGAGCACCAGCAAAGTGCCTGGGGAGTGAAGAGTAAAGAGTTCATTTCCTGGGGTATGAGCAAAGATTCCCCAGGTAAGGTACTGTTAGGGGAAGCACACTGATTGAAACCGCCCACCCTGGCCAGGCACCATGGTAACCATTTGTATGAGTTGTTTTATGACAGGAGACCCTGATAAGGAATACGGAACTAATAGGCCACCACCAACCGGAAGAGTTTGGGAAAGGTCTAAAGGAGACACTGCATGCCGGTCCACTTTCCAGAATCCCTCTCACTAGCATCCATCTTGGCTGAGCGATGCATGCACCACCAGGAAAGACTCTGAATTAGAATGATTGGCCAAAGACCACTCAGAAACTAATCCCATCACCATAAAACCCAAGACTGTGAGCCACACGGCAGAGCTGTTCTCCTGGGTTCCCTTACCCTACTGCTCTCCACCCGGGTTCCCTTCCCAATAAAATCTCTTGCTTTGTCAGCACATGTGTCTCTCGGACAGTTCATTTCCTAGTGTTAAACAAGAGCCCTGTTTTGGGCCCTGGAAGGGGTCCCCCTTCCTGCAACAGTACCATTTGCTTTATGTCATAAAGGATGAATTTTATTTTAATACTCTAGGTAGAGGAGTAAGTCAACAAGGAGGTGTAGGGTGGGAAGTGTGAAGAGGAAGTTCCTTCAGGCTGTGTGTATGTGTGCGTGTGTGCTCAGTCATTTAGTCGTGTCCTACTCTTTACAACCCTATCTATGGACTGCATCCCACCAGGCTCCTCTTTCCATGGAATTTTCCAGTCAAGAATACTGGGATGAATTGTCATTTCCTACTCCAGGGATCGCATCCGAGTTTCTTGTATCTCCTGCATTGGCGAGCAGGCTACAGAGACCTATAGAAGCAAAGCTTCAACACATAAGATGAGGAATCATCTGAAATTGCCACTTCTGCAGGTTAATTTAAAAAGGTCAGTATGAGCAATTTCAACCTAAGATTTAAGATTTGCCAAAATTAGAAATGCATTTCTTCTCTGGGTTGATTAAACTTTAGTTATTTTAATCACAAGAAAGAAATCCAGGATACCCATAGACAAGTGTCTGAGGCTTCCTGTCCCAGAGTCTGTTCCCTACAAAAACAGAGAACTAGGCATAGCTGACTTGGTCCCAACCTGCCAGCTCCTGCTCCTGCCTGCAGGGGGCATCTTCAGAGATGGCATGGGTGGGTCAAGTCTACAGTACAGGGCCAGTTCACTTGCTCTTTGGGGACAGAAGGGACACCCAGTGCTTACACCCAGATTTTTGCTAGCAGCAGCCAGGCAGCCATTTCAATGTTAAGAGATGTTTTTGCCCTTTCTGTCATTTCCCTAAAGCAGAATTAAGGGACAATGGTTACATCCAACTACAAAACTCTTTCCTTGTCACATTTCTCTATTTTTCATTAGAAACATTGAAAAATAAGCTGTCTTATAATGAGTGATACATGTTAAACCATTGAAAGTAATATTTTTTCACCTATTTGGCAAAAGGAAAAGCTTAAAAGTATCTAGTGGGAGTGTAAATTGGTACATTTTCTATGGAGAGTAATTTGGCGACAACTATCAAATTACAATGCAGTTCCCCTTCCCTTCATTTACTGAATAATTCTAATGCTATTAAGTGGGGGCAGAATTATACCATCAGAAAAGGAAATGGAAGAACACAGTGAACCCTGCAATGTCAGATTGGAATGGTAAGATTTCATGCTTTCAATCTATATAAATATAGAAATATAAATAAACTAATGTGTGTATGCTGATACACACGCACACACACACACTAAAGCTAGACACACACACACACACACACTAACTAGAGCTAGATATTCCCAAGCTCTTTCCAGAGGGTTTGGGATCAGTGACACTTCAACAGCAGTGAGCACACCTAAAGTTTGGATCTTGGCTTTTAAAGACTGTTTTCCACTAGAAGAAACCAGGGCTCCTTGGAGAAATGGCTGATTCCAGAGCCCCGGCAGGAAGACTACTAGATGAACTTGAAGTATTTTGTTGTATCAGAAAGTAAAAAAAAAGTGCTAAAAAAATGATGGGTACATGTCCAAAGTACTCCCACTTGCAGGGGCATCTACTGACCAAATCAGGAATGATATGAGCATCAAAATAGTGATAATAGATTATAATCCATTGCATAACATAGGAGGCCACAAATCCATATAGGTAAACTGAAATCCATATAGGTAACCTGGTAGACATTACTTCATTCAGGGGGACAAATCAAAAATCATGTACCACCTGACAGAGTGCATCAAGTCCATAACACGTCCACCAAAACTCAACCTGTATCTAATCATGAAAAAATGATACAAATCCAGACTGAGTCATTTTTTTTTCTACAGAAACTGGTCTGTAGTCCTCAAAATGCCAAGTTCACACAGAACAAAAAAACGCAGAAATGCAAAGCTTGATTCTGAATTGAATCCTTTGGCATTAAAGATGTTATTGGAACAACTGGTGAAACTTGAGTCCAGTGTGAGGATTAGATGGTAGTAATGTATCTGTGTTAATTTCTTGTTCTATTTGGTTATATTGAGGTTATTCAGGGCCATGTCCTTGTTCCTAGGAAATACATGTTAAAGGGGATCCAACAACATACAACCATTCCCCCAAATGGTTCAGGAAACTTTCTGTAAATTTGTTTCTGAATAAAATTAGTTACTTAAAAAATATTACAATGTACTCAGGAATTTTTTTCTGAAAGATATTCTTACATAAAAATATCAAGTGTATTCAAGCTGTTCATTGCAGTTGTCTAATAAAGCCCAAACTTCAAAATAACCTAAATGATCATCAACACAGGCTAAATACATATGATACATCAAACATTAAATGAATATGGTGGAGGAGGCAGGGGAAGAGAAAAAAACAGCTCTGGACTATTCTGCAGGATACATTGTTGTAAAAAAAACAAAAACAAAAACACAGGCCCAGAAGAAGGTGCTGGAACACTATGACTTGTGTAAAAAAAAAAAATCTTTTAAAAGTGTCAGTGTGCAGCCTTTTCTTTGCACAGAGAATCACTCCAGATATGGGCAACATTGGGTGCCTCTTGAGAAGAGAGAGGGACTTGGGAGGAAGGGTCACTTTCTATACCTTTTGCACTTCTGAATTTTGTAGCAAGTGAATATATTACCTTCTCAATAAATTATTCCTTAAAAAAGCAAAATACCTGACACCTAGGCACACAAAATATTCTCAAAGAATGTTGAAAATGTATCTGATCCTTTCATTTGTTACAAATTAGTAATCTGCCTTCTGGGAAGGGACACACAGCTCCCCAAAGAGCTTAGTTCCCTTAAGAACTAATAAACAGTATTCATTGCCTGGTATTTCCATCTGCCTTCCTGGAGAATATAAAACTATTTACTAGAATCTTTAGTGTTATGAACTGAATTGTGGCCACACCCCCCTGACCAAATGCGTATGTTGAAGTCTTAATTCCCAGTATCTTAGAATGTGACTGAAATTGGAAACAGCATCTTTAAAGGCATACGTAATTAAGTTAAAATAAGGTCATTAGAGTGTGTTGTAATCCAATATGACTGGTGTCCTCATAAGAAGAGAGAATTTGAATACATATATACAGAAGGAAGAGGGCTTCCCTGATGCCTTAGTGGTAAAGAATCTGCCGGCCAATGCAGGAGATGTAAGAGATGCGAGTTTGATCCCTGGATCCGGAAGATCCCCTGGAGGGCAACCCACCCCAGTGTTCTTGCCTGGAGAATCCCATGGACAGAAGAGCCTGCTGGGCTGCAGTCCACGGGGTTGCAAAGAATTGGACGAGACTGAGAGACTAACACTTTCACTTTCCCTTAGGCAAGTGGGAGCCACCGAAAGATTCTGGAGAGCAGGAGAGGCTCTGAGTATATTAGAAAAGAACTTGGTGGACAATAAATCAGAATTGAAACCTACCCAGGAGACCACTGTGAGCACCCTGGTGTGGGAAGGAAAAATCAGCCATCTGATGATTAGAATAGAAGGTTTGGAAGAAATGAGATCACTGCCCAAGATCGTTCAGGTTAAGAGATCTGAGGTTTGTGTGACTGACTGTACTGTATGGAGAAGAATAAGAGACAGAAAGGTCAAAATGATAGTACAGGTGACCCTGGAATAAGACGGCTTTGAAGTGTACTGGTCCACTTATACATGGATATTTTTCAGTTGTAAATACTATGAGCAGACTCATTGGAAAAGACCCTGATGCTGGGAAAGAGTGAGGGCAGGAGGAGAAGGGAACGATAGAGGATAAGATAATTGGATGGCATCATCGATTCAATGGACATGAGTTTGAACAACCTCTGGGAGACGGTAAAGGACAGGGAAGACTGGCATGCTGCACTCCATGGGGTCGCAAAGAATTGGATATGACTTAGAGATTAAACAGCAACAACAAATACTATGGTAAGTAGTACAGAAGGAAGAACTGATGCTGAATCTGAATCTTTAATACTTTGGCCACATGATGCAAAGAGCCGACTCACTGGAAAAGATCCTGATGCTGGGAAATATTGAAGGCAGAAGAAGGGGACGACAGAGGATGAGATGGTTGGTGGGCATTGCTGATCCAACATGTCAGTGGACATGCGTTAGAGCAAACTCCGGGAGATGGTGAAGGACAGGGAAGCCTGGTGTGCTGCAGTCCATGGGGTCGCTAAGAGTTGGACACGAATGAGCGACTGAACAACAGATGGAACAGGATCTGAGGTTGGTTGAATCCACAGATGGAGAAACTTGGATATCGAGGGCCGACTGTAAAATTATACTCAGAGTTTCCAGTTCTGAGCGTGGGCACCCCTAACCCCCATGTTGTTGAAGAGTCAACCACATATCTCAATGGTAAGGAGGAGAAAAAGAGGAAGGACAGAGAAATTCACAAAGGGCTTTGATTGGAAAGACAGCGTGTAGGGAGTCTTGCAGAGGGTCCAGGAGTGAGAGGCTGAGGGTCTCAGACTCAGGGAAGGGTCATCACACTTGTTCAGGGAAGGAACTAAAGCCTGTCCTAGGGAATTGCTTCTGGGGTGAAAAAAGAACTGGTTGGCTCCCCACAGGAAGATGTAGGGGAACTCTAAAGGATCAGAGCACACTCAACCTGGGAGGGCAGAATCTGGAGGGTAGGGTGGGGGATAGAAGGGGCATGGGGGCAGTAATCTAGTTCCTCTTATTTCTCCTCCCAGCAACTCAGACTGAGGCTGGGAAGGATGATTTGCAGGCAGAAGGATCTGATTTCCTCTCTCTGAAAGAACTAAAGCCAGTTCTTGGTGAAGAACTTGAAGTAGTTGATGCCTGGTCCTGGTCTTGGCCTCGGGAGATCAGCTCACGGTTGCGGGGAGTTGGGATGGCTCAGCCTGCTGGCGCCATCTGGTGTCCGACTGGTGAGAGTTGGGCTACAAAGAAAGCTGAGCGCCAAAGGATTGATGCTTTTGAGCTGAGGAGTTTCTGGAGAAGACTCTTCAGAGTCCCGTGGACTGCAAGGAGATACAACCAGCTCATCCTAAAGGAAATCAGTCCTGAATAGTCATTGGAAGGACTGATGCTGAAGCTGAAACTCCAGTACTTTGGCCACCTGATGTGAAGAACTGACTCACTGGAAAAGACCCTGATACTAAGAAAGATTGAAGGCAGGAGGAGAAAGGGACGACAGAGAATGAGATGGTTGGCATCACCACCTCGATGGACATGAATTTGAGCAAGCTCCTGGAGCTGGTGATGGACAGGGAAGGCTGGTGTGCTGCAGTCCATGGGGTCGCAAAGAGTCAGACATGACCAAGCAACTGAAGTGACCTGAGACACTAGCCCTCCGCCCATCAGAGGGGAGGCTTAGGCTAGGCCAATGGGATAAAATGGAAAGTTGGGGTCCAGCTTGCAGCAGAGCTTTGGGCATCTGTGGCCTCTGGGGGTGATGGAGAGGGAATGTGGCCAAGAGTTCATGGGCAATGAGCCTGGGACTCTGTATTAGTTTCCTGTACTTCCTGCATTCCCTCTAACTTCACCAGTCATCAGATTGGGATCCGCCTGATCCAGTATGACTTCATCTAAACAGGAGGACATCTGTGAATCGCTGTTTCCAAGTAAGGTCACGTTCACAGTTCCTGGGGGTTAGGACTTGAACCCACAATAGTGGAAAATGCAATTCAACCTACAATAGACTCCTTTCATCCAACAGTGTGTCTGCAAAGTGCCAGGCCTGTGCTGGGGCTGGACTTGCAGAGCTGAAGGAGTGGACACTGTTGGGGCCTTGAGGCTCCTTAAGAGTTTTGTCACTGATCTGCGGCTTTCTGGTTCACCCTTGACTCCCCAGAGCCCAGAAGGGCAGGTCCAGAGACTCACTGTTTCACTGAAGTAGGAAAGGAGGATGGAGGAAGGGCAGGCGAGAGGAAGGAGGAGCTGCAGGAAGGATGAGGAGGGAGATGACACAGGGGAAAATGGGGGAGGCGCTTCAGGACCTCCAGCTAGAGCTTTTGCAAAGCAGGTGACCTTAAGCTGGGGCTCGAGTTTGCCCAGCAGAAAGGAGATGAGCAGAAGAGAGGCCTTCTGGGCTGAGCTAAAAGCCTGAGCAGTGGCCTAGAAGCCTGAAAAAGGCTTGTGATGTTGAGGGGTTTGGTGTGGCTGGAAGGGAGGGTGTGTGTGTGGCGGGGGATATGTGGCTGTGTGCTGTGCTCTATGGTGAAGGCTGGATGAGCCATTCTCAGGGCTTTAAATACTACCTCTAGGTGGATAGACACCTTAGGAGGTTTTAAAGCCTGCTGTAGGTGTCAAAATTACCAGGGGTAGAGACTGAAGCAGGGTATTCCTGGTAGCTAAGATGGTAGAGAATCTGCCTGCAATGCAGGAGACTGGGGTTTGATCCCTGGGTCAGGTAGATCCCCTGGAGAAGAGAATGGCAACCCACTCCAGTATTCTTGCCTGGACAATACCATGGACAGAGGAGCCTGGTAGGCTACAGTCTATGGGGTCAAAGAGTTGGACATGACTGAGCAACTGACACACACAGAGAGACTGAAGCGGGCAGAGACTCATGAAAAAGGGGTTCAGAGGGCGTCCTGGATAAAAATGAAAATATCCAATCTCAGAATTGTCCCCGTTTTCTGAGAGCATCTAGTGCAGAATAAAACCACACTGCCTTGAAACTTACCCCAACTACTTAACACATGCTTCCAAAACAAGCCCCATGTAGTGTGCAAGCTCCTTCATGGCAGCGAATACCAAGAAATCCCATCTGTGTGACTTCAGGTGTGTCCCCCATAGGCTGTGGTTGTGGGCATCAACGTAGCTAAATAAGTGTCACTTAATTTCTAGTTTGCCAACTGTTGTTAATAATTAATGAGCATTTGACTTCATGGAATACTTTTTCTGCTAGAATTGATAAGATGTAACATAGTTTTCTTTAATCCATTAATGTAACTCATTATATTGAATAGTAATAGAATTAATTGCTATTAAACCATCCTTATATTCTTGCTAAACCCAACCTGATTAGGATAAAAGCATGTGTGTGCTTGTATGTTTTACAATACACTGCTGTTTTTGTTTAATTGGCATCTATTGCCTGGAGAATCCCAGGGGTGCGGGAGCCTAGTGGGCTGCCCTCTACGGGGTCGCACAGAGTCGGGCATGACTGAAGCGACTTAGCAGCAGCAGCAGCATTGCCAGTTAAGAGCTGTTGATCACCATCTGATCTGGTTTTGCAAGAATGAAGCCACTGTTGCCTGCCATCGCAGATCCTCCACACAACCCAGAAGGAGTTGAGGGCCAAAGATCAGGAATGAGGCCCTCTGTGCTCTGGGAAAAGCTGGCAGAACAAGCCTTCAGATACTTGGACATTTTCAGGAGAAGATGTTCTCACATCTTCTCATAGCTAGAAAAGGAATAAAATTCTTAATAGAAGCATCTGCTTCTCTTGACCAGCAGCAATCTTCTGCCAAAAATGTGTGCCTGCTTGTTGTGTATCCCACTTCACCTTGTGGCTCAGCTGGTAAAGAATCTGCCTGTAATGTGGAAGACCTGGCTTCAATCCCTGAGTTGGAAAGATCCCCTGGAGAAGGGAAAGACTACCCACTCCAGTGTTCTGGCTTGGAGAATTTCATGGACTGTATAGTCCATGGGGTTGCAAAGAGTCAGACTGACTGAGCAACTTTCACTTACTTACTTACTTCACTAAAATCATATATATATATACTGTGACTGCCTACCCCTGGCCTTCAGAGCCTCAGCCCTTTTTGAGTGGAGGTCTCCCAGGCTGTAATTCTCATTTGGTCCCAAATAAAATTTAACTCACAGCTCTCATGTTCTGCATTTTTTGAAAATTTCTTTTCTTGTCCTTGTTTGCCACAGAGCTATATTAACCTCATGTAACAGTATTTTATGACTTCCCTCTTTTCAATTTTTGAAAGCTTATTGGTTTCTTAACAGTCCTATAAAACCGTATGTGCAATTCCCTGAATGATTATTGATTGAATTAGGTTTTCCATTTTATTGAAATAATTTTGGTGATTTTTTCTATAAAGTTATCTATTTCAATGTATGTTTTTAAAATTTGTTGGCATAGAGCATTTTGAGTTTTAAAACTTTACTATCTGTAATCATATCCCTTTAATATTTCTCAGTTTCTAAAACTGTTTACTTGTTGTGACTTCCACTTTTTCTTGAGCAATCTCATCAGTCTTTTTTTTTTTTTTTGAAGAGTTCAAGAGCTGTTTACCAGAGTCTTACCTTTGGCTTCATTTGTTTTAGTCAGGTTTATTAAGAGCTACTTTTATTCAGTAAAATTCACACTTTTTCATTTTTAGTTTTGACACTAATACAATCATGTAATCACCACTACAATTAAAACTGTTCCATCACCCTCTAAGATTTCTTTGTATTCCTGTGTAACCACTCCTCCCCAACTCTAGCCCGAAGCAAACACTGATTTGTGTTATGTCTTTATAAAATGTCTGCTTTTACAGAATATCGTTTAAATAGAATCATACATTATGTAGCCTTCTGAGTCTGGCTGCTTTTACTTAGCATAACGCATCTGATTTTTGTCCATGTTTTACGTGTATCAATAAGTTCTTCCTTTTTATTGTCAGATAGCAACCCATTGTACAGATGTACCAGGGTTTTGTTTGTTTGTTTTGTTTCAACAAAGTTTGGTAATCAGCTTTTTAAAAAACTGATGTATCGTTTTTTTTAACTTTTTATTTTATACGGGCGGGTAGTTTGTCATGGGGCTCACACAGTAACGAATCCTCCTGTAATGCAGGAGACTTGGGTTCAATCTCTGGGTCGGGAAGATCCCCTGGAGAAGGGAATGGCTACCTAGTCCAGTGTGCTTGCCTGGAGAATTCCATGGACAGAGGAGCCTGGCGGACCACAGTCCATGGGGTCACAAGGAGTCAGACACGACTGAGCGACTAACACTTTCACTCGTTTCATAGTTGATTGACAATGTTGTGTTAGTTTCAGAGGTACAGCAAGTTGATTCAGCTATACATACACATGTATCCTTTTTCAAATTCTTTTCCCATTTCAGTTGTTATATAATACTGAGCAGAGTTCCCTGTGCTACACAGTAGATCCTGGTCGGTTATCACTTTTAAATAAAGCAGTGTGTACATGTCAATCCCTAGCTCCTAAGTAACCCTCCCCTCTACCCCTCCCCACCTGTAACCAGCAGTTCCTTCACTAAGTCCCGGTCTGTTTCTGTTTTATAAATAAGTTCATTTGTATCACTTCTTTTTAGATCCTGAATATAAGTGATATGATACAATATTTCTCTTTCTCTGACTTATTTCTCAGCATGACAATCTCTAGGTCCTGGATGTACCAGTTTTTTTAGTTGTTTGTATTTTGTTGTTTATTTATTTGGTGCTGGGTTTTCATTGCTGTACATGGACTTTCTCTAGCTGCGATGAGCAGGGGCCACTCTTTGTTGCGACGCCTGGGCTTCTCACTGCGGTGGCTTCTCTTGCTGTGGAGCACAGATTCTAGAGCACATAGGCTTTGGTAGTTGTGGCATGTTGGCTTCGTTGCCCCTTGGCATGTGGGAATCTTCCCAGACCAGGGATTGAACCTGTGTCTCCTGTATTGGCGGACGGACTCTTTACCTCTGAGCCACTAGGGAAGCCCAGAAGTTTCCAATTTAAATGAAGTTCATAAGTTAAAATAAATATATATTCAGATTGGGGGTTTGTCAGTCCCTCTCTATTGTGTTTTGTTGTTGTTGCTTTTTTTGTATCATTTAAAAATTTCCTTTTTTGGTCTTCAGTTCAGTTCAGTAGTTCAGTCCCTCAGTCATGACCAATTCTTTGTGACCCCATCACCAACTCCCAGGGCGTGCTCAAGCTCATGTCCATCGAGTCAGTGATGCCATCCAACCATCTCATCCTCTGTTGTGCCCTTCTCCTGCCCTCAATCTTTCTTAGCATCAGGGTCTTTTCCAATGAGTCAGTTCTTCGCATCAGGTGGCCAAAGTATTGCAGCTTCAGCTTCAGCATCAGTCCTTCCAGTGAACATTCAGGGTTAATTTCCTTTAGGATTGACTTGTTTGATCTCCTTCCTGTCCAAAGAGCTCTCAAGAGTCTTCTCCAACACTACAGTTCAAAAGCATCAGTTCTTTGGTGCTCAGCTTTCTTTATGGTCCAATTCTCACATCCATATATAACTACAGGAAAAACCAGAGCTTTGACTATACCAACCTTTGTTGGCAAAGTAATGTCTCTGCTTTTTAATAGGCTGTCTAGGTTGGTCATAACTTTTCTTCCAAGGAGCAAGCATCTTTTAATTTCACAGCTGCTGTCACCATCTGCAGTGATTCTGCAGCCCAAGAAAATAAAGTCTGTCATAGTTTCCATTGTTCCCCGTCTATCTGCCATGAAGTGATGGGACTGGATGCCATGATCTTAGCTTTTTGAATGTTGAGTTTTAAGCCAGTTTTTTCAGTTTTAAGCCAGTTTTTTCACTCTTCTCTTTCACTCTCATCAAAAGGCTCTTTAGTTCCTCTTCACTTTCTGCCATTAGGTTGGTGTCATCTGCATATCTGAGGTTATTGGTATTTCTCTTTGGTCCTAATTTCGGTTTATTAAATATTTCTGTTTGGCTTCATTTGTTGAGTACAATTTATTTAATTTAACTTGATTTTCAGGAAATGCATTTAAGGCTACCATTTTCCCTCTAAATACTACTATAACTGTATTTTGAAAGATTTAATTAGTAGTATTTCCATTGTTTAGTTCTAAATAAGTGTCATTTCCCCTTTAACCATGAGTTATTTGAATGTAAAATTTTAAGTTTTCAAATATGAATTAAAAACACTTTGTTTTAGTTATTGGTTTTAAATTTAATTGCATTGTACTTCTTAGAGACAGTGACTAATATAACAGATTACTTGAACTATCTTGAGATTTTCTTTGTGACCTTATAGCTGGTCAACATTTGTAATGTTTTTTCACACTTGATATAATGTATGCCTCTATTTTTTGGTGCAAGGTTCTGTATTCAAACAAAATACTTGGAATGGTGCCAGGCATATAAATCCTTAACTGTTGGCCAATAGTATTGTTTTTTATTTTATAATTTTTCCTTCATGACCTATCGATTTATGGTAGAGGCTATTAGGTTCTCCCACTAGGCCTTGTGATTTGTCAGTTTCTTTGTATAATTATAGTAGGTTTTGCTTTTTGCATGGGCTTCCTAGGTGGCTCAGACTGTAAAGAATCTGCCTACAATGCAGGAGACCTGGGTTTGATCCCTGTGTCGGGAAGATTCCCCTGGAGGAAGGATTGGCTACCCACTTCATTTCTTGCCTGGAGAGTTCCATGGACAGAGGAGACTGGTGGGTTACAGTCCATGGAGTCACCAAGAGTCAGACAAAACTGAACAACTAACTCATTGGTTTCTATAATTTAAGACCGTCTTGTTTTTGTAAAATAATTTTATTTATTTATTTTTGGCTGTGCCAGGTCTTCATTGCTGCAAAGGCTTTTCTCTAGTTGCAGTGAGTGGGGGCTGCTTACTTTCTAGTTGCCTTGAGCAGGCTTCTCATTGGGGTGGTTTCTCCTGTTGCAGAGCACGCGCTGTGGGTACTCAGGCTTCCATAGTTGCAGCACATGAGCTCAGCAGTGTGGCTCTCACTTAGCTGCTCCTCCGCGTGTAGGATCTTCCTGGACCAGGGATCGAACCCATGTATCCTGCATTGGCAGGTGGATTCTTTACCACTGAGCCACCAGGGAAGCCCGAGGCCATCTTACTAATTACCTGCTGCTGTATAACAAAGTACCCCCTGAATTTAATGGCTTAAAGCAACAATACACATTTACAGTCTCGTGGGTTTTGAGTCTGGGATTCATAAATGGCTTAACTTGGCAGTTCTGACTTAGGGTTTCTCATGAGTTTGCCATTGTCAGCGAGAGTCACTGTTCTCTAGAGGTGAGCGCAGGGCTGGGGACCTGCTTCCAAGCTCACTCACGTGGTTGGCAAGCTGGTGCATCAGTCTTCCCCCAAGTAGACCTCTCTGGGACTGCAGGAGTGTCCACTGACATGGCAGCTGGCCTTCCCCAGGACATGTGTTTCAAGAATGTACATACACACCAAGGAAACAAGAACTGAAAGAGATACGTGCACCCCAATGCTCATCGCAGCACTGCTTACAATAGCCAGGACATGGAAGCAACCTAGATGTCCACTGGCAGATGGATGGATAAGGAAGTTGTGGTACAGATACACAGTGGAATAGTACTCAGCATTAAAAAGAATGCACCGGAGTCAGTTCTAATGAGGTGGATGAAACTGGAACCTATTATACAGAGTGAAGTAAGTCAGAAAGAAAAGCATTAATACAGTATATTAATATATATATATATATATATGGAATTTAGAAAGACGGTAATGATGACCCTATATTCGAAACAGCAAAAGAGACACAGATGTAAAGAACAGACTTTTGGACTCTGTGGGAGAAGGCGAGGGTGGGATGATGTGAGAGAATAGCACTGAAACATGTATATTACCGTATATGAAATAGATCACCAGTCCAGGTTTGATGTATGAGACAGGGCGCTTGGGGCTGGTGCACTGGGACAACCCTAAGGGATGGGATGGGGAGGGACGTGGGTGGGGGTTTCAGGATGGGGAACACATATACACCCATGGCTGATTCATGTGAATGTATGGCAAAAACCACTACAATATTGTAAAGTAATTAGCCTCCAATTTAAATAAATTAATTTACAAAAAAAAAGAATGTACAATGAAGAAGCTGTGATGTCTTTTATGATGTGGTTTTGGGAACCACATACTTCACCATATTCTACTCATCAGAAATGAATCGCTAAGCATAGCCCATATTAAGGCAGGGGAGTTAGGCTCCATCTTTTGAAGGAAAGAGGGTTAAAGTATTTGTGTGCATACTTAAAAATAGTTCAGCTGCTCTTTAATCTATCCAGACTTATGATGTCTTCTTTTCTTAATGGAGTATTTCTTTATTATGTACTTTTCCTCTTTATGCCCTATTGATTTTTTTTGTAATTTAATGCCACCTAATTTATTTATTTGCCTATGTTAGGTTGTTAAGCCAGCTTTTCATCCCTTTAGTTTCAAATATTCTTTCTGGTTTTGTTGTTAGGTCTCTGTCATGAGTAGCATATTATTGGATTTGTAGGACTTTAATCTGATAAATTATTTTAATATCTGGATTTATTATGTTTATCTTCCTTATAATTATTAATATATTTGAACTGACGTCTATTAGTTTGTATTATCCTCTAATTGTTCTTCATTTTAATTTTCCTGCTTTCTTTTGGATTGAAAATGTTATCAATTTTCTTTAATCTCTATCTTACACTTCTCCAGTTGGGAAGCCATAATATTGTATTTCCATTCTTCAGAGGTCACCAAAGTTGTTTTTTTTTTTAATTTATTTGTTTTAGTTGGAGGCTAATTAGTTTACAATATTGTAGTGGTTTTTGCCATACATTGACATGAATCAGCCATGGGTGTACATGTGTCCCCCATCCTGAACCCCCCTCCCACCTCCCTCCCTGTCCCATCCCTCAGGGTCATTCCGGTGCACCAGCCCTGAGCACTCTGCTCATGAATCGAACCTGGACTGGCAATCTGTCTCACATATGATAATATACATGTTTCAGTGCTATTCTGTCAGATCATCCCACCCTCATCTTCTCTCACAGAGTCCAAAAGACTGTTATATACATCTGTGTCTCTTTTTCTGTCTTGCATATAGGGTTAGCATTACTATCTTTTTAAATTCCATATATATGCATTCGTATACTGTATTGGTGTTTTTCTTTCTGTCTTACTTCATTCTGTATAATAGGCTCCAGTTTCATCCACCTCATTAGAACTGATTCAGATGAATTCTTTTTAATGGGTGAGTAATATTCCATTGTGTATATGTACCACAGCTTTCTTATCCATTCGTCTGCCGATGGACATCTAGGTTGCTTCCATGTCCTGGCTATTATGAACAGTGCTGCGATGAACATTGGGGTACACGTGTCTCTTTCAATTCTGGTTTCCTCGGTGTGCATGCCCAGCAGTGGGATTGCTGGGTCATATGGCAGGTCTATTTGCAGTTTTTTAAGTAATCTCCGCACTGTTCTCCATAGTGGCTGTACTAGTTTGCATTCCCACCAACAGTGTAAGAGGGTTCCCTTTTCTCCACACCCTCTCCAGCATTTATTGCTTGTAGACTTTTAGATAGCAGCCATTCTGTCTGGTGTGAAATGATACCTCATTGTGATTTTGATTTGCATTTCTTTGATAATGAGTGATGTTGAGCATCTTTTCATGTGTTTGTTAGCCATCTTTATGTTTTTGAAGAAATGTCTGTTTAGTTCTTCGGCCTACTTTTTGATTGGGTCTTTTTTTTTCTGGAATTGAGCTGCAGGAGTTGCTTGTATATTTTTGAGATTAATTGTTTGTCAGTTGCTTGTTTGCTATTATTTTCTCCCATTCTGAAGGCTGTCTTTTCACCTTGCTTATAGTTTCCTTTGTTGTGCAAAAGCTTTTAAGTTTAATTAGGTCCCATTTGTTTGTTTTTGCTTTTATTTCCAATATTCTGGGAGGTGTTATTTCCATCCACCAATGTTTCACAAACCTTTGCCTGTCTCGAGATTAAAAAAGACAACAACTACCTTTGTTATACATTTCTAATTTTATTGCTTTGTCATCAAAGAGTACAGTCTGAATGATAAGGATCCTTTGGAATTTGTAGAGGTTTCTTTTGTGGCTTATTGTTTTAAGGGGCTTCCCTGGTGGGTCAGTCATAACATGTCCACCTGCAATGTAGGAAACATGCGTTCGATCCCTGAGTCAGGAAGATTCCTTGGAGGAGGGCATGGCAACCCACTCCAGTATTCTTGCTGGGAAAATCCCGTGGACAGAGGAGCCTGGCGGGCTACAGTCCATGGGGTCACGAAGAGTCGGGCACGACTGCGCACACACACACACATATACTGTTTTAAAGGTTGCATATCTCAAAAAAATGTATGCATTCCTTTTTTTCCCCAGTTTGGAGTGCTGTATATAGCTAATAACTCAGTCTATTAAGTGTATTGCTTGACCATACAGGAGTGTGGCAATATTTCAAACAGTAATATTATTATTTTGTTATGTGTTGCTTGCCTTGTGCCAAGAGGCCCTCCTGCACTGTCACAGACACAAGCCACATTGGTTTTTCAGTGTATTTATTGAACTTTAATGCCAAGCTCTATTCTTATTTGCTCCATTTGGACAGTTTATGGTCCAGGCACATGATCCTTCTTCAAATTAAAATAAAACCCTGGTGAAGGTTAGAAATGGGTTCAAGTTGGTACTTTGTGACAACCTCGAGGGGTGGGATGGGTGTGAAGTGGGAGGGAGGTTTAAGAGGGAGGGGACATATGTATATCTACGGCTGGTTCACAATGACGTATGGCAGAAAGCATCACATTATTGTAGAAAGCAGAGCAGTGAAGAACTGGTGGTTTTGAACTGTGGTGTTGGAGAAGACTCTTGAGAGTCCCTTGGGCTGCAAGGAGAGCCAGCCAGTCCATCCTAAAGGAGATCAGTCTGAGTGTTTGTTGGAAGGACTGATGCTGAAGCTGAAACTCCAATACTTTGGCCACTGATGCGAAGAACTGACTCCTTGGAAAAGACTCTGATGCTGGGAAAGATTGAGGGCAGGAGAAGAGGAAGACAGAGGATGAGATGGTTGGATGGCATCACTGACTCAGTGGACATGAGTGTGAGTAAACTCTGGGAGTTGGTGATGGATAGGGAGGTCTGGCGTGCTGCAGCCCATGGGGTCACAAGGAGTCGGACACAACTGAGCGACCGAACTGAACACATTATTGTAAAGCAATTATCCTTCAATTAGAAATAAATAAATTTTTAAAAATAAATATGTTCAAGTTATCAAAGTAGTGGTCAGATACTGAAAATGGATTTGGTAATGAGAGATAAACCTGTTTCCAACATTTATAGAGCTTTCCAGTATCTGTGACTTCGTGTCAACTCCAGGGAGACAGCATGCCATGCAATGTTTCCACCAGGTGGCGCACTAAGCACATAGTCTAATTCTGAGGGAGAGAAGATCCCAGTAAGAAATGTAAGGAAGGGACGGGAGATTTTCCAGTGAAAGATGAGGACTCCATAGTCAACAGTGTGTGTTGTGTGTGTGTGGTGTGTACTAGACCAAGAACTTACAACAACAGAATCTAAGATCTGGGTTGGATCCTCAGCATCTTCTCCCTTAACCCTCTTCCCCGAAGAGAGAATCAATTCAGAGGACAAAACAAATGGTTTGATTCATAACTAATGTAAATACTTCTATAATGCAATATTTGTTTCATTTTAAATTTTGAACAGGGATGATTTTATATTTCCACTACTGCGAGATGCAATGCGTTGCTTTAGTTATTGAAACAAACACAGAAAAACCCACTGAGGACTTCCTGGTGATCCAGTGGTTAAGAATCTGCCTTGCAGTGCAGGGGACACAGGTTCAGTCCCTGGTCTGGGAAGATCCCACATGCCATGGGGCAACTAACCTCGTGTGCCACAGCTACCGAGCCATCGTTCTGGAGCCTGCAGACTTCGACTCCTGAGCCCATGTGCCTCTAGGAAGCCACTGCACTAAGCCCAGGCATCACAGCTAAGATCCAGGGCAGCCAATAGGTTAACTAATTAATCAATTAATTTTTAAAAGACCCACTGAGTTGTTATATTTACATTATCACCCCCCACCCCCGCACTGTTGTTCACTTAGGACACCTCTAATTTTTTCCATACAGGCACTTTGAACCACAATTATAAATCTTCTGTTGCCACTTTGAGAATGCTTATAGTATGACAGGCAACAGAAAAGAAGGCATAAAGTAGATTTGCAGTCATTATAGCCATGTAAAGGTATGTGCTCATATGGCTGTAGGTGGAAGTGGACCACGGAGAAATAAACATGTAGTTTCTTTAGAGAACTGGAATTGTGTGTGCTTTTCCCTCTATTAGAAATCATACATTGTTGCTATAATAAATTGATAAGGAATAAAAAAGTGAAGCCAAATATATATACGCTTTGATATACAAAACTTAATGTGAGAAACATGAGACAAATTTCATTGTGGTCATTTTATGTATTTTTTTTCTGGCCATTTTTATTATTGGTTTCATTCTATGATTCTTGATGAAAATAATTTTGCTGTATAGAGGAGGATGGTGTTCAAAAATGATCTACTTTGCGGTCAAATATACTGGGTCTGTCGCTGTTGTCGGTGAAGATCCTCTGGAGAGGAGGAAATGGCAACCCACGCCAGTATTCTTGCCTGGGAAATCCCATGGACAGAGGAGCCTGGTGGGGGTTGTGAAGAGTCGGATACGACTGGACTCACTCCTGCTGCTGTTGGCGGCTGGGTCTCCTCTGCCTCTTGGGGAAAAGAACGGGACTGTGTGAGGGTTAAGTGATCTGCATCACTTTACATTTATTCAAACTTAAATTCAGGAAGCAAAGAAAGCCTTGCCAAAGGAGAGGGGCGTGTCTCCCCAGACTTTTCCCCGGAGAGCACCCCGTGGTTGAAGCCACCTGCAGGAGTGGGAACGGGGGTGGCTTTGCTGCTGGTGCCAGGCGGACAGGAAGTGTGGGGGGAGCCTCCAGGCCTCCCTCCTTGGCCCCCCCTGCTGCTGTCACAGCAGAGGTGCTGGTTTTCCTGCTGCCTGGGGGCTGGAGTTCACAGGAGAACCGAGTCAGCTAAGCTTGGGAGTCGAGCTCAGAAAGAAGGAGGAAGGTGAGGGCCTTAGAGGAGGGGAGTCTCAGGTTAGCCTCTCCCTTCTGGACAGACAGACTGGGTGGGCGAGGGCCCTGCCAGCCTTGGCCAGGTGGGCGGGGAGGGGTCTGGAGGTCTCCCATGTGGCTGGCTCTGAGACAAAAGGGGCATGGCACAACCTTTAAAAGAATGACACGGTCATAGGACGTGACATACACTGATTAGAACCAGCCAGGTCCAAGATGGCAGACTCAACTTCCACTCGACGTGGACCCTCAGTATACACTCATGGTGGGGGCTTCCCAGGTGGCACTAGTTGTAAGGAACCCACCTGCCAGTGCAGGAGACATAAGAGATGCAGGTTCGATCCCTGGGTCAGGAAGCTCCCCTGGAGGAAGGCTTGGCAACCCTCTCCAGTATTCTTGCCTGGAGAATCCCAAGGACAGAGGAGCCTGGCGGGCTGCAGTCCACGGGTTGCAGTGTCAGACACAACTGGAGCAACTTAGCACGTAGGTACATGCACGTCAGCTCATTGGAGGGCTTCCCAGGTGGCACTAGTGGTAAAAAATCCGCCTGCCAATGCAAGACACAGGAGACGCAGGTTTGATCCCTGGGGTGACGATCCCCTGGAGGAGGGCATGGCTACCCACGACAGTATTCCTGCCTGGAGAATTTCATGGACAGAGGAGCCTGGTGGGGTACAGTCCAGGGAACTGCAAAGAGTTGGATGGAACTGAATGACTTAGCACATAACAAACGTAATACTTAGCTCATTGTAACATACCCCAGGTGCCGTGACCATAAAGGCCAAACAGTGGACAGTGGACCAACTCCTGCAGATCCCCATGCCTTCCCCAAAATAGCTGGAATACTCCTCCCACTCACAAGCCTATGAAACTACCCACCCCTGTAAAAAATGGCAACTCCATACCCTTGGAGGTATCCTCTGTCGGTGGAATGTTTCCTCTGAATAAATCTTCTTTCACTTTGCTATGGCTTCCCTAGAATTTGTTCCTTTGTGAGGCCAAGAACCCACACTTGGTGGCTACTCCAGGGACTTGGACATGACCTGGGAAATGACCATCTTCTAGTGCCCCACTCTCTTTCTTGAAGCAGCTTCACTGCCCAAGGTGCTCTCTCCATAGGTCCAAGGCTTTTCCTGGGGGAGGCCAGCACGGGGTCCTGCTCCCAGGACTTCTCTGCCTGCCCGTCTCACCTTCTTGGATCGCTCTCCAGGCCTGTGCACTCAGCTCAAATATCTGCACTGTGTCCTCCCCACCCTGAGGATGGAGAAAGCCCATTTTACAGATAAGGAAACTGAGGTGGAGGCTTTAACATCTTCAGGATAGGGGAATTCCCTCAACCAGCCAAGAGGCTCCCTTCCTTGGTGCAAATACCATCTTGTTCTGGGGAAAACACAAACAGTACAGGCCTTGTTGGATCATGAGGAGCTGGAGTCTTGGTCTGAAGAGGGAAGACTCAGTGTGATCAGTGGTTAGACTGTGAGCTCCCTAAGGAGGGAGACTGGTTGGGTCATCTCTGTCCCCAGTGCTGCTCAGATGCTCAGTTGTGTCTGACTCTGAGACCCCATGGACCGTAGCCTGCGAGGCTCCTCTGTCCATGGAATTCTCTGGGCAAGAATACTGGGGTGGTTTGTCATTCCCTTCTCCAGGGGGTCTTCTCAACCCAGGGATTGAACCTAGGTCTCCCGCATTGCAGGCAGACTCTTTGTTGCCTGAGCCACCAGGGAGATGAGCTATGGACTGTAGCCCACCCTAGCTGGGAATTAATCAGTGACAGGAACCACTGGTTACATCAGAATAAGTACATTTTTATTTTACTAATTCCAGTACCATTGTATTTGAAAGCAAGAAGTACCACAAAAAAATAAATAAATAAATAAAATAAAGAAAGGATTTCCCTGCAGGCCAGTGGTTAAGACTCCTCATTCGTACTGCAGGTGGCACAGGTTCGATTCCTGATCGGGGAATGAAGATCCTGCATGCTGCATGATGTGGCCAAAAAAAAATAGTACCACCAACTGGCCAAGAGTTTCTACATTCAGAGAAAGAAGGTCAAGAACTGGGAGAACCAGTCTGAAAACTACCTTGTTTCATCACGTGTGAACGAGAGTAGAGATGGGAGATCCAGCTGTAGGCATTGTATGAAAAAACAAAACACCCCACAGAACCTGGGGAGACATTGGACATGGTGTGTGTGTGGGCGGTGGACACTTTGGACAAGTAGCCCTGACCTGGTGCAGCAGAGTTGAAAGGAAGCCTTGGATCCTGATAAAATAAGTTTCTCTTCAAAGAGCCTTTAGTTGATTTGTGTATGAGAAATGCAACAAAGTCCAGAAGTAAAGCCCTGACAGAGGAAAGATGGCAGAAGTCTTAGGTAAGGCAAGCAGTACTCGCCTATCACTGGTGAAAAAAAGAACCCGTGACTCTGGCCAGAGTTAGACCCTCTCAGACTAGGAGCCTCTGTGGTGCTTCTACGGGGAGGAATCCCGCATGGTCTGAAATTAAAAGAAAATCGCCAAACTTTTAACTGGATTCAGCCCATGTAGCAGAATAACTTTACAGGAAACCTAGGTGAAAAAAACACTATTGCTAACAATGTTCCTGCCACTAGTAAGAGCATCTGCCATTTATTTATTGAGCCCTTATTATGTACTTTGCATATATTATCTCATTGTTACCAGTATAAACCATAAAAACCAATTGTGTGCTTTAACATTAACATAGGGCTGAGAACTCTGTTCTCTAAAGTCCATGGACCATAAGAAGCTTTACTACTTGAAATCTTTTCATAACAATGGAACATTCCAGGGTTCTGAGCCAGGCGGGTCACTGCTGGCTGCTGCTGCTGCTAAGTTGCTTCAGTTGTGTCTGACTCTGTGCGACCCCATAGACAGTAGCCCACCAGGCTCCCCCATCCCTGGGATTTTCCAGGTAAGAACATGGCTTGGAAACCCATCCCTGGAGTGGGTTGCCATTTCTCCAATGCATGAAAGTGAAAAGTGAAAGTGAAGTCGCTCGGAAGTACTGGAGTGGGGTGCCATTGCCTTTTACATCCTAGGTGCAGAGCTTGGGTTAAAGGGTTTGGGATGTGACATTCCATGTGCAGCTTCATTTTGTAGAATGGAAACCAGGTCTTGAGTTCGCTTCCTGGCCCTCGTGGTAGTCAGATAAAGTTTCTACCAACACCTAAAACAATGTTGCTGAGGACTTCTCTCGTGGTCCAGTGGTTAAGACCTCACCCTCCACTACAGGGGGTATGGGTTTGATCCCTGGCTGGAGAGCTAAGATCTCACATGCCTCCTGGCTGAAAAGCCAAGACAAAAAATAGAAATGGAATTATAACAAATTAAATAAGGACTTTAAAAATAGTCCACATCAAAAATCTTTAAAAGGAAAAAAAAAAAAACAACAATGTTGCTAAGGGGCCCTGGCCAAGGTCACACAAATCCCATTATTTCTGAATCATTATTACTTTCTTACTTATTTCTTACCTTTATTTCTCCCTGAAGAAAATTTTCTGAAAAAAAAAAAAGACCTAATTCAAAGACTTCTTTCTTGACAGAGACATTTTAAAAGGAAATACTAAAAATGTTTCAATCTCTGCTGCCTAACATGGGACTCAAGCCTCACATGGCTGTTGAACACTTCAAACATGGCAAGACTGAGTAGAGATATGCCCAGGAGTAAAATAACACAGAAGATTGCCAAGACTTAAGCTGGAAAAAAGGTTAACACATCACATTTTTAAAATAATTTTTATATTGTGTATTGCAACAATAATATTTTGAATATATTGAGTTAATGAAATATATTATTAAAATTAATTTCACCTGTTTTGTTTACCTTTTAAAAAATATGGCCACTAGAAATTATTAAATTACGCGTGTGGCTTGCATTTGTGGCTTGTATTTCTCTTGAAGAGTGCTGATTCAGATAATCATTGTCTTTGTTCTGTTGTTTAGTCACTAAGATATGCCTGACTCTTTTGCAACCCCATGAACTGTAGCCTGCCAGGCTCCTCTGTCCATGGGATTTCCCAGGCAAGAATAATAGAGTGGGTTGCTAGTTCCCTCTCCAGAGGATCTTCCTGATCCAGGGATTGAACCCTCGTCTTCTGTTTGGCAGGCAGATTCTTTACCACTGAGCCACTTGGGAAGCCAGGAAGTTGCTGTTGTTCAGCTGCCCAGTCATGTAGGACTCTGCAGCCTCAGGGACTGCAGCATGCCAGGCCTCCCCGTCCCTCACCTTCTCCCGGAGTTTGCCCAAGTTCATGTTCATTGCACTGGTGATGCTGTCCAGCCATCTCATTCTCTGACTCCCTCTTCTCCTACTACCCTCAATCTTTCCCAGCATCAGCATCATTGTCATATTGGTGGCAAAAGAAGAGAAAAAAGAGATGGGGGAGGGGAAGTGGAAGAAGAGCGGGTGGGAGAGGGAGAGTGAGAAAGAAAGGGAGAAGGAGAGGGAGGGGTGAAAGATGTCTGGTTAAAGATTATCAGAAACCTCCCAGGACTGGTTAAAAGTCTGTAGCCTCCTCCCAAGATCGTGGAAGGATAGTGAGATTCCAGAAAAGGTACTTAAACCTGTTAATGTATACCAGAAAATTGTTGAAGTGTTTTTAAAGATGCAGAGTTCTAGGAAGGAACAGCTATACCAGACCACAGAGTTCCATTCCCACCTGAGTTCCAGACAGGTTCTTTCTCAACCTCCAGAGAATATGATTTCGTGGGTTGAGGAGGGCCCTGAAATCCCGTGGTTTTGCTGACCCTCCTATGGCTGATTCTGTGGTTACATGAGTTTGAGAGTTGTTGACTTAGAAGATGGTTGTATAGTGTCAACTATAAATTGGCAAATACCAAGAGCATGGCCAACGACTGAACAACAAAGAGATCAGCCATCTGCCTCTAAGGAGACTGAACCCTGCTGCTATAGCTGTTGACCTTCAACAACCCCTGAGGGAGTTCAGGGTGGAATGAGGCACTCTGTGCTCCAAGGAATCTGGTAGGACAGGTCTTTATATAGTTGGATGTTTTTAGAAATAGATTTTATGATCTCAATCCTTGCATCTCCTCATATCTAGGGAAGCACTAAATCCCTCCATGGTGACATCAGATTCTCATAACTAACAAAAAACCTTTTGTAAAATGAATGCTTAATGGTATTGAGCTCCTCCTTCACCAAAATCTTATGAATTTACCTTTCCCCCTGCCGCTTTGGAGCAGTATGTCAGAGCTATCTGAGACGCTGCTTCCCAGGCTGCAGTCCTCACTACAATTTAGTCACTCAGTCGTGTCCAACTGTTTGTGACCACATGGACAGCAGCACGCCAGGCCTCCCTGTCCTTGACCAACTCCCGGAGCTTACTCAATCTCATGTGCATCAAGTCGGTGATGCCATTCAACCATCTCATCCTCTGTCGTCCCCTTCTCCTCCTGCCCTCAATCTTTCCCAGCATAAAGGTCTTTTCCAATAAGTCAGTTCTTTGCATCAGGTGGCCAAAGTATTGGAGTTTCAGCTTCAGCATCAGTCCTTCCAATGAATATTCAGGACTGATTATCTTTAGGATGGTCTGGTTGGATCTCCTTGCAGCCCAAGGGACTTTCAATAATCTTCTCCAACACCACAGTTCAAAAGCATCAGTTCTTTGGTGCTCAGCTTTCTTTATAGTCCAACTCTCACATCCATACATGACTACTGGAAAAATCATAAAACCATAGCTTTGACTAGATGGACCTTTGTTGGCAAAGTAACATCTCTGCTTTTAAATATACTGTCTAGGTTGGGCATAACTTTTCTTCCAAGGAGCAAGCATCTTTTAATTTCTTGGCTGCAGTCACCATGTGCAGTGATTTTGGAGCCCAAGAAAATAAAGTCGCTTACTGTTTCCACTGTTTCCCCATCTATTTGCCATGAAGTAATGGGACCAGAGGCCATGATCTTCATTTTATGATTGTTGAGTTTAAAGCTAGCTTTTTCAATCCCCTCTTTCACTTTCATCAAGAGGCTCCTCAGTTCCTCTTCACTTTCTGCCATAAGGGCAGTGCCATCTGCATATCTGAGGTTATTGATACTTCTCCACGAAATCTTGATCCCAGCTTGTGCTTCCTCCAGCCCAGCGTTTCTCATGATGTACTCTGCATATAAGTTAAATAAGCAGGGTGACAATATACAGCCTTGACGTACTCCTTTCCCAATTTGGAACCTGTCCAGTGTTCCATGTTCAGTTAACTGTTGCTTCTTGACCTGCATACAGATTTCTCAGGAGGGAGGTAAAGTCGTCTGGTATTCCCATCTCTTTAAGAATTTTCCATAGTTTGTGTGGTCCACACAGTCAAAGACTTTGGCGTAATAAATAAATAAAGCAGAAGTAGATGTTTTTCTGGAATTCTCTTGCCTTTTCAATGATCCAGTGAATTGTTGGCAATTTGATTTCTGGTTCCTCTGCCTTTTATAAATCCAGCTTGAACACTTAAAGTTCTTGATTCATATACTGTTGAGGCTTAGCCTGGACAATTTGGGGCATTATTTTGCTAGCATGTGAAATGAGTGCAATTGTGCAGTAATTTGAACATTCTTTGGCACTGCCTTTCTTTGGGATTGGAATGAAAACTGATCTTCTCCAGTCCTGTGGCTACTGCTGAATTTTCCATACCTAACCAATAGTGTTTCTAACGATCTCTCTGGTGCCTGGTGGCTCAGACAGTAAAAAATCTGCCTGCGATGCAGGAGACCTGGATTCCATCCGTGGGTCAGGAAGTTCTCCTGGAGAAAGGAATGGCTACTCACACCAGTATTCTTGCCTGGAAAATTCCATGGACAGAGGAGCCTGGCAGGCTACAATCCATGGGGTCTCAAAGAGTAAACACAACTGAGTGACTAATAGTTTGGTGCCTTAGAGGCACTCCTCTCCCACTGAACAAAAGTTACCCTCTCACTCATCCTGAAGATTTGTCTATGGGGAGAGGGGACTTTGGAAAGGGCATGCTTGGACCAACAGGAGAGTTCACAATCAGATCATCTTGGGAAAGAGTTCACATTATAGTAGAGGACTGTCACAGACTAATGTTTGTGTTCCCCCGCCCCCATATTCTTATGTCGAGATCCTAGCCCCCAAACAGATGGTATTTGGAGCTGGGGTTTTGCAGTGATAATTAACTAATGGGATCAGCGCCCTCATAAAAGAGACCCCAGTGGGCTCGCTCGCCCATTCACTATTGTGAGGACATGATGGGAAGACAACTGTCCATGAACCAGGAAGTGGGCCCTCAGCTGACACCCGGTCTCCTGGCATCTTGATCTTGGGCTTCCCAGCCTCCAGAAATGTAAGAAATAAATATTTGTTTACAAGTCACTCAGTCTGTGGTATTCTGCTAGAGCAGCCCACACTGACCAAGCCAAGGATACCGAATGGCAGATGGGTCTCTTAAAATGGAATTTGTGCCCAGATAGCCCTTGGGAAGTCTGGGTGTGTCCCCCAGGGGTTCACCTGCCCCAGGAATTCACACACAAGCCAGGGGCAACAGCTGCTGCAGATGAGAACGATGTAAAGATAACCTTGACCAACTGGTGAGAAGCTGGAAGTTGCTCCTGGGTGTGTTGTGGGGCCCCTCGCATCCAGAGCTGCCTCTCAGTTTAGCTGGTTTCCCCTCTGAGAGAAAATGGCTCCTCGGCCTCATCCTCCCCCTTTATGTGACAAATTCTTTCCTTTAACTTCTCTGGGTATGTCCTTCAATTTTTCTTCAGCATATATCCAGTATTTATTGCTTTGTCATGGTAGTAAACATTTGAGCTCTCTGAGGTAAACAGCTTTAGTTTAAATATTTACTTGTTGTGTGACCTTTGGAGGTTACTTTCTCTAAGCCCTGGTCTTCTTCTTTTTTTTTTTTTTTAATTTTCTTTACTTTATTGTGTTGGTTTTGCCATACAGTAACATGAAACCGCCATGGATCTACACATGCTCCCCCTCCGGAACCCCCCTCCCTCCCCCCTCCCGACTCCCTCCCCCTGGGGCATCCCGGTGCACCAGCCCCAAGCATCAACCCTGGGCTGGCGATTGATTTCACATATGATAATTAACATGTTTCAATGCCATTCTCCCATATCATCCCACCCTTGCCCTCTTCCACAGAGTCCACGAGTCTGTTCTATACATCTGCGTTCCTTTTGCTGTCTCGCAGCCTTGGTCTTCTATTACAGAAACTTGTTTCGTTCCAAAGTTTCAGTGATTGAATGCACAGGATGTTCTGAGCACAGTGTCAGGAGCAGTGAGCACTCCATAAATGTGAGCTAGTATTATGATTGACAGTTACCTACACTTGGCCTTTCAAGTCTTCCTAGGACAGGCAATGCTCATGAAGAGAAATCACCGCACAGGTCTCAGACCCTGTTGTTCCATCATGTTAACTCTACACCTTACTGGCTCCGTTTTCCTGGGGAAGGTGGGGTCAGAGGGGCAGTGTCCTGAGTTAGGGCTTGGGGGAGTCAGTGTTGGACTCAGAAAGGAAGCAAGTCTCCCAGTGCCTGAGCCCCTCTACCTGAACTCAATTTCACCCTCAGCTTCTGAAGGTAACCTTGGCCGTGAAAAGAGGCTAGGCCAACTAGGGGTTTGAATCCTGCACTGTGATTCTCAAGTTGTCAAACCTGGGAAAGAGACCTCTTGGGACATAGCTCCTCTCCTACACAATAGGTCCAGCAATATGCATCTTAAGGTTAAGGTGAAGGTCAAAGGAGATAAGTCCTGGCAAAACACTTGGCACATAGTAGGCCCCCAGTTATTTCTGAATGCTACCCAGTAGAGTAGGTAATAATTAGGTCATCTTTCTAGGCAGATGAGATGAGTATCACATACCCTTGCCCAAACAGAGCCTGGTGTAGGAAGATATAAGCCAGTTTGGCCTGCTCCAGTAGAAGGTGGGTGGGTGGTTGTGAGTTAAATCCAGGGCACACTGGGCCATTTTGAAGTTGAACTGCTTGCTAGTTCAACATTTGGGGTGTCATCCTAGCTTACAAAGACTCTTTTATGAGGTGGGCTCTCTGATGGCCATGCTTATGCCATGTGACCTCATCTTCTCTGATGGGATCAAGACAGACACCTCATCCAAAATGGGCTAATCATATTCTCCTCTCCAGGAAACTTGGATTTGGGACGAAGAGATTTCACGTTCATGCTGGGTTCTGCTTGTGGGTGGAGGAGATATAAAAATCAGGTGACATGGTGGGTGGGGCCATCTTCTGCCATATGAATCAAGAGGTAGGGAGATCCAGGCTGCAAGAGGGGAAGAAATGAAACAAAAGCAAAATACAGATAGGAGAAAGGGAGACTTCCTGAGTTCTTGACAGTTCCCACTTCCTGTTTCCAGACTCCTCATATATGGGCACATTCTCTTCCTGAGATTTCATGAGATACTGCTGAATCCAAAGGGATGAGCCTATATTTGGGGCTTGCACTCGATAATGTTGCTTGTAAAACTACTTTGTGCTCAAGTAACAGAAGCCAAGTTGAGCTAGCTGAAATACAAAGAGGAACTTTCTGGAAGGTGTTGCGATATCTCCTGATATTCAGGAGGTTTGAATCAGTTTCAGGAGGTGTTAGCATTAGGGCAGCTCCGAGTACATCAGCCACAGGCTGGGAAACCGACTTCTTTCTGGCAGGGTGCCATGAAGATGCCTCAGCTTGGAGTGTTTCAGCTCAAAACTCTAAATTCCTGTGGTGGAGAGAACCCCCCTGATCGGTGATGAGTGCATTAGCGATACCCACGGGGAGCTCCAGGCTGAGCAGTACAGCTGCTGAGAAAATGTACTGTGAGGTCAGGACGTGCTGCTTCCCAAGAACAAGGAGTGGGCTCTGATCAGCCAGTGCAAGTGACGTCTTATGCAAGCTGGTTCCTACAATTGACTGCACACGGGGCATTCTGCGTCTCACCAAGTGCAAGTTCTGCAAAGGTTTACAGAACAAGGTCTCTAAAATCAGAGCTTATAATTTCCCACAAATAATAATACTCTAAGGCAGCCCGTGGCAGCTGCTAGAGGACACCTACAAAGATGAAGTGCCACAGGAGTTTAGAGACGGGAGAGATGCCTTTGAGTCATGGGGACTACAGCCCAGGCTCCAGGCCTTGTCAAGGTGAGCAAATGATTTATTGAGTGAAACACTGAAAATACACTCAACATGCCTTATGATAACAACCAGAAGGACCAGGTATTTACAAATAATTATATGTTAAATGCAATTAACCAAGAATGTGTTTTTGATGGACAGATCCAGAGGGTCTGAGCCATGGCGACACATGCAAACGCACCAGGTGAAAAGTAGACACACTCTATTGGGCCAGGGCCCTGTCTGAATTTGAAGGCAAAGTAGTGCTATCCCAATACTTTGGCCACCCGATGTGAAGAGCTGACTCATTGGAAAAGACCTGGTGCTGGGAAAGATTGAAGGAAAAAGGAGAAGAAGGTGGCAGAGCATAAGATGGTTAGATAGCATCACCGACTCAAGGCACATGGATTTGAGCAAACCTGGGGAGATCAGGGAAGCCTAGCATGCTGAAGTCCATGAGTTGGACACGACTCAGCAACTGAACAGCCAATCAATCAATAGTCCTGTTCCTATACCCTTGGCCCCACCCCAGATTGTTGGCCTCTGGTCAGCTAGTCTCCCCAAACCCTTGTCCTCACAGTGTTCGTGTTTGGGATTTTCTGGGCTGATGCCTTTTCTCCACTGGTCAGCAGAAAGATCTTTCCAAGATGAACACAGTCTTAAATCTGTTCACAAAATACTCCCTTCATGTCTTTGCCTCATCAAAAAACCACCTCTCCCCAACAGTCTGAGTGGAATTGCCCCACCCTACTTTCTGGTGAGGGTCCCCATTTGCAGTGTGGTTCCTGTTTCATGAAGGTCCATATCAGCATATTTTGCTGTGAACTGAATGTGTTCCTCTGAAATTCATATATTGAAACCCTATCCTCCAGTGTGATGGTATCTGGAGGTAAGGACTTTGATTGATAATTAGTGTTAGGTTAGGTCATGAGAGTGGGGCCCTTGTGATAGGATTAGTGCCCTTATAAAAAGAAGAGATGCATAAGATCTCTCTTTCTCTATGCTCACACCAAGGAAGGCCCTATGAGGGCATAGCAAGAAGAGGGTTCTCACTAGAACCTGACTATTCTGGGACCCTGTTCTTTGACTTTCAGCCTCCAGAATTGTGAGAAATGAATATCTGCTGTTTAAGCCAATGAATCCTTGGTCTTCTGCTATAGTTGCTGGCTCAGACTAAGATCCAGTCACTCTGGGCTAAGTGACAGGGTTAGGGATAAGCAGATGACCCAAATGAAAGGCAGTGAGACATAGGGAAGTGTTTGCTAGGGATTCTGCGAGGATCTAAGACGCTTCAGTGGAAGATCCTGGAAGATAGGCTCTCCCTTCCTCTGGCTTTGGTGAAGTGAGGCTGTGAGGCTAGGTCTTCTAGCATCTTGCTAACACAAGGTGAGCCTGCCTAGGAATGAAACTGATACTCAAAGGAATGAGCCAAGAGAAGGATGCCAGAGATTCTCTTGAACTCTGGATCCAACCAAGCCTATAGTGGGGCCTGTCTATAAATTGCTCAGTTATACTAGCCAACAGATAAACTCATTTTACTAAGGTGATTGTACTAGGGTTTCTGTTCCCTGATAAAAAGGCCTGATTGTGGCTGTTGTTCCTCTCAGAGCCCTCCCCTCTAAAACATAAATCTGATCATATTTTCTTCTTGCATAAAACCTTGCAACATCTACTCAGTGTCCTCTAGATAAAGTCCAAGCTCATTAACATGGTAGTTAAGACTCACCATTATGGTCTCTATCTCTATCTCCAGCCTCTTCTTTCCTTGCTTCCATTTTATACAACATTCAACTATTTATACCATATGCCCTGCTGTTCTGAAGAGAGTCTGGGAGCACATGAGTCATAATCAGGAATTAGGGTGGTGAAAATCATCAGAGAAAACTAGAATCAGCCTCCTCAGGTGGCACAGTGGTAAAGAGTCTCCCTGCCAGTGCAGGAGGCCCAAGAGACGAGAGTTCGATACCTGGGTTGGGAAGATCCCCTGGAGAAGGAACTGGCAACCCACTCCAGTATTCTAGCCTGGAAAAATCCATGGTTAGGGAAGCCTGGAGGGCTATAGTCCATGGGGTTGCAAAGAGATGGACACAACTGAGCTTGCGTGCATGCACATGCACACACACACACACACACACACACACACACACACACACACACTCTCTCACACTTCAAGATCACCTGGAAGCTCCAGACCTAGACCCAGTAGCTGAACCAGTTTTTGTGTGCTAATACTGGAGGTGCTGGGCTTGTCCTGGTCACCAGGATCCAAGTTTCTGCTGCTCTGGTTCCTAATAGTATCTCACTGTGGATGCAGCAAGATCTCCACCTAGCTCAATAGGATGCCTAATTGCTTCACCAGCAGAATATCTGACCCAATTCTCCTTATCCAAGGCCATTTGAATTAAATACTCAATATCAAAGCTCTTAAGTCAGGAGATTGCGTATTTGAGGTACAGAGATCAGGAAGAAGCTTCCCATTTCCTTCCACAAGGAAGAGTAAGCCATTTTTATCTGAGAGTAAGCCATTTCTTTTGGACTAAACTTGACCTACTTCAAGGTACTTTGATTTATCAAACAGACAAATGTCAAGTGTTCTTCACTGGATTGGTCCTGTGTGACTTGACTCTAATTATTATACTAGGGAGGAATCATTGCCAGGATTGGGGCTACTCTGGGGGACGGAGTCTCTTCCAGCCTGGGTCCTTTAACCTGGGCCCCTTAGCTTGCACTTGGACAATCACCTCCCCCAGCAACAAAATTCCAAGAAACTATAAAGGACTAAAAATAACTGTGTGCATGGGCAGTTGGGGCAAATAATGGAAAACAAGATACATAAAGAACAAAAAGACCAACTGCCACTTCTGAAGAGCCTGGAGCAAAAAAACAGGATGTCGGGAGCAAAAGCAGGGTACTTCCATATGCCCCCTGTACTCAACACCACCAAAGACGTGGGCCAACCACCTAAGCCAACCCTTTGGTGGGACCCCTGGACCTGCCTCTACCCTCACTGCATAAGGAACAAACTCACCCCACTCAGCAAGTGAGCAAGGGAACATGCTTGTTCTTGCTCCCTCCTGCTGCAGCAGGGGCCTCAATAAAGCATTGCCTGAATTTCTATTAATTTCTATTGATTAAGAAGGCCAAGAGCCTTAGTCAGTAACATGTGCGCCCCCCCACAACGGTTTGTTAGAAATCAGTATTTGGAGAATTGGTATGCTGAGGCTTCCTTTTTTATTTTTCTTCCTGAGTGGTTAAACAACAAATATTTATTTTCTCACGGTTCCAGAGATTGGTCCCAGCATGGTCAGGTTCTGGTAAGAGCCCTCCTACTGGCCTGCTAATGGGATTTCTTGGTATGTCATCACATGGTTGAAAGAATGCTCTGGTGTCCAGCCCTCTATTATAAAGGTACTATGTCTATAGGATCACAGCACTACCCTTATGAGGAGGCTTCCCTCTGGATATAAGAGATGGAAAGAGCCTGGTACTTGGCCAGTCCCCAGTTCCTGACAGCTTGTGGGGTGGAGTAGGTGTAGAGGACAACCAACACTGGGAGGCAGCTCTTGGGAAGAAACTGCCCTTGTCCTGTTTGGCTTTGGGATGTTTGTCTTTTACATTTTACCTGCAAAGGATTTGGGATCATGAAAAAGAAACTAAGCTTCTGTCTTGCTGGGTCCCCTTGTTTCAGCAGTTTAACCTCCCCTGTGATTGTTGTCCCTTCTGACTTGAGAGGGCTGCCTGGATGACTCATTAGAGTTGAAATGTAAGGAGTACACCAGGCACTGGATCAAATACCTTACAGGCATTATCTCACCTAATCCTCATGATAACCTTATGAATTAACTACTATTATTGACCTATTTCTCACACGTGAAAACTGAGGCTTAGAAAGGCCCAGCACCATGCTGAAAGTCACACGCTCTCTCCTTTGCAAATATGGTTGGAGAACCTGTGGTATGCCAGGCCCTATTTTATTCTCTGGAGCTTCCCATACTAAGTGTTGGACCTGAAATTCCAACACACATCTGATTCCAGCTCTGCACATTTCACTGATGGGCTCAGCTGCTTCCCCTGTGGATGTCACCTGTAACACAGACTAGAGGCTTTGGTCCTTGATAGTAAGAGTTGATGCTGAAGCCATTTACACCTTCTAGCTCACACCTTTGTAACACTGAGACAAAAATACAGCTGAAGTTACTTGTCCATGATGTGAAATTTGCTCTCTTGATTTTAAAAAAGGCTATAGGTTTTTTACTTTCCCTTTGTGTATGTCATTTAACTTTAGAAAGAAAATCCTTTAGATCCACAGACTTAGAAAAGGCTCCTGGGGCTGAATCAAGGTCCTGCCATTTCCAGCTGTGTAACTTTGAGCTTTGGTTTCAACATATTAAAAAAAAAAAAAAAGGATATGAACTGACATCAGAGAGTTGTACAGAGGCTGAATTGGCTGATCAATCCAAAGCCCCAAGCACTACGCATGGTGTACACTAAGGGAAAATGAATGGCAGCTCTCATTAAGGAGGCTGAAAATTGTAAAGAGGCTGCTGGATTTTGCAGTTGGATTGATGATGAACATTGAGAGCAGTTCAGTGGAGAGGTGGGGTGGAGGTCTGGCTGTAGGTGAATGAGAGCTTGAGAAAGTGGCACCTCAGAGTGTAAAAACTACCTGTTCTTAGAACTCTGCTGTTGATCCAGTGATTAAGACTCCAAGCTTTCACTACAGGGGACATGGGTTTGATCTTTGGCTGCAGAAATGACATTTCACAACCGAGATTCAGTATGCTTCGACGTGTGGCCAAAAAATTCAAACAACAAAAAACTGCTTGGTCTGTAGCTAAATATATTGGCTTAGGAAAGGTGAGATGGGGCAGCTTTAACGAATGACACAGGTTGAGGTGGATTTTTTTTTAAACTGCCGGTTGGATAAAATCAGGGATGTGATGAAGGCAACATTCCAGTTATGCTGAAAGTCTCCCAAAGAGATGACTTTGATAAACTTTATTCTAATCTGATTTTGCTGCATCTTTTTTCCTTTACTATAGATTTATTACTCGGCTATCTTAGGAAAAGGATGCAAAGTCATTTTGTTAAAACATTAATACAGGAACAGGAACACTTGAGAAATAAATGCTAATGTAAACCCAGTTCTACAGATATTGAGTCTTTTCTATGCTAGGCATTTCTGGAAAACAAAACATGAACACGTATCTTTTTTATGTCAGTGTTGAAGGAATGATTGGGGTGTACACAGACTACCATTGGATCACATAGAAGGGAGAGTAATTCTACTCATGAAATATGACTTTTTTTTATTGGAGAAGCTGGTCAGAAAATCTAGTAGGGAGACTTATTTAACTGTTTTCACAAAAACAAACACTGCAGAAGGCAAATGGTTTAAAATACAGTAGATTACGTCACTAGGCGCTACTCAAGACCAATTACCTTCGTAGAAGTCACAAACTTTAACGTTACAAAAATCAAGATACTCTATTAAAAAATTAATCCTGAAAAAAATCACACCACTTCGGGCTGAGAGCAGCAACTTTTAAAATGGTGGATAGCACCATTATTCCTGTTTTTCACCCCAGAAAATATCTTCCAGATTACTCTTATTGCAGCAAAAATTATGTTTAGTGAGTGAAATCACAAGATGTTGCTTCCATATTCAACAAAGAGTGTAGAAAATAGTTGCAGTTGAAAGACTGATTTCTTTTATAAAAAATACTATGCAGGAAGCTAACGAGCAAGGGGTCAGAGATGGTCAGACATTTTTTGCAAAGCCCCCGTTTCTTTCACCCAGTACTCTTTTGCGTATTAGAAAAAAAACTTCAGATAAAAAAGGTGACCATTTGCCTTGGAGTGTTTTTATGGGAGGTGTAGTGATGAACCAAAGGTCAGCGCCCAGGACCTGTGACCGTTGCGGACCGTGGCCGCCCGGCCCCGAGCACGTGACGGCCACGCCCCTGCCATGTCCCGCCCCTCGGCCCCGCCCGCCTCGACTCCGGGTCCCTGAGGCCAGCACCGTCCAGAGGCGCCGCCCCGCGGACCCCTCCGTCCCCGGGCCCAAGGGGCGTTGTCAAGGGCGGCCCAGGAAGTGACGGAGGGACGCGCCCTCCATTTTGTGGGACGCCCGAGCAGCTAAGTGCGTCAGTTGTGGAGAGACGTAGACGAGTTGAGTCCTGGTCTGCGGGGAGGCGGCCGGCTCTATCGCAGACTACGGACCTCTCTGGGTCTCAGCTGCCAAAGATCCTGTCCGGTAGGTGAGTGGCTCACTTTGAGGGAAAGGCTTCTCGGATCGAGGCTTCTTCATGGCCGCTCAGATCGCGAGTGGTCAGGGCTGCTCTCTGTGCGGAGGACGGCGTCCAATGAGCGCAGTTTATTCGAGGTGGGCGCTGGGGCACGTCTCCCTTTGGGTATTGTGTGAGGGGACCCGAAGGTGGAAGGGCGGTCCCGGGCAGGGTCGTTTTTACCGAGGGGTCGTGCGCCCCTCCCTGCCTTTTTATTTCAGTCGGAACCCCGGGAGTAGTGGGCCGAGACCTTTGCTCGGGGTGTGGTCGGGGCTGTCCCGGGGCGGGTGCAGTGATCCGGAGCGGTGGGGTCGGGAGACGGGGAGGGAGCCGGGGGGCTTGGCACGCGCGGGTCTCCCCACCGCTGGCTCCGAGGCCGCCATTTTGTGGCTGCTCCGCGGCCACCCGCCGCCGTCTGCGCAGGCGCGGCGGCGGCGTCGCGAGATTCCGGCTTCCACCCGCTGTGACGCTCCCGGGAGGCGGCGCCGCGCGTGCAGCCCGTCGCCATTGGGCTGGCCTTGCGGAGGGCGGGGTCGGCTCCGCCCGCACTTCTCGGCCTTTCCTAACTGCGGCAGATGGGAGGGGGCCAGAAGAGCCGGGGACAGTGTGCGGCTGCGCAGTTCCAGAGGCGGCAGTGGGCGTTGCGGTTGCTGCGGTCTGGGCCCAGGGAAGGATCGTGTTGGGAGCCGAGTTTTAATTTTGTCTGCAAGGGACCCGGCCTAATAAGAGGCACTCTTGGCAATCTTGTTTATAACATCACCGGGTAAACATTTTATTTTATGCTGTTTATGTTTTTGGTCCCTTGACCAGGCGTTCCTCTGACATTCACTGGTACTATCTCAATTGAATTTATTTCCTGACAGAAAGTACTAGCCGGACATGAGTGGCTGTCGAGTATTCATCGGGAGGCTAAATCCGGCGGCCAGGGAGAAAGACGTGGAAAGATTCTTCAAGGGGTATGGACGAATAAGAGATATTGATCTGAAAAGAGGCTTTGGTTTTGTGGTAAGTGTTTAGAACTGCTTGAGTTATCTATTGTTAGTGGGTAAAGACTGTTATAAGCAATGCTTCTGAGTTTTTTGAGTCCCAGTAGAGTATATTTGGAAAATATGCATTCTTCAGGTAGTGAATTTTCTTAAAGGAGAAGAGAAGTTCATTCCTGGCTGGAGAGAGAATTTCCGGCCCCTTTTTTATTAGGCTTATCTATATGCTGTTGTCATTAAGATACTTTTTCACAGGTATTTAGTGGTTTTAATGTGTTGTAGAATAGACTTTCAAAGCAGTGTAAGCATTATATATATATTTGTTTTAGGAATTTGAAGATCCCAGGGATGCGGATGATGCTGTATATGAACTTGATGGAAAAGAACTCTGCAGTGAAAGGTGATTAGTTTTATGACTTAGCATTCTAAAGATAAGCTAGGTATTGGGCTAGGTATTTTTGTAAATAGATCTCTTATGTAGCTTAAAGTAGATAATGATTTTTCTTCCTTCCCTGTAGGGTTACAATTGAACATGCTAGGGCTCGATCTCGAGGTGGAAGAGGTAGAGGACGCTACTCAGACCGTTTTAGTAGTCGCAGACCTCGAAATGATAGACGGTATGTGATGAATGGTGGATGGCTGCTTTGAACAAGCATTACTGCAGGAGGAGTCTTAATGTTCTAAAGTTGTTAGCACAAGTGATTTTGCTGGTTATGTCAATTTTGTATCAATTCTTGTATTAGTTCAGTTTCTAATAAGCGTGAGTTGTAAAATAATGCAGAAACTGTTGGAAGTCATTTGAATGACTTGTCATATGCTTGAACTTGCCCACAACTGAACACAATAGGTACACGTTGCTGCATTTCTTCCATTGTGAGTACTCATTTTCTTCCTCAGAAATGCTCCACCTGTAAGAACAGAAAATCGGCTTATAGTTGAGAATTTATCTTCAAGAGTCAGCTGGCAGGTTTGTTGAAACACAGTTTTGAGATATTTTGATGTGGTTTTTTAAATATTAGTGGGTAGTTAATGTTTTTAATAATATTTTATTAAAAGTAGTTTTATCTTTAATGGACTTTTAATTGTAATTTTAAAATTTTAATTAAATGTAATTGGGGGATATTTCACATTTTAATGTTAGTGATCAAATGTAAATGTTTTGAGGATATATTTTCTTGTCTTTAAAAATCAATTTTAACCAAATATTAAACCCTTTATTTGCCAGCCTATCTGTGTCGTTGGCCTTATGACGAGGAGTGCCTGTGGGTTATCCTAATCGTTGTCTTGGTCACTCTTGGTTGGGCCTGGTTGACTTTGCCAGTCAGCTCCTACAGTGATCAATTGGCCACCTCTAGATCTGTGTTTGCCGGTCTAGACGTAATCGGTGCACTTCTTGAAGTGCCAGGTTGCAGCGATCCCAGAGCGCTGATAACGTGATCTGATCCCTAAGTTGAGAGCTGTCTTCCTGTAACGCTTCCGAATAAGAGGTCCTGGTCGAAAGAGTTGAAAGATTCGAAATTAGGTGGTCGTTGGAATCCTGATCGCAGTAAAGTGGTCCTTGGTAACTACACAAGAGTAGAACCTGTCTGCATCCGCCAATAGTCTGCTAATAGGGAGGGCTGTGCGATTAAAGGCTTCCATCGATTGGGTAGTGTCCTTCAAGTGGGTGGCGAAGAGCCAGTCGGGCATATGTCATGAAGGTTTCTCCGACCGATAAATGGTTTGCTGCTTGACTAGCCTAGGGAAATAATAATAAAGGTAAAGTAAACTTTTTTAATGACATATGGGGCACAAAATAACTGGTGTCTTGTAAATGTTTTGTTTTTAAATATAAAGTTTCTACTTTAGTCTTTAAAAATATGTATTGTTTCTTTTTGTTTTTTTTTGTTTGTTTGTTTTGTTTTGTTTTTTTCCTTTTGTACTGAGCTCAGTATAGACTAATACTACTTTAATGTTAAAATCTAAATTTCCTCTGGCATTTTGCTTAAAAGCAATATGCTGTTTGCTTATTTCGTGCCCTGACATATATTATTTTAAAATTCTGATAGACTACAAGTGTGGTAAATACCATGTTTGTACTTTATCTAACATCTTCTCTTTCAGTAGTCTTGTTTTTATACAATGTGGTTGTTTGTGTGTCATGTTTCCTTTTCTCTGTTTAACTCAACCATCTTGTGTTAAGGATCTCAAAGATTTCATGAGACAAGCTGGGGAAGTAACCTTTGCGGATGCACATCGACCTAAATTAAATGAGGGGTGAGTATGTTATTGGTGTATGATAGCCTTTTAAAATGTTCTGAAAGTTGTACTGTGAATGTTAAGAGTGCTCAAAATTTGGACAACTGAAATGCAGTGGTTCTCAATCAGGGTTGAATTTGCTTTTCAGGGTACATGTGGCAGTGGTGTCTGGAGACATTTTGATTGTCAGAATTGAGGTTACTGCTGGCATCTTTTGGGTAGAGGTCATGTTGTTCAGTTGCTAAGTCATGTCCAACTCTGCAGCCCTAAGAACTACAGCACTCCAGACTTCCCTTCCCTTCGCTGTCTTCCACAGTTTGCTCATACTCATGTCCATTGAGTCCGTGATGCCATCCAACCATCTCATCCTCTATCATCTCCTTCTCTTTTTATCTCCAGTCTTTCCCAGCTTCAGGGTTTTCCTAGTGAGTCAGCTTGTCCCATCAGGTGGCAAAAGTAGAGGTCAGAGATGTTATTGATGTTCCTGTAGTGGACAGAAAAGGTCACTCCCATTGAATTATATGGCTTAAAATGGCCACGGTTTGGAGGTTGAGATATCCTGTTTAATAATAGCAATAGTAAAATGAACGTTAAAAAGTAATTAGACTGATAACGGTTTGTGAGATGATAAGCAGTATGTAACTTTACAAATAGTGTATTTTTTCTTTGTAGGGTAGTTGAGTTTGCCTCTTATGGTGACTTAAAGAATGCTATTGAAAAACTTTCTGGAAAAGAAATAAATGGGAGAAAAATCAAATTAATTGAAGGCAGCAAAAGGCACAGGTATCTCTTAATATTTTTAAGTCACAGTTTGATTTAGGGGGTTTGTGGGGCCTGCTACTTATTTTTTTTTATTTTTTTTTCCTTCTAGTAGGTCACGAAGCAGGTCTCGTTCCCGTACTAGGAGTTCCTCGAGGTCTCGTAGCCGATCTCGTTCTCGGAGTCGCAAGTCTTACAGCCGGTCCAGGAGCCGGAGTCGGAGCCGGAGCAAGTCTCGTTCTGTTAGTAGGTCTCCTGTGCCTGAGAAGAGCCAGAAACGTGGTTCTTCAAGTAGATCTAAGTCTCCAGCATCTGTGGATCGCCAGAGGTCCCGGTCCCGGTCCCGATCCCGGTCAAGGTCCAGATCAGTTGACAGTGGCAATTAAACTGTAAATAACTTGCCCTAGGGGCCTTTTTAAAAAAAAAAAAAATTCCCAAACCATACTTGCTAAAAATTCTGGTAAGTATGTGCTTTTCTGTGGGGTGGGATTTGGAGGGTGGTGGGTTGGGCTGGATATCTTTGTAGATGTGGACCACCAGGGGTTGTTGCAAACCAATTGTATTAAATGTCTTTTGATAAGCCTTATGCTCACATTTTTGTGAATGTCTGAAGTATATAGTTTGTGTATATTGACAGAGCTCTTTTATTACTAAAGCAAATTAATTTTTTTGTACTAGAAAAATTTTGAACGTTTTAGTTCCTGATTATTCAGATGATGTTAATGCGAAATTAGTTTAATGCCTCAATTAAACTAATTAATAGCTTTGGACACTTAAAAGAGCTCTTAATTTGCTTGTACATAAAGGCTTAATATGAGTTTTCCTTGTCAGGGTTAAGGGTGTCCACCCACCCACCCTTTAACAGCTGTCTGGCAAAGACGTTAAGACAGCTGTTTGTTATTGATAATAAAAGGTTATAAAACTGCTTTTGTGTGTTTGTCTGAAGGAAGTATGGTTACCTATTTCTCCTTCCCCATGCACTTTTGATACATTCAAGATCCCTCATCAGGAATGCTGTAGCAGTGAGGCAGGGGTGTGTGTCCTAGTCATGTTCAACTCTGTGAGACTCTATGGACTGTAGCCTGCCAGTCTCCTCTCCATGGAATTTTCTGGTCAAGAATACTGGAGTGGGTTGCCATGCCCTCTCTTCTTGACCCAGGAGTCCAGGGTAAAGAATCTTGTGGATTCTTTACTGCTAGTGCCCCCCAAGAAGCCCTTTAGTGAGGTATGGTGAGCCTTTTTTTTTCAGTACCTTTGACATTTCCAGTCTGATCAAAAGATGGATGAGTGTGAAGTATTGAAAGAAAATGAAGACTTAGTTTTTTTATGAGGGTTTCCCTTGTGTATGACCCTACCTGATTTTGGCATCAGGTTACTTAGGTTTCCATAGCCAAGAGAGAGGGACAGTTTGGGAAGCAGATTGTAAAAGTTGATAATTCATCATGCCTAACTTAAAGGTTGTAAAACGATTTTGATGGTCTGAGATCATTCCATAAAACTTGAAAATAACTGCATGTATATGCTTTTAAGAGGCTTTCACATGCATTTTCTTAATAGTCCTGAAACATGGGTGTAACAGTCTGTTGAAGGGAAAACAGTTGGTAGTGAAACTGCTTAAGGTTCTACATCCACCTCTATTAAATGTGAAGAGTCCTATATCTGTAGGAAATTAGTTTCATTGTTTCTTATAGGAATATCTCAAGACTAGTTAGTTTGAATGCTAGTCAAGCTAAATACTTGTTAAAATAACTGAATAACATGTAGTAGCCTTGTTAAGTTCTTTGCGTATGTAATGTCACTGAATCCTAAGCTACTTAACTATTACATGTAGTGTTTGTATAGAAGTATTTATATATAGAATGTATAATTTTATTTTTTAATAGAAAATTTTCCAGGAGGAGAGTCAGGGCCTAGAACAAGTAAATGGTAGACTGTTATTAGAACCCTGAAAGTCTAGCTCCAGAACCCCAAAACCACACTTACTTGCCTTAGCCTTTCAGGGGTTTTGAGTAAAGCAGAATTGGCAGCACTAGGAGCAGATTGGGCTTCCCCAGAGTGTGGCATTTGATAGTGGGAATCTCCATTAGCAGGGAGTGCATTGGAGAGTTCTTGGTATGAAAGCTTCCTGAGTTCAAGACTATAGAACTTGGGCCATAAAATTGTGAAGCTGATCCCAGTTCTTGGGAGAGTGTGTGTGGTATACTTGTTGATTCACTTGAATGTGGGGCATTTTGTGGTTACCTCAGTGGGACAGCTAGGTTTTCTTTATAGTGTATCAGAAGGGTGTACAGTTCAGCCAGAAGTTGCTGATTGTCAAGTGGAGAGGTGTGATTATTTTCCCCCTTAGGCTTTTTAGATAATGGTAACTCGAAGGGCATACTGTGTGTACTTTGATGTTTTACCAGTGACTTTTCACCTCTGTCGTTAAATACATGGTATCAGTGGCTTACCACTCTAATAGGATAAAGCGATTTCTTGAAACTAATGGCAGAGATGACCAGGTTATTTTGAATTGATAAGTTGGCTGAATTCCCAGATACAGAACATCAGAAGTAATGAGTGTGGGTGTAATCCTAAGCAAAGTTTTAGGACCAGGTTTTATAGTTATTTGCTCAGTTGCGTCAAACTGCAGGTTTTGTATGGTGTGATGTAACTTTTTTTTTTTTTGCTGTGCGATGAGGCATAAGCATATTTGTGCTCAGATAGGGATTGAACCCCTGCCCACTGCATTGGAAGTGTAAAGTCCTACTAACCACTGGACCACCAGGGAACTCCCTGAAATTACTTTTCTGTATATAGTTGGCCCATGAACAATGCAGGTTTGATCTGCACGGATCTGCTTATATACAGACTTTCAATAAATATCTATTGCTGTATTATTACACAGTCCATGGTTGGTTGAACCACTTGATGTGGAATCCCAGATAGAGCTGACTGTAAATTGTACTCAAAATTTTCAGCACCATGGAGATTGGCTATTCAGGGTTCAGCTTGGTCCTCTAAGGGAAATTTGAGTGTAATATAGCTCAAGTTTAGCCATACTTTACTCAAAAAGCTGAACTTAACTGTTCTGCCTAACCAGGTCTCCTAGTAGATTATGTCAGCTAGATACGAGAGAAAACACTTTGAATAGATAAGTAAAATGTAAGGTTGATAGGTGGCAGATATCTTTACAATTTTTTAAAAAAACAAATTAGCATTTTTAAGAGGTGGTTAGTGACCTAAGTTGGTGTTCTCTTGGGAGTAGTGGTAGTTCTGGACATTTGCCAGGTGGATGCCAAATTTATTTGTCTTGGTTTCAATTGTACTTAATCACATTAAGGGATATGAAATTCACAAGGAACCTAGGTATGGTCAGCTGTTTGCAAGTGCTTTTGTTAATCTTTGACTTAATGTGCCTCTGTGTGTGTGTGTGTTTGCCTATGAGCAGTATGGAAAATGTCTAAATTTCATTGGGAAAAATTGGAAATTAAGATCACAGTTACTTTGAAGTTAGCCATCACTAATTTTGGCAATAGTTTACTCTCAATTTTAAATTTGAACATAATGTGAAGACTACTGGTACTAATGAATTGATGGGGGTAGATTATTAGATTAATGAAACTATTCTTTTGGTATTTATACTTCTTTTTTTTTTTCATTTTATTTATTTATTTTTTTATTGTTTTTGCCATACATTGTCATGATATCACCATGGGTTTACCCCCCCAGGAAATCTCGCTGTACCAGCCCCGAGCATCAATCCTGGGCTGGCGATTGATTAGACACATGACAATTAACATGCTTCAATGCCCTTCTCCCATATCTGTATTTATACTTCTTGCTTTTCATTTTTAAAGTTCTCTTCCAGAATTGTGTTCTCCAAAATGTCCTTTCATTTCAACATGGTTGTGAGTTTGACTTAGCCAGTTGGTGTCATGTTCTCAGCAGCATTGGTGCCAGTGATGTCAAAAGGGAAAGAATGGGATTTAGTTTTTTCTAAATCTAAAGGTTAGAAATGACTTCTGAAGTCTACTAATCCTATAGTACAGAGTACTTTTGGGTCACAAAACTAGGAACGGAATTTGGATATTCGATTTTAGGGTGAAAGCACATTTATTGGCTAGCTCAGAAATTGCTTTTTTATGCCTATTAGGCGCTGTTCTAGGGATGCAAAGGCAGTTTTGGTGCCTGCCTTCATAGGGCTGTCCTTGAATAAGTCTTTCATTTTTTTAAACAGGTATTAAGTCCTGAGCTGAGGATAGGTAAGCTTTGTGGGGTAGACTCCCACTTTGTTCTCCATGCAAGGCTTCGTGAATCTGATAGTTTATGCTGGAAATACTGGAGAGTAAGAACACCACAGGTGATTCCTCTTTCTGCTGTCTGTTTAGTTTGCCACGTTGAGTTGTTCAGTTGCCTTCTGATGCGAATCCAGGTCTTTGGGAAAGGCTGAAGTAAATCCAGTACCACACTCCTCCCCTTTGTAGGTACCATTTCCCAGAGCTGTTGGGAGGATTTCTTCAGTTGCATCAACTTTGTAGGTCATTTTTATGTTTTCTGTAAAGTTGAAAAGGGTCATGGGTTAGGAAGGAAAAAAGAGTGATTAAAAAACTTGTTCTGTCTGGGGGATAATATCAACTTACCCTTAGGGTGCGCTATGTGTTTTTCCTCTTATCTCTTGACCACCTCTTTCCCCATGACTTAGTCTAACTGAGGAAAAATTAGGTTTCCCCTCAACAACTCTAATGATAATACTAGTGACAGAAGGTCTAGTAAAGAGTGCTAAAGTCTAATGAAGAGCACTGGCTCTTCATCACGCCATCTCTATCATCTTAGTACAAGCGGTACAGTTGAGGAGTTGATTGAGTTCATGTAAGCAATGGTTGACTTGCATTCTGGGAGCCAGTGGGGGCAGGGAGCAAAGTGCTGTAAGTGGGAAGTCTTCCCAGAGGTGTTCCATACCCCTGTTTTTGTGGTGTTGGGTTTACTTCTACCTACATGGTGGTAACAAGGAGATATGCTTAGGGTTCACTTTTCCCGTTTTTCCATCTTTGTAGAAGGGTATAAGAGTCCAAAGTACAAAAACTGACAGATCTTTAAACTTGAACGCTACCTGGGCCCAGACAGTATGTGAGATGAGTAATTTTCATTTAGTTTTCTCACAAGTATCTTCCTATGTACATTGATTTCTAGAGCCAGAAGCTGTAGAATATGGCGTCTTGGCATTTCAGCCCTTTCTGGTACTAAAACCGCAAGCCTGGGGATCTGGAATTTTTTTGTTAAGAGGCTGGAATCTTGAATGGTAACAAATACCTCGAGTTGCTCTTAGAGAAGTATCAGACTGTGTACTTATCACGTACTTATCCACAGCTGTGTAGTTTTCAAGCAAAGCTTAGTAAAAATGGGTCATAACTAATGATCAGTTATGTATTGGTTTCTTTTTGGCTGCTTGATAACCAAGATTACATCTTTTAAGTTACTGTTAAGTCTTCATTTGCTACTATAAGATAAATTCCACCAGGGTAAGTTGAATCTTTCTCCTAGGGTGTGAATCAGTCTCTGGGTCTTGAAGACATCCTCAAGTTTATGGGAAGTTGAGTCAGTTGAAGAATGAGTGGTTAAGATGAATATACTTTAGAGTTAGAAAATTAGAGATGCTATTGGCTGGGAATTTGTTAATCCAGTAGTAATTACATTAAATCTAGATTAATAGTTGCCTTTTTGTTACTGTGTAACAGTTGGAATCCTCATTTTTTGATTCTGGTTTATTAGACTGTATTGCTTTCATGTTTTCCCTTATAAAGCAATGCCAGTGGTGCTGTGGCTCTGACCTGGTTTCATGGCTTGAGAACCTACTCAACACAGAATCTTACTGATCTCATAACCATGTAATGCTTAAGACAGTTCTGTTAGATTTATCCTAAGTCCTGCATGGTCTTCCTAGTTAAAGCAGCCCAAATCACCTCTGTCTCATGAGGCAAAGTCCACAGCTTACTCTGCCAGCAAAAATGAGATTCACCTATGGGTAGTTTTGGTTCTTTGAAATTTCTTCCTGCACGTTGGTGCTATCTGGTTCCTAATGACTTTATGGGTTACAGCCCCTCTTGAAAGGTCCCAAGTGAGAGCAGAGCTCAAAGGGGAATGATTTAGTACTTACCCCTGGAAGCCTTGAGTTTCTCATAGCACCTAAAGATGGCAACAAGGAGAAACCCTTCTCCAACCTGGAAAATCATATACAGGAGAGGAAAGAAGAAAAGTGGTCCGATGACTTCAGGGGGGAAGGTCACATTGAGGATGGTAGAGCAGAGTTGAATATTTTGGCATCCAGTCTCCATGCTGACAGTGCGTTTGCATCTGTGTTGATTAAAAAGCAACCAAATGCCTTCAGAGAGGGGACGTAAGGGTGCAGCTTCATTTGCTCATCTTTCTCCCAAATACTTTCTACTACTGCCATTCCAACACAGATGGACCTGAGCCACGTGTGGTGTGCACAGGGCTTTGAGAAAAAAGTTGACCTATCTCCTAGATCACTAATCCAGCCTTGTGGAAGATGGTGACTGGTAGGTCCATGTTGGGGAGTTTTTAATGAGGGAATTTTTGATTAGCTTAGAAATCTATAGTTTGTCATTTGTAGAATTACCGAAATGAATTTTGGATAAAATGTCTGGCTACAGGGAGAAAAGATAGGAGCCAGTATCGTTCATTGGCACATGTTGGGTTACATATAGGACAGTTAGGATTTCAGGATGAAGTAGAAGATTGTCTAAATGTCTGTGAACCTTGTCCTGTGGTCCGATTTCTGGCTTGGATGTCTTCAAAACACAACAGAAAGTTTGTTTCCATTATCTGCCTTTAGAACACATTCCCTTGTTTTGCTTTACATTTTATGGGCTATGGGTTAAAGAATGTACTGTTATATTTAATACAACATTTTATTCACTGAATTGCAATTAGTGATTAAAATAGGTTTTTGGTAAAAAATCTTGAGCACTGTCTCTGAACATTAATTATAAAGTTGCCACCCCAAGGTGGTGTGTTACAGCTAAAACCTAGACAGAAAAGAAGGCAAAGGGGAAGGGACCCTTTTTCTTATCAAGGCTTGTCATAAAGACATGGAGCTACTCCGCTGCTGTTTGCTACCAGGGAGTTGGGCAGGTGGTGGAATCTAGGAACACTTCGCCATGAACTGTTCCTCTTTACGTGATTAGATACCTTTGGATTTTGTTTCTGTATCTGTGTTATTAATCTAGTACCTTCCCTCCCCACTGTTCTTCAGGCCAAATTTCCTTGTTCCATTTTTGCATTTGAATATGTTGCTTAAAAATTATCTTCCCCAGATTGTGGATCTAATATTTTTCCTGAAAGGTGTGGGGCAGTGGGACCTAAAATAATAATACCTACCTTCCATTGAGGCAGAAAAGAGCAGAGAGAAGGTAGCCTAGCAGGAAGCCGATGAAAGGCATCAGGGAGGAGGTGGCCAGCAAGTGTGGCGTCATGACAAACAAGATGCTCTTGCCCACGTTGAGGGCAGAGAGCACTACAACAGCCACACTGCACAAAACCAGGAGGAGGATCCCTCCCTGCAAATAAGGGCAAGAAAAAAAGGCAGTTAGAAGGGTGTGGGGGTACGGAGGAGCACAGAGGGCTAGGGAAGCACTGGTGGATACCGAAGGTGGAAATCATTTTAATAAACATTTGAAGTGGAAGGGAATACGCAAGACCTTTGTCATCTTGGATTTCTTATCTGTAGCTGGGCAGCTTCCTGGAGTCACAGATTGATTACCATGTTACTGAAAACTCAGCCAGACATAGTTTCTGATAGACATCTCTGGGTAGCGGGTTCTCAGTGAATGCTGTGACTCTGAAGGACGAGACTATTTAGTCCTCTATCAAATTGGATATTGTAAATGAAAGTTCTCTTTACACATCCCAACAATACTTTGGATGCTCTAGATATTTTGGAACTCCGTAGGAGTTGTTCTTAGAACCTGTCATACTTGTCTTAAATACCTCCTTTATGGGTAGGGACTTCATCTATTTTAGGATGAATCTGATTTCTGGAAGTTGCCAAAAGTCATCTGAAGCAAAGCTAGTTAAAGCACGTAATGAAGTCAGATAATGTGGTTTTAGATCTAAATGATATATAGGGATGAGTGCTTTTCTTGAGTGATGTACAAATTGGGATGATAGGAAAGTTCCTAACAGGAGTTTCAAATAGCTCAGGTAATAGCATCTTTAGAAACAGTGCAGATCCACCCTACCCCAGGTAAGAGCTGTGAAAGCTATCATCAGGAACAATGGTATGTTTTTGTTTATTTTAAAATGTATGATTTTATGGTTGGATCTTACATACCACTTAGAATTTTCAGTTGGGAATTTATCATGAAATTAGAATGTTAAGAATTTTCCCTACTAACAAGGATTCAAGATTTCAAAGTGTGCTTACATGTCTGCATTTTAGAGAGTGACATTAAACTGATGAAATACATGCATAAACTTAAGCTTCTGTACCTCTCATCTGTTGAGTTGTGGTGTTTAGTCACTAACTTGTGTCCGACTCTTTGAAACCCCGTGGACTGTAACCACCAGGCTCCTCTGTCCATGGGATTTCCCAGGCAAGAATACCGGAGTGGGTTGCCATTTTCTTCTCCAGGCGATCTTCCTGACCCAGGGATTGAACCCTCATCTCCTGCGCTGGAAGGAGGATTCTTTACCACTGAGCCACCTCAGTGGTAAGCCCCGTCTTCTCAGTAAAAGTTTGTGCAGCAGACTTTGCTTGAATTTACTGTGTTCTGTAATGGTTATGTTATGGTTCCATTTCCAGCTCATTTCACACTTGTGTTTTGTATTTCCTAATGTGATTTTTTAAAAAATTGTGGTAAAATATGTAGAACACAAAAGTTGCTGTTTTAACCATTTTTGAGTGTATAATTCAGTGGCATTAATTACATTTACAGTGTTGTCCTAGTGACAATTTAACTTTTATTTATATTGCTCTAATTGTAACTGTGCAGTTTGGCCTGTGTTTCTAAACCATGTTGCAACTGATAATGTTCATGTAAAACAACACCTAAACTGTTGGTCCTGTCCCAGGATAGGAAGGAATCTTAGCAGTAACGATGTACTTCAAGTTTTATTGAGAGACTATTAACTGATATAACTGACAGGGAAGCCTGGCGTACTGTAGTCCATGGGGTTGCAAGAAGAACACGACTGAGTGACTGAACAACAAAAATTAACTGATTAACTGCTTAGTTTACCCTGGGGTTTTGAGTTAATTTCTCCATTTGGATTTTTGCCTCTTGGGTTTGTCCTCTACCTGATGTCCAGATTTTGTTCTGAAGAGTGTAATGAAGAAGGTAGGAGGTATTGGGCTACAAGGATTGTCCGTGAATTCAGAAGCCATTTTCTCTGCGTGGGTATTGATCTCAAGCCCTCATTCTCATTCTCCCACCCTTGGGGCCTTTAGAGTGGTGGTGAGCACAGACATTGATGTGACCCAGGTGTGAAAACTGGCTTAGCTGTTCTCAAGATGTATAAATTGGTGAGTCCTTCAACCTTTTGAGTGAGGTTGACAGCACAGCACCTGGCATCTTAGAACCACTGACTGAGTTGTAGCTTGTAGGGAAAGGAGAGGAGTTTTAACATCCTGAAGTTTCTTGTCACTCTCAGTCCTGCCATTTGTGAAAATCTCATGTCCATGACCTCTTGCTAAGAAGAGAGGGCACAGTAGTTTTTTAATAGGTCACCATGTTATCTATCACCTGCATTACCCTGTCATGGGTGACCAAAGCTGTGAAGAGTGTCCGTCCATTCATGGACAGCCAGCTCAGCTTGCCAGTGATCCATTAGGGAGTTGGTAGAGTTAGAGAGAGGGAGGCAAGAACAGAGATAAGTGTGAAAGTTTTGACATGGTGTCCCGTGGGCTGCGAAGTCAAGGTGCCATAAACTGAGACAAAGGAGAGCCGGGTCTTTTCATCGGTAGCAGCAGGCATGGGGAAAGCATAGGTAGAGTGGTTGAGTCAGTGTCACAGTGGGACCCTTATTACAATGAGTGGTGAGTGGCTTATGCTAAGAGTGGCTCCTGGACTGTGTCATGCTCAGGTCCACCAACTTTCTAACCATGTAGGCTTGAGTAAACTGCATGGGTGAGTTACAGTATTACTTGAATCACCTTTCCAACTGGTAAAAGTGTTAGTTGCTTAGTCATGTCCTACTCTTTGTGACCCCCTGTAGCCTGCCAGTCTCCTCCTTTAATGGGATCTTCCAGGCAAGAATACTGCAGTGGGTTGCCAGTTCCTTCTCTGGGGGATCAGACCCGGGTCTCCCACATTACAGGCAGATTTTTTACCATCTAAGCTACCAGGGAGGCCCAAATGAGGCATCCTTAAGATTATATCTCGGTGTGTCTAAATGTGACCTCTTACTAGGGAATGAGCAGTTTGAACAGATACCTTCTGTAAGAGCCAGTTATCAGAAGTTGGGTAATTTTGATTTGAAAGTCTCTAGGCGTGTTTGGTATGCAAAGAAGCTGGGGCAATTATTCCAGCTTGTAACTCACTACATTATGAAACGGGGAGATTAAGAATGAGCGTAGTCCTCAAAGAAACGTAAAAGCAAGAAACTTCAGCCGTTATATCTTGGCCACTTTCCTCCGCAACCTCACAGGAATGATACCCTATTTGGGAGCAGGTGATGAATGGAGCTGTTGCCCTTCTGCTTGTCTAACCTTGGAGGTTTGGCCAGCGGCAAAGCAGTTTCCAAGACATACTTGTATTTTATGTGGTTCTTTGCTACTGGCTCCTGTCTTCCCAGTCCGAGTGTATCTCAGGCCTTTTAATGTCCTCTGGAGTTGTTTGCCATAGAATTGAGTCATGGATGTGTAACAAAACAGGAATGAGAGACATTCCCTGGGCGTCAGTTATTCTATATATAAAATGGGAATAAGGCAGGAGACTACTTCATCTTGAAGCCCTCTTTAGCTTCTAAGATCTGAGATTCTTTTTTCCATCCTCAGAACACTTTTAAAACAATTGAAGTGTACTTGATTTACAGTGTTGTGTTAATTTCTTCTGTACAGCAAAGGGACTCAGATATATATTTCATACTCTTTATGTATTTTATCACAGGATATGGAATATAGTTCACTGTGCTATATATACAGTAGGCCCTTGGACATCCATTCTATGTATAATAGGTCACTAACCCCGAACCCCTTCTCCATCCCTTCCCTACCACCCCTCGCTCCCTCTTGGCAACCACAAGTCTATTCTCTATGTGAGTCGGTTTCTGTTGCACAGTTAAGTTCATGTCATATTTTAGATTCCACATATAAGTGATACCTTGCAGTATTTGTCATTCTCAGAAGAATACTTAGATCAGGAGACATGTTCTTACATCAGTTGCTTTTGGGGTTCTAGTCTCTGATATCACCTATAAAGTGGAGGAGGGCAGAGTTGCTTTAAGTGATACTGGGTCATTTCACATGTTTATCTTCTGTGATATATTTTTTTCTTTCGTTCCTACATTCCACAAGCTCTTCAGTAAGTGAGATGATAGGTTCATGTTTCTGTTTTTTTTTTTTTGTTTTTCTACTAAGGAGAGACAGGATTTTTCCTTTATTCCTTTGTTCTCAGGCATTAGATGTGAGTGTTGAGAATTCAGTGTTAAGACAGCCTTAGGATCTTGCTTCTTGCAGGTGGGTGGGGGATTAAACGAGTGGGTATTTATAATACAGTACGATAAATGCTACAAGGATGTTGGGTGATAAGGGAGCAAATAGGACACACATAATGTCCAAGCTTGTGGGTTAACTTCCTAGAGGAGGTGCTAACTGTTGAGACTTGAGGGATGTGTCCAGTGAGAGGTGGTGGTGAGAGAGGTGGGATTTTGGAGAAAGGAGTATTCCAGGCTGAGGAAAGGGCATGTGCCAAGAAAAGAACTGACACTGGAGAGGTTGGTTGAGACCAAATCAAGGAAGGGCTGAGGAGCCTCATGACTCCTGGGGGAGAGTAAGGAACCAATGAGGGGCTTCAAGTAGAGTGACGTGATAGTTTGTTTTATCCAGACTCAGGTTAAAATTAGGTAAGGGAACCAGGTTAGAAGACTGAGTAGCTTAGTGAGAGAGGAGAGTAGCCTGAATGAAGACAGTAGATGCAGGGATGGAGAGACATGGACGAAAGCAAAAGAAGGCAGAAGTGGCAATCAGTGATTAGTGTGGGTGGGAGAGGGAGAATGGCTTTCTGGTGTCTGGCTCAGGCAGTTGGGCACATTAAATGCCATTCATTGAGAGTATCACACAGGGAGGAGGGGAAGAGCAAGCTTGAGGAAATGGTTTAAATTTAAAACATACTGAGTTTTAAATGCCTGAGGCATATTCAGTAGAAAGATTTAGTAGTTAATACATGGGTTCTGGAGTCAGGAGAGACGTGAGAGCTGAAGATACTGTTCTGGTGGTCATCAGCTTGTAGATGGCTGTTGAGATGGGCCAGGTCTCATGGTGGGAAGGTATGGGCTTAGGTTAGAAAAGCAGAAAGCTTGGGCTAAATGTAGAGAAGTAACCTTTGCCAAAGGAACTCACAAGGGAGTTTGAAAAGAAATGCCAGAGAGGTGGTAGGAAAGCAGGTGCCCTGTCAGTGAAGCTGAGGGGAAGATTTCTGAGACGGAGGCAGTGGTCGGCCATACCAAAAGCTGCCAGAAGAAGAGTTGAGACATGTCTGTTGGATTTGGTGAAGAAAGTGGAGCAGGTGGTCATCAAGATGTGAGTGGATGGGAGACCGAGGAGTAGAGACTGATTGATGAGGGCTGATCACTGGACAACAGCCCTGGGGACAGTGTGGTGGGAGTGGAAGGTAGGCGGGGGCAATGGGTGTCTCTTGGGAGCACAGCTAGGAGGGGGAGGTGTTGGCTGAAACAGGAAGTACAGTCCAGTGTGACTACTTACTAAAAAAACACAACAGAGAGATGTAAACAGGTACCGATGTCAATTGGGAAGAAGTGATATGGTGTCATTCTAGAAATGAGAGTTGAGGAGGAGGCTGTGGGGGTAGAGGGTATGATGAATAAAAGGAGATTACTGAGAAGCAAGGGTGAAAACAGAGATGCCATCCAGAGCAGAGGCGGGTGATCAGCCATTTGGCAGGAGACTTCACATCTTCCAAAAGGTCGGGAGGGGAACTGTGGCCATGGTATTAGGACTGCATCAGGGCAAGGGCAAAAATCTACCTTTGACAATGGTACTGTGAAAGTCGAAAGACCCTGGAAACCTGACCAAACCTCTTTGTTCCAGGCCTAAAGCTGCTGCCAGGCCTTGTTCTTCCAAGTAGTATACCCTGTAGACCGGCTCAAAAGCGTAGACCCACGGGCAGGAACAAAAACAGGCCTTCAGGAGGCAGAGTTTATCCTGAGGACCAGGTTGGTACTTGGATCCCAGGGATGAGCAGTGAGCCAGAGGAGAGACTGATGGGGACTGAGCTCCAAGGTCATGAGAGTTGTCAGAGGGACCTCTCTTAAGAGTCTGGTTTTTCCAAAGAGGAGGCAGTGGCATGATGCCCTCAGCACTCCCCCACGCCCTTTGAGACCAACTCGCCGTTTTCCTCCTATCCCATCCTGAAGTGCTGTGAGGGTGCCTACCAGCTCTTCTGGTCGCTTCCTCTCCAGCTTCTTATCTAGTTAGCCATGTTTGCCCTTGGTCTCCCTCTGAACTCCTCTATTCAGGCATTTCCTTAGGCTTACCCAAGTCTGACCCTTTCTTCATGGTCTGGCTCAAGACCACCCCTCCTTCCATCCTCCAGAGAAGCCTTTCTTGACTACCTGGCCCTTACTCACCTTACCTTCTTGCATTCTGCCAGTGCCTGACTGTACACTGCTGGGTCTTGGTTCTCATGGTTACTGATTTTCTACGAGTAAACTCTTTGAGGACAGTGAATCCTCAGAGAGTAGCATAAAACTTAACATCTAGTAGGTACATGATAAAAGCTTAATTTTATTATCAAAATGATTGTATGTTGTGTGTGGTGTTTTCCTTTTTTTCCTCCTAACTTTTAAAAAATACTCTCATGTACATTAGAGTCACATGAAGTAGGTTGTATCAATAGCAGACTTTTTCTTTTTTTTTTAAGCAAGGAAAGAAACTGACACAGAAAAAGCCCAGATGACTCAGCTCAAGCCATTCACTCCAATTCTCACTCCCTGCCCAGACCCCCAGGTTCTTACCTTGGTGACATAGCGTACATATTGTGGCCGTTTGGATTTGAGGATGATGCCTGTGGTGCAAGGGATGAGAATCAGGATCAGTGATATCACTATGCCGCCGTAGGGCACCTTGTCCCTCAGGGACCCATCATAGATGCCCCTGGAGTAAAGGTACAGGAGGAGGGGCATCATGCCCAGGGCAAAGAAGGTGGAGCAGGTGGTCATCACGATACTGAGAGGGAAACATAGGAAAAATGCAGAGAGAGAGCTCATTAATTCAGGCATACCTCATTTTATTGCAGTTCGCAGTTGTGTTTTTACAAAGGGAGCGTTTGTGGCAATCCTGCATCAAGCAAGTCTTGGTGCTGTTTTTCTAACAGCATTTACTCACTTCGTGTCTCGTCATATTTTACTAAGTCTTGCAGTATTTCAAGCTTTTTCATTGTATTTTTTATAGTGATTTTTGATATTACTGTTGTAATTGTTAGGGGCACTGCGAGTCATGGTCATGTAAGATGGCGAACTTAAAGGATATAAATGTGTGTGTTGATTGCTCCCCCTTTTCTCTCTCTCCTCGAGCCTCCCTATTCCTTGAGACACAATACTGAAATTAGGCCAGTTACTAACCCCACACAAGTGAAAGGTAGAGTCACATGTCTCTTACATTTTTAAATTAAAAGGTAGAAATGTTTACTCTTAGGAAACCCTGTGGAAGGAAATTCCAGGCAGGGTGAAGGCCAGGCCTCTTGCACCAAACAGCCAAGTTGTAAGTGCAAGGGAAAAGTTCTTGAAGAAAATTATAAGTGCTACCCTAGTGAACTCACGAATAAGAAGAAAGCAAAACAGGCTATGGAGAAAGTTGTGATCTGAAGAGACGATCAAACCAGCCACAACAGTCCCTTAAGCCAAAGCTTGATCCAGATCAAGTCCTGAACTCTCTTCAGTTCCAAGAAGGCTGAGAGAGGTGAGGAATCTGCAGAAGAAACATATGCATGTTTCTTGGCATATATGTGGAAGTGCTAGGTAAAGCAGCATGTTCTTACGTAGAAGCTGCAAGTTATCCAGAAGATCTCCCTAAGGTCATCAGTGAAGGTGGCCATGCTAAACAGATTTTCAGTGCAGATGCAACAGTGTTCTATCAGAAGAAGATGCATCGACAGCTGCCATAGGTAGTAACTCCTCTGATGGATCTGTGCAAAGGTAACAAAATCTTCAGGAAAGGATTCACTATTCTAGAGGGCCATTCATGATTCCTGGAAAGAGGTCAAAATATCAGTGTTACAGGAGTTTAAAAGAAGTTAATTTCAACCCTCGAGGATGACTTTGAGCAGTTCAAGACTTAAGTGGAGGAAGCAACTACAGATGTGACTGTGGTGAAAACAGCAAGAGAACTAGAAGTCGAACCTGAGGGTGTGACTGAATTCCTGCAATCTTATGATAAAACTTGAATGAGTAAGGAGTTGCTTCTTATGGATGAGCAAAGTGGTTTCTTGGGATGGAATCTACAAACTTGTGAAGATACTGTGAAGACTGTTGGAATGACAACAGAGCATCTAGAATTTTACGTAATCTTAGTTGATAAAGCAGTGGCAGGGTTTGAAAAGATTGACTTCAATTTTGATAGAAGTCCTGCTGTGGATAAAATGCTATCAAACAGCAAAATCATTTGTGAAGAAAGAGAAGGAAGAGTCAATCGATGGAGCAAAGTTCATCATCTTATTTTAAGAAATTGCCACAGCCACCCTCCCACCTTCAGCAACCACCACCTTGATCAGTCAGTAGCTGTCAACATTGAGGCAAGACCCTCTGCTGGCAAAAACATTACAGCTTGCTGAAGGCTCAGATGATAGCAATTTTTAGCAAAAAGTAATTTTAAATTAAGATACGTAAATTTTTTTAGACACAATGCTATTTCACCTTTAATAGGTTACAGTATAGTTTAAATGTAACATGTGTATGCACCAGGAAACCAAAAAATCCACATGACACATTATTTTGATATTCTGCTTTATGGTAGTGGTAGGGAAATGAACTTGTAGTATTCTCTAAGGTATGCCTGTACTATTTGTGGAGTGCCTGCTATGTGCCAGGCATGGCGTGAAGAACCTTGCATACATTGCTTTGTTTCCTCCTCCCAGTAGTTTTAGGAGGTAAGCATACTATCTCCTTTTTACTAGGGGAGGAAGCTAGGGGCTTGAAGGGTTGTGACTTGCCCAGTACCACAAAGGTCGGAAGTCTGGGGCAGAATTTGAACCCAGGTCTCTGTACACTTTGCTGTGGAAGGAGCCATTTTGATCTCTGTAATAGAACTCTTTTTGCTCTCTATACTTGCATTTATCCACAGCTCATTTTGAAAATAAGCTATGTGATCCCATCACTGACTATAGCCCATTGTATCGTAGAATAACACCCGACCTACAGTAGCTAAGTGCCTGCCTTTAGAGCCTAGGGCATGGCTGGACATGTGGTTCTGTCTAACTAAAATAACAAAGATCAAGCACATCAAGAACATTTTCTCTCAGGGAGTTTGAATGTATGCACAGTGACAGATCACTTGGTCTTTGAGAGTGGGAGGAATGGTCAGGCAAAAAACAAAAAACAAAAAGCAGTAAACAGAGGTTATGATTAAGTGTGAAAGTCAGTCATATCCAACTCTTTGCGACCCCCATGGACTATACAGTCCTTGGAATTCTCCAGACCAGAATACTGGAGTGGGTAGCCTTTCCCTTCTCCAGGGGATTTTCCCAACCCAGGGGTCGAATCCAGGTCTCCCACATTGCAGGTGGGTTCTTTACCAGGTGAGCCACAAGGGAAGCCCACATGATTAAAAGGACTGAAAAAGAACAGATTGATTGAATTATTGAAGGAGCACAATAGTGGAGTATTAGAGAAGGCAGCAATAATTACCCACTGTCAAGTGACAAGATAACCTGGTCATCAGACCTGTTTTGTATCTTGAATACTATTCTAGTCCCCAACACTTGAGGGCTTCTCAGGTGGTGCTAGTTGTAAAGAACCTGCCTGCCAATAAAGGAGATGTAAGATATGTGGGTTCAGTCCCTGGGTCGGGAAGATCCCCTGGGGGAGGGCATGGCAGCCCACTCCAGTATTCTTGCCTGGATGATCCCATGGAGCCTGGTGGGCTACAGTCTGGTCTGGGGCTCACAAAGAGCTGCACGCAACTGAAGTGACAGCACACACGTGCACAGACACCCAACACTGATACACTCGTGTCCTTTACGATTTGGCTGATTCTTAACGTTACTTAAGATAAGTTTAGTGTGAGTCTCAGATCTTGAATAAAAATGTATCTTCCCAGTTCTCATTTGTATCCTAACTGCCCTATTGCCATCTGCATTTGGAATCTCATCCTTGTTAATCCCAGAACGTTGTGTAGGACGAGGCCCTCCAGAAAGACCAACGGAGAGAGGAAGCTGCTAGGGAACATTCTTGGATTTGTAGACATCCACTTTCCTGGTAGCTCAGATGGTAAAGCGTCTGCCTGCAATGTGGGAGACCTGGGTTCAATCCCTGGGTTGGGAAGATCCCCTGGAGAAGGAAATGGCAACCCAGTCCAGTACTCTTGCCTGGCAAATTCCACGGATGGAGGAGCCTGGTGGGCTACACAGTCCATGGAATCACAGAGTTGGACACAACTGAGCAACTTCACTTCACTTCACAATATATGCTCTGGCTTCCATTCTAGTGAGAAGGTTGGGGGTGAGGGTTTCATAAGACCCCAAGAAAGCCACACAAAGTGTGTGTTCCTCCTCTCCATAGCCCTATTCAGTATCTACACTTATTGTTTTCATAGAGATCAAATATGACTTAAATGATCATCAACTACATCCTAGTTCAAAGGGTCTGGAGTATAGCCATCAAGAACACAATTGGTGGATGTATCACAAGGAGTAAGAAGCTGAGGAGAGACCCTCAAAAGATACTGTGGACTGAAGAATGGGAACCTCCCCCCAACATACTCATGAACACCTAAAACACTTAGGCACATACTCCAGCTTGTAGGAAACTGAGGGAGGTTTCCAGGGAATGTTGAGTAATTAGTATGTAGGCTTGTACTGAAGCTGTAGCATGTGGAGGGGTAGATGGTAGGGTGTTAGTCTTGGTAATCTGATATTTAGGTTTTAATACTAAGAGAGGGGCCAGAATTGAGACTTTAAGCCTATGAAGAAAGGAGAGGTGAAACAGAAATGTTTACTCAGTCATCAATACTCCAAAAGAACTATTGGAAAAATAGAACATCTAATTCTCTTGTGGGTTGAATATGAAATCATAATGGAAAAAAGTATTGGGAATATTTGGAAAAAATGAATAGAAGAATATAGTATTTTAAAATATGAGGAGATGACAGAGGATGAGATGGTTGGATGGCATCACCAACTTGATGGACATGAGTTTGAGCAAGCTCCGGGAATTGGTGATGGAGAGGAAAGCCTGGTGTGCTGCAGTCCATGGGGTCGAAAAGAGTTTGGCACAGCTGAGCAACTGAACTGAACTGACTTTGGATTAGGCAATGATTTCTTAGATATGATACCTAAGGCATAGGTAGCCAAAGGAAAAACAGATAACTTCGACTTTAGAACTTAAAAAACTTGTTTGCTTCCAGGGATACTCTAAGTCTCCCACATAATGGGAGAAAATATTTGCAAATCACGTAAGTGTCCAATATTCAGAATAGATCAAGAACTCTTATAATTCAATGACTAAAAACCTCCAAATAACTCAATTTTAAAATGGGCAAAGGACTTGAATAGGCATTTCTCCAAAGGTACACAGTTGGCCAAAAAGCATGTTAAAAGATGCTCAACACCATTAGTTATAAAAGAAATGTAAATTAAAACTGATAATGAAATGATAATGGTAAGTGGTAATAACATACCACTTCACACCCGCTAGTAGAGCTAAGCAATAAAAATGATGGATAAGTCTTGGTGAGAATGTGGAGAAACTGGAATCCTCTTATGTTTTTGATGGGCATGTAAAATGGTATAACTGATCTGGAAAAGTTTGACAGCACTGAAAAAATTAAACATTGTTATCACCAGTAATTCTACTTCTTGGTATATACCCATGAGGATTGAAAGCATATGTTTACACAATTACATACAAGTATTCATAGCAACATCAGTTATAGCTGAAAAGTGGAAAATATTGATGGGTAAGCAAATTGTGGTGTGTTCATGTAATTGAATATTCTTCAGCCATAAAAAGCAATGAAGTACTATATATCAACTATCACATAGATGAATCTTGAAAACATGGCAAGTAAAGGAATCAAAAACAAAAGTCTAGGTATTATATGATTCCATTTACATGAAATCTATAGGGACAGAAAATAGATTTGTGGTTGCTGGGGGCTGGAGTGCGAGAATGAGGAGTGACTGCTATGCGTCTAGGTTTCTTTGGGGGATGATTAACATGTTCTGAAATTAGACAGTGGTGATAGTTGTACATCGTGAATATACTATAAACTACTGACTTACACACTTTAAAAGTGAAATTTATGGTGTATGAAATATATCTTAAAAATAGTATTAAAAATCCAGAGGACAGATAAATTCATCCTTAGAGAAAAATTTATAGCTTGAAATGTTGATAAGGGAAGAGAGGAAAGATTAAAAATTGATGAGCTAAGCACTTTATTCAAGAGTTGGAAAGAGAAAGTAAACCCAATGAAAGTAAGAGAAAGAAAATATTAAAGATGAGAGAATAAGCTTTAAAAGTTATATAAATTGAGAGAATCAATTACACCAAGAGTGGGTTCTTTGCAAAGTCCAATAATATAAATACTTGTGGCAAGACTAGCCAAGAAAAAGGAGAATGGGCACAAATTAATGTTAGCATGAATGCAAAAAGAAATATAATTTCTGATACAATAGAGATTTTAGAGGGCCATAGAAGAAATCAAGGATAGTCTTATATTTTCAGTTTTCTATTCAGACTGAATGGACAATTTCCTGGGCAATACAATCTACAAAAACTAACTAAAAATGAAGTTGAAAACCTGAATTAATTTAGAATCACTAAAGACATTTAATAAATACTTTAAATAGGTTTGAATAAACCTATTATTCAAACCTCACACAAAATGTAAATGATTTTACAGTGGAATTCTGCTAAACATTCAAAGTACAGATCATCTCAGTCTTACACAGAGTAAAGAAAGGGGAAACATGACCCAAGTTATAAATGATAGTATGATTTTAGAACCAAAGGTAAAAAAGTCACATTATGAGAAAGGAAAATTAGAGACCATTCTCATTTATGAACACAGAAGCAAAAGTCACAAAATGTTACCTAGTGAATCTAGCCTTGCCTTTATAAAATAATGCAATGAACAAAGTGGGTTTATTCCAGCTATATAAAAATGGTTTAATGCAACCTACTGGTATGTATCACTGCATTATTGGATTAAAGAAAAAAGTGGTATCATAGATGTAGAAAAGGGTCATTCAACAAAATTCAGTGTTCATGCATGGTAAAAATCAGCACACTAGCAACAGAAGGGAACCCCTTAACCTGAAAAGGGTTATCTGTCAAAAAATCTACAGGAAATAGAAAACCTAATGGTGAAAAATTAGAGAAATGAAGGATACCTGTTCTCATCACATCACCTGCTGTAATTATACTCTATAGATCTTTGTTAGCATTGCAAAACAAGAGATAGGAGAACTATATGATGGGAAAGGAAGAAACTATGTATGCCAATGATAGAACTGTCCACAGGAAATTCAAGTGAATTTTTATTATAACTATAGAGAATCCATGAAATTCTGAATAGCAATAAAAAAATCAATTAAAAATTGAGGTCTAAGGTACTACAAAAAATTATTAGTGAATTTTAAAAAAAGATACCACTTACAATATCCATAAGAACTATAAAATATTTAGAAATAAATCTTAAAGATGTGCAAGACATGGAAGAAGTTATGTGGAAGAACTTCCTAATATGAAATGACTGAATACAAGGAAAGAAGATTTCAGTATTGATCTATCTATAAATTTAATGCAAACATAATCAAACTTTCAGAAATAGCTTTTGTCAACTTGAGAGTCTCAAAATTCAAGTGAATGAGTAAAGGATCAAAACCAACATAATTTCCAAGAATAACAAGTTAGGGCATCTCCTTTCAGTTATCAAGATTTATCATAAAGTTGTAGTTAAGAAAATGTGATATTGGTGCAAGAATAGCCACATAGAATAGAAGAGAGATCCCAGACAAACCCATGCTTATCTGCGCATCTGATCAACAAGAGACGGCGTTACAAGTTGCTGGAGGAAAATGTACTGATCCTAAGAATTTTCTCTATTCACATGGAAAAGATAAAATTAGATCACATAAGACATACTAGTAAATCGAAGATCTTCGTGTGAGATGCAAAACTTTTAAAACTTTTCAAACATAGGTGAATGTGTTTATGACCTTGAAGGCAGTAAAGTGTTTCTTAAATAATCCCCAAGATATAAAATGTCAAGGAATAATATTAGTACAGTTGGTTAAATTAAAATATGCACTCTATTATATCATTATCAAAATGTAAGGATAAGCCCCAAACTGTGAGTAGACTGTTGCAACATGTAAAAACAACAAATGACTACCAATTAATACGAAGGAAGCACCACCATCCCATCAAAAATAGGCAAAGGGCATTATTTTCAGAAAGGAGACCCAAATGGCCAACAAGATATGAATAGGTGCAGGACCTCCCATGAAAGTGGAAAAAGTCACTCTGTCGTGTCCGACTCTGCGACCCCATGGACTGTCCATGGAATTCTCCAGGCCAGAATACTGGAGTGGGTAGCCTTTCCCTTCTCCAGGGGATCTTCCTGACCCAGGAATCAAACCGGGGTCTCCCACAATGCAGGCAGATTCTGTACCAACTGAGCTATCAGGGCAGCCTGCCATGACATCTCACTTTCACCAGATCGCAAAACTGAAAAATCTGACAATTCCGAATACAGACGATGGCATGGAGAAACAGATCTTCATACACTGCCCTGGGAAGTGAGAAGTGGAACACCTGCTCTGGATAGATGTTAGATGAAGGAAGACGTGTGAACTCAAGACCCAGCAGTCCTGTGTTCGTGTATGCTCTCACAAGCGAGCATAGGAGGCGCAGGCACAAGACTTGCTTAAACAGGAAATCAGGAAATATGCATAAATGTCTGACAACAGGGCAATGTAAGAAAACTGGTGGTTGTAGTTTAGTCACTAAGTCGTGTCCGACTCTTGCAACCTGATGGACTGTCGCCTGCCAGGCTCCTCTGTCCATAGGATTTTCCAGGCAAGAATACTGGAGTGGGTTGCCATTTCCTCCTCCAGGGGATCTTCTTGACCAGGGATCAAACCTGGGTCTCCTGCACTGCAGGCAGATTCTTAACTGACTGAGCTACCAGGGAAACCTGGTACAAACTATACTGCAGTTCAAATGCACAAAATAGCTCTTTTATGTTTATACCTATTATCTCAAAAAAAGCAAGTTGTCAAATGATATGGGCAGTATGATACAGTTCATATAAAGTTTAAAAACATACAGATGCAGGAGTATCTGTCTGATGGATATATACATACATAGTAATAGTATAAAATATAAAAGGGTTTGTGGAAGTGCTGAAAGTCAAATCCTGGGAGGTGCTCCCATGAGCGTAGGGAGAGGGGAATGAGATTGGGAAAGGCAGTCGGTGGGCTACAGAGCTAGCTAGCTATTGATCTCTGCCTAGGAGAAAGGCCACACACGAAACTTGTGTGCTTGTTTTGATGACCTTGAACAGGAGTCATGCTTGCTTTGGCTTGGCATGTTGGGAGCTTTGGAATTTGCTCTGGGACTTGGTGTGCCTTGTGCACTGGGGTATGTGTGGGAGCCATGCTCCCAGACCTCCTGATACCTCCTCCGCATGTACAAGGGCTGGGCTCTTGGCCTAAATTTCTGGTATCTGTGACAGTCATGGTCCTGTTACCCTGAAGGGCAGTGCTGGGAGGGCAGTCCTGCTGTAGCTCTGAGACTGGAATCTCTCGCATAGTAACACTGTGAATCTGGATTGCAGGCGGATTATTTGCCAGCTAAGCTACCAGGGAAGCTGGCAACCCTTCTACATCAGAATTAAGATATGGTCCAGGTTTCTCTCTGCAGGACACGGAGGCTGCCTTGGACCTTGTCGAGGGGTCCAGGGACCAGGGGGAATGACTCACCTTTCTTTTTTTAAACCTTCCTGCTTAAATTCTCAGAGCACTCCACACAGCCTGCTTTGGGGCAACTGTATATACCCTGCTTGAGGGATAGGTTTTGAGCTCCTGCTGACAGAGTCACTGGCAGCAGAAGCTGAGGGAGCTGTGAGGGAACTGGTCGGTTTCTGTGGTAAAGTGGGAGACTTTGGGGAACCCACATAGCTTCTGTCTCCTCCTGCCTAGTCTGTCATGGTGGGGAGAGCTGTGAGAATCCTTGGGTTGTCTCCACAGCCATTGCCTCTGCTGTCTCCTGTAGGCGGGATGAGGGGTTGGGGGGTAGCAGGTGAACTTGAGGGGTGGCATAGGTGGTCGTCAAAGGGGCCCAGTTCCCGCTGGCCCTCTCTCTTCTGTCCCCCAGGGAGGGCACTTTCTCTTGCCTGTGGGCCCACTGTCTTTTTTGGAACATGACTCTCAGCATCCTAGAGGAAAGAGCTACTGTGCCTGGCTGCCTTGAGAGGTCCACCCGGGGGGCCGCCCAGCCTTCTGGAATGTGCCTTCCCCCTACGAGGGTCTCCCTCAGCCTCACTCCAGCCATGAGGCAGAATGACGGGCAAGAGAGACTCCAGGACTAGCTCTGGACACAGCTTGCCCACAGATTCTCGGGGAAGCCTCTGGCAAGTCTCTGGACTTCAGCTTTCTCATGTGTAAAGTGGAATTGGTCTCAACATTCCTTTCTAGTCCAGATGGGAATAGCATGGTATTGTACACAGGCCTCAAACCCGTAGCCTCTGGGTGGCATTTAGGTCTTTGACATGTACAGTTTGGCTTGCACAGTGTTTTAAAAAATTTGAAATTGTTGCAAACAATAAAAAATTTGGAGATTTCACCTTCAAAGGGAGATTCTGTCTTCTCCTGAAAAGCAGGAAGCTATGCCAGCCATGAGTCCCTGATCCCACAACACCCACGGCAGAGATGGGCGGCATTTGCCCTGTGTAGCAGTCACCTTCTGGCCACACCGGGCACTGAAGATACTTGAGTGAAAGCACAGGCTTTGGAGCCCTCAGACCTCGGATAAATGTACTAACCTCTCTAAGGCTCAGTTTTCTCATCTCTAGAATGGAGCTCCTTATAGTACCTCCTCATGGAAGCTGTATGAGGATCCCGTGTAGAGTGTTTGGCCCATTGCCTGGCTGTCTTTTGTTATCAGCACCATTATCATTACTATAATACCTATAACAAGTTGTCCCAGGTGAAGAACTCCATCTGGAATTTGAAGTTTCTGGCAGCTTGTGATGGTGGAGGGTGAGTGGGGTCAGAGGCCTGGTTTCATGTGCATGGGAGGTTGGTCTGTGGGAAGGGGTTTTATGGCAGAAGGTGGCTGTCCTGCAAAGCATTATCTCTTGAGGGGCCTAGGTGGAAGTTACAGTTCCCAGGTGCTCAGACCAGGAGCCTGAGCAAGAGAGCATGAGTCACTGGAGATTCTACTGGTGGAGGCTTAGAGCCTCAGAAAAGCAGGCATTGCCAAAGGGACCTCACTGGCACCCACTGGCTCCAGAGACTGGGAGGTCTGGTCACTCACACTTAGAGATTCTCCTACTGTGCTTTACTCTGCCTCCCACCTCCCCACCCACCCATGCAGCTCTGCTGCTACAGAGCCATGAGGCCCTGGGTATCCTGCCAGGCTCCTCTGTCCATAGGGATTCTCCAGGCAAGAATACTGGAGTGGGTTGCTACGCTCTCCTCCAGGAGATCTTCCCAACCCAGGGATTGAACCCAGGTCTCCCACATTGCAGGTGGATTCTTTACCAGCTGAGCTACCAGGCAAGCTTGCAACCCTTCTACATCAGAAATAAGATATGGTTCAGGTTTCTCTGTACGGGACACAGAGGTTGCATGGCGCCCTGTCTAGATCAAGTTGGGCTTGTTTTGCAGCAGGAAGGACCTGGATCAGATAAGGGGAAGAACTTCCTCACGGTGAGGTGGTTGAACACTGGACATGTTCCTGTGAGAAACTGTACAAGCCAGGCTCTCTCTATCAAACACCTCAGTGAGGGTTGAGTTATATGGGTGGAGAGTCCAGAGCTTCTCAGACGGCAGGTCCAGGTAACCCCCCATGATCACTATCATGTTTTTATTTAAGAATCAGCTCCAGCATCACTTGGCATCACCAGGAAGAGGATTCCCTACTTGGCTGGTTTTTAGTACAGTTCAGTCAGGGGCAGGGTACAGACAGGCACAAGCAGGTGGACTGTCTTGAATTTACTGCGCTGCCTGGAATGGAATAGCCTCTCTACTGAGGACTGAACCATAAGAGATAGGCTTGAGATGGACAATTAAGTAAGAGCCAGAGCTTTTGTGCTGGTGAGTTTTCTTCAGCTGGAGCTGGTCTGACGTGGCCTGGCCCTGGGAAACATTCCAGACCAGAGTCCCACCCCTTTGGAAGGACCAGTATTCAGCCGCCCCCTGCAGGATTCCACTCTCACTGACTTCTGCTATAATGGTTTGGGTGTGTGGATGCTGCTGTTGCCTCCTCCCACTTTGGCTGAGGTGAGGCTTGTCCTGACCTGGGACCCCGACCTGGTGCTGGGGGACTCCAGGATCTACCTGGCTGTGCCTTTGTGTTGAAGGGTTCTTGCCTCTGATAGGTGGAGAGGGGAGGTTCAGAGAGGACAGCCCACTTGGACAGACAGTTGGGGGGATCTTTGGCAATTCCTTCCTGCTTCGCGATAACTGGAGGTGCTCTTTGGTTCTGAGCTGCCTTGATCTCCTTGGAGATCTTTTGAACTAATCTTCACTCCCTTTCGTATCTCTGGCCTTGAAGCAGAATTCTGCCCACCCTGGCAGACGGGTGAAAGTTCACCGAGGTCATTTGCTTTAAATCAGTACAGTGTTCTTTCAACACAGGCCTTGTGCCCCATTTGAGACAACCCTGAGAGTAAGGGGTGGGTTCAGGGACATCTCAAGGATGTCTCTGGACCAGCCGAGTCCCTTTGGCTTGGAGCCTTAGCCAAGGTGTACCCCAGCTCCTGCCCCCAGCCCAGTATAAGCTTTTGACAATAAATGGCTGCTACCCCATGCCTAGCAGCCTCCCAGCCCCCATTCACTCCCCTCCTGGCTCTTCGCCTTGACTGCGATCTTCCCAGGTCGCTCCCTGCTCACCCGCAGTCCTACCTCAGGTTCATGTCCCCCTTTATGGCCAGGGTGAAGAGGTTGGAGAGGTTCCCTCCTGGCGAGCAGCCGCAGATCAGGATGGCCAGGGCCTCAACGTTGGTCAGCTGGAAGAACTTGCCCAGTCCAAAGGCAGTGAGGGGCATGATGCCAAACTGTGCCACCAGGGCTACGACCAGCCCCTTAGGCCTCCAGAAGTGCTCCTTGATCTTGCTGAACTCCATGGTGCAGCCCAGTGAGAGCATGATGGTTAACAGCATGATCACCAGAATGATGCTCAGCGCCCGGTCGGTGGGCCGCTTGCCGAAGTTGTGCGGGAGGGAGAAGTTGAACGGGGAAGACTCGTTGAAGGCCTCCATCCTCCTGGATGGCAGTGGTGGAAGAAAGGCTGAAGACCCCACGTACCCTTGGCTGGTCTGCTGATTCCCTGCCCTGCCCAGTCCTTGCTGGGTGCCTTCTTCAATTACTTCCCAGGGCAGGGAGCTTCAGGGCAAAATGTAGATCTGAGCAAATAGAAGGATTATGCAACTGGCTGTTCTTTCTCTGGCTTTGTCCCCAAAAGAGAGAGACAGTGTGCCCAGAGCCTTTTCTGTAGGGTTATTCTTGCCCCTCCTGAATTTCTCAGCCTCTTCTGCCTTCCTGGGTGCCACTCACACCTCTTCTTACCTCCTGGCTGCTTCTGGGACAAGAGGGCTTATATCTCTTCTCTGCATCCCCCTACCGCCCACCCCCCCTCCACTCTCCGAGCATGCCCACAGGCATTCTGTCCTGCGGACCGATCTGGGTCCAGCCCCTCTCATTCTCTTCTCAGTCCCATAGGCCATAGTTTCTCATTCAGGGGAAGGTGCCTCCCCTTGTCCAGATCCAAGGAAGTAACAAGAGTTGAGTTTTACATTTCCTTCTTGGAAAGGGGGTTGTGGGACAGAGTCAGGGCAGGCAAATTGCTGGCTTTAGATGTGTCCACAACCCTTCTCCTGGAAGAGGCGAGGTGCCTGTGTCCTTCCCACTCAGGCCAGGAAACACAAACCTGGCCACACAGGTTCTAGGGGAGGAACATGCCCCTCAGCAGGCTTACCTCCAGGGAGGAGCATGATGGGATGATCCAGGGGCTCGCAGGAAGCCTGGGGGCACTTTGCCCAAAGGGCAGCTCTAAGGGAACCCTGGCTGGGGGAATGTATTTCAGTCAACAGCCCGAGGAGCCCCGCTGCTTGGGAGACTTGCCTAGAAGGATGCAGGAATGCAGGTTTTTCTTTATGATTTCCTGACTGCTCTACTTTTGCTCTGCACCTGTCCGGAAGCCAGGTTCTGGATGAAAGTGGCAGTGGACAGAGGCAGGCACAGCTGCTGGTTGGGGGAGGGCGGGGTGTGTCCTAGTTCTCTCTCCTCCCATCGCAGCCCTTGGCAAGTCAAGCATCTTCAGCGAGGGACAAGGAGCAGCATCAAAAGAACTGCCTCTAGTTTGGGCTGGAATCCAAGGGGCCTGAATGGGACCTCACGGCTTCATCTTTGCTGAGACATGAGATAAGGCTTTCTGTGTGAGATGCCAGAGGATAGGACAGGGGCCAGAATGTGAACCGCTCTGAAGCGGGGGTGGAAACAGATTTTGCCTTGGTATGAGGAACCACCCAAAAATTCCAGCTCTCCACTAAGGGCCCTGGGGCCTCCTGAATCCTGCATAGATAAGGGTTGAGGGACAGGATCCGCATATTGTATACTGCTTGTGCTGAGGAAGGCTGCTCTCTGGAGTTTTGCAGGTCATAGAGCTATACACTGTGACCTCAGTGACAGGAGCTTGAAGTCCTTTTCCCTCTGAGAGTCTCTGACACTAATGATTTCCTGGTGCTTTCGTTGATCTGGCCTCAAGGAAAGGACAAGTGGGAATTTTTAGATGCTCACGGGGGTGGGTGGGGAGTGGATTGAATGTGCCTGGAGAGTCGGGGTAGGCCCCAGAAAGGCTGCTTTCTGTCTCTAAAGTTGGTCAGAAGAAGCCCCTAACAGAATTGCTAGGGGAGAATGACTGATCATCAGCTGAGTGCTAGGCACTGTGGGAGCATTAAAAACTAAATAATCCATGTTCCTGCCCTCAGGAAACTTACGGTTCATGCAATGGTTCACAGTGCAAAGCAAAGAGTGATCCAGGGTGGAATCCAGGCAGGGCTGCCGTGAGCAGTTGTTCAGGCTGTGCATTGCACAGTGCTAGGGACACCACACGCTTAGACAGCCCGTGCAGCCTCAGGTTTTTACGCATCTGCCTTAACTGTTAAAGGGGTTTCATGTTGTCTGGTGATGACTGCATGGCGGTAGGGATGGCTGAGGTGGTGGCAGCCTTGGTGGATGTAGGCTCGACCAGGCAATTTGAGGAGCTGCTATGCTTCGGAGCTGAGTCCCTCCTTGTGGTCCACTTCTGGGCACCATGGACTCCACAGTGCCTCAGATGAACGGTGTAATGGCAGAGCTAGCAGAGAGCACTCCCAGGTTTCAATCACGAAGAAATATTTCCAAGGAGTTTTAGTTGAGTGAAGGTTTTCAGACTTCAGATGCCCTTGATATTCTGGGGAATGCTTTGCTTTTAATAGTACTCCTGGTCTGGCCTCAGGCTGCTTTGCCAGCCATGATTGCCTTTGTCTTATTAAGAGTTTGTCTTCTGGGAGCTCTTTTGAGGGGAGGCACTTGTAGTGATCATCTTGGCTTTAGCAGGAGTTTCAGGAACATCATTTGCTTCCCAGAAGAGTTTTCAGTGAGGGATCCTACTGGAAACCAGCAGGAATATGAGAGGAGATCAGCTTTTAGGAACATATAGGAATTTGATTTTATGAGTCAGGATGCTGCTTGTTTTGTTCTGGTTTGAGACTGTTATCTTGTTTCAACTTAGTATTGCCTGTTTTTTGATTTGTATTACTTTACGGTTAGAATCCAGTAGTGCCAGCGATAGGGATCTTCACTGAGCCTGGCCCAGTGCCCAGTGTGTCGTGGATGCTCACCAGGTGTTAGTCGAAAGACAGACAGTGATGCACTGCCTTCGTTGTCACCTTTCTGCTCTCCTTTGGTCTGAGTGTGGAATTTTATGAAAGAATATGGCACAGAAGTTTCTTAGACTTTAGAAAGAGTCTCTTATAAACAGCTGTCTCCAAATGCTTTACCTTCTCTTTGTTCTTTTCATTTTTATTGGACAGTTGGAGCTTCTCAGGTGGTGCAGTGGTGAAGAATCTGGCTCCCAAGAGATGTAAGAGACACAGTTTCAGTCCCTGGGTTGGGAGGATCCCCTGGAGGAGGAAATGGCAACCCATTCCAGTATTCTTGCTGGTAAAATCCCATAAACAGAGGAGCCTGGCGGGCTGGTGTCCATGGGGTCACAAAGAGTTGGACATGACTGAGTGACTGAGCATATACATTGGACAGTTGACACTGATTTTAAAATGCATATAGTTTTTCACATTAAAAAATGAAAAGAATTTAAAATATTGCTTCAAAAGAGTGCTCTAAAGAAAAAAGAATTAAGCTGGTAAAAGAGTACCCAAGAATATATGAGATGGAAAATATAAACGAAAGTCAAATGACTACCTCAAGCTATATCATTGTCATTTATTTGGATAGAAACACCAGATTGGTTAAAGTTATAGATAAAGGTAGCATTTCAAACCCAGTAGAAATCTTTCACTCTTGGAAAAATACGTGCATATATATTTAAAAACCTTTTAACGATACAACTTATCAATACATTTCCTATAGGTGAAAAAAAAATAAAGATTCAGGGCTTCATGATGTGTCTTTTGATCAGATCATGCCCGTAGAAAGAGCAGAGGTCCCATTAACACACCTGTAAACTGGACACTAAGCCATTTAATTTCTCTCAACTCTTAGTCTTTTCCCCTTCTCAGAAAACCAAAGTTCTACCTCCTACTGTAAATGTTTTACTTTTGAAAACACATCTTCTTGCCCTTGCCTTGCTTCCCTCCTGATTCTTCTCTTATCCATTTTATTTGTTCCTTTGCAAAGAACGGAAAAATCTCTTCTAGGAAGCTGACAGTCTTCATCCTTTTCTCCGTATCTCCTCTGTACCTACTCTAATGCCCGAAAATTTGGAAGGCAGGCAGGTATTTTGTGTTACATTAATGATAACTGACAACTATTAAGCACACGCTATGTGACAGACATGGTGGTTTCAGTTACATTTCTTATTCACTCCTCACAATAGCCTCATGAAGGTAGGTACTATTGCTATCCTTATTTTACAGATGAGGAAAGGAAGGTTCAGAGAGGTTAAGCAATCTGCTCAATTTGCACAGCTATTTATTGGTGGGACTGATATTCACACCCAGGTCTGCGAGTCTGGGTATGGACACCCAGCCTGGCCCTGTGCCCCTAACCATGATGCTGAGTTGTTTTGTTTCTTCTTCTGCCCCATCCTACCTTCTACTCATCCTGCTTTTAAGACCTGGAAGCTTTGACTGGAAAAGCCTTTGTAATTACATGTTTCTTCCCAAATTGGACTGGACTGGTTTTTTCATGGGCTGGATACACCAAGCAACACAACATCCAAATGATTTGATAAGGATAGTAGTAGTCGAGGGAATTTAATTAAAAGGGCACTGTAGCTTCAGCTTTAGCAAAATGAGTTGTTTCCCCATATTCTGAAGTGTCATAAAAAGTCTGCAATCAGCTATTGCCCTTAACTCCCAAATTCTACTTGTAGAAAATGATCCTACAGAAATATTTGAGTGTGAGGTTATATGTAAGAAGATTTTCCCTGCAGCACTTTGGTGACAGTGAAATGTTGGGAACAGTCTTGTTGCTGTTGTTTAGTGGCTCAGTTGTGTCTGACTCTTCTGTGACCCCATGGACTGTAGCCCTCCAAGCTCCTCTGTCCATGGGATTTCCCAGGCAAGAAGACTGGGAATGGTTTGCTATTTCCTTGTCCACAGAAACTTCCTGACTCAGGGATCAAACGCATGTCTCCTGCATTGGCAGGCAGATTATTTATCACTGAGCCACCAGGAAAGCCCATTGCAAACAACCTTAATGTCTGTTAATAGGTGATTGGTTATGGTGCATTTAAAGGAAAGTAGCCATTTAAAAAATAGGCTAGTGACTTATGCTATGAAAGTGGCAGGAGAAATTAGAATTTTCTTTTCTTGGAAATCATTCAACGATCATAAGAAAAATGGAGGGGAAAACACACAGAAAAATCTCACATGCTGCAACAGAGACCTGACACAGTAATAAATAAATAAAGGGGCATGGAGGAAAGAAATAAGAATGGCAAACAAAATAGAGAGGAAATAAAGATTTAAGAACAGGGTAGAGAGAACATGATAGATATAGAATACAGGAAAAGAAGATTTATTATATACATAATTGGAGTCTCTCTAGAAGAAAACCAAAACAGTGGAACGTATCAAATTGGAACATAATTTTTGGAAATACAGAAGACTTTAATTTATACCCTGCATCACAGGAAATTATCCCAGAAGAGTTAACCTAGAGATACTATCCTGGTAAAGTTAGATAACAAAGATGGTCAATCAAGGAAAATGATCAAGTCACTTATGGGGGAGAAAAGTCAAACTTGCCTCTGAGTCCTCTACAGCAACATTCAACTCCAGAAGATGGTGGTTTCATACCTAAAATAGCTTCAAGGAAAAAGTGTTACCCAGGGACTTTATAAACAGCCAAATTCCCCTTCAGCTGTTAAGACGTGGTCTTGAACTGTGTGAAGAGATGGCCTCAAACATGGAAGAATTCAGAGGATATCAGTTCTATGAACCTTTCTTAAGGAAATAACCAGAGAATGAATGTTAGCCAACTAAGAGATAATTGAGGAAATTATGGAAAAAAGATTGACAGCAAGTTTTGAATACATTTATTGTGAATCCACTCCAATATTCTTGCCTGGAGAATCTGACAGAGGAACCTGGCTGGCTACAGTCCACGGGGTCGCAAAGAGTCAGATATGACTGAGCAAATAAGCATGAATGCTAAAGTAATTTTACACATTAGGGTGATTGAAAGTATGTAAAAATGATATGTCCTGAGAATATATAAACAATGTGACTAGTGAATATTTGCAGAGGAAGAGAGAAAGTGAGAAGTAGAGTAAGTTTACCGATTGCTTCACCTTTAATAACTGGGAGTCAAAAAATATTTGTTAAAGCTGACAAGTGAAAGAAAGTGAAAGTGAAGTCGCTCAGTTGTGTCCGACTCTTTGCGACCCCGTGGACTGTAGCCTACCAGGCTGACAAATCAAGTATTAAAACAAGCACTTTTAAATACAAAGGTAAATTCTGAGAACTATATTACTGATTAAAACTGGCCAGGAGAGGAGACAAAGAAAAGAAGAAGAAATACACTTACTTTCCCCACCATTGTTCACTGTAATGAGCTAGCAGATATTTGAAAACAGGTAATAAAAAGCTGGAGGTATTGAAGTTTTTATTATAAAAGTAACTTCCAAAAACTTTCAACAAGGGCACAGACTACATGGTAAGAGATTATTAAAAACAATAAAAATAAAAGGTATAATATGGTATTAGTGTGATAGAACTAAGATTAACATATGTGATGTATCAATAAATGTCTAAATAGGCTTAACTCACCTATTAAAAGAAAAAGAAATTCAGACTATATTTGTCGGCAAAACTGACCTTGTGCTGTTGTCAAGCAAATCACCCATCTAAGATAAAGTGTTTCCCAGAAGGCTGAAAATAAATGTATAATGATGCATGCTGCTGCTGCTGCTAAGTCGATTCAGTTGTGTCCAACTCTGTGCGACCCCATAGAAGGCAGCCCACCAGGCTCCCCTGTCCCTGGGATTCTCCAGGCAAGAATACTGGAGTGGGTTGCCATTGCCTTCTCCAAATGATGCATGAGGCAAATGCAAAGAAAAGAAAGCACGAGTTGTAATCTCAATATCACATCAGGTGAAGATGAAGAGAGGCACTTTATAACATTCAAAGATGCAATTTACAATGAGGATATAACAGTTACAAATGCCTGTCTACCAAGAAGCAAAGAACAACATTCATAAAGCTAAAATTACAGGAGATATGGAAAAAATAGACAAGCAAACAAATAGTGGGAGACTTTAATTCACCTCTTTTCAATCAGTGATCTTGAATACCTAGAAAAAATAAATTCAATGTAGAAAACCAAAATATCCTATTTGGAGAAACAGATACGGGTTCACAATTCCTTTCCAAAACCCTCTGTAATTTTCCAAAGTTTGAAAAGGTTATATATTATATATCATCCCAATTGGTATTTGGGATGATATATAATACATACAGATTCGGGGCTTGGGGCAGTACCATAATCAAACACGTGGATATTTCTGCTGTAAATCATTATGATGGGATAAATAAAGACTCTAGATAGCCTCATACCAGTTCATCACAAGGTTTGTTGTCAAAGGAACTAGAGAAGAAAAAAGTTTTTCAGATTTCAGAACATTTTGATTTAGGAATTGAAGAGTTGGGAGGTGAATCTGTTTCTGATTCTGCAACAGAGTGAGTTTGAGGCTCAGAAAGCCAAAATCTGACAGCAGGTGTTGCAGCAAAGGAAGGATTTTTGTTTGCAGGGCCCCAAGCAATGAGTGGGAGCTGAATGTCAGATCCGTTCCATTTTTGTCTTTTAGTTAGGAATGATTTAAAGAGTCATAACAAAGAAACCAAGATTCATCATTGTTTTGTGACATTTCATTAATTATTTTCTTAATTGTGGTTTCAAAGCTAGGAAATTTTTTGTTTATAATTCTTTGGGAAAGTAGTCCATGGCTTGGTGGGGAAGGGGTGGTGGTCTGTGAGCTCATCGTGTCCTGGAGAAACAACCTGAGTTTGTAAGTTAATGGTGACGTCTGTAATGGCGGTTTCAGCACATTAACGATGGTATCAACCACACCAATCTGTATCATCTGACTCTGGTTATTGTCCAGCTAGTAAAGGACGGAGGTTAGAAGGGACAAGACAGGGATTGTGGTCAGACGAGACAAGCAAGGGAATAAAGCCTGGGATGAAGAGAGCAATCGTGAATGCAGTAAGGGAAACTGGTTCTTCTGGGCTTGGTTTTAATTCCATAGAGGGAAAACCTTTAACCTGTAATTCTCTAAAAAAGGATGAAGTACCTCGAAGTGCCTGTCACTGCTGGAGGTGGGGTGGGTGAGATTCAGGCAGAGATGACCCTTTTTCAGGAGACTCAATTTTTGTTGTTCAGTCGCTAAGTTGTGTCTGACTCTTGGGGATTCCATTAACTGACTCTTGGGGATTCTATCAACTGTAGCACGCTAAGCTTCCCTGTCCTTCACTATCTCCCAGACTTTACTCAAACTCATGCCCATTGAGTCGATGGTGCCATCCAACCATCTCATCCTCTGTCGCCCCCTTCTCCTCAATCTTTCCCAGCATCAGAGTCTTTTCCAATGAGTCAGCTCTTAGCGTCAGGTAGCCAAAGAATCAAAATAACTATCCAAACAGAGATTCTTGGGTTACACTGGTTGAAGGAGGGGAAACATTAGAAGGGGTTCATTCCATCCTAAGCGCTGCCTGTGAGTTGCAAATCTGTTGTGGTTAAAGCAAAATGGCATCCGCTCAGTGTTGTAACGTGTGGTTGGGAAATACGTATACAAGATAGCAAACACGGTCTTTCAAACACTCTCAGAGGATTGATCTCCTACAAAGTAAATATGAAAAGTGCTGAAAGGTCCATGTGGGGTGTGGAAAGAACAATTATCTTATCCTTGTGCTTTCTATGGCTAGACATCGTGATACCACTCCTGGAGTATGTCTGGACTTTTTCTAGTCCACAAAACACATCAGTAACCGTCTGCTTCGGGGGCTTCATTGCTGGGGCCACAGAACTTTCAGGTAGTCAGTGACACTGATTATCAAGAACTTGGCCCACCTTTGTGAGCTCAAAGGTCAGGAGGATGTCCTGGAGTGAAGGCGGTGACGGGTGGAGGGCATTAGGCCTTTGACAGACCAAGGCGACCTGACGTTTATGACCTTGAACTGGGGGATGGGGAAGACAGTTCGCAGGGTCTTACAACTTTTAGTGACGAAGTTCTTCAATGGTCCTCCCAGTATTGCTTGGGCTGTGATTACTGCCATGCTCACTGTGGCTCCTACTCCACTCAGTCTGGAAAATGCTGAGGCTGGTGGAGTGGAGGTTAGCTTCCCCTCCTGAAGCAACTTCTTACCCACTCGTAAGCAAATATTCCATGGCCAGGAGAGAGCAAAGGGCATAGGAGGCTAAAGTCCCCGGGGACAGAGAGCTGTAAACCCAGAGGGTCAGCAGTCCTTTTTAACATTGATTTCTGTTCGGCTTAAACAAAATTACACAAGGGGCACAGGTGGATTTTAGAGTAGGCAGAAAGGGAAGATAACCACAAAGAAGAAAACAAAAATCTCACCACCAGCAGAGAGCATGGTTAATATTTCAGCCTGGTGGTTTCCAACTGGGTTTCTGAAGGACCCAGAAGGTGCTTTTAAGATTCCAAAAATGCTAGTTAGAATTTAATCAAAGAAGTAGGAAAAAATCATAGAAAAGTTGCAGTAAACAAACATACAGCTGAGCTTGATTGAGCAGTAACCTTGTGGGGATCTCCAACATAGGAAGATGTGTGCCTCTGCTGGCTCTGGGCATTTACGCCCACTCATCATAGATGTGTCTTGGTCGGCAGGCTATAGCCTCATGGGAAGGTGCACTTGTGAGAAACCGCACAGGATCCCAGGTGGCTCACTGTGCAGGTCTGGATTCAAGGCTCCTAGGCTCAGGGCCTTCCCTTTTGCACGTGGACATTCACCTTACAGGGGAGTCACAGCTGGCACAGCAAGAGGTGAATTTGTAACACACTGTGGTGCCATTGCGTCATGTGACGGATCATTTTAGCATCTGTCTTTTGTGCTTATTATTGAGGCATGGTAAATATCTTTGAAAAGAAAGAACTTTTAATAAATGGTGGGATGATATTGCTGGATATTAACCTTTCCAGTCCCTAAACCCACACGAATCTTCAACCTGAGGTCCCTCTGCTGTCTGTCTGATGAGTTCTCTGGCCTTCAGAGGAGGATTTCAGAAATGCAGAGAGAAAGAAGCAAGGGGATACTCAGGCTTTTTATTTAAAACTTGAAACAGAGAGGAGTATTGATCACTTTCAAGACCAAGGTCTGAACAACAGTCTCAGAGGATCTGGGAGTGGGAGGAGAAAGAGAATCAGAGAGGAAGCCAGAGAGAAATGAAGCCCCTTGGAAAGGGGTTGCACTCTGTCCCCACATCCCACTCAGGGTCATGACCCCAGCCTGGGGATGGTCACCTGAATAAATCTGGGTGCTCTGTGAGTAGAGAGGACCTGTGATCTTTCCTGGGTCGGTGGGGCCTGAGGGAACCACTGAGATCTAGCCAGCCCCCTACCTGCTATGGACACAGGATCCAGGTTTAGAAAAGAAATTGTGAATAATGGATGCAGAGGGGCCCTGTACCCTTTTTGAGGGTGGCAGGCCAACCCCAAACCCAGCTGCTTGTCTATTTCTAGTCTGATCTGAACTTCCAACTTGCTATGAATTCTGTGAAAACCCTTTTTTCTTTTAACATCCCCCCTTTTGTTTAAGACCATTAAAGTTGTTTTTCCCTGTGGTTTTCAATCAGGCACTCTAGCCCACACAAGATGCAAAAACGTATTGGATTCCCCTTGCCACGGTGTGGGTAGGGGCACAGAGACACAGCATACAGGGCCTTAGAAGTCATTGTCAGGTTTTATTTCTTGGTCTGGGGGATCCATACCAAAATATATATTTTATTATTCATTATATATATGCATTATTTGGACATAGCGAATATTTTATAATAAATATGAACATTTGAAAAATCACTGGAATGAATGGAAATCTCATGCCTGTTTACTCAGGTTTCCACATATCACCTTGTTTGTATCAGAGAAAAAGTAAACTGGTCCTGCTTTCATGGATTTTGTGCTCTAAATTAGGAATAAGAAAGTCCTGAAAAAAAACGTAGCTCCCAGCTAGATCTAGTAGGTATTTCTGTGCCCTGGCAATGCACCCTCTTCAGTGCAACGCTAGATTGCACTACCAGCTCTGACTGCCATTTGAAATCAGCCGAAATTCTGAAATCAAATAATCATGACATAGTGTTATCCAATGGGGTCATTTATTATCTCCATTTTAAACCTTTAAATTTGCCTCTCAGAATGTTGCCCAACTAGGCAAATTGCAAAAGAAAACAGAAGAGAGAAGAAATAACGGGAAAGTTTTTTGTTTACAAAGTCAAAAGGAAAATTTTCAAGCACTTTTGGATATTGTTTTATATCTGTGTGCTTGTAAATGATCTCTTTCCTTGGTTTAAGTGTGAATGATTAGAACTTTATATGAGTTCATGGAGGAGATTTTTTATGTGAGCCCAAGGAATGATATAATCTCTGTTTTTATTAAATAGAGAATCTGTACTCCAACTAAACATATGTTAAAACAGGTTGAAGGGGTGCCAAGTTATCATCAGTTGCCAGGAACCCAAATGTCTCCATCTGATGCTGGGAGGAGCGTGGGCATGTTGGTCCATCTTTACGTTCCCGGTAGCTCCTAGAGCACTGAGAAATAAACGCTTGCTACAGGGGCAGTCATATCGCAATGTATGAGTGTATCAACTCAACATGTTGTGCGTGTTAAACTTACAGAATGTGACATGTCAATCATATCTGAATTTAGAAAAAAAAATGCTTTGTGTGTGCTAGATCTCCTTCTGTTATTTTTACCAGAAAAAATAAAAATGAATACAAAATTTTAGCTGCCCTTGCCAACTCTACCACCAGATGGCAGCAAGTCACCTCTGGTGGGATTGCCCTGCACCTAGGCCAGCTGGGGCTTGGGGACCAGAGAGTAAATAGGGGTGTATGTAAAGGCCACAAAATGAGGAGGAATGGCATTTTTGTTTGTTTTTCCTTTGCTTTTGGTTTTGGCTGTGTCACATGACTTGGGGGATCTGTTTTAAATTTTTTTTGGAAAATTTTTTGTTGATGTACAGTTGATTTACAAGTTGTGTTCCTGCTGTACAGCTAAGTGATTCAGTTATGTATGTGTGTGCATGCGTGCTCAGTCGTGTTTGACTCTTTATGACCCCATGGACCTTAGCCTACCAAGCTCCTCTGTCCATGGAATTTTCCAGACAAGAATAACTGGAGTGGGTTGCCATTTCCTACTCCAGAGTATCTTCCTGACCCAGGGATCAAACCCATGCCTCTTGGGTTTTTTAAAATATTGTCTTCCATTATGGTTTATCACAGAATATTGACTATGGTTCCCTGTACTATACAGTTGGGTCATTCTATTTATACTAGTTTGCATCTGCTAACCAATCACAAACTCTCAATTCATCGATCCCCCACCCCTTCTCCCCCTTGGCAACCACAATCTGTTCTCGACATCTGTGAGTCTGTTTCTGTTTTGTCGATAAGTTCATTTGCGTCTTATTTTAGATTCCTCACACAAGTGATATTATATGGTATTTGTCTTTCTCTTTCTGAATTCACTTCATAAGATAATCTCAAGAGGCATTTTTAAAGTCATAGGTTTAATGTGTGACATTCCTACAGTTATTGGCTATCAGTTTCTTGAGATACATTGGAAACTCCCTGAGCCCTGGTGAAGCTCATCCACCCAGATGTCACTGGTTCTGAGTCATGTCTCCATGTGGCCCCTAATATCTGCCCAGGGAAAGCTGCATTTGAGGAAGAACCTTGATTTCCTTTGTATCAAGAACATTTCTGGTTGTAGGAGGTCATCCCCTGTTTTATGCTTCTGGGTTATGTCATCTTGGGGATCTTAGCAGCAAACTGGGGATGCTTGTGGGATCTTAGTTCCCTGACCAGGGATCAAATCCTGGCCCTCGATAGCGGGAGTGCTAAGTTCTAACCACTGGACCTCCAGGGAATTCCTGGGATGGCATTTTGATTTAGAAAATTCTTAGTGGAAAAGGGAAAAACCTCTTAGGAGTATAACTCAGCTTTACACAATTCACTGTGTCTTACAGTACTGTGTATAAACAACTTTTTTTGTTGATTAGCCTAATTTAAGACTATTTTTCTATACATCCGTATTTCCTCTTCATCTTTTATACAGTAGTTGTGAAATATAAGCTTCTCTTGCTTTCATGGTTTACACGTTCTCTTCCAAAATCCAACACTTCTAATTGATTCGTAAAAAGACCTTTAAAAATTAAAAACTGGCTTCCTTTCCCATTTAAGGAGCACCTATGACTTTTATTGAAGACCTATGCTGTGTGAGGCATTTTGCATATCAAATCCCTTTCATTTCTCACAACGCTGCTGTGAAATATTTACCATTAACCGCATTATACAAACGAGAAAACTGAGGCCCAGGGGGACTTAAAAACTGGTCCCATAACAAGTCAGTGGCAGAGTCAGGTCTGAACCCCCTCCACACTGATGCATGTCTTACAATGTTTCTCAGCATCATCATTGTTAACACTTTGTGCTGCATAATTCTTTGTTGGTGGGGTGGGGGGCGGTGCAGGCATTATCCTGGTTATGGCAGGATGTTTAACAGCATCGCTGGCCTCTACTCATGAGATGCCAGCAGCATCTCCTGACTTCCGCCAACCGTAAACCTCTGCCGACATTGCCTCTGGGAGGCAAAACTATGACCAGTTGAGAACCACTGATGTATTGGAAGCTTTGCCTGGGCTTCTGGGTGCTGCCTTAGATCAGAGAGACAGGGCTCTGCCAGGCGCTGGCTGTTTGAAAGTCCTGCTCCGGCCGCCTTCCAGCTACTGCTCTCCCCACAGGGCAAGGAGTCCATGGAGCCGAGGAGACAGGCCCACCTGGAACAACCCCACCCTCCTGGACCACGTTCTATTTTCCAGGGCCTCTGAGGACTTACTGCCAGTTCTCCTGGCTGTTGGAGCGCCTGCTCGTCTTCTCCCAAGGGGTGGCTCAGTGTGTCTGCTGAGTGGGGAGGGAGGCATGCTAAACATGCAAACTATGCATTTTGGACGCAAACACGCACACAGGGCTCCTCGGATGAAGGATGGTGGTGGAGGTGGGAAGAAAAGGATGGTAGGCTATCGGCAGGGGCCTCCGGGGAATCCTGACTCAGCCTGCAGATATGCGGGTGGCCTCTCCAGACAGGCAGGAGGTGTGGTTGTAGCTCACACATTTTTGACCCATCTGCGAGAAGACCTCAGAATCACCATATTTGCCAACAGAAAAAGCCTCTTAGGGCTCCAGGCTTTCTCCTGAAATCCACATTTTCTCTAGAGAAATTTTCACTGTATTTCTCACTTGGTAGTCGTTTCTCACCAAGAAAGAGCATTTTTTTTTTTTTTTCCTTCTGGAAAAGCAGAAAAGAGTCGAGGAATCAAAGACACACTGAGCGGTGGGGCTCAGCCAGGCTCTGTCACCAGCCGGGGGGTCCTCACCCACAGCAGCTTTGCAGAAGAGAGATGATGGCCCCCCAACCTCCCCTCATCCCCCACAAATGGAACAATCTTTACCATTTTTACTTGAGGAAATCACATTGAGATGACCTCTAGGTATACTTGGTCACAACTAGTATGAGGTGGGACTGTTTTAACGCATTTGGAGTCACTCAAAGCAAAAGTCTACCCATAATCCTTGTTAATGGATAATGTTTTTTCCAGTTAAATTTTTTTATTGTGGTATAATTGAGATACATTATAGTTTCAGGCATAAAACATGATATTTATATGTACTGTGAAAAGTTCACCACAATAAGTCTAGCTAACATCTGTCACCATACATAGTTACAGAATTTTTTTTTTCTTGTGATGAGAGCTTTTAAGATTGCTTTTCTTAACAAGTTTCAAATATGCAATACAGGGTTATACTATGGTCACCATGCTGTATATTACATCCTCACAACTTATTTATTTTATAACTAGAAGCTTGCACGCTTTGACCCCTTCCACCAATTTTTCCCACCTCCAACCTCCTCAACTCTGGCAAGCACCAGGCTGTTCTCTATATCTATGAGCTGTTTTCAGTTTTTTGAACAGTATAAATAATACATATCTGTTAGAGGAGGATTGCTTATTCATTCATAGTACATCCATAGGCTAGAACCCAACACAACCATTACAACCAGCAGCAAACTTAAAAAGACCAGCTAAGATTCATTTCTTCATTTACTCATGTAACAAATATATTCTGGGCACATAGTATGTGTAGGTGCCAGGTTAAGTGCTGAATAATAAAGAAGACATGTTTGGACTTGCAAAGCTGTCCATAATGCATTACTAAATTAAAAAGCTCCAGCTCACAGTGTGTAATAAAATCACATGTATGCTATCATGTATTGGTATAATGGTAATAATAACCATTTACTGAATGCTGAGACCCATTATGCCTGAATTACTAGACTAAGCACTCAGACATGATAATTGCACATAATCCTCATATCTACAAGGATTGTACTATCCTATCTATTTTGCAAAAGAGATAGTTGAGGCCTTAGAAGTTTAGGTAACATGGTTAAGTTCATCCATACAATCTTAAGCTGCAGGGCTGGGATCAACTCTGACTAAAGAGCCTGAAATATCTGAACTGTGCTGTATATCTTTTCCAAAAATGTATACACATGTAAGACAATCCAGTAAGACTGTCAAAAGAAGTAATCTGTGCTGTTCAGGACTATGGGTAAATTGTAGATTATACTATTTTTTATATATTTAACTGAATTATATAATAAATTTGTCAAGTTCCAGAAAGAAATTTGAGATTTTGATTAAGATTGCATTTAGCTTAGAGAATACTGTGGGTAGAATTTCCATATATAATAGTCAAAATTCCTATCTAGTATTTTGGCTGATTTTCCCATATATATTCAAGTTATTTCTGCCTTACCCTTAAATTAAGTGTGATAATTTAAAATGCATAGACCTCACATCTTTCCCATTCAGTTTAATCCTAGGTACTTTGTGGTTTCTCTTGCTGCTTTAAAATGAACTTTCCCTCCAGTTTCCTTTTCTAACTGGGTATTTCTGTTCCATGTCAAGGTAACTGATTCTTGGGTGTTAATTTTCGATTCAACCACTGTATTAAACCATCTTATGTTTACATTTGAGATGAAATTCACATAACATGGCTTCCCTTGTGGCTCAGCTGGTAAGGAATCTACCTGTAATTTGGGAGATGTGGGTTTGATTCCTGGGTTGGGAAGATCCCCTGAAGAAGGGAAAGGCTATACACTCCAGTATTCTGGCTTGGAGAATTCCATATACTCAAAGACATGGCACATAATATAAAATTAGCCATTTTAAAGTGAACAATTCAGTGACATTTAGCACATTTCCAGTGTTATGTAACCCTTGCTTCTGTTTAGTTCCAAAACATTTAATTATCCTGAAATCAACCCCCTTGCCCATTAAGCTGTTATTTCCCAAGAACCATATATATTTTTTTAAATTGATTATCAGGAACTGGGGCTATGAAACACTCCCATGGAGGTCATAGGCCATGTGGCAATGCCACCTGATGGAGGTGGTGTGATGGTGTTGTGATGAGCTAGGCCGTGGATCTTCTTGTCTCCTAAATTGTGGGAAACCCCACAGATGTGGATTTTTTTTTTTTCCATTACAGAATCTCATTGGGATTCTGATCTTCCTTCCTTGCAGCTGGCCTTCCCCACTTCCAAGATAAAGCTGAGGCCCTGCTGACCTGCTTCCTCTCCTGTTATGACTACTGTCTCAAATTCCTGGGAGTTTCCATGGAAAGCCCAGGACAAGACATGTGTTTTAGAGTGAATTGTGTCGGAAAATGAAATGGGTCTAAGGTTTCTCCAAGTCTTAGACACATCTCTACACCCATTCTAAGCCTGCTTGAAAATAAACAGTTCAAGAGATTCACACTGGAATGGCCCTCAGACTTCCTTTGGCCAGTCACAAGCCTAGGTCTTGCTGCCAAGGATAATTGGTGCTTCCGCACGGCTGGAGCCAAGCTACGTGCTGCCAGGCTGGTCAAGAAGCCCTGGGGGCTTGGTGGAGGTGGAGGGCTGGGATGAGGGCAAACGCCTGGGAAGCCTGTTCATCTGTGATTGTCAAGACTCAGGGATATGTGCATGGTGTCTCATATTATTTGTATAAGCTGAAATTTCTTCTTTAATTTCTCATTCTTTAGAAAGTTTATAATGATGCAAATAACACAGGAAAACCTTTCCAATGTTTTTACTGTCATTGTGACTCTGTTTTCTCTTCTACTTTCCATCCATCCCTGGGCCAGTGTTGGGGTGTGTGTGTGTGTGTGTATGTGTGTGTTGATCTGGGTGCTACATCCTGTGCTAGGCTGAAGATATTAAGACAATGTTTTTAACTGAGCTTCTGTTGGGAGCACCAGAAACCCCACTCTGTTGGCCTCCACCTTCATCTTATGTTGCTACTCTCTCGCTCTCTTCATGCAGCCACAACTGGGATTGTGGGGCTGAGTTAGTTACATGTAGCAGAAATGAGGTATGAGGGGAAGTCGGCTCACACGTGAAGAGTCAGCTCCCAGTGGATCCCCGTAGTGCCAGCAAATTTGTGACCTTTAGTGAGTGTGTGGAAACTCTGCATGTTCTGAGCCCCTGCCTTGGGGTTTGGTATCTGTTACAGACTGAACGTCCATGTTGCTCCCAAATTCAGTGATGCCAAAAGTGATGGCATTAGGAATGGTTAGTATTAGATGCAGTCATGAGGATGGAGCCTCATGAATGGGATTAGTGCCCTTTAAGAGTCGTGAGAGAGAGTGCTTCCTGTCTCTGCCTTCCTCCAGGTGAAGATGCAACAAGAAGACAGCAGTCTGCAAGCCAGAGGAGGACTCTCAGCAGGACTCAACCATGATCTCAGACATCCAGTCTCAAGAATTGTGAGAAATACATTTCTGTTGTTTATAAGCTTATAGTCGTAGCCCAAATGGTCCAAGACAGTATCCACTGCTGGTGTTTCAGTGGCACTGGGGGCCTGCATCTGAGCAGGAGACTGATCCTGGAAGACATTTGCGATTATGCTTGGACAGGCTGGTTCAGTTTTCCTTTTCATCCTCCTCCTGGATGGAGCAGCCTCAGAGTACGTGCCCTTGGCTCCTCCACCTGCTGGTCTCACAATTCCTACTTTACCTCTCCCGTCCCCTCGCTTGCTCTCTTTTTCAGTTGTGTATTTTCTTTGTTGATAATTTAACTTAAATTTTCTGATAGATAGAGTGCGCTAATTAAGTTAAGCATTCAGTAAGTTGCCAACGATTTCACCATACTGTGGAAATAAACAACAAAAGCAAAACTTCTGGTCATGGAAAATAGAGTGAAAAGTTTAAAGTAGAATCAAGCAACAAAGAGCTGCCACAGAGGCAAAATGATCCACAAGGGTGAGGACTGGAACCCAGGACTCAGGTCTTGAGGCTCAGTTATACCTGTGATCTCTTCTTCACATGTTATGTCTAGAGTTCTGCCTACACATCAGTCAACAGAAGAATTCTGTGTGGCGGCCTTTGTAACTACCATGGCCAGCGGAGTATGGTGGAAATGATGCTATATGCTATCTGAGGCTGGTTCGTAAAAATACCATGAACTTTAATCAAAGTTTCTTTATATTTTTTCTTGCAAATGCTATAGCTTCTTCTTTATGAACCTGGTTGCTGTATATTAATAATTCGATATCATCATGGTGGATTACAGGCTTTATCACTATAAAATGCTCTTCCTTGTCTCTCTTGGGGTCCCTCCTCTTGTTGATTCTTGTATTTACATATTCCCGGCATTCCTTTGTCCGTTTAAAAATTATCACGCTATCTGAATTTCTTTACATCGCACAGGTCTTCGTTTTGCTTTGCTGGCTAGTCTAAAAATCTTTTCCTTTTTTTTTTTTTTTAATTTTACTTACTTGGCTGTGCCAGGCCTTAGTTGTGTCCTGTGGGATCTTTTAGTTGGGCATGTGAACTCTTAGCTGGGATCTAGCTCCCTGACCCGGGATCAAACGGCCTACAGTATATGGGGCATGCAGAGTCTTAGCCACCGGACCGCCAGGGAGGTCCCCCCAAATCTTTTCTTTTTAATAGGTGAGTTAAAAGGAAAGTGGTGTGATCAATATGTTTGGCTCGTTTCTGTCATGTTACTATGACGTGTCATATATCTCTTATCTTTCATACTTCTTGTCATGTGTCTTTCACTGTGTGGGCTTGTATGTTCTTCCTCTCTTGATACATCTTTTGGGATTTGGGAAGGTTTTAAGTTTTGTTCTAATGGTCATTTTTACATTCATACCTTTATATAATGCCCAAAGTACCCTCTCTGCTTTGAAGGTGGCCCATTGTCTTTTGGTGCCATAATACTAAACAGTGTTAAAGTCAGGTAGTGACACCTTTTCCCTGCCTCCTCCTTTTATACCAGTATTTGAAGTAGTACTGTCATATTTCCAAAAAATACTTATAAGGCAATCAGCATGCTTATTCCACTTTTCATCCACACCCTCTATTCTTATCCACTTTATTATGATAGTTGCATTTTATTTACATTATCAGAAATGTAAGCACTATATGCTATCCTGTCTCACAACCATAATTCAGTTTTAATTTTACAGGTAAATATGTATTTAATGTCCACCACCAGTGCTTTTGCAGGTACCTTTCCAGTCATTTTTGTTTGTTTGTTTGTTTTCTAAAACTAATTTTCTAGTGGATTCCTTAGAAAAAGATCATGGAAAAATGTTCTAGAGTTCTTGAATCTTATCAAAAGTTTTACCTGTGGCCTTTATACTTGAAGGTCAACTTGGCTGGATATAAAACCCACAGCTCACATTTTCCTTTTCTTGAGTGTCTTCAATATGGTATTTGATTGTTTTGGCAAAAAGCATTGCTGTCAGAGGGTCTGAGGACAACCTCATTTTCTTTCCCTTATAAGTGATTCAGTCTTTTTGCTTGGATGTCAATTCTTTTCTTTCTTTCTTTGGCTGCACTCTATAGCTTATGGGATCTTAGTTCCCCAACCAAAGATTGAACCTGGGCCCTTGGCAGTGATAATGTGCAGTCCTAACTAAGCACAGGACTGTCAAGGAATTCCCAAACAATCCTTTTCTCTTTTCTGTTACTGCTTTTTCTATTTTAAAAAAGTGAACTGAGTATTTTTGGAGAAAAGAGTTAAGAGTTATTTATTTATTTATTTATTTATTTTGAAGCAAAAATGAAAAGAAAAAAGCTGCCAAGCTTTATTGAAGCTGCAGTGTTATAGACACCAGCTCTAACCCCATACCCCCACCCCGCCTGGGCCCCTGAACGGCTCGTCTCCCTCCCCTCCAGCCTCACTTCTTCTCCTCCTCCTTCTTGTCCTTCTTGCTGTCCTTCGTGGCCTGGGAGGCCAGGGAGCCCATAGCATTTCGAATGGCCTTGTTGTTGGGATCCATGCCCGGAAGGTTCTCCAAGACACTCTGGAGGAACTCGGGGTCCTGCATCACGTCATAATCATCCTCCTCCTTGGTGGGCTCAGATGTGTCCATGGCTGAACTGGCATCCATGTCAGCTGCCTCTGCCTGGCCAAACTCTGCACCCTGGAGGGACATCTGCATGGCATAAGCAATCTGCTCTTCCTCAGTCATACTGCTTAGGTCAGGGAGCCCAGTGTGGCCAAACCGTCCAAGTCTTCAGTCCCAGCTGTGGCAATCCCAGCCTCAGCGGCAGAGGCAGCAGCTGCCCGCCGTGCCTCTTCCTCTTGCCGCTGCCGCTGCTCTTCCATGGAAACATGCAGGGCCAGGGCCAGCTCAGGATCAGCGCTGGGATCCACTCCAAATTCAAAGTCACCGGCACCAAGACCCAGCATGGCACCACCTTCCCCGGCCAGAATGGGCGAGCTGATGAGGGCGTCAGCCAAGCTGGGCCCAGGAGGTACTGTCACCAGGTGAGACCCAGTCCCGTCTTTGCCATTCAGGGTGTTCACAAAGGCGGTCAGCTTTTCTGTGTTCACCTCCTCTTCCCCGAAATTGATAATGTCAACATTTACTTTCTCCTTCTTGAGGCGTTTAGCCGGTTTCTCCAGATCCTTCTCATTGTCCTCCACAGGGCTTCCCACAAAGGCAATGATTCGCATCTTGTGATTCTTGCCCTGCCAGTGCTTCAGGGCCAGGTGGGCCACGCGGATGCCAGTGCTGAAGGTGATCTTGCCCTTTGGCTGGACAGTGTGAAGCTTAGACAGGATGCGGCCAGTGTCCGGGGTGAGTGTGGTCAGCACTTCACAGTCATTGGCCAGTGTGATGAGGTCCACGTTGTTCTCAGGGTTGCTGCGGGTCTTGGAGTGACAGACTATATTGACAGCATCCTGTTGGGCCTGTAGCCGGGTGGGTAAGAAGTCCCCATTCCGCATGTCCTCACTGTTGTTCACGCAAACCATAGTGCTTTCCAACACCATCTTGCCTTCTTCCTCCCTCCCCGACGCAAGAGTTTTTTAGACTCTTGGTTCTAGAGCTCCTTCTGTTGTTTTTGCAAAGAGATAAAAAAATATGGTGTGGCATTTTCTGACATTAGTTTCCTCTGCTTCACATTTTTTATCCTCGGCTCCTATTGTCCAGTCCTGTTCTACTTGTATACTATTTCCAGCACCTTCTAGGTTTTCTTCTCAGATTAACTTGGGGTGTTTTTTAATGAATTTTGGGGCTTTGGTGATACTTAGTAGTTTGGGGGTCCCCTGTTACCTAATACTGTTGTCTGAGGCCTGTGATTTTGCTATCCTGATGACTTCATCTGTGTTTGGGGGAGCTATAGGAGATTAAAAAGCTGTGCCCTTGCCACCATTTTCTCTGAATCCACTCTAAAATCTCTACATTTTAATAATAAACTTTAAATTTTTTGAAGACAGTTTTAGATTTATAAAAATATTACAAAGGTAGTACAGAGAGATCCCATATACTCTGCCTCTGGGTTTTTCCTCTTATTAACATCTTCCATTAGTACAGTACCTTCATTAAAATAAATGAACCAATATTAATACTTTATAATTAACTGAAGTCCATATTTTATTCAGATTTCCTCACTTTTTACTAACATCCTCTCCTGTCTAGGACACCACATTATCTTTACTCATCACACCTCCTCCTTGTGCTTCCCTTGACCATGGCAGTTTCATTGTTTTTGAGGAGGACTGGCCAGATATTTTGTAGAATGTCCCCCAGTTGAGATTTGTCTGATGTTTTTCTCATGATTAGACTGGGTTTATAGGTCTGGGGAGGGCTTCCCTTGTGGCTCAGCTGGTAAAGAATCCACCTGCAATGTGGGAGACCTTGGGTTCGATTCCTGAGTTGGGAAGATCCCCTGGAGAAAGGAAAGGCTATCCACTCCAGTGTTCCGGCCTAGAGAATTCCATGGACTGTAAAGTGCATGGGGTCGAAAGAGTCGGACATGACTGAATGACTTTCGCTTCACTTTACTTCCTGGGTTTAGGGAGGAAGAGCCCAGAAGTATCATGCCTTTCTCTTTCCATTTTAGCAAGGGTATAGACAGCCTCTATCTTCTTGCTGTTTCTGATTCCTCTGTCCAGCTCAGAGAAAATAAGACTTATTCAATTTGAATAAGATTCCAAAGGTAAAAAGTGACCGAAGCCAGGAATCCAACCCAAACTCAGCCTGCTTTACTTTGGAGCCTGAACTCTTAACCACTCTGCTATGTTGGTTCTAAGAATTAAATCACTGATTTAGCATAGACCCCATACCACTTCCCTGTATCCCAGTTGGTAAAGAATCCGCCTGCAATGCAGGAGACCTCAGTTCAATTCCTGGGTCGGGAAGATCCCCTGGAGAAGGGAAAGGCTACCCACTCCAGTATTCTGGCCTGGAGAATTCCATGGACTATACAGACCTATACAGGGTCGCAAAGAGTCGGACACAATGGAGCAAATTTCACCTCTGCTTTCCACACTATTCTCTTCTTTCTCATTCCTGTTCCTGCATTGTGTCCCCTCCCTAAAGCCCCTCTCATTCAGGGGCCATGTCTCCCCTCCTGTCCTTGCTTTATGAAGGAAGTCCACTCTTCCTCTTACCCAGGGGCAGGGCCATTCCCCCCTTGCCCCGCCCCCCAGTCAAGCTGCCAAGAGGCTCTGTGATGAAATGAAAGGAAAGCTGAAGGGGAGGGAGGGAGGGAGATGGGAGGGTGGGGGAGAGAGGGATGAAGATGAGGAAGGAAGAGGGGAGGGGAAGGAGGTGGGGGCCAGAATGGCAGATCCACAAACCCTAATTTAATCACAGGGCCCCATGCTCAATTTAACAGACACAAGGGCTCAGAATGGGGTCCCTGCGCGGCAGTGGGGCAGTCAGCCCGCTGCGGTGCCCGGGAAAGCATTAATTGCGGATGACAATGTGTAAACAGTGGGGATGAATGGGGAGTGCAGGTGTGAGCTGCTGGGGCCAGCGGGGCTGTTTTCACACGAGCTGCAGCTCCCTCACTGCTGACCTGCTCCCCAGAACCGGGTTAGTGGCAGCAGTTGGGGACCGTTGAGAGTGCTGGAGTTTGGCACGGAGCAAGGGGCTGAGAGCAGAGGGGACACGGGGGAGGAACAGGGAGGGCAGAGGCCCCAGGAGACCCGGGGGGTTGGGGTGCGCGCCTTCCTACTTCTGGCCTGCCCCCAGCCAAGCAACCAACTCTCTGGAAAGCAAGGCTGAGTCTTGAAGAACAGCTAAGGGCGTCAGGGCCTGGGCAGCATGGGGGCTAGACTGGCGTCTGCCGTGTGCAGAGCCTGGGAGGCTGGAGAGGGCTCCCTGAGGTCTTGAGGTTCCATGGTCTCAGACCCTGGAGGTTTCCAGGACCCCAGAGTGGCTGGGCCTTCCTGAGCCAGCATGAAGGGGCCCAGCCAATCTGGGTGGGAGAGTGCGGTGGTGGTGTGGACTTGGGGAGTTCCTGAGAAACAAGTACAAGAAAGCCTTGATATTCAAACATCTTTCACCTTTGGATCCCAAAGCTCATTTCCAAAGCTGTCTCTGCCTGACAAATGCAAAAAAATGTAAATTCCCAGAGTGTGCAGGATTGGGGGTGGGGTCCCTGCCAGGTCACACAGGCTCCTGAAATCTTCCTGCTCTACTTAGAGCAAACACCTCAAGATTTTGACTCATTATATCCTGTAATACTAATCATGCTCTTTATTACTGTTACGGATTCTACTTAGTGAGCTATTTCTTTGTGCTAGGCCCTTTGCTAAACACTGTCCTTATGTAAACCGCTGGGTCTGCTTCATGTCTAGCTTCCTATGTGTCTCTTGTCTTCTCAGTTCTGTTGTGGCTTTCTGGAGACAAAGGCAATGCCCCCCATTTCTCTTGCCTCTCCCACAATTTCTAGAACTGAGCTGGACCCTCAGGAATCCTAAGAGTTCTTCAGCCTTTATCCAGTAGGCAGTGGAGACCCATTGCCTTCTGGTATCACCTTCTGCATTTCAGTAGAAGTCACTGGGTTTCTGATGACACTGGTCACCGTGATGACTGAGGATGGAGGAATGACTTGGAGGTGGATGGGTTTGAAGGAGTTGCAACAATCATTTTGTGAAGAAACTGCAGGCCCAGTTCCACAGGAAGCTTTTGCAACCCCCACAAGAGTGCCTATCTGGAGAAAACTGTAATTTGAAAAGATGCATGCATCCCAATGTTCATTGCAGCATTGTTAACAACAGCCAAGAGAAGCAACCTAAATGTCCATTGACAGATAAATGGATAGAGAAAATGTGATACATATATGTGATGAAATATTACTCAGCCATAGAAAAGAATGAAGTAATGCTATTTGCAGCAACATGGAAGACCTAGAGATTGTCATACTGAGTGAAGTCAGAGGAAGACAAATACCATGTCTTACATGTGGAACACCTCCTCCTCTCAAATGGGATAAATGAACTTATTTAAAAAAAAAAAAGGGACAGACCCGGAGCCATAGAAACAAATTTATGCTTACTTAAGGGGAAAAAAGGTGGGGGGGGCGCGGGATAAATTAGGAGTTTGGGATTAAAATATAGACACTATTACATGTAAAACAGATAACCAATAAGGACCTACTGTATAGCACAGGGAATTATACTCACCATTTTGTAACAACCTATAAGGGAAAAGAAACTGAAAAAGAATTTAGGGCTGGTTAGCTGTGGGGTGCAACAGCCCAGGATTCTGTGTTGAATGACTGGCAGGGAATACAGATTAAGGGGCAGGTTCGTAGTGCAAAGTAATGAATTGGGTTTGGAATGACTTTCTTTCTGATTATTACTATGAACTTAAGGTTGATAACCATGAACTGAGAGCCAAAAAAAGAGTTCCAAGGGCATTTCCTGGAAAAGGGTTGACGTGCTGGGTCCCTGCATCTCCTTTCACTTGAGGGCCCTGTACCAGGCTGAGTCCCCAGCAGGAAGGGTTCTTGCTGAGGAATGCCAGCCTCATTCTGAACACCTGCTGGGGTGTCAGTCCAGAGCTAGGGAGCCAGAGCAGAGTGAATTGCTGACAGGCTCAGAAGAGGAAAAGAAAATCAAGTTGGCCCTAAAATATCTCATGTATAACTGAAGTGAAAACAGCACACAGATGTGAATTGAGTTCGGGATCTTGAACCCGTGCTTTTTTCAGGTAGACTGTTCCCTCCCCCACCTCACCTGTTTGTTTTTATTTCCTTTTTTAGAGAGATGAATTATGTATTTTTTTCCCCTGTGAGTTCCAGGAACTTGAAGTGAAGTGACTTTCCAACCACAGGGAAAGTCAATGGTAACCCAGATCTAAAAAACTGGGAGTGATAAGCTAAATATTGAGTACTATCTGTATTTTTGCATCATTTTCCTATTTGAGTTTCTAAATAATGGTTTCTGGTACAGTGGTTATGGTGTCAGAGCCTGGGATCAGATTCCAGCTCTGTCACTTGCCAGCTGTGTGATTTTGGGCAATTCTTAAGCACTCTCTGCCTTAGTTTCTCCATCTGTAAAACGAGGATAGTCATACCTGCTGCAGGCTTCATTGGTGGCTCAGATGGTAAAGGATCTTGCAATTCGGGAGACCTGGGTTTGGTCCTGGGTTGGGAAGATCCCCTGGAGGAGGGCATGACAACCCACTTCGGTATTCTTGCCTGGAGAATCCCCATGGACAGAGGAGACTGGCAGGCTTCTGTCCATGGGGTTGCAGAGTCAGACACGACTGAGCGACCAGGCACAGCACACAATACTTACTGCCTGGCACTGCCGTGAGGACCACAGGTATTCACGCATCTACTTGCTGAGGAATGTGTCTGGCTCATCTTAAGTATCAGTAAATATTATGCTCCTGGGAGTTTCTCAACTTTTCCAGCTTCAGCCCAAGAAATGCTCTTCTTGGGGAGCCGTCTGGCTTTTCTGTTTCATCTGTCCCTATACTGACTGTGTATCCAGCTTTTGGGGCCCTCAAGATGGAGTCCTAAAAGGAAGTCATCATTCCTATTCTCATGGGAGATGCTTTAGCCCTGTGAGCCAGAATTGAATGGTGGTTCTTCCATGTTGGGATTCCTGAATTAGATTTAAAAATGAAACTGACAGATACAGACTGTTGGGGAAGTGGGAATAGTAAAGAAAGAACCATCACTATTTCATGCAGGGACATTCTAGCACCAAAAATGTTGAAAGGGAACACACTGGATATGGACGCGTTTTGACCACCAAGCATCCATTCGCCTGCTTTAGCCAGCAGCCCCTGTTTTGCTGTGTCCATCTCTCCCCCAGAACCAGCCCCTGACTCAGAGCTGAAGCCTGGGGGACAGGTGTAAGTTAGCCAGGGCTCCTCATTCCTCCGGCCCCAGCAATGAAGCTCAACCAGATGCCGAGACTGATCTGAATTCCGGGGAAAAAGCAGCTGGTCCTTTCTGACGAACTGGAACCTGAAAGCACACAGCCTAGAGGTGGTGCTGCCATATACCTAGCAGGGGGAGCCTGAGGCCAGCCAGGAGGAAGGCAGAATCAAAACATGAAGAAGATTTTTGAGCTCCAAGTCCAGCGATGCCTGAAGCCTCTGGATTTTTTTTTTAAATATAACCTTTTTATTTTAAAACAGTTTTAGATTTACAGAAACATTGTGAAATTAGTACAGATAATTCCCATAGACCCCAGACCCCATTGCTCCTATTATTAACAACTGACATTAATGTGGTACATGTATCTCAATGAACGAACTGGTATTGGTGCATTATTATTATTATTTAAAATATTTATTTATTTATTTGGCTGTGCTGGGTCTTATTTGTGGCACACGGGACCTTTAGTTGTGGCATGTGGGATCCAGTTCCCTGTTGAGGGGTTGAACCTGGGCCCCCTGCATTGAGAGCTTGGAGTCTTAGCCACTGGACCACCAGGGAAGTCCCTGGTACATTATTATTAAACAGGGTCTATATTTTATTTATGCTTTCTTAGTCTTCGCCAATGCCCTTTTCTATTTCAGGGGCCCACCCTGGATACCACATTCTATGTAGACTTCTTGGCTGTGACAGTTTTTCAGACTTTCCTTGTTTTTGGTGACTTTGACACTTTTGATAAATACTGGTCAGATATCCTGTAAAATGCCCCTTAATTGGTATTTGTTTGTTGTTTTTGTTGTGATTAGGTTGGCGTTGTATGTTTTTGGAGGAAGATCATAGAAGCGAAGTGTCGTCATAACATCATATCAGGGATGCCAATGTCAACAGGACATCAAAGCAAAGTGTCATTCTCATCATATCAAGGGTGCCATTGGTCAACAGGACATCATGGTTGATGTTGACCTTGATCACCTAACTGAGGTGGGATCTGTCAGGTTTTTCCACCGCCAAGTTATTTTATTTATTTAAAGAATGGTTACATTTATGATTTAAATATTTTTTCAAAAAGGCTGAAGAATGCCTCACTTGACAATGGTTGCTGGATGTTTTTTTTTTTTAATTTATTTGCTTTTGGCTATGCTGGGTCTTCACTGCTGCTCTGGCTTTCTCTAGCTGCGGAGAGCAGAGGCTACTCTCTAGTTGTGGTGTGATGGCTTCTCATTGCAGTGGCTCTCTTATTGTGGAACACGGGCTCCAGGGTGTGAGGGCTTTAGTAATTGCGGCTTCCAGGCTCTAGAGCACAAGCTCAATAATTGTGACGCATGGGCTTAGTTGCTCCGAGGCATGTGGGATCTTTCCCGATCAGGGATCGAACCCACGTTTCCTGCATTGGCAGGAGGATTCCTTACCACTGAGCCACCAGGGAAGCCCTGTCAAGTTATTTTTTATTGTCCTTTCCACATTGTTCTTTTTGGAAAGAATTCAGTATGTGCAGCCCATGCTTAAGGAGAGGGGATTTATGTTGCTTCCCTTTGAGGATGGAGTATCTACATAAATTATTTGGAATTCTTCTACATGGGAGACTTTTCTTCTCATTTATGCATTCAATCATTTATTTATGTAAGTATGGACTCCTGCATATTTATTTTATACTTTGGGATATAATCCAATGCTACTTTATTTTGTTGCTCAGACTGTTCCAGCTTTGAGCACTGGCGGGTGGTGGGGGGTGTTGGCTACCATCACTGTGGTCACCCTGGCTTTTCAGTGACACAAGCTATCAATTCCTTTTTAGTCTAAGTGAGGGTTTAGGTGAGGGTTTCTGTCATTTGTGACCACAGGATTCTTAACAGCTCTTACGAGAGTGTGTAGGTTGTATTACTTGTTGAACATTTCACATGTTGCCAAGACTTCTCTTATGTCAATGCAGCTGACTGACCATTTTACCCTGGAAAGAACCAATCCTCCCTTGGGCTGTGGCGACCACTTCGCTGAGCCCTGTGAAAACAGCCAGGGGCTTGGGAGACAGGTGTGGGGGACGGGGGGGGGGGTGGGGGCAGACAAGTCATGTAACCAACCTCTGAGTTAGTAAAGGGGCGTAGAGATGAGCGGGGATTAAGTGACGCCCTGTTGTGGTGGTGTGACCCAGAGGCCGAGCCTGTGTCCCTCATCTGCTGAACTGGCTGCTGCAGAAAGTGAATGAGGCCCCCCAAACTAGGCTCCCAGATAAAACACAGGACATGCAACCAACTGTGAATTTCAGATAAGTAATGAGGAATTTTTAGTATACGTATGTCCCAAATATTGTAGTTGTTATACAGTCGCTAAGTCACATTCGACTCTGTGACCGACCCCATGGACTGCAGCATACCAGGCTTCCCTGTCCTTCACCATTTCCCAGAGTTTGCTCACACGCATGTCCACTGGATGGTAATGCCATCCAATCATCTCATCTTCTGTCGCCCTCTTCTCTTCCTGCCTTCAATCTTTCTCAGCATCAGGGTCTTTTCAAGTAAGTCAACTCTTCACATCAGGTGGCCAAAGGACTGGAGCTTCAGCTATAGCATCAGTCCTTCCAATGAGTATTCAGGGTTGATTTCATTTAGGATGGACTGGTTTGATCTTCTTGCTGTGCAAGGACTCTCAAGAGCCTTCTCTAGCACCACAGTTCGAAAGCATCAATTCTTCAGCACTCAGACCTTTTTATGTTCTAACTCTCACATTCATACATGACTACTAGAAAAACCACAGTTTTGACTATATGGACTTTTGTTGGCAAAATGATGTCTTCACTTTTTAATATGCTCTCTAGGTTTGTCATAGCTTTTCTTCCAAGGAGCAAGCATCTTTTAATTTCATGGCAGCAGTCACTCATTCTGCAGTGATTTTGGAGCCCAAGAAAAAAATCTGACACTGTTTCCACTTTCTCCCCATCTATTTGCCATGAAATAGACAGGATGCCATGAACTTAGTTTTTTGAATATTGAGTTTTAAGGTAGTCTTTTCACTCTCCTCTTTCACCCTCATCAAGACATGAGCATATGCTTATACTTAAAAAACTTCATTTTTTATCTAAAATTCAAAGTTAATTGGGCATCCTGGTGCCCCTGTCCAAATGCCCTCCCATGTTTAGGCTCCTCAGGGCAGGAACTCCAGGGAAGGTGACTCTACAACTTCAACTTGACCCAGAGAGCCCTTTGGTGTCCTGGAGACAGACTTTGTCAGACTCTCATGGGTTCAGATCTCACTTCCCTGCCGCTTTTAGCCAGTTGCTTGACAATTCTGAGCTCAGTTTTCACACTCCATCATGTAAAAGGTTGTTAATTCATAGATGACCTTATAATACTCTCTAGGGTTTCTTTGTGGATTAAATGGTCCAACATCTAGTGGGCATTCAGTCAACTGTGGCTGCTATCAATGATACTCTTATCCGGACAAGCGAACAGAAAGTCCTTTGAAGGCAAGAGAGGAGATTCAAACTCATGGCAAATCAGCCTCCTCATTCCCAACCTATCCCCTTTTCTGAGGTAGAGGGCAGCCTGAATCCCAGAGGCAAAGGCTGGGGTGAGGATGGGGTGAGGCTGCTCTGTGAGAACTTCTCTGAGGCCTGGGCCCTGTGATGGAGCTTCGCATCCCATCACTGTCCTGTTTTCTAAGGCCTTGGGATCCTCCAGGTGGAGCTGGGCCTGAGGCTGAAGGCAGCACCCTGATTGACAGGGTTTGCAATCTTCTAGTCCTTGGTTGGGGGGCTTCCCAGATGGGTCAGTAGTAAAGAATCTGTCTGCCAATGCAGGAGACACGGGTTCAATCCTTGCGTTGGGAAGATCCCTTGGAAAAGGGAATGGCTACCCACTCCAGTATTCTTGCCTGGGAGATCCCATGGACAGAGGAACCTGGCAGGCTACAGTCCATGGGGTTACAGAAGAATCAGACATGACTCGGCAACTAAAACAACAAGTCCTTGTGGACAAAAGAGGAAACTGGTTCCTGGGGAAAGCTGACCTTTCCTATCATAAATAGGGCAGGTACATTCACAATAATGAGAGCTAAATTTATTGAGCACTTAGTATGTGCCAGGCATTGTTTTAGGCACTTTTATCTTCCAGTTTTATTGAGATATAATTGACATAATATTGTACTAGTCCAAGCTATACCACATAATGATTTGATAACTGCATATATTTTGAAATGAGCACTGCAGGAAGTTCAGCTAACACCCATCACCTCACAGTTACTATTTTATTTTCTCTTGTGATGAGAACTTTTAATATGTACTCTGTTAGGAACATTCAAATATACAACACAGCATTGTTAAGTATAGTCATATGCTGTGCATCACATCCTAAGAATATTATTTATCTTATAACTGGAGTTATTATCTTTTGATTCCTTCCACCCACTTTCCCCACCCTCTACTTCTGGCAACCACCAGTCTCTTCTCTATATCTATGAGTTGGTTTTTATTTTTTAATTTTATTTTTAAATTTATTTATCTGGCTGAGTCAAGTCTTAGTTATGGCATGTAGGATCTCAGTTCCCCGACCAGAGATCAAACCCACATCCCCTGCATTGGAAAGTGGTGGATTCTTAACCACTGGACCACCAGGGAAGTCCCTGTTTGCTTTTAGATTCCAGAAATAAGTGAAATCATATAGTATCTGTCTTTCTCAGTCTGCCTTATTCCGATTAACATAATGCCCTCAAGGGCCATTCATGTTGTTGAAAATGACAAGAGTTCATTCTTTTTCATGGCTGAATAACATTCCAGAGTATAGGCCAGGGGTCCCCACCTCCTGGAATCTAATGCCTGATGATCTGAGGTGGAGCTGATGTAATAATAATAGAAATAAAGTGCACAAAAAATGTAATGCATGTGAATTACCCTGAAACCATCCCTCCTGCCCCAGTCCATGGAAAATTGTCTTCTATAAAACCGGTCCCTGGGGCCAAAAAGACTGGGGACTGCTGATACAGGCTGTTTCCATGTCTTGGCTATTGTAAATGGTGCTGCAGTAAATAGGAGAGGACATATATCATCTATCCTCATTATCCTGTTTTATTCTTCCTTTGGGTATATACCCCAAAGTGGGATGGCTGAGTCATAGGTTAGTTCTGATTTTTAATGCTTTGAGGAACCTCCATGCTGTTCTCCCAATTTACATTCCCACCAGGATGTGTTTATTGTTTGCCCTTTTGAGAACAGCCACTCTCACAGAAGTGAGGTATTATTAAAATTTATTTTTTATGTATTTGGCTCTGCCGGGTTTTAGTTGCAGCATGTGGGATCTAGTGCCCTGACCAGGGACTGAACTCTGGCCCTCTGCACTGGGAGCGCGGGGTCTCAGCCACTGAGCCACCAGGGAAGTCCCAGATATGAGGTATTATGTATTTTTTGTGTATTACTTCATTTAATGATCAAAACTCAATTTTATTGGTGGAGAAACTGAGGCACAAAAGAATTAGGAAAGCTTCCCAAGGTTACATACACACTTGGTAAATGGGCCGGCCTGGCAGCTGTGTGCCAGCTGCACACTCTGGTCTTGTGAGCAGCAGAGTAAAGCTCTGGGAAGGCCCAGCGCCCACCTTCCCCTCCCCGTCCCACTAGCCTGGAGTCCTTAGGATTGCATCTTTATTGTGTAGCTGAGCACTCTGCAGTTTATAGGGCTTGCCGGAGGCATGATTTCACACGTGAATTTCCAACCTGCGGGTGCCTGGAGGTGTCAGGGAGGGGAGGAGAGGCCAGGGATGACCTTTTCCCTCCACACCAGCCCTCAGAAGAGGTGGAAGTGTGTTTCTTATGCCTTGATTTATAGCGGGGGCATGGGATTTAGTTCCCACTATCAACTTGGGAAGCCACTTGAAGATTCTATTAAAAGAAAATTGCCTTGTAATTTATAACAGTGGGGGTGGAAGCTGGGGAAAGGAAACCAAAAGACAAATCCCAACCGAACAGGAAGACAATTTAATTAATCAACAATAGAGGAACCCACTAACTCGACTATGGTACAAGCCCTTATGGTGAATTTTTATGGCCATTTAAAAATATTTTCCAAGACTATTAACATAGGAAAATGCCCCAGATAAAGTAAAAGCAGGAGATAAAAACTTTCTACGACATACCTCATTAAACAATGATAAATTTATAAATGACTTATTACACATACAAAAAGGCCCGAAGACAGGACTCTGGAATATTGATAGTGGTTCTCTCCAGGCTGTGAAACTAATAGCAATTATAAAAAATTTTTAAATTACACTCTTACACACTTGCCACATATTTTACAAATCAGTTCCTTAACTCAGAGACCATTGGCATTGAAAGGCATCCAGGTGGTATCCAACCATGGCATTTTAAAGGTGGGGAAACTGAGGCCCAGGCTTAGGAAAGCGGCGGAAGCCGGCAGGTTCCTTTGCCCCAGGGCCCTGACCAGGGTGGGTCAGCCCACAACTCCAACTCTCTGGATGGGGGGGATCGCGTGGGGCGCCCCCCTCCATGGAGCACGGCTGGAGTACAGGGGAGGGGGAGGCAGGTGGGGAGACGGTGGGAGGGGGCTGACTGGAAGCGAAGATGGGGGAACCTTTCAAAAAATGGAAACCAGATGAACCGTTCAAAGGCGAGCACATTCTTCACGGAGCGCTCCTTTGTTGCGGGCGTGTGAGGCGGCGGCAGCTGCGCGCCTCGGCCCCAGCCCACGGCCCGACGGGGTGGACACGGATAACTGCATTAGATGCACTCAGCTCTTTTCAATAAAACGCTCTTGTTGGCGGCACAATAGGGGGAACGGGGCAGCAACCCCAGGCCCGGCCCGGGGCGCCCTGCCCTCCCCGCGGAGAGCCCAGAGCGCGCTCAATTTTTCAGGGCTCGGCTAATTGACGTTTGGTCGCTGTAGGTTCAAAAGAAAAGGCCGAACTCAAGTCCACTTCCACCGGAAATGAGGCCGCCCCCCCACCCGGGGGTCAGTCTCTGGGGGCGCAGCCGGGGACCACAGTGCAGCTGGCCACAGGCTGCGCGGGGGAACGCGCGCCCTGCAGAATCCTATCCCCACTGTTGCTTTGATCGGAAGATCAGGTGTTCAGAGGGTGTCTACCCCAGGGCTGGGCGCCATGCCTTCTAGTTCCTGTGGGAGAAATAGCAATACATCTCAGGAAGGGGGCTGGTGACAGTTGCCAGTGTAGACAGTTTCAGGGCTGGAAGACTTCATTAGAGATTACCAAATGCCACATTCTTTTAGTGAGTCTAATAAAGATAGCTCAGGACATTCTTTATAAAAAAGAAAAAAAAAAAAGGAAAAAATGAGTACAATGCTTTATCTAGAAGTGAGGTATTTACTGTCCCGGGTTTACAGATGTGAGAACCGAGAGGTTATTGACTTGCTAAAATTGCAATTAGGAAATGGCCAAGCTGGAATCTGAACCCAGGGCTGTTGACTTTAGTTTCTTAACCTGAGAGCCATTGACATTCCAGCCTCAATAGTTCTTTGCTGGGGACGGTCCAGAGCCCTGCAGATGTGTGATAGCACCCCTTTCTGGTCATGGCAACCAATATGTCCCTAGATATTGCCAAATATCTCTTGGGGGGGCAAATTCACCCTCTGCCAAGAGGCAGTGTTTTCAAACAAGCCCACATGCTGCATGTCCTGGTATGCTGGTTTGCACTGGGCTCAGTATTTCATCTTTTGGGGAAACCAATTGGACCAGCAATGTGGAATTCTTTTCATAAGGATCAGCCCTGTGGTTTGTCGAGGGTGTGGTAGAAGAGTTGGCTGAAAAAGACAAGGTCAGACTGTCTGGACACCAGAACCCAAAGCTATGTTGAGTGCTGGGGGGCATTTTGAATTGGGTGTCTGTCTGTCTGTCTGGGGTGGCCCTCAGACCCTTCAACTGCTCTCCCTATTTCTCTCTGCCAAGATGGTCCTGCAAAGGGTTAGCCAACCTCCTGCCTCCATTCAGTCTGCCAAAGAGTAAATGCAACCTTCTCCACTAGAAGTTCTAGGCTGGAATTTGGGGGATCGCAGCTGGTGAAAGCAGCATGAAGGAAGGCGATGTCACCCTTAACAGATCCTGAGCCTTACTGTGGAATAAGGGGAACTTGCTGCAGGCAGTCAGCTGCCCTGATGGCCCACGATGATGGGAAGGGGCCTAACAACACTTTTAGCATTTCTACCTCACAAGTAGGTGCTCACAACATTTTTAGCTGCAACTTACATGTGACCTTTCCTGCACCTCCTTGTCCTGCTTTGGCCTGCTGCTGCTTTAGCTTCCTCAGTGGTTCCACTCCCCAGTCCCTAAAGCTGCTCAGGTCACTCAAAAGCCAACCCCAGGCTCTAGGGCCACACTGAATTGAGGCCCGTGTCAGTCCAGCTGCCTCCTTCTCACTTAAAGTTGATTGATAACTAGGCAATCTCATATTTGTTTTTCCGGTGCTGACTGTCCTACTACCCAAATGGCTGTGTTGACTTTTTATTGGAAATGCCATTTACAGAAGACCCTCTGGAAGGAGTGTCAGGTCCATGAGGAAATCAGAGACATCGGGGTCTACCAGGCTTTCCTCTTGTCCCCAGTACCCTCCCTAGCTGAGTTAATGGGAGTGGGGGCCTCAGAGACTTGGAGATGGAGCTTATCTTTTCTGATGGCGCCCTGTCGAGAGAGCACAGAGGATAAGGACTGCAAGGAGTCAAAGAGAGGAACAGACCTCTGGAAAGAAAGGAAATGGGAGATTGGGATAGTAAAGAGCAATCTACATCTCAGACAACAAAAGGTTAGGACTTCTGATAACTGAAGTTTGTGGCTCGCTCTTCCTTTAATATGCCGGTAAGCATTTGGGTTAAGCATAAAAACGTGTATAGCTGTCCCTTGGGATTGGTTCCAGGACCTCCCCCCATACCCAAATCCACGGATGCTCAAGTCCCCTATATAAAATGATATATTATTTGCATATGAACTATTCAGACCTTCCCTTATACTTAATTTAAAGGGAAGATCTACAATACCCAAATACAATGTGAATGCTATGTAAATAGTTGCCAGTGAAGCAAATTCAAGTTTTGATTTTCAGAACTTTCTGTATTTTTTTTTTCTTTTGAACTTCAGTTGGTGGAATCCATAGATACGGTGGAAACCACAGATACAGATGAGGCTGAGTGTGTATGCACCACACACACACACATCCTTAGTTTAGTTTGGTCCAAGATACACACTTTTTCTGTTTCCCCTCTTAGCCAATGATACATACTTGGTGGCCACAACTTCCTTCTAAAAGGATCGTTTTTTTGCTTTAATTTTTGGCGGCCCGACGAGACATGTGGGATCTTAGTTCCCTGACCAGGGATCAAACCCACACCCTCTGCAGCAGAAGCGTGAAGTCCTAAAGGACCATGTTAACAGAAGGAAGACAGGAAAATATGTGTCTGTGTGCTTCCACCACATGTAACTGCTGCTTTTCTCTGCATGTCCCCCCTCCCCTGGGTGGTTCACATTGGCCCTCCTTTTGCTGAGATAATCTGCACTCTCCAACTTCATTAGTTGCAACCCCCTCCTGCCCTGGGACAAAAAATAGGGCCAAACTGTTCAAAAGAACACATGGAGACCCCATTAATGTGGGGCCTAATTGTGCCAATTCAACCCCCTCAATAACTCTAATTAAAACCTGTCTTGTGTGGGGAGCTGAATGGCCACACAGCTGTCATTCCAGACAATCCCATAACAGAGCTATGAAAAAAAAAAAAAAGGCTCTAGATGCAATTTTGGGTGGTGGTTGTTATGGAAAGGGTCAGTGGAAGGGGATTAAGACCAGGGTGCAGTTGGAGTGGGGAACCTTGAAAGTCTTCTCTGTCAGGTCACAGTTTGAAATCCGAAGACCTTTAGCTTTTCCCTCTGGCTTCCCCCTCCTTTTCCTCCTCCCCTCTGCCCCCCAGGCAGGAACACCTGCATACTGACTGGAAGGGGCCATGACCACCAGACACAGGATACCACAAGGTGATTGAAACATCTGAAAGCAGAGGGGAAAAAAAAAAATTCAGCCAACACAATCGCAGAGCCAAACCCGAGAAAGAGCTTTGTTTCTCTGCTTCCACTCTTGTCTTTAGGATCCAGCTGCACTTTGCTGGGCACCATAAATAACTCTGCAATTACATTAATTGGTTGCATATTTGTTGACACTGAAGGAGCAGGCCTTGAGGTTGGGGGAGGTGGGTTTCAGCTGCAATTTAGCACTCTTCCCCTCTGCCCTCCCTCTGGGTCTGATCTCCAACCACCCTGGCGGGCGTTGAGTTTTTCTGGATGGAGGGAAGCAGTGGGCTGCCCAGCCTGTGTTTGAACAAGCTTTGCCAGACTCCAGGCATGCTCTTGCCTCCTCTGTTGGCTGTCCCTGGATCTGTTCGTTGACCCACTGGGTTTAGAAGTTACACCCTGCTATGGGAGAACAGAGAGATGGGTTCCGGGCAACACTCTATGGGGCTGAATTCCCTTCAGAGGCAGGAGCTGTGGTGGACTTTTTGTCAGGCATACTGTTTGGATCAAATGAGAACTGGCTAGACCCTTTGTCTGAATCCTCAGACCCATCTTGGATGCGTCTTATGGCTTGGCCCACACGATGGAGTTTCTCGAATTCCATTTCTTGGAAAGAGACAGAATCTTCGTTACCTCGTTCACTCTACCTCAGTCTGTGGACAAGAGCAGGAGAATTTGGTTGGAAAACCAGCTCTCTCTTTTATCAGGGAGAACTTCGCTCAATGACGTGGAGGGCAAGGAGGGGCAGGTACTGAGCTCCAGCTGGCAGTTCAAATTCTGCTGCGTATCAGAAAATTGGGACTCATTCTCCTTCTGCCAGAACTAGAATGGGAGGCTTCCCCTGGGGTTCTGGCCTGGGGCTGGAGGGTGGGTGAGAGTCCGCAGGACACCCTAGTTGGGTGTGTCTTGGAAGTGGCCCTGCTGAGTGATTGGAACCATCCTTGGAAGGAGGGGCTGTGTCTGTCGAGTTCAGCACTGTATCCCTTCAATGGCCAGCAGGAACCCAGCACACAGGAGGCTCTCAGCTCACGCTGGGTGGATGAAGACCTAAAGTCTGGTTTCCTGGTGCTCTGTGCTCTTAAGAAGGAAGGAATCACATCAGTTCGAAATCACTTGGTTTACTTCCAAAGGGTAGGATGCAAAGGGCATAGACTTTGGAGCCAGCAGACTATAACTTTAAAACCTCTACTTTTCAAGCCATTTTAAGGACAAATAAGCGCAGGTAAGTAAACACAACAAAAATGACTTCCTTTTCCTCTCTCTGTGAAACCAGAGAGGGGAAGAACCTTCTGAATTGAGGCCTCTGATGTCCTCACTGCAAAATAAGGATAATGATGTGGTCCTACAAATTAGCAAAATGGAAAGCAGGCTTAAGAACCTGAAAGGTAGGCCAACCTGGTCTCCAGGCTTGCTCTCCCCACTAGTTCTTTGTATTTGCTGTTCCCTGTGTCTGGAATGCTCTTCCCCCAGACCTCTGCAGGGCTCAGGCCCTCAGTCCTTCAGGCCTTTGCCCAAATGTCACCCATTTGGAGAGGTCTTCTTCTAGCACCCTACCTAAAACAGCACCGCTGCCCCCCCGCCCCCATCACTCTCTAGCTCCCTTACCTGCTTTGTTTTTTCCTTGTGGTGCTTATCACCTCTGTCATATTACATAACAGTGTTTTGTTTATTATCAGTCTTCTCTTATTACATACTAAGTTTTATGAGAATAGGCACTTGTTTGTTTTGTTCATTGCTATATACATGGCACTTAAAACAGCACTTGGCACATAGATGTTTAATTAGTATTTATTGAATGAATGGATGAGGGGATGGTGATACTCTCTGATCACCTACCAGGAAGAGAACTGTTGTTCAGTAGCTAAGTCGTGTCCAACTCTTTTAAGTCCCCACAAACTGCAGCACGCCAGGCTCCCCTGTCCTTCACTACCTCCTGGAGTTTGCTCAAACTCATATCCATTGAGTCGGTGATGCCACCCAACCATCTCATCCTCTGTTGCTCCATTTTCCTCTTGTCCTCAATCTTTACCAGCATCAGGGTCTTTTCCAGTGAGTCGGCTCTTCACATCAGGTGGCCAAAGTATTGGAGCTTTGGCTTTAGCATCAGTCTTTCCAATGAATATTCAGGGCTGATTTCCTTTAGGATGGACTGATTTGCTCTCCTTATAGTCCAGGGGACTCTCAAGAGTATTCTCCAGCACCACAGTCCAAAAACATCAATTCTTTGGCACTCAGTGAAGATCGAATACCTGGACCTAAATATTTGTTGGGTCAAATTATTTCAAGAGAAACCCATTGTAAGAAGCTGGCGAGTCTCTCTTTGGTTTCCAATATGGGGGCTCCTAGAGCAGAGGTAAGACTATGGCCTTTGGAGCCAGATGGATCTGATTTCAAATCTTGGCTCCACCCCTCGAGAGTAATGTGAACTTGGGGTAATCACTTAGCACCTCTAAGCCTTGGTTTCCCTTTCTGAAGACAGTTAATGATAGCCCCATAGGACCATTTTTAAAGTATTTTCAACATGTACAACAAATGGGGTACCTCTGTCATCATGGCCACAGTCATCCTCATTATCCTGATGCTGAAACCCTTCCTAACTGGGACTGGGGCTGGTCTAAGGCTGGGTAATACTATGGGCGGGGGGTGGGGGGGAGTGATGAAAGAAAGTGCAGACTTCTATTTCAAAATACTCTCCCCCGTCTAATCACACTTAAGGAGGGGTGGAGCCAAGCCCTGTGTTGTTGCCTCTATGCCTCTGCTTGCTTACTTTTAAAACTTGTATTTGGCTGCCAGTCACACAGTTATGAAGATGCAGAAGGACTACAGATTCCATACTGAGTTTGTTCCCTCAAGTTTGGACGGCTGGAGCAGAAGGTCCCAAAGGGTATTTGGGTCATTATTACCTTGACAAGAAATCTGATTCCTCTTCAAACCAGAACACAGTTCTGTGCAAAGCCAGGGTAAATGCCATCCATTCAAAGAAGCCAAACAGATGAGTCAGAAGCAGACAAATCTGGACTATTTTTCGGTGTCCCTGGGAGGTGATGAGCGGGCACACCCTCATTCCTTACCGACCACCAAGAGCTGGTCTCAGGTGTGGGCCGAGGAGATGGCCTACTCCAGGGCACTCAGCCTGTCGGTCTGTATTTGGACCTATGGCTTTCGTGGGACATGGTAGCATTTCCCTACTCAGTTCCTTATTTAGCCATTCACCCTGTATTCAACTGCACTGTGTGGCTAGATACATCTGTTTATATGCACATAGGGAAACACACACTCCATATACAAACAGTAGTCACTCCCTGTTTTTGGAGAGTTGGAAACACTATGGGTTTTGGAATTATCTAGACCTCAATGTCAAATTCTAGCTTTGCCATGTAGTAGCTTTGTGACCCAGGGCCAAAAACCTGGGTTCCCTAGAAGTGGAATGTAGTTCCACCCATGTGAACACTTGATACATCCAAAGGAGCTCTCCTTATTTCTTCTGGCAGGAGAGGTGGGGTTGACTAAGGGTTCCCAGGGAGAAGAAAAGGGGAGGGAAAGGGGATAAATAGAGAACTACTGGGCATGGAGAGTGGGGGCAAAAGTGAAGAATCACCCCCCAGAGAAAAACCCCCCCGTGACGGCCCACCCCATGAGGCTGGGGTCAGGGGCCCAGCTATGTCCAAGGGGCACTCAGGGCTGCTCACACCAGACAGCACGGCCCTTTGAGGTGTTCAGACCCCAGGGTGTGAGCTCTCAGGTAGGGTGTGCTCACCAGCAGCAAGTGGAATGCAGAGCAGAGAAAGACTCCATCTATGGAGACACCAGAGAGTCAAAGAACTGTGTTGATGAGAATTGCAGTGGTTGACAAAGGGTGGCCCCAACACAGTCCTCTGGACAGTCAGAAGAGAAGAATCAAACTTCTATTTTCAGTCTTCCTAAAAACAAGAAACACAAGTCCTCATTAATGTTTAATCCCCGAGTGGCTCTTATTCCTTCTGTCAGTCTATCCATCAGATGCCGTGTACTGTGTGAGAGGAAATCTGTGCATCAGGAGTGGGTGCTCTCACCCTATTCTGTACTTCCAGCATACTGTGATATATTACAGTATACTTGTGCCTGTTAACAATCATGTACAAAGTGTATCATTTAGCTTAAACTAATATCTACCCTCACAAAGTAGACAGGCAGCCATAGAAGATTCCTGCAAAAAAAAAAACAACCCATTTTAAGGATCATATTATTAATCCAACATTGTTTTGCAAGCAAAAGCAAGCAATGACAATGGCTGAGTTGAGACGTCTCTAGTTTTTCTTATAAATTCCCCTTTTCAGCCACATTATGAGGTTAAAAACAATGGTCAGGCAAGAAATCAGCAACAAAAACAAATGGAAATTATCTTAAGTCTACTTGAAAAATGGATTTACTGCAACACTCCATGAAGAGTCTTGTCCTAAGTAAATATTTGGCCTTGAAATATTAGTGAGTGATAAATTGAAGCCATCATGGTTAATAAAACATAAAAATACCTCTGATTTCATGTTTATTTTATCCTTAAAATAATTTCTATATGTTGTGTTCAGAATCTATCAGTACAAATAATACAGTATAACTAGACATATGTATAGTGAAAATGAATGCTCAAAATGTTTTTACTGGTAGAGGAATACAGTAAAAGAGTTTGAATCTCACCCATCCAGACTGTCCTTCTGGTTGTATAGATGAGGTAATTCAGGGGAAAGAAATCAAGCCGTGTGTTCAAAGTGAGTTAGTGTTGGCACCATGCAGGCATTGGGACTCAGGTGAGTGCCTGTCTAGAGCTTTTTAGCTGTTTATGTGTTTGCTGTTGTTATTGCTGTTAAGGATTCAGCACCTTAACAAATACGCAGCCATGGGAAACAGTGCAGGGTGTTTTTTCCTCTTTGTAGTTCAGCTTTATCTATAAAACATGAGGTGGTGGTACCACTGCCCAAATTGTGTCCAGAAAATGTTTGTCACCTCAGGAATCAGGACCTTTCACAGTAACCCTTGTACACTTATAACCAATATACCAATTATATTTAATTTGCATCTATCAAAAACTTTGAGTGCTGTCGTCCTGGAACTCTTGGTAGATAGCGTATATTCTAGAATGCAATAAAATCAAATTTCTTTGGCATTCCATTCACCAAGTATTTGGAAATAGTCCATTCATCAGGGATTTGAGTGAGACTGTTCTCTTCCCTCCTTTGGGGAAGAAAGGGAAAATCTGAGCTCTCAAAAACGCACTGGGTGCTGAGAAGAAGAGGCTGCTGGGAATGAGCTGGAAGGAAAGGAAGAAAGCGAGGTCTGGATGGGAGCATATTGTAGAGGAAGTCAGAAGAGTGTGTCTAGGGAGAAAGAGCTAAGCAAGAGAAGGAGCAAGGTGGAGAGGGATGGGGGAGGTATGGGGAGGGGGACCCTGGGGTGGAAGGGCCCTGGGCTTACTACACTCCCAGCTTCTATTAATCCAGTTAAAGTGTTGAAAAATCAGATCACATGTGAAGCTTTTAACATGAATTTTTCATTATGTTATGGGAGGGGATGTACGCAGGAGGGGAGTAGGAAGTAGCAAAAACCATCTTGTGGGAATGGGAGGCCCCCTCGTCCATCTTCTCCAGGACACACATGCCTGGTCTAGGCTGGCTTCTGCTCTGGGGAGCATTGGAAACTCTAACCTCCTCCCTCAAGTACCTTCTGCCCTCTTTTTTTTTTTTTTTAATTTATTTATCTTTGGCTGTGCTGGGTCTTTGTTATTGTGTGTGGGCTTTCTCTGGTTGCCATGAGTGGGGACTACTCTCTAGTTTCCCAACAAGGGCTCTGGGAGGCGCAGGCTCCAGTAATTGTGGCACTCCAGCTTCGTTGTTCTGAAGCATGTGGAATCTTCCAGAAAGAGGGATTGAACCTGTGTCCCCTGCATTGGCAGGTGGACTCTTAACCACTGGACCACGAGGGAAGTCCACTTTCTGTCCTCTTTTTATTTCCTGTATTTTCTGACCATCCTGTTCTCCAGGTAGAGTGCTTGGCAGGCGGGGCATTGGCATTATCGATGAGGATACTGGGTCCCAAATGCAAAGAAGAAGGACTAAGATACCAATGCCTGAGTCCATATGTCGAACCTCCATGTGCTTAGGAACCCCAAGCACTCAAAAATGTCCGTTCTGATCCTGGGACAGCATCACAGGAAAGAGAAAAGGTTCCTGCATGTGGGAAAGGCAGCTCTCCCTTCCCTCATCAGCGTCCCTTCCATACTTTTTCTAGGCAACTAAAAGACTGTCCAGGCCAGACTTGATGCCTGGTCCCCTGCTAGCTTGTCCGGCTCCAGCCCTGAGCTTGTGGCATCATGCTGAGTGAGACAGACAAGGGCCCAGTGAGAATACAAGCTCCTGGTTTTCCTGCACAGGACCAAGGAAACAGCTTCCAATCCTGGTTCGCAGCCTCCCTGGTTGGACAGCAGGCAGAGGGCCAAGCAGGGGGGCAATGGTCCCAGGTCTGCCTGGTGAGCTGGTGGAGCCTCATGAAAACTCAAATTATGCTTCCTTTCGGTTTTGCCTCCGATCCCGGATTTCCTTCCAGAGTACGCTTGTTATATGATAAATAAATTTGGTAAATTTAAAAAAAGTGACATCTGGTCACCTTCCTAGCGGCCGTGTGCCCTCCCGGGTCTGATGGGGGATGGAGCAGGGGCGTGGCCGGAGTGAGTGCGATCCGGGTTGGCCGGGTGGGCTCTTCTCCTAGAACACCCCGCTCCAGGCTCCGCTGCCTTCTGCGTGGGGGTGGGGGCGCCCGCCCGCCCCTCTCGGCCGCCTGGGGTTTAATCTCCGCCAGGCCTCCGCACCGCTGCGGCTGCTGGTGTGTGGTCTTTCACACTGAAGTGCCTCTGCAGCTGGAACTAGTGAGGAGGGAAGAGGGGGACCGCGGGCTTAAAACCCTGGCACTTCTCAAAACAAAACTAATGGCCTCTGGCTTTTAACCAGTTTAGGGCTGAGGCAGGGGAATTGGTTTGGTTGGACATAGAGCCCTTTTTTAGGTCTCTGCTGAAATGTCAGAGGATCTTCGACAGCCCTTTCTGCAAGTGGCTGCAGCAGCTTGGGCAGGAGGTGCTGGGGCTGCAGGGAAGAGGCAGACCCTGGGGCCCAGGCTGGCGCTTTAGCCTTTATCTTGTGCTTTAGCCTCTTCTGCAGTGGCCCCTGGTACGATGTTATCCCCTCTCCTGATCTCCACAGCTTTTGGGACTGTGCCTGGCGGTTGCCTTCAGTTTTGACAGGTGGGCTGCTTTAAAACTGGGGCTGTTAAATTTAAGTTTTAAAAATGAGTTTCTGTGATAAGACTGTTAAGAGAGTTTGCTATTTATAGGACCTCAGCTGTGAAAGAGTGTATTTGTAAAGTGAAGACTCTCGTCCCGTTCTCCGCTCTCGCACCCGCTGGGCTGTCCGGATTTTTAGATACCAGGATATTCTAGGATCTATAATCATGGCAAACTGACAGTGCAAAGTAGTGACGGATGAGTGGTACCTCTGGTCTAGGAAGGCTAGATTTAACAGCTAAAAACACAGGAAGCCAGTTGAATTTGAATGTCAGGTAAGCATGAATTCACTTTTAATATTAATATGTCCCTTGCAATAAAGTAGGGTTATACAATATTTGGGACATAACTTATTACAAAAAATTTATTTGTTGTTTGTCTGACGTTCACATTTAACAGGACAGCCTGTAGTTTTCTGGTAACGCTGCTCTGGTCCTCTTTTTTCATGAAGCTCTGCAAAGCTTTCTCTCTCCTGGTCTTCTCTAAGACCTCTTCCTTTTTTTAAAAGGTAAGTCTTATGATATATATATATGAGTGCTAAGTTGATTCAGTTGTGTCCGACTCTTTGTGACCCCATGGTCAGTATTTATGGCTCGTGGGCCCGAGTACAGGCTCAGTAGTTGTGGTATACGGGTTTAATGTCCTGTGGCATGCAGAGTCTTCCTGGACCAGGGATTGAACCTGTGTCTCTTGCATTGGCAGGCAGATTCTTAACCACTGGACCACCAGGGAAGTGCCAAGATTTCATTCTTTTCTATGACTACATAATATCCCATTATATATAAAATTTACCATTTTGACCATTTTTAGGTATATAGTTCAGTTGAATTAAGTATATTCACCTTGTTGTGCACCCATTACCATCACTCATCTTCAAAACTTTTTCATCTCCTCAAACTGAAACTCTGTACTCATTTAACAATAATTCCCCATTTTTTCCTTCCTCCAGTCCCTGGCAACAGCGGTTCTATTTTCTGTTCATAAATTCGACCATTCTAGGTACCTCATGTAAGTGGAATCATCTGGTGTGTGTCCTTTTGCATCCACCTCATTTCACTTAGCACAATGTTTTCAAGATTTACGCGTGTTATAGCTTGTATCAGAATCTCTTACTTTTTTAAAGTAGAATAATCTTCCATTGTATGTACATACCACCTTTTGTTTATCCATTCATCTGTTGATGGACCTTGGGCTGCTCACATCTTTTGACTACTGTGAATAAGGCTACTCTGAACATAGGTGTACAAATATCTGTTCAAACCCTTGCTTTTAATTTTTTGGGGTATATGCCCAGAAGTGGAATTGCTGGGTCATATGGTAATTCTATGTTTAGTTTTTTAAGAAACCACCGTACTGTTTTACGCAGTGTTTGCATCATTGTACATTTCTACCAGCAATGATTTCTCCACATTTTGCCAGTGCTTATTTTCTGTTTTTAATGTATTTTTATTTTTTTAGAATAATGGCCATCATAATGGGTATGAACAAGGAAGGCACTTTTAATTACAATTTCACAAATGAGGAATCTGAAACTCAGAGGGGTGGAATGACTTCTCCATGGTCAGCCAGCAAGTCACAGAGATGGAATTTGAACCAAGGTTTGTCTAACTCTCAAACTGGGACTCTTAACTGTTATATTTCCTGCCTCTAATACGTGCCTTCAAATACAAGTTTTTCTGTCTTTGCATAGATGTCTAATTGTGCAAGACATCTGGTAAAGGCACAAAACTAGGAATTAAATATGTCCAAGGAGTTTTTACATGTTCTTACTGAAAATGCACCTCTCACATGGGAAAACAGTAATAGCAAATAATTTCTCCTTAATCTACATTTCATCCGAGTTAATTTTCAAATAATTTTTTCAAGTTGGCTGACCCATAGCCCTTTACCTCAATGTTATCTGACCATTTAAATGGTCTATTTAATGGTGTGAGTGAGCATGGATTTTGACCTTAGGGAGAAGGGTGGAGAAGCCAGAAAATGGGAGTGTGGACCCTAACCTCGAGATATTTGTGGTCTGCCTGGTCAGAGAGATGTGCCCACCTGAGAGGCATTATGCAGTAGCACAGACACAAGACCACAGGAAGTGGTGGGCTGCTGGGAGAGTGAAATTCGGGAGACTGAGGCCAATTGCAGTGACCTTGTGGACAGTCAGGGAGTGTTCCTGGCCGAGGGGCAGGCTGCCTCCATGGCTGGGTGCAAGGCCTGGTGTAGTTCTAGGCAGTTCCTGATAGAGAAGGAGGCTGTGGTTGCTCTCCAGACCTTTCTGTGGCAGCTCTCTAGACCCTTTCTGAGTGCCACTTTGTGCAGAGGCCACCACCCCTGACTGCACCATTAGCTTTGGACCCAGGTCCCGTGGAGATCGCATGGTTCCTATCTCTGGTGCCAGCCCGGCCTTTAGACTGCCTTGTAGGAAAAGCTCCACCTGGCTCTCCAGTCCTTCCAGCACAGGCTAGTGGGGATGAACCCAGGCTTTGGGGTCAGATGTGGTCAGGTGTGAAGGCAGCTCTGCTGCCGAGGCTGTAGCAGGAAAGTGTCTCAGCCTCTCTGAGTTTCAGTTCCCTCTTCTGAAATATGGGAATTATATCAGGGGTAGTAAGGGTGCATGAAGATGAAATAAGATATTTGCAAAGTGCTTGGTATATGGCAAACAATAAATAGAAGCCGTTAAAATGTATAAATGGGACTTCCCTGGTGGTTCAATGGTTAAGAATCCACCTGCCAAGGCAGGGGACATGGGTTTGATCCCTGGTCCAGGACGATTCCACACGCCGTGCGGCAGCTAAGCTCATGTGCCACAACTACTGAGCCTGCGAACTGCAGCTACTGAAGCCCAGGAGCCCTGGAGCCCATGCTCGGTAAGAAGAAAAGCCATGGCAATGAGAAGGCCAAGTGCAGCAACAAAGACCCAGTGCAACCAAAAATAGGTAATACGGAAAAAAATGCATATACGTGTAAAGTGGAAAAACCCACTAGATTTATATTTATTTCTTCTTGTGCTTGGACAGTTTTGTCACTGTAGCGACATCATCACAGTTAACCTCAGTGGAAGGAAGAGGTCAGTTGACTTGTGGAAGAGGAGAGAAGATGGTCTAGGTGAGGATGGAGGATGAATTGTCTTCTTTCTATAAAAGTTTTTGTATTTATTTGCTTACTTGTTTGGCTTTGCCAGGTCTTAGTTGCGGCATGTGAGATCTTTAGTTGCAGCACGTGAACCCTTAGTTGAAGCATGTGGGATCTAGTTCTCTGACTAGGGATCCAACCCGGGCCCCCTGCATTGGAAGCATGGGGTCTTAGCCACTGGACCACCAGGCAAGTCCCTGAATCGCCTTCTGATCTTGCTGCTGGTGCAGATGCTCAGATGGGCTGGTGGCTTCTCCCCACCCTGGCCACATGGAATCCACAGGCCTCCCCTTAAACCTGAGCCCTGGGGCCCAGCGCTCCATGTGTCCTAATTTTCTTACACAGCCCTCGCAGGGTGGGAACATCTCCAGGAAGGGAGTGAGTTAGAAAGGCCCCAGCCATGCCACTGCTCAGATGTAGAACCAGGGTCCCTCTACCTCTCCAGTGGCCAGATTCCTCTAAAGGAGCCAAACTGTTTATAGCACCAAAAAGGAGCTTGCTGTACTCTTTTTTCCCCAGGACGCCAAAGCCTACTGACCCCTCACTTACATGACTTCTCTGGCGGTTCAGACGGTAAAGAATCTGCCTGCAATGCAGCAGACCCTGGTTCAATCCCTGGGTCAGGAAGATCCCCTGGAGAAAGGCATGGCAACCTACTCCAGTAGTCTTGCCTGGAGAATTCCATGGACAGAGAAGCCTGGCAGACTACAGTCCACGGGGTCACAAAGAGTCAGACACGACTGACACTTTCACTTTACTTTCACTTTCAAAGGGGCTGGAATAACTTTTCTGGAACAAGGCTATCTGTTTTGAGGTGGGTATCTGTCACTGCCTGAACCCCAAGCTAGCTGGCAAATTATTAAATACCTTGCTAAAGAAGATTAAAAACACAGAGCATTCTCCTACAACGCATGGTTTTATTTATTACTCCCAGCAACTTTATGAACAGTTTGTGATCCCTCTTCAGTAGAGACTGCAATTGAATTTAGAGAGGCCTGGACTGGAATCCAAGTCCTGCATCTCCACACTCAGGACGGTTCCACTGCCCCAGGCTGTTTCTTAAATGAGATCAGACTGTCCATCTGCCACCCTGGGAACCCATTCCAACTTCTTGTTAAATGGAGAAAGCATTTCTGATGATTTTAGACAGCTCCTTATTCTAATGACTTCTAAAAGCATTCTTTCTCCTAAACTGTGGTCTACCATCATTAACTAGTCTCCTCTCTGGCTTGCTTGCATCCGCCCACTCTGCTCTGTTATGAGTGAGGCCTCCAGGTAGAACAAGAAGAGCCCTATGATGGATGTTTGGGGCTGCAGCTGCTTTATCGTGATGTAGCTCCAACTTGTGTCTTGGTTTAGATTCTCCCAATAGCATATTCTTTTTTTTGTCCCCCCCTCGCCCCCCCCCCTGCCGCCGCAACGGCAGATTCTAAAACAAGGAATTTCAGTGCAAATAGTTTATTTGGAGGTGACCCAAGGAAGCACAGTAAGGGAGTGGGGAAGTACAACAGGGAAAGGAAGAATGCCAACTAATGATTCATTAATGAGAAAGCAACTGGGGCTTAATCCTGTCAAGGGCCCACTGAGAGATTATGGAACACATCTCAGAATTGTCTTGCTGGGGGGTGAGGAAGTTGGTTGGGAAATTTACCCACTAATCCTGGTTCCGAATTGGTTGAGGGTTGCACTTGGTTGGGGGGGGTGGGGGGAGGTGGGGGGCTGGGGGGCAGGGAGGGTGGGGGATTATCTTCCAGAGGCTTCCAGCTGCTCTCTGCAAAGAATGAGCTAGCACCTATAGCCAGAGGAAGCCCTCGGGCAGAAATCTAGGGGATGCAGATGGGGCATGAATAGTGTCTGCTTCAGGTCCTGTCACTGGTGCCACTTCTCCCAGATCTGCTAGGTTACTTGTGTTAATATCATCCAGGCTCCATTGGACCTAATTTTGTTGATATATTTCTTTAAGCACTTGTATCTTTTATAAAGCATTTCTTGTAAATAGCTTTCTTATAAAGATATTTCTTGAGGGACTTTCCTGGTGGTCCAGTGGTTAAGAATCTGCCTTCCAATGCAGGGGACAGGGCTCTGATCCCTGGTCAGGGAGCTAAGATCCCACATGCCACAGAGCAACAAAGCATGTGTGCCGTAGCTACTAAGCCCTCTAGCGCCTCAAGCTAGAGAGCCCACGTGCTGCAACCTGACGTAGCTAAAAATAAACAATTAAAGATGTTTCTTGACTTTTATCCTTTTTAAGGTGTCTTCCAGGGCACAAAATAAATTGACTTATTTTTTTAAGATAGAGTAAAACTCATTCAACGTCACAATTGTGACATGCTGCTGCTGCTGCTAAGTCGCTTCAGTCATGTCCAACTCTGTGCGACCCCATAGACGGCAGCTCGTGTGTATTGTTTTGTAAATATAAGATACATTATGAGGTCTTAATCTTATTTTTTCTTATGTCTTGAGACATTGTGTTATTTTGTCATCCTAGGAATTATTTTACCATTACTCATCAATTATTCCCAACTCTGCTGAAAAAGACTAAAAAACAGTATGAAAACTGAAGAACAACAAAATTATCTAGAAGAATGATGGAATAATGTCATAAACCATCCATATTTTTATCATCCTTCAGGAAAGTCGTGTCTGACTTTTTTTCCAGGAAGATATAAAAGAAAATCGGGGACACCATCTTTGTGGTCTGTGTTTAGCTTTCATTGGATACAGTTGGATATTCTGAACTTTTCATTTTCTACTTATACAGGCAACAAGAAAAAAATTTATAGAGGAAGAAGTTTCAAATTATTACATAAATCAGAAGACAAAAGCAAAGAAGGAGAAGCATTTTAGAATATAAGCAAATGATGATAGTGAAATTGATTATGTAAAAGAAATCTTAGCCTATGAATCTTTAGATGAAAATATCCTAGATGTTTTTTCTCAAACTCAATTGAATTTTGTCAAACTCAAAAACCTAAATGGTTTTTCTCAAACTTTTAAAGACAGAAAGGAAATGTGATATTTTCATCCAGTTATTGCTCAACAAGAAAGACTTAATTACACAATATTTTATGACAAGAGGCTGAATTTTCCTATTTTGCAAAAAAGAGGTAATATTCATTAATCTTTTAGATTTTTGTGCACCAAAATTTACTTGGAGTGGTTTGTAAATAGACAAATTTTGAAGGCAGATGTGCACGCAAAGGGGAAATAGATGACGTAGAAATGAAAATATTAACTGGATTGAAGATTTTAAATTATGTTTATAAATCTGCAGGTGGAAATGTTTTGCAATCAGAGAGCGAAGAAGATGGCCATACTCTCTTCAACAAAATTATGAGCCATCAAAGCTTTCAGAAGTTCTGTCTTGATGATGCAAATGCAAACAGAAGAAACATAAGGAATGATAAACTAGACCAATTAGAGAAATATCTGAGTTCTGGAATCAGTATTTCAGGTGAATAAGTTCCAGGATCATGATATTTAATCAGTAGATGGTTTCATCAAAGTTTGTTCTTTATTTCAAGTATCTTACAGTTTGGGATTTATTTTTAATTTTTATTTTATTATTATTAATTTTTGGCCGTGCCTTGCAGCATGTGGCATATTATTTCCCAGACCGGGGACTGAACCTGGCCTTTGGCAGTGAAAGTGCACAGTCCTAACCAATGGACCACTGAAGCTCCCCAAATTTGGGTTTACTATATTTATTTATTTATTTTTTAATTAATTTATTTTTCTCTTTACATTATCGTGCTGGTTTTGCCATACATTGACATGAATCTGCCATGGGTATACATGTGTTCCCCTTCCAGAACTCCCTTCCACCTTATATTTATTTTTTTTAATCTTTTAAAAAACTTATTTATTTGAGTATTTTAATTTTGTCTTCTCTGGGTTCTTTGTTGCTGCGTGGGCTTTCTTGAGTGCAGCAAGTGGGAGCTACTCTTCACTGGGGTGCATATGCTTCTCATTGCAGTGGCTTCTTTTGTTGTGAAGCACAGGCTCTAGGGTTCATGGGCTTCAGTAGTTGCAGCTCATGGACTCTTGAGGTCAGGCTCAGTAGTTGTGGCGCCTGGACTTATTTGCTCCCATGTGGGAGCATGTGGGATCTTCCCGGACAAGGGATGTGGGATCTTCGTGGATCAGGGATCGAACCCGTGTCCCCTGCATTGGCAGGTGGATTCTTAACCACTAAAGCACCAGGGAAGCCCTGGGTTTTTTATGTTTAAATTCTTATTAATAGTTGTGACAGAGTTGCTTTTCACTATCTGTAGTCATTAGTCTTCAAGATGACTCCTTCTGACCCCAGCCTCCAGGTATTTGCACCCTTAAAGTCCCTTCCATATTGTACCAGGTAGGTCTGTGTGACCAATAGAATATGGCAGAAGTAATGATATGTCACTCCTGAGATTTGTTGTTCAGTTTCTCAGTCGTGTCTGACTTTTTGCGACCCCATGGACTATGGCGTGCCAGGCTTCCCTGTCCTTCACCATCTTCCAGAGCTTGGTCAAACTCAATAGGTGATACCATTCAACCATCTCGTCCTCTGTCATCCCCTTCTCTTCCTGCCTTCAATCTTTCCCAGCATCACAGTCTTTTCCAAAGTGTTGGCTCTTCACACCAGGTGGCCAAAGTAGTGAACCTTCAGCTTCAACTTCAGCATCGGTCCTTCCAATGAATATTCAGGGTTGATTTCCTTTAGGATTGACTGGTTTGATCTTGCTGTCCAAGGGGCTCCCAAGAGTCTTCTCCAGCACCACAGTTCACAGGCATCAGTTCTTCAGCACTCAGCCATTTTTATTGTCCAGCCCGCATATCTATACATGACTACCAGAAAAAACATAGCTTTGACTATATGGGTGTTTGTAGGCAAAGTATTGTCTCTGCTTTTTAATATGCTATCTAGGTTTGTCATTGCTTTTCTTCCAAGGAGCAAGCGTCTTTTAATTCATGGTTGTAGTCACCATCCACAGTGATTTTGGAGCCCAAGGAAAGGTTATTAGCCAAAGACTGTGGCTTCCATCCTGGGCTCTTTCACTGATTACTTGCTCTCAGGAGAAGCCAACTATCTTGTGAGGACCCATGTAGAGAAAAATGGAGGTATCCTGCCAACAACCAATGAAGAATGAGGCCTGCTAACAGCCATGGGAGTGAACTTGGAGGTGGGTCTTTCAGCCTTAGATGACTGTAGCCCTGGCTGCTAGGTTGACTGCAGTGAAAACCAGCTCCGTAATTGCTGGAGTCCTGTGTAAAATGAAAAAGGATGGTTCTGTTTTCCAAAATTTTTATAAATTTGAATTCAGCAATTGCAGAGTATTGAGTTAAATGTGGGGCTTTTCATGACTGCACAGCTTGCATGTCTGTGACACTAGATCTGACTGTGACCTCAGAGACCCTGAAGTGGACACCCAGCTGAGCCCCTCCTAAACACCTGACCCACAGAAACTATAACATTTGTTGCTTTAAATTGTTCTAGGAGTAAGTTGTTACATAGCAATAGATGGTTTATACACTAATGCTTTTATTCTTACTTTTGTAATTTGTTTGTAAAATGACTTAAAAATATAAAAACATAAAATGAATCCACCAGACCAGATGGTAAATGATGATAACTATTTTTCCTGGGATATTGAGAGTTAAAAGGATGAGTGATCCAGTTGGCTGAAAATTTATTGCTATGTTTCTCCTGCCTCAGTGCCTTTGCACGTGCTGTTTGCTATGCCCAGAATGTGCCCCTCCCCCAATCTTTGTACTGATTAAACCAGACATCCTTTAAATCTAAACTTAAACATCACAGTCTCAGAAAAGTTGACTATCCAGACTGAGTTAGGTGTCCTTTTTAATAACTCCTCAAATACCCTGTACTTTGCAGGTACTCTGGGCTCTTGTAACTAGTGAATTAACTACTGATAATTTGTTGTTCAGTGTCTGTCTTCCCACTAAAGTGTTAGGCCCTTGAGGTCAGTTGCCTTCTTTCTTTGTGCTCACTGTCTACCAGTGCCTAGTGCAGTGCCTGGCACATAATAGGGATGCACTAAAATTTGATTGGGTTTCTCTCTGAGCTGATGAATCAGGAACAAACAGTGATGATTTGCAATGGAGTCTTAAACCCCAGTCTCAGTGGTATCTTCAGTGTTACCTCATTGTTACCTCAGTGGTAACAATGCTTTCTCTGGAGCACCCGAGCATGGTGATTATGAGCCTGGAGATGGGAAAGGCTCCTTGTCTAATGGGCTCCCATGTGAACAATACAGACCAGTAAAGCAGGCAAATGAAAGACAAAGCAGGTAAGTGGGGAGAAGTCATACACATGGAAATAGGAGTTAACTTTCAGTAATACACAAAATAGCACATGCAAATACAGCATGTGCTCTGACTCCTAGGACTGAGAGATTTAAGAGGATGTGAAAACTATTTTTTTTTTAATTTTTTTTACTTTATATTGATGTATAGTTGATTAACAGTGTTGTGTTCATTTCAGGTGTATAGCAAAGTGATTCAGTTATACATACATGTGTATCTATCTTTTTTCAAATTCTTTTCCCACTTAGGTTGTTACATAATATTGAACAGAGTTCCCTATGCTATACAGTAGATCTTTGTTGGTTATCAATTTAAATATAGTAGTGTGTATACTTCAGTCCCAAACTCCCTAATTATCCCTCCCTTCCACCCCAATCCTTCTCCTCTGGTAACTGCAGTAAGTTTGTTCTCTAAGTCTGTGAGTCTGTTTCTGTTTTGTTAATAAATTCATTTGTATCAATGAATTTTTCTATTCTGCATGTAAGTGATGCTATAAAATATTTGTCTTTCTCTGACTTATTTCACTCAGTATGACAACCTCTAGATCCAGAGGATGCCAAAACTTTTGGTGTGCCTTGGTAAGGTAACCTTTGTTGGTTAAGCCTCAGTTCTTCATCTGAACAGTGGGACTAATAATACTGACCTCACATGCTGGGTCTGAGGCTGTAAGATCATGCAGTGAAAGTGCTTAGCAAAAAGTTCAGCTCTTGGTGGACTGGGCTCAAGTTCTCATTCTGCTATTTGTTTCTGGCCGAGTTATATAACGTCCCCAAGTTTCTGTTTGTTCGTCAGTAAAACAGGGGAAATGATGGGACCTACCTTGTAGAGTAAATGTGAGAGTATGTATTAAAGTCTTCGTGTGATTGCTCTCTTAGTCATTTTGAAACCAGGTCACAGAAAAGTAACCAGGTGAAAAGAGATTTCCCTATAGGTGGGTGCGGGAGGGAAAGAAATAGAAACAGAAGAATACAGGCGATTGCCAAGAATATTTTCACAAGGATGGCATTCTTCCCAGTGGTCCTAATTGACTGCTAGTCTCTTCAGGGGGCTTCTTTCTTGCCACTCTGGCACTGTGTGGCTTGAGCCTCATCCAAGTATGTTCTCAGATCCTCCTACTTGAAGGTGCCTAAGAAAGGGAAATACCAGAAGTAAATTTTTGTGGCATCGAGAGTCTGGGTGTCCGGCCCTAAGGCCATTAATGTTTTGAGCATGAGGGAGCTAGATGTGCAGAGCTAAAGGAAAGCCACAACTAAACACTCTGGACTGCATTGCATTGTCCTCTTGTTCTTTCATTTGGCGACTCAAGATATAATAATGATGATGGCTTCTACTTCTATTTTTGTCCCAGGGTTTTCTCCTTCCTTGGTAACGTAAATTCCGATTTTCAGCTGGACACATGGGGCCACCTTGAATTAATAATACAATTTTTTTAGTCTTATTTGTGGCTAAGTATGGTCAGGTCACTAGGTTTTAACCAATGAGATACAGTGACTGTGACTTCTGGGAGTTATCTTTAAAGAGAGGGGCATGCTCTTCTTTCTCCCTTTTTCCTCCCTGTGGTCTGGAAGACAAATGTGATGCATGGAGATTGAGCAGCCATCTTGGATTATGAGGGAGAAGTTGCTTGTTACAAATAGACAAACTGACAATAGAAGAAGCCTGGGCTACAAAGAGCTAACCTAGACTTTGAAGGCAGTGTGTGTCCAAAAAAGATAATCTAAATTTTTGTCATTGTAAATTATTTTTGTCATGTATATGTATTTTTTCAGCTTTATTAAGGTATAAAGGACAAATAAAAGCATAAGATATTTAAAGTGTACAATGTAATATATACATATTATGAAAGGATTCTCCCCATCGAGTTAATTAACACATATCACCTCACCTATTGACTCTTGTGTGTGTTACTGGTTGTCAGGTATATTTAAAGTGTAAGGACTGACCTTGGTAAGATTAACTTTTGTGGGTCAATCTCACCTGCATAGTGGAAATAATACTAACTATCTCAGCCCAGGGCTAGGTTTTCAGCAAGTTTGTCACAAATCCAGAAACAGAGCCCAGGATTCTCGATGTTCCAGGTTTCTGATCTCAGTCGTATATTTGAAAAGAGTCCTGAACCTTAGACACCACTCACCTTTCTCTGTTGGTAGTGGTATCATAAGTGAAGCAAGTATAAATCAAGGTGTATTTATATTACAGAAGCACCTTTCTCCAAAGCACCATTAAAAGCCTACATTTCTGAAACCTTCCCTGCCATTAGGTCTCGAGTAGGTCTCTGCTCTCTGAGTCCCCAAAACACATTTCAGTCTTTATTCTTAAATATATTCTCCAGGTCTCTGTCTGCTGTGTCTTAGATTATAACCTCTCAGAGGGCAGGGTATGCATTCAAAGATCCTTTATAATAGTGAGCATTGTGCTAGGCATAGAAGGAGATGCATCAAAGTGCTTGTTAAAGTGAATAGAAAGAATCTATTCTGAATATGAGACAAGACTCCTGGCCTATACAGAAACATATATTTGAAGTGGGCATTCCTCTTTGCTAATAAATATTTGAAGCTCTCACACCTCAACATGGGATGTAAAGTATTATTTTTCCTCACTGAAATATCCCCTTGCAAACAGAAGTCCCACAGGACAAGGAGCATGGCTGAAACTGGACAGACCAGATGCCAGGAGAGCTAGATTTATTTTTGGACCATAAGCTTGGCCTCCAGGGAAAGAAGGAACTTGTCAATTTCACTTTTTGCTTGGATGGGACGATTGAGCCTGGCAGAGAGACGATGTTTGGGGCTAGTAGTTCTCTGGAATTTCTAACCTTCTCTGGGCTTGGGAGGAGTCGGGAGAAGAAAATGCATCATTTGAATGATAGCCATGGTTACGACAGGCCTCCCATGCCAACCGGAGGGAAAGCAGAATTACTTTGCTGAGCAAAGTAACTGGAAAGCAGTTGCTCATATTTTAAACTAAGCTATATGGTTGAAATCCAGAATAATGTAGACTTTTGGACCAGCGAGCACTTGGAAACAAGCTTTCTGGCTGGAGAGCAGCCTGTGGTGTTACGGATGGAAAGGACTATTGCAATGTCTTTTCCCTCGGCACTCCGTGCTGCCAGATACTGGGGGGCCATCTCAAGCATATTTACTTACTCCAATAGATTTCTCAATAATTCCAGCAACAGAAAGAAGTTGACCAGCTTGATGGGTGCATGTGGTAAGGTGGCAGAGTCAGGACAAACCTACCACACTGCTGAGCCTGATGGTGACATTTTCATCCTGGGGAGCCCTTGATGGAGGAGCACTTAGGCACAGGGAAATTGATGTAAATGCTTCACGAGGCATGGGAGAAACAGACAAGTCCAGCTGGGCAAATTCCCAGGATGCCAGATCACAAGGGCTGTTTCCAGGAAAGGCTGACCCTTGCTGTTTCCACGCTTTTCCCTGAAACTCAGTGAAACTCAGAATCTCAGCTCCCTTGCAGGCCACTGAAAAAATTCCCAGGAAGCACACAGGAACTGTTGAACTCTATGCGACTGGACATCACAGTTATCAGATGATCGAGGCAGAATTAGACTCTGAAAACCTGTGCTTGAATGTTTGCTGTCATTTACCAGCCAAATGAGGCCAGGCAAGTCCCAATTGCATGGGGTATCTAGTTTGCTTACCTGTAAAGCTGGATCTCTCTGTCGACTTTGCAGGATCATTCAGAGGGTAAGATGAGATGAGGCATTTGTACTGCCCTCTTCAGGTGCCAAGTCATGATATTTATAACTCAGTCATTCTAAGGGACTTATATAAGTCCCATCTCCTTCAATCCTGACAACATTTCATGAGGTGGACACTACTTTTATACCCATTTTACAGAAGGGAAAGCAGCACCCCAGATAAGTAAAGTAACTTGTGCAAGGTTATACCACTAGGTGGCAGACCCAGGATTTGAACCCATACAGACTGGCTCCAGAGGAAGACAGACAGTTCTCTTAGAGCAGTTTCTCATTTTTGTTTGAAGAACCGTCAGTACTTTGTAATTGTCCCAGCAGTCAGTCAGGGCTTTTTGAGCGGATGACGCTGGGGAGAGTTGAAGCCTTTTAAGCAGAGAGTGACGCTTCAGGTTTGTGTTTTAGAAGGGTGACTGGCTGCTGGGTAGAGGCTAGGTGGCAGGCAAGCGGGTGGGCAAAACTGATGCAGGAGTTGGATGGGGAAGCTTGTTTATACAACCCAGGAGAGAAGCTGTGAGGGAGCAGAGTTAACCTTTGTCAGGACCTCTTAAGCTCACAGGGAGAGGAATTAAGCCCTATGCTGCTTCCAGCGTGGTTGGAGTAAAGAATGCCTCGCCTTCAAGTGAGTGGTCCATACCAAAGAAAATAAATACTAAGGGCTGTGTTCCACTTAAGAAGGTAAACCATGGTTCTCTTGGGTTGAATGCAGTGGACTTTCTCGCTCCTTTGAAGGGCTGGTGTGATGTGTCTGTGACCATTCCCAAGATGAACTCCTGCGGATCGTCCTGGGCAGAGCCTTCTAACATCCTACGGGCACTCAGGAGAGGTCTCCTTGCCTTCTCTGACCCATCTCTGGGGTCTCTTCATCTACAGATTACCCCTCCTATCAGTGCTTTTTCCTCTTTCTTCTCCTGTCAGGAGACCAAGTCCTCTCTGACCTCTCCTGCCAGGGCTCCTGGGCCACAGAGAAGGTGCCTCTTGGCCTTCTAGTTCCAGGCAGGGAGCCAGGACACCTGGGTTCTAATCCCGTATCCACCACAGGGCCATGGGTTGGCATCATCTCATACACACAAGGGCCCTCCCCAGCGAGGAGATGTCCAGTACCAGCTTCCTCTCTCTCCCTGACACTGCTCCCGGGCCGCTGCTGTAGGACTTGGTGTGTTACCTTGTCTGCAAGCAGCAAATGCGCCCAAGTCCCACTCCTAACGCTGGTTACAGGCAGTACTCCGTGTGCAAGAGACCTGGCGACTTCCCAGTTCTTCTTGGTGTTGGTGCAGCTGGGAAGCAGATTTCTCAGCCTCTTCTGCGCCCTAGTACCCTCATCTGAGAAAACGGGGATAGGAGTGTTTTCCCTGCCTATTTCATCCGGCTGGTGTGCCAGCTCACGTACTGAAAACATGCTTAAGGTGTGTTCATTAGCCGGGCGGGCATTCTGGTACGTTCAGGCTGTTGGACGCTTCCCTGGACCGAAGGGCCAAGAGAAAGTTCCTCGTTATGCGGTCTGTCCTAGAGCCCACCCGGCCGAGCCACCGAGTGTCGCTCCTCGGTGGGGACGGTCGCGAGCCGCCCCTCTTTCCTTTCTCCCATTGGCTTTCACCTGCCCGAGGGGCGGCTGCCACGGGCCTTTCGGCCCGTCAGTCAGGGCCGCCGGGCTCCGCCCCGCCCCTCCCAGGGGTTTATAACGGGAATTCCCATGGCCCGGGCTCTGGCATCCAACCTGCTGCCGCCGCGGCCCAGCCGAGCGCAGAGCGCCGCGAGCAGAGCACACACTAGCGCTCAGCTCCGCTCCCGGGGCGGTTCATGAACGCGCGCTCCGGCTGCAGCCTCCGCGATCCCGCGCCGCACCGCCGCGGCCCCGCAGCCCGCCGTCGCCAGGGTCCCCGCGGGTGGGAAGGAAGGCAGGAAGGCCGGCGCGGCCGTGCGCTCCGTGAAGCCCGCCACTCCTGCCCGCAGCCTGCTACCCGGACCGGCCTGGCACCATGCTGCCCGCGCGCTGCGCCCGCCTGCTCACGCCTCACTTGCTGCTGCTGTTAATGCAGCTGTCTCCGGCTCGCGGCCACCGCACCACGGGCCCCAGGGTAAGTGCGCCCCCAGCCGCGCGCCCACCTGCGGAAGGAGACCCGGGTCGCTGGCCTTCATCTCTTGGGGACCGGAGAGGGAGGCATCAGAACCTGTGCCCCCCCCCCCCACCTACTACCCTGTCGCCGGTGGGCTTCTTGGCGAAGTTGCTGAAATTAAAATTTCTCCCATTGTTCCCCCCCACCCCGCCCCTTCTTTCTTGCAGCACTGACTCTGCCTTCCCCCTCCTCTCCCTCTCCCCGTACTGTCACTGTGAGGTCTCGTTCCCCATCTCTCCTCCCGGGGCATTTTGCTTCAAGACCCTTAGCAGTGCCTCCTGCATCCGAGATGCCTCCTGGCTGTCGGCTCAAGCAGGGCTGCCGCGTGGGCCCACCCCGCGCGCGGTCCCAGAGTGCTGGCGTTCTTGGCAGGCGGCGGGGCGGGGAGGGGGGTGGTTGGGGGGAGAGCAGCTCTGCCTCCAGGGTTTTAGGTTACCGGAGAGCCACACAACGACCCTGTGTTGTTGTTGTTTTAAAAAACGATCGCTGCTCGTAAAACCCACCGCAGATAATTTTAATGCTCCCTCCCGCGGGGCACAGCCGGAGAGGAGGGGTAGAGATGGGGGGCTGTGGAGAGCTGGTGGAGAGGAACTGGCCGTGTTCGAGGAGCTCTTTCCCTGCGTTCCGCCCGGGAGGTTGTACTACTTGTTGAACCTTGATCTGATTGGAGTTCCTGAACGAGGTGAAACGTGCCAATTCTGTGCACAGGACAGGCTGTCCAGGGCATTGTAAAGCCTCCGGAATCGCCAGCATTGTGTTCCTTTCTGGGCTAGATTCTTGCTCCTATATACCCAGTTGGTCTAATGAAGGACTCCACTACCTTAAAAAGGGGTCTCTTAAACCACTCACAGGTTCATTTGACCAAACTTATCCAGACGATGGGCTTCCCAGGTGGTTCAGTGGTAAAGACTCTGCCTGCCAAGCAGGAAGCTTGAGTTCTATCCCTGGATTGGGAAGATCCCCTGGAGAAGGAAATGGCAACCCACTCCAGGATTCTTGCCTGGATAATCCCAAGGACAGAGAAGCCTGGCGGGCTATGGTCCATGGAGTCACAAAAGAGTCAGACATGACTTAGTGGCTAAACAACGACAATGACCAGAGGATCTCTGGCCAAGAATTACTGTATGTCAGGGCAGTTGTCTGTCGAGATAGCTGCCTGCCTCCTCGGGGCAGCAGGAGAGTCCATGTGGAAGTAGCTAGTATCTTTGTGAAAAGATTGGCTCTTTAACCAGCTTTTGCTTTGCTGGATATTGTTTGGCCCAGCCCATTGCCACCTGTTCAGATTGCAGGTTCTTTCTTCCTAGTGCTAGATCCGTGAGAATCATCTTTATAACTGTTGTATGTGCGCGCGTGTGTGTGTGTGTGTGTGTGTGTGTGTGTGTGTGTATGTGTGTGTGTGAAAAGCCTCGCAAAGCTTGACAAGCCTTAATGACTGCCCAGATGCTGGCTGATTACATCTGAGCCTGGCTATCACTGTGAGGTCAGATTTGCAGCCACTTAGGAAAGAAAAGTGTTTGTCCCCATGTTGGGCCGGCCCTTGCTTTTATGACCAGATGTGCAACAGCAGCAGTTAAAGTGCGCCGATTAGAGCCAGGGCGTGTCATAAATCCTCGACAGCAGGCATTCCCGAAGCTGGGGCAAGTCAGGGCTCCGGGAGTGACTTTTATGGATGCAGATGAGGATGCCTTTTAAATGAAGCTGCTTGGTTTGATATTAGGACTCGCAGCTTTTAAACGCCGAGGTCAGGAGAGCCACGGTGTTCCCTCCAATAATTAGGAACAGTCAAGACAGAGATGCAGACCAGAGCACCCGGCTGAAAGCTGGATACCCGCCCACATGAGAGGCCTGGAGACAAATGGTGGGGGGCTCGTTTGTTGCTGGGCAAGCCTAGGGTCTCAAGCCATATGGCTCTCCTTCCTTGCCTCCTGAAACTGGAGGAAGCAGCTCTTAGGGGAAAGCTAGGGACTTCAAGGGAAAATAGAGACATGGGTTAGTTTTCCCTCGGGCTTCTTCAACTTATTAATTTAATAGAAATGGTGGAACACAAACAGGAAGTGTAAATAGGCTTCTGTGTGTTCCAGCTGGATTCTCTCTCTCTCTTTCTCCCTTTCTCTGTCTCTCTCTTTCTCACACAGACTCACACACACATACGTACACACACACATTTACAAAGTGCCAAGGGAAAGCTGCTGTGTTGAGCATGTGGTTACCTGGATGCATTTAGAGACCCCAGTAAGAGCCCCCATTTATGAATTCTTGGGCTGGGCACTTCCCATGATCACTTATGTTTACAAGAGCAAGAAGGTGGGACTTTTCAGTGTCATTTTGAAAGTGAGACTCGAGAGGGTAAAAGCCTTGTTTGAAACATGGTGCATGCGTAGCGGTGGGAGCCAAATCCCAGTATATATGGATGTGCAGGTTGTGGGCCTATGTGCTTTTCACACCACCAGGCAGCTGCAGGAAGTGTTCATCCAACTAGCGATGCCATTCCCATTAAACGGGCATCAGGCGAGTCTGTCTGTAAGAAAGCACTCTTAACAAGATTTTTTGGTGTCTGCATTGCTAAAGGGTGATGCCTTTGAGTTTCAACCTATTCCGGAAGCCTGCAGTTCTCTTCTGTGGCTTCTTGGTGGCGTCAGAAATGTGGTCCTGGTTGTGGGCAGCAGTGTCATGAGAGGAGCAGAAACATCTGGCTGTTGCAGTGTTCCCTTGGGCATCCCTGGGTGTCTTCTGTTAATCTTCTGAGTGACAGAGGCTTAGGGATTGGCATCTTTTCCAGCTGGCTTTCTAGGAAACCCAGAGCATGCCCTTTCAGTTTAACTTTATCTGGCTCACTAATTGAGCTCCCCTGAGGCCTGGACCGCAATCCTTGCCCCCTTATTTGCTTCCTGCCTTCATAAAATGCCTGACATTTGTTTGACTCTGCCTCCCAGCAGCTATCAGGTATCAGATTGGAGGCTATTATGTAGGAAGCACCTGATTTCTTGGTCTCTCGGCTCTGAGCGGCCACATGGCTATCTGGGATGCTGGTCAGGAGCTTTTTAATTACGAAGGAGGCAGCCATTTCTTTCTTTATTTCATTTTTTTTTAAATTTTCTTTACTTTATTGTGCTGGTTTCCTGCACGATTTACTGAAAATGTTTCTGGGGAGGGTTGGATGGGGGAGGGGCTCTCTCAGGCCCATGGAGTCTGACGGCCAAGCCAAGCCAAGCCACTGCCAGTCTTTGTCTAAACCTCCAACTGTTCTGCAGACTGGGAGCTAGGTGAAGGCAGGTTCGTGCCCAGCTTGTCCATCGATGTATCCCCAGAGCTCAGCTCAGGGCCTGGCACCTGTGGAATGAACAAATAAATGCAGATTATGCATGCTCTAACATTTTATTTATTTATTTATGTTGGCCTTACTGAGTGGTGTGCAGAATCTTCGTTCCCCAATCAGGGATTGAATCCTTGTTCCCATTGGGAGCACAGAGTCTTAAGTACTGGGCCACCAGGCAAGTCCCCAGATGATGCATGTTTATCAGTGATTCGCAGGTTCCACTTTCTTGGTACAGAACTGGAGGCAGGGAATAGATTTTAAGAAGTTTGAGAAATAGAAGAACAATTTGATATCTTAATTTTTTTTAGCTGTATTCTTTACCCTCTCTCCTCTCGAGTACTCATCCTTTGAAACCTAGCTCTAGCATCACTCTCCATATTGATTAGAATTGATCACTGTCTACCTTTGCACAGCTTCAATATCTGATTCACTTGTGTTCTTAACTTTCGCTAATTTTACAGTGAGCATCTTGAGATCAGACCAGCATCTTCATCCTCTTAGCATTAACTTGCCCCTTTGGCACTCCATCCATGATCTTGTCTTGTTAAATGAACAAGTTTACAACCTCTTGAGAGCAGAGTAAAGATGTTATTTGTCAGTATGCTGGTCGCACTGCAAAGTGTACTGTAAATATTTATTGAAATGAATTTGACTGTACTGTGACATCCATGCTGGACTCCCTGCTCTCATTTAAATGAAATTGGTTACTTAACAACTTATTATTTTTTTCCATTTTAGGCTTTTGTTCCTAAAGTGTGTGGGGGTGGTTATGGGAGGTGTTGGGGTGGAGAGACTGAGCAAACAAAACTTGGATAGGGGACCAAGCTTTGGCTGCACGTAAACCTGTTTTAAAAAAATCTTGCATTTGCCAAGTGTGAAGCAGCTTGTAGACAGGTCCCTTCTCTTTGACTAACCTGTCTCAGTGTCTGGGTGGGGGTGGGGCCTTGTGTCTGCAGAGATGCCCCTCTTATTATCTGTGTTCAGAACAAGAGCCTTTTTTATTTCCCTTTTTCCCATGTGGTGGATTTAGCTGAGAGGCTACTCTGGTGTTAGGCCAAGAATCTGATTTAAACCTTTTGATTGAGCTGGCACATGAAATTTAAAGAAACACAATTGAGGAAGACAGGAAGAGGAAGCAATCATCTCAGAAACTCTAGGAAATCCAAGCAAATGGAAAACATTTTGATATTATGTCCTAAAGTTGAAGGTGCACATTTTTTTTTTTTTGGCCACCCTGCTTGTCTTGTGGGAGTTTAGTTCCCCATCCAGGGACTGAACCCGAGCCCTTGGCAGTGAAACCTTGGAGTCTTAACCATTGGACTGTAAGGGAATGTCCCAAACGTTCACATTTCTTATGGCTTAGTGATTCCACTTCTAGGTGTATATGCCCAAGAAAAACTCATGTCCAGAAGGAGACATATGCAACTGTGTTCACACTACTACAAACCTGGAAAGAGCCAAATAGCCATCAGTTGGAGGGCGGAAAATTATAGTCAGTCAAAACAAATGATCAACAGTGACATGCAAAAATATGGATGCCTCTGAGTAATATGATATTAAGTAAAAGAAATACAATAAAAGATGCAATGTGCCATCTTTTATAAATTTATAAACAGCTAAAATCAAAGAAAAAACTTTCAGGAATATATATAGCTGTAAGAAAACTATATGAAAAGAAAAACAAAGTAAACAGGATTAGGCTGAGATAGAGTTTGGATTGGCTGGGAAAATCATCTGGTTAGTGTAGTTAGTATCAATACTTTAACTTTTCGGAGGAGAGGGGAGGTGAGGTGAGTTTGAAATTATTTGTTCATTGGCAAAGATCAATAGCTGGTGTATAAAAAATAAGTGTGGCTCCTGCATAGGCCAATATTGAGTATGTCATGAACCAAGTTCAGTTCAGTTCAGCCGCACAGTCATGTCCAACTCTTTGCAACCCCATGGACTGCAGCACACCAGGCCTCCTTGTCCATCACCAACTCCCAGAGTTTACTCAAACTCACGTCCATTGAGTCGGTGATGCCATCCAACCATCTCATCCTCTGTCGTTCTCTTCTCCTCCTGCCCTCAATCTTTTCCAGTGAGTCAGCTCTTTGTATGAGGTGGCCAAAGGATTGGAGTTTTGGCTTCAACATCAGTCCTTCCAATGAACGCCCAGGACTGATCTCCTTTAGGATGGGCTGGTTGGATCTCCTTGCAGTCCAAGGGACTCTCTAGAGTCTCCTCCAATACCACCGTTCAAAAGCATCAATTCTTCGGTGCTCAGCTTTCTTTATAGTCCAACTCTCACATCCATGTATGACTACTTGAAAAGCCATAGCCAAAGATTATTATTAATTCAGTTCTTTGCACTCGAGATCAGATGAACACAAATTCCCTGAGTAGGAGCTCCTTTCTTGTCTCCTTCTGCTCCCTCCTGTCTCCCTTTCTAGATGTGCATCTTAGAAACTACCTGAAATATCATGTTGGGGAGTGATTATTGGTTTCTATTTGAATTCTTGTCTGGTTAGACCCAGAGCTGGCTGAGGCTCTGGTGTAAAAACATACATCATCTGGCCAACGGGCTCATTTGTAAAGCTGAGCCTGCTGTGGGCCATCATGCACCTTCCTTGCTCAGGGGGATCAACCCTTTACATCTGAGTCCTCAGCCCTGCGGAGCAGAAAGGTTCACTAGCTGACGCTTGGGCCAGAAGCTTTACTTGCCAGTGTGGGTGGGGGAGGCATGTTTCTGGCTGATCCCTGCCTTCATTTGGCCTCTTCCTTCACTCGCGATGGCAGAGGCTAGGGAGGGGAGCATGGCCCCCTCTTAGCAGGTACAGGGCACCCTTTCTCTCCTGACCACATAGAGTTGTATTGTTTAAGCGGCCAAGTTCTTGGCATCGCTGCTGCTGCTGGGGGGATGATGTCAGTGTGGAGGCCCCCTCCTGCTGCATTTGTCACTGTGAAGCACTTTGGGAGAGGACAAGGGTTGAGCTGCGGATGGGAAATCGATCAGAGCTGCTTGTGAGGCTGCCAAACAGGGTTAGCGTTGTACAGATGTGCTGTGCGTGAACCTTGAATCACTGAGGGGGTAAGAGAACTGGATCTCCACCTACACTCCCAACAGCCTCACAAGGACCCCAAGCGACATAGGTCAGTATAGCAATTAGCTCGACTTCCTTTTGCACCTGATGTCATTCTAAACGCAATCGCTAGATCACGATTTAAACTTAACTTGGGCAGACATGTTAGGTGTGGAGCTCTGTGTACTTTGGCTGTCCCCTCATTTGATTTCAGCCTCTTGCTTCTGGAGCTGGAGCTGGGCGGCCTCTACAAAGCCACTCAGGAAGTCTGGAGTCTCAGGAGAAACCCCGCCACCATCAGGGAGGACGGGGACAGAGTGAGATAATGTGTCAGATGCTTTGAAACCTGACAAATACTCTATAAATGTCGGCAACTGTGCCCCTTCCCATTAAAAACAATTTCTCAGTGCAGCATTGATCTGATTCTAGTAGATAAAGGCCAAATGGTTTTATTTTTTTTAAATGTTGGCAGTGGAGAAAAACTGGACTTACTTTCCAGAGTGGTTCATTTTTAGGACTAGATAGCATCTCTAGGACAGCACTGGGAGTTCAAAATATGGGGCATATTAATCATGTCTCTCGAAAAATTCTGCAAAGCCCCAGGGGAGAGGACACAAAAGTAGTAATAAGTGAGACGGTGAGGTGGACAGTGTTATAAAAGGGTTTTAAGCCCGCCTTCAGGTGCTCAGTGCCCTTGAGTGGCTCAAAAACAAGGCCTCCAACGACTTCCCTTTGTCAGTGGTGCTGTGCAGTAGACCTTTTGGCCAGGATGAACATGGCCTATATCTGTACTGTCCAGTATTAGACACATGTGGCTATTAAAGGGGATTTTGTGGGGTTTTTTTTTGTTTGTTTCTTTGCTATTGAAGTTCTAAATGTGGTGCATGAAACTGTGGTGAAGGGCCTTTTTAACTTGATCGTAATGAATTAAGTGTAAATGTCAATAGCCACAGGAGGCTAGTGGCCATCGTATTGGATGGCACTGGTCCCTCTCCGAGGGATCCCATCTTACCTCTTACCGTATATCCCCGCCCCACGTGGGGATATACAGACTTTGGTTGCCCTGAGCTGAGCTGTATTTCCTGCCCTCTCCTTCCCTCCTCATCTCTGTCCAAATCCCACCCATCATTCGAAAGCCTCCACTCAGTCCTCCCAGCGTCGCCCTAGGAGGGTTCGCTCAGCCCCCTGTGCTTTGCTTACCCCCAGGACAGTGTGTGTTCCCATCTGCCCTGTATTCTAGGCTTACCAAAGAGGGAGGGCAGTGGGGCACAGCCTTCAGGGGTAGACAGACCCAAGTTTGAGTCTGGCTCTGCAGCTGTGAGCCTGGGCTGGTCATGGAACCTCTTGGGTCCTGGTTCCCCAGTTTGTCTAGTGGAAGTCATAGCATCTACATTTCAGGGTGGTGGGAGGATGAAGTGGGATTTCTTAGCCTCCTATTCCTGTTCCTACTCCTATACCTTTTCCTCTTGTAACAAATAGTACAAACCCAGTGGCTTAAGCAACACAAATTTTTGGAGATCCAAAGCCTGACACAGGTCTCAGTGGGTTGAATAATCATCAGAGCTGAGTTCCCTTCTGGAAGCTCTAGGGGTGAATCTATTTTCTTACTTTTAGAAACCGCCTGCATTCCTTGGCTTGTAGCCCCTTTCCACCTTCAAAGCCAGGTCAGGTCTTTTTCATGCTGCCGTCTCTCTGGTTCTGACTCTTCTGCTTCCCTCTTCCCCACTTAAAGACCCTTATGATTGCTGACATTGGGCTCAAACCATTCTCCTTATTTTAAGGTTGGCTGATTAGCAACCTTAATTCCTCCTTGCCGTATAACTTGGCAGTTATTAGCATGTATTAATGATTAGTATGTATAGCATGGCAGTTAATTGCAGTATTAGGATTAGGACATGGGCATTATTCTGCTTTGGAGAAGGAAATGGGAACCCAATCCAGTATTCCTGCCTAGAATATCCCATGGACAGAGTCTTAGCCTGGTGAGCTACAGTCCGGGTGCTCTCAAAGAGTTGGACACGATTTAGTGACTGAGCATTATTCTGCCTACACATTCATTAAAGGTCTAATACAGTGCCTAGGTCATGGATGATACTTGTAAGTGGGGGCCATTATTGTGAACTACAGCTATGAGTTTCTTTCCTTTTAGAATGGAAGTCTTTTAATGGTGGCATTGCTTAATTATCTTTATAGACTCCATCCTGTGCTTAGTAAATAATTACTGAATAACAAAATTTTTGATAAATATAGATTGTCTCTTTCCTTTTAAAGAAGTATTTATTACACAGTAGAAAGAAGTAAAATGTAAAACAAAATATGTAATCCCCTTTGTGCAAAAAAAAAAAGTTGATTTATATTTAGAAAAATGAGGTGGGGTATATGTTATGCTGTTAATGGTGGTCATTATGGGGATATTCCATTTCTATGAGATGTGTCTTAGTAATTATTAGAATAATTTTGTTTTCAATGAGCATTTTTAATCTCAGAGGAAAGTAATGTAGATTAAAACAGGCATGATTCAAAGAAATCCCTGAAGCTGTCTTAATCCAGACAAGCCCCCATCTACATCAGACATAGTCAGTCCTATGCTCACGTGGGATTGATTTTTAGGTTAGTAACTATTAATATCAGCCTCCGACTCAATTTCTGCATGCTTTGAACTCAGTCTGCTTTAAAAGAGAGTTTTCAATTAACCTCAGCAGGACATAACTGTAAAAAGTATATTTATTGCTGCTGGTGGGAATATAAATTAGTACAACCACTTTGTAGAATTATAGTTGAAGTTGCACACACCCTTTGAACTTGTAATTCCACTCTGGCATATACTCCAGAGAAATGGGCTGAAATCTGTATTAAGAGATGTATTTAAGGATGTTCACAGGAGCAATTTTTGGTAGGAAAAATTGTAAACCAGCTAACTGTCTATCAACAGGAAACTAGAAATGGAAATTTTGGTACGTCGAAATAGTGGAATATTACACAGTGCTGAAACTAACATAAAGCATCACTTATTATTATGTATCAAATTCATAATCAAAATATGGGATGAAGAAAGGCAAATTGTAGAATGTATACATCATGGTGCTATTATTTATATGATGGTTGAAAGCATGTGAAAATTATATGTATTTGATTTAGGGGTACATACATACATGAAAATGTATGATGGACTTCCCTGGTGGTCCAGTGGTTAGGACTTTGTGCTTTCAATGCAGGGGCATGGGTTCCATCTCTGGTCTGGGAACTAAGATCTCACATACCATGATTCATCATGGCTAATAAATAAATAAATGTATGAAAATTAAGGGTAATGATAACTCTGAAGCTCAGATTATGGTGGTTACTGTCTGCCTATAATGCGGGAGACCTGGGTTCAATGCCTGGAAGATTTCCTGGAGAAGGAAATGGCAACCCACTCCAGTACTCTTGCCTGGAAAATCCCATGGATGGAGGAACCTGGTAGGCTACAGTCCATGGGGTTGCAAAGAGTCGACTGAGCGATTTCACTTTCACTTTAGGGTGTGAGGGCAAGAGAGAGAGAAACACTGTTTGGTATTGTTTTATGTGTTAAAGTGGAGTGAGTACATGGATATTTAAATTCATTTTTACATGTATTACATACTATATCACAACATTTTCCATAAAAGATAAAAATGCATTTGGATAGATCACAACCAAGTTTTAAGAGTAGGAAATAAAAATGTTACTGCACAGTGTCCTCTGCTCCAAGCTTCTGATCATATTTTTCCTTTCCCCTGAAGACCATGCTCAGGGGCGTTCAACCAAACTTATGATCCCCATCAAGCACTCAAGTGCTGGCCACTTCCCTCCTGCCCTGTGAGGCCCTGAGGCCACACCTCCTCCCCTGAGCTCCAGGTGGGCCAGGTGGGTACAGGTGCAGTATCCTTTTCCATCCCTGCCTGGTGGGCCTTCTGCTCTTCTTGTTGTACTTGCTGTCCCTTGATAGAGATGAGGGTGATCATTTTCTCAAATTTATTGGCTATTGATTTGGGTCACCAGACTTGGCAAATAAAATAATATAAGATTGCCTAAATTGTAAATTGCATAAATTTGAATAATGTAAAACAATGTAAGTTGCATAAGTTGCAATTTATGTAAGCAACAGATAATGTTTTAGTATACTTATTATACTAAACATAATAACTTACTATAATAATTCTTTATTATTTGTCTGAAATTCAAATTTAACTGAGTGTCCACTATTGTATCTGGCAATCCTACATTAGTTTCTTTTCTTCCAGGAGAAAACTGTCAAGTATTTTTGCTAGTTTTTAAAATAGGAGTGGTAGTTTTTTTTTTCTTCTTCACCTCACAGACTGACTTGGGATGAGTTTTTTTTTTTTTTTAATACTAAGAATATCAGTCTGTTTTGCTATCATGTCTGGCAAATGCCTTTCATTATGAAAAAACACTAGTTTCAATCTTCTAAATTTTACACCTTTGTGTAACCCATCTGTCATTATGGTTTCTGTCTTTGGTGTCAGGATAAGAAAGGTCTCTTCCTCCTAAGTTTATAGAAATTAGGGTGAATAAGTTTCTAAAGGCTCTTAGAAATGCCGTACACGGGTCGTCCATCAGTTTAATGTTTGATGTGCATTTGTGTGGGAAATGGGCTTCCCTGGTGGAACTCCTTAAGTGGCCCCTATGGAAGGAGCACTTGTCCTGTATTTCAGAAATCCCCAATAACATTTAGAAATAAGATATGTCAACCAGAAACGTTCTGTCAGGGTTATTACTTGGGGGAAGTTTATATAGAAAGTGTTACTTTGAGTAAGCAGGCTTTCTTGGAAATGACGCTAAGACTTTGGCAAAGAGCTGAGACTCTCCTTCATCTCTGGGTCTTTTCCATTTATTAAGAGAACTTCCAAATATACAAAAGCAGAGACTAGTATAGTGAATTCAAATGAACAACTCCCGGCCAAACTCGATTCTTTCGCCTGTCCCTCTAGTCCTTTGATCATATTATTTTGCACCAAGTTCAGACATTATATCTTATTACCCATAAATATTTTCATATATCTCTAAAGATAAAGACTCATTAAAAAGCACCTAACCACAAAACCACATCACAACCAAAGAATATTAACGATAATCCCTTAATATAATAGAATTCAATCAACATTCAAATCTCCCTGATTATGTCTCAGATCAAGAGCCAGTTAAGGTCCGCATCGTGCCTTCTCTCTTAATCCTCTTTTAATCTACAAGTTTCCTCTCCATCTCCTTTTCACTTTGTAATTTATTTGTTGAATAAAGCTATTTGTTGAGTAACTTTTTGGGATTATATTCCCATAAAGCTGTGCAATGTATTCCTCTATCTTTTATATTTCCTGGAAAGTGATAGTTAGATCCAGAGGCTTGATCAGATGTAGATCTGATATTTTTTTCCAGCAAGTATATTTCATGGTGTGCTTCCATCAGGAGGCACACACCATCAGTGATGTTAGCTCAGTGCTGGTCATTTTGGGACCCATTGATCTGATAGGCATTGCCTGTGATTTTTAAACAAGTAGCAAGTGATACTGAAGAGCATTTCTCCTGCCTTTCATGTGGCAGTACCCTCTTTCTTGTCTCTGAGTTGGCATGGAGGGCTACCGAGGAAGGGGCCATGTTCCCTTCTCAGCAGTAGCCTCCCAAAGGCTGAGACTGCATGGGACCCCAGCGCTGTGAGAGAAACTCTGCCCGATTTCTTGGTTGGTGGCCCAGGAAGGGGGTTTCCTTGGTTTCTGGTGGAAGTGGTAAGAGCACAGGGGAGCTGGTTTTACTCTCTGGTGCTAATCCCTAGACCTTTGAAGTGTGACTGTAGATCAGCTTTGTGTGTGATCTTTGGTACCGTGTCTATCAATTGGGAATTTATCTTATAAGAAACAGATACCATGTTTTGAACTGGCTTATCCGATGAAGGGGATTCATTGGCTCAAGTAATAGAAGGTACAGATACAAAGGAGATGTCAAGACTGGTTTGATTAAGCAGCTTAACGGTGTCATCAAACACTCAGTGCATTTATGTTCTCCCCTCTGCCTTTTTGTGGTTCTCTGTTTAGCCCAAAGCCTAGCTTTTTCTGGTGGTAGGATTGCTCCACGCTTCATATCTAAACATCACACTTTCCAGGGGAGGGAAGAGAGAATTGGCCTCCAGTCACACTTTCCTGGGTACGCTCAGAAAACTTTGGCTCTCAGATTATTGATCTAAATGGAATCAAATGCCCACTCATTTAACCAACCCCTTTGGCCAGGAAAGTGCTGTGCTGTGATTGAGGTAGGCCTGGATTCCTTAGACCATCCCTGTGTTGCGGGGGAGGGGGGAATACCCATTTCTGGAGTGGAGGGTTAGATTATTTTTCCTCCTTCCTCCTGACCACATGGCTGTGTAAGCAGGGAGGGTGGCAAAGATGTTGGGGCAACAGGCGCACTATGCATCTGGGGGTTTGTAGCCCAGCAGAGTGGTGGGCGGGATGTGGGGTGGGAAGTGTGAGGACATTCCTGGGCAGAGCCCAGAGAGGGCGATCTCCTGCTGCTGTGTGACCAGCTCCTTTACCATTACAGGAAGAATAAATGACCTCCAAGGTGACCTTCCCAGGTGAGGGGCTGATAGGAAAAAGGGCATGTAGGGAAAATTTGGATGCTTTCAATGTAGAGTAGGCCACACGAAGATGATTCCAGAGGGCCCCCAACATGAAGAGAACATGACATCATAGGCCCACAGATAGAAGGAACATCAAAGGTGCCTTTATTTCCTCCGTGAGTTGTGTAGACTGCCCAGAGTCCACACAGCTAACCCTTGGCAGAGCTGGAGCCAGAACCCAGATCTCCATCTCTATTGCTCTGTCCCTGACTCTTCCATTCAAAGATATCCTGGAGAACTTAGGAAAGTGTCAAAAGTCTGGCCAAGGGGAGGAAATAGCCTGAATTTTGGGAGAGGATTATATTTCTGAGTTGCCTTTGGCCAGTTCACCAGTGTAAAGTGGTTGGAACATGTGGCCACAAACTCAGGACATGCAGAGTCTTCAGCCATCCTCGTTATTATACCTTCCATTTTCTAGGGTTCTGGTTTCTTAGTCCCCGAAAGACATGGATTTCTGGTTTCTGCAAATTCTGATGGTTTCAGTTAAATGTGCAGCAGAGCAAATAGAACAAGTAGCCAGTGATAGATGTAGTTTGAAGTAAAGGTAGATCTTGGTGTAAGATTCTTCATGCTTGTCAGCGGCAATGCGGTCAGTACACATCTGTCCAAGCTAAATGGCAAATGGTCTAGAGCACAGAGGGTGTGTTTTTTAGTTGGCACAGTGTTTTCCTGGGAGACCTTTGAAAATCAGTACTCAGTTTGAGGGTTGCAGTGGAAACCCTTTGTATTTGTTGAAGAGCATCTGAAAGTGTCCACGGCCCTCCTTCTATGGACGCTCCTATCTCTTGGGTCAGGTTCACAGCTGTACTGACCCCAGGCAGCCTAAAGTCAGGAGCTGTCCAGAGGGTAAGATGCATCATTTCTGTCCTTCTCATCTTCTCCTTTGTCCTGAGGACCAGATGCCCTCTCCTGATGGTGTGTTATTGTACTTTCTTCTCCCATCAAAGGAGAGGCTTAGAAAAAGACAAGACCCAAATCTGTTGTGGATTCCCAGTTTGTACCTTTTCTTTCATTAAAGCTGCATTTACCTTGAGACTGAAATACACCTCCGTCTCACTGCTGAGCAACAGGAGAAGCCTGAGCTGTTACCATTTGAGGCTGTCTTGCCCATCCAGAAGGCAGTATAGTGTAGTGGGTGGGGTCTAAAAGGCTCTACTGCTTTCTGTGTGTCCTTGGGCAAAGTTGCTAACCTCTAAGCTTCAGCTTCCTTGTCTGTAATTTGAAGATATGTATCTCATTGGGTCATTGTGGAGCTTAAATGACGTAATGGCAGGATGCTCAGTAAATATTAGCTACTCATAAAAAGAACAGATGTAACAAGAAAAGATGATTCATAAGAGAACCCAGTATTTTTTTCCCCCATAGTTTTCCCCTTTGGAATTAAAGCTAAACAGCTCATCAATATATATGGAAGAGCCCTCTCATCTGTGGTTCTATTTCCTTTTTTTTTTTTAAAGCAAAGTTAATTTTTGTGTGCAATAAATCAAATATCCCCGTCCCCCATTCCTTTCTCAATCCAGTATAGGCCAGGAGAAGCCCCTCCTGGAAACGGGTGGAGGGGCTGTACTCTCTCTTCTTCATGGAGTCTCCTTTCATTTTCTCTTTTCCTGGCATGGTAGGTTGCTGGTAAGAGGTAACCAGAAGGCCCTGCAGACATGCCCTGCTTGTTTCTGAGCTAGGGGTCCAGTTGGTGACTGCCCAGTACGTGTCCAGATCTGGTCCGCAGGCAAAGTCCGTGGAGCCAGAGGAGCAGCGCCTGGTTTTGCCAGGCCACCTCCTCCACTCACTGGATGCTGAGCCTTTGCTTATCTGGAGTTGGAAAGCCAGTCCCAGGGTGCCTGTGGGTGGGCCTGCACCTGATCTCCAGGCTGCTTTTAGAGCATTTCAGAAACAAAAATCCTTGCTGTTAGCATGACTTCCTGGAGGGCTATTTCCAGACAGGATGGCTTGTGCCAACCATACCCACTTTTTTTTCCCCATGATGGCTCAGCAGTAAAGAATCCACCTGCAGTGCAGGAGACGCAGGAGACTCACATTTGATCCCTCTGTCAGGAAGATCCCCTGGAGGAGGAAATGGCAACCCACCCTGGTATTCTTGCCTGAAAAATCCCACAGACAGAGGACCCTGGTGGGCTACAGTGCAGAGTTGCAAAAAATTGGACACAACTGAGCGACTGAGCACAAATACTTTTATTTGATGTATTTAGACCACTGATGTTTAAAGTGACTATTGGTATTGTTGAATTAATATCTCCCATATTTGCCGCTGTTTTCTATTTGTTGTTCATTGTTCTTTATTCCTATTTTTTTGGTCTATCACTCTTTTTCTGCTGTTGTGTTTTTAATTGAATATTTTACATGATTTTATTTTCCCTTCTTTCTTAGCATATTCACTATACTTTATTTAAAACTTTTTTTGTAGGTTTCTCCAGAATTTGCAATATACATTTACAACTAATTCAAATCCACTTTCATATAACTCTATACTGCTTTTTGGGTGGTGCAAGTACTTTATAACAAAATACTCCAAATTCCTTCCTTCTGTTCCTTGTATCACTCATTTCAGTTATACATAAGCTAAGATCATTGAATACATTGTTGCTATTATTATTTTGAATAAACTGTTATCTGTTGGGTCAAACAAGAATAAGAAATGTGAAAGGTTTTGTTATTTCTTTAATGCTACTCCTTTCTTTATGTAAATCCAAGTTTCTGACTTAATACTTTTCTCTGCAAAGCTTCTTTTAACATTTTTTATAAGGTAACAAATTCTCTCAGTTTTTGTCTGAGAAAATCTTTATTTCTCCTTCATTTTTTCCAAGTTTACAGGATACACACTTCTGGTTGATGGGTTTTCTTTTTTGTTTCTTAATACTTCTTTTCATTGTTTTCTCACTTGAATGGTTTCTGAGGAGAACCCCAAGGTAATTGTTATCTTTACTTTCTTATAGATGAGCTGTTTGTTTCCTCTGGCTTTTTGAAACATTTCTTTCTTTATCTTGATTGTGGTTTGAATATGAAATGCTTAGGTGTAGTTTCTTGGAATTTATCTTTCCTGGTGTTCTCTGATTTCCCTAGACCTGTGGGTCTGGTGTCTGACATTTCCTTGCGGGGAGGTTTCTCAGTTATTATTTCTTCGAATATTTCTTCTATTCCATTTCTCTTTTTCCTCCTTCTGATATTGCTATTACATGCACGTTACACGCCTTTTGTAGTTGTCCAATAATTCTTGGTTATTATGTTCTATTTTGTTTAAGTATTTTTTCTTTGCTTTTCAGTTTTCCATTTGAAAAATTTCTGTTGATATATCCTCAGGCTCAGGGATTCTTTCCTCAGCTGTGTCCAGTCCACTAATGATCCCATCAAAAGCATTCTTCACTTCTGTTACAGTGTTTATCTCTCGCATTTCTTTGGGATTCTTTCTTAGAAGTTCCACCTCTCTCCTTACATGACCCATTCTTGCATGTTGTTTGCGTCTTCCTTTGGAGCCCTGAGCATACTAATCATAGTTTTTTAAAAGTTCTTGATCTGGTAATATGAATGTCTCTGCTGTATCTGAGTCTGGCTCCAGTGGTTGCTCTAATTCTTCAAATTATGTGTTATTTTTTTTTTTTTTTGCATTTTAGTAAACCTTGTAATTTTTAATTGAAAGTCAGACATGATATACTGGGTAAAAGTGACTGCAGATAAACAGACCTTCAGTGGTATGGTGGTAAGGTGCAGGGGCAGGTGGTGTTTTGTAGACCTATGATTAGGGCTTGGTGTTTGAATGGACGTGGGCTTCTGCACGGTGAACCTCCAAAGTGCTCTCGGTCTTTTCTTCTACTTAGGTGGGGCAGGAGGGCTGAAGGGGCTGGAATGGAGTATTTCTCTTCCCCCAGGTCAGTTAAGCTCTGATAAAACCCTAATGAGTTAGACCCTGGTCAAACAGTTTCTCTTGAGAGTAGGCATTATTAATAGCATGAGCAAAATGTTCCAGCTATTTCAAAAAGGCTGCTTTTCCCTCTCTGTGCTGGTAGCATGAAAGGATTCTTCCCTAACAGTTGCTGTGAGACCCTGGTACACGTTCTTGCCTATCCCCAGCACCCAAAGGTATTGTGTCAACTGTGGAAAACCTGCTAATCAGGTATTCCTCAGAGCTAGAGCAAGTCAGCTGTGCATCACAGGGTAGATTGCTTGTCCATCCCTGTGCTAACCGAGGTTGGTTGGGCTCATGACCATAAAATCACAAAAGCCTGGCCTGGTTCACGGAATCTTTAGTCATGCCAGCTCTGAGGAGCTGAGACCCAGCAGATAGGAATCTTGTTACATCCTGTAGACATGTATTTCCTAAAGTAGAGTCTGTAGCTCACCTGAGATGCTGCAAGGTCCAGGAATCTGTATTTCTGAAAAGTGCCTCAGGTGATTCTAATGCTTACTCTAGCTGCAGGCTTCTTTAGGCTAAAACTGTAGAAAGGAATAAAATCTAAAAGGCAGGGACTGGAACCCATGACCTGTGCAACCTGTGACTTAAAAGATCATGTGAGCTGTACTTAGTTGTGTCCAACTCTTTAACTCGCTATGGACTGCAGCCCGCCAGGCTTCTCTGTCCATGGGGATACTCCAGGCAACAATACTGGAGTGGGTCGCCATGCCCTCCTCCAGGGGATCTTTCCAACCCAGGATTCGAACCCAGGTCTCCCACATTGCAGACAGATTCTTTATCGGCTGAACCACCAGGGAAGCCAAGAGGACATAACAAATGCAAATTCCATTTGCCCCCCCTTTTTAAAAATATTTATTTAGCTACACTGAGTCTTAATTCAGCACGTGGGGTCTTTGTTGCGCCATCTTGGACCCTCTGCTGTGGTGCCTGGACTCTCTCGTTGTGGGGCACAGGCTCAGCAGTTGTGCCCCATGGGCTCCAGAGTATGCGGGCTTAGTTGCTCCAAGGTGTATGGGATCTTAGTTCCCTAACCAGGGATTGAACCCACGTTCCGTGCATTGCAAGGCAGATTCTTAACCACTGGACTACCAGGGGATCCCTCCATTTGCTTTTGCTGATAATTACTTACATATATTAAGGGCTTCCCTGATAGCTCAGTTGGTTAAGAATCAGCCTGCAATGCAGGAGACCTTGGTTCGATCCCTGGGTTGGGAACATCCCCTGGAGAAGGGAAAGGCTCCCCACTCCAGTGTTCTGGCCTGGAGAATTCATGAACACTGTATAGTCTGTGGGGTTGCAAAGAGTCAGACAACTTCCACTTTCAGTTACATATATTAAAACAAGTTCCCTGGAAAGAAGTGAGCTGCTTGAAGTCTCTGGCCTCTGCTCTTCCACGTGTTGTGTTCATGTTTGAGGGTAGAGGAACATCTTGTTTAGGGATGGGAGCCATTCCTGTACTGGCATGAAACTGAGGATCTTAGCTGGGTAGCAGTTCGAAAAGGATGGTGTCCAGTTCTGTGGAAGACAAATCTTAAGGGCCATGTGCAACTGCTATACCATGTGGTAACATTCAAAACAAAGATTTCTTTTTCCAGCTCCTTGTCCCATACTCAGGGAATGTCCATGAAGATGAAAAGATGAGAGCTGCAACATAGATTAGTACAGCAGACTCCAAGAGATTCCAAAGAGATGGACTGGTTGGGATTCTCCATGACCATCTTTGCTTCCTGGACCTGGGAGCTTTGGATCTGAGCAACTCTAATTAGGGAGGGGCATCTTGATTCAGTCTCTCATTCATTTATTCGAGTTGCCCCTTGATGGGTCCTTGGCAGGTAAGGGGAAAATTGTATTTGTCTCGGATCTGGAAAAACCACTGAGTTAAATGACAAAGCATTCTGCTTCCTACTGGGGAGAGCCATCTTTGGGAGCAATGTGACAAATGCCTGAGAAAGGACATCTTTTGCCAGACAGAAGCACTGTGCAAGCGCGTGTCACTAGAGGCTTTGTCTGATGTCTTCGTTTTTCAAATGCACAACAGATCCTTCAATGGTGCACATACTACCCCACTGAGAAACTGGGACATTTCAGCTGGCAGAGTAGCATGATGTATTGGGAGTGAGCTTTTCCTCGCATTTTGTGGGGACTCTGTCCTATGACCTATGGAGAAGCCTATTGTAATAAATATCTGTGGTTTTCGTCTGCCTAATAGCTATTCTCTCTTCCCTGGTAGTAGAATCTCTGTCTTCTTATCTCAGTGCCCATCATTGGAGAGTGCTGATTCCTTCTCCTAGTTGGGGCTACGGGTGTGACCTGGACTTGATCAATGAGTATGTGCTCTCTCTTGGGTCAGGGATGGTTATGAGACCCAACCTGGACCCATGAATTTGATTCTAGGACTTAGATGTGACTGTTGGGGAATGGAAGTTCTGGTTGGGCTGGGACACTGTGATGATATAGGCCTAGAGTGGTTGGTGGTCACTCGGTCCTTATGAATGAACAGTTTGCTGGAGAATAAAGCCAGCACAGAGCAAAACAAAGCTGAGAGAGAGACAGGTTTCTGATAATATGTTGTGAGCATCTGAATACAGCTATGCTTAAGGAGCCCCTGTTTTCTCATTTATGTATGTCAGTAACTTCCTGTGATAGATAAAGCATGGCCACAGTGTCTCTGTGGCTCCTTCCATTACAAGGTAGAGTCTATGTCCTCACCTCTTGAATCTGGGCTGGCCTGTGACTTGCTTTGACTCATAGAATGCGTTGGGAGCAACTCTGTGTAAGGTCTGGAGACTAGGCCTCAGGGGCCTTGCAGCTTCTGCCTTTACCCTCTGGGACCTCTGCCCTGAAGCCACCAAGTAAGAAAATAAGCCTAATTTACTGGAGGATGAGTGGCCATGCATAGGAGAACTGAAGTGCTCTAGCCACCTGCTGATACCAGTTGCCCACCTTGTCAGGGAGGCCCCGACAACCTAGTGGATCTTCTAGCCTAACGAGCAGCTGAATGCATCTGCACGAGTGAAACCATCAGAAGAAGCTCCCCATCAGCCCACAGAATCATAAGTTGTTATTTCAAGCCACTAAATCTTGACGTTTTGTCTACATTAATAATGGCTCATATGCTCCTTTTTTGGCCTAAGTCAGTTTGATGTTATTTGCTGTCATTGCAAATGAGACTGATTTGCAATAGTTCTGATCAGTGTAGTTATGTAATAAACTAAGCTTGACCAGAAATGGACCTTTGTGGAACTTCTTCCCACCTCTGCCATTAAGGTGGTGAAATCAGCTATCTACATATAGATCTTCACTTGTTGGGTGTGTACATGAACTCGCTTCTTGATGGAATCCATTTCTTGCTCATGTTAGCATAACTTACCTGAATGATAAGTACCAGTGTCCTCAAAAGGCCCTTCCCTGGTGCCTCAGTTGGTCAAGAATCTACCTTCAATTCAGGATACTGTCTGTAATGCAGGAGACCTGGGTTTGATCCCTAGGTTGGAAAGATCCCCTGGAGAAGGAAATAGCAGCCCACTCCAGTATTCTTGCCTGGGAAATTCCATGGATAGAGGAGCCTGGTGGGCTACAATCCATGGGGTCACAAGAATTAGATATGACTTAGCAATTAAACCACCCACCACTGTCTTCCAAAGGGCTAATTTCTCCAGCACATGCACCTGAGAGGAGACCACTCAACAACTCTTTGGATTTTTCATGGAGCAGAGAAAAACCATCCCCACTGTGGCATTTCTGAATTTTCGACCCACAGAATCTGTGAGTGTGGAAAAATTGTTGCTTTAAGTTGCTGAGCTTTAAAGGGTTACAGACTGACTGTGTTCCCACCTCTGTTTGTATGTTGAAATCCTAACCCCTCCATGTGATGGTATTGTGTGTGTGGGTGTTTTGGGAGGTGATTAGGTCATGTGGTTGGAGCCCTCATGAATGGGATTAGTGCCCTGATAATAGAGACCCAGTGAACTCTCTTGCCCCTTCTCCCCTTTGAAAACGTAGTGAGAAGATGCCATCTATGAAGTAGGAGTTGGGTCCTCACCAGACACAGAATGTGCTGGTAAAGGCAATGTGCCTCTAATTCAGTGACAGCAGTAAAAATGAGGCTTGATAAGACAGAAAAGGAAGAGAAGAATTAAGAATGAACCTAAAGGAACGCAGATGTATAGAATAGACTCGTGGACTCTGTGGATGAGGGTAAGGGTGGGATGATATGGGAGAAGGGCATTGAAACAAGTTAATTATCATATGTCTAATCAATCGCCAGCCCAGGATTGATGCTCTGGGCTGGTGCAGCGAGATTTCCCGGGGGGGAGGGAAGAGGGAGGGGGGTTCTGGAGGGGGAGCATATGTAAACCCATGGTGATATCATGACATTGTATGGCAAAAACAATAAAAAAAAAATAAATAAATAAAAATATTTTAAACAACAAAAAAAATAAAATCTCTTCCATTAAAAAAAAAAAAAAAAGAATGAACCTAAATAGAAAGTAGCAGAGTAAGATATGGCACAGACCTATGGCACACTCCATAAAAATGGTGTTACGTTTTTGACATGAATATGTTCACAGTGGATTTAGAGTGGAAAAAAGGGAGATCCAAACATTATATACTGTATTCTGGACTCCCATTTTGTAAATGATAAATATGCACAGAAAAAGCCTGCACATTAAAATATAAATAGTTTCCTCTGGGTGGTGGGGTTATGAAAATATTCATTTTTCTCATGTAAAAGGAAGATGTGGTTCTTGTGTGTATAAATACAATTAGTAAAAATGGAACCACCACTGAACCTGAATATCTGTTCATGGCAAATGTGAACGTTGAACAGTAGGATAGAACAGATGTCTACTGCAAGAAGGTAAGGCCTGGCTGTCCCCTTTCCTGACATTTTGCCGTCTTGTATAAAACCATGTTGCACCTTCATGCTGGCTGCTGCTCAGAGGATGGTGGGAACCAGGACACATTGGCCACAGGATGGGCTGTTTAAGTGCAGAAAAGCAAGGAACACTGCTAGACCCCCGAGAGTCTGCTAGGCAGATGGAGAGGGCCCGGGCCTCTGCAGCCTTTCTGCCCTCTGCCTCATCTGGCCTCCATCCTGTTTCTTTGAAAAATATGTATATCTTGGCCGCTTCTCTAGCTCTGATGGTGCCTTGGGTTCTGCTTGTGGTGCGCTAGCCTTCCGGTGCCCTGCGATGTCCTTCCTGTGAGGGTTGGAGGATGGAAGAGGGAGGACCGTTTTGGTCTATTGTGGTAACCTCCTCAGGTACAATTAGGACGTGGGTGTGCTGGGCTTGAAACAGGGCAGGGGAGTGTGTTCTTTCTCTTTCCTTCCCCCCCTTTCCTGTTGATCCCAAGTGTTGGGGCGTCTGTATGTGTGTGTTTATTTGGGGCAGAATTTTATTTGGGAGAATTCAACTCTCCAGATATTTCTTTGATAAGCCCCTCTCCTCTTCCTGTGGGCTTCCCTGGTAGCTCAGTTGGTAAGGAATCCACCTGCAACGTAGGAGACCCTGGTTCAATTCCTGGGTCAGGAAGATCTGCTGGAAAAAGGGATAGGCTACCCACTCCAGCATTCTTGGGCTTCCTTGTGGCTCAGCTGCTAAAGAATCCACCTGCAATGCAGGAGACCAGGGTTAGATCCCTGGGTTGGGAAGATCACCTGGAGAAGGGAAAGGCTACCCACCAGTATTCTGGCCTGGAGGATTCCATAGACTGTATAGTCCATGGGGTCGCAAAGAGTCAGACGTGACTGAGCGACTTTCACTTTCTCCTCTTCCTGTCTGTCCTCAGCATTTTGTACTCATCTCTGCCAAAGTCCTTGATGTTGATGGGTCGTTTTGTTCGCTGTAATTTCTCTTTTTGCCTCACTAGACGGTGGGCTCCTTGAGGGCAGGAACCTCATTACTAACTATGTCAAAAGAACTCGGAAATTGCATCAGATGCTGAATAACAACCTCTTGGTAATGGTACCAGCCAGCATTTCATTATAAGTGTGGGAGTTTCCTGCATCTCTGAATCATAGTACGTGTTTACGCTGTATGCTGTGTAATTTAACATGTGAATATGATCTTATGATCTGAACAGGTGATAAACTCCATCCAATAGCAGGGATTGGCTCATGCCCTTCTCTATTTGTTGGAAACTTCTCTAAGCATATACATGTCTCTGATGGGCTTCATGTTGATTTTATAGACTGATACATTGAATTCTGACTTACAAAATTCCCCCTGCAGTGTTTAGATGGTGTAAAGTTAGCCTGGGGTGGGAGACAGCTTTCAGGTCAGAGTGTGTAACTGGATTGGGGTAACATGATTTCTGGCAAGGGTTTATGTAAAAGTTATTCAAAATTGTGACTGTATCTTTCATGAATGTTCAGTCTCTTTATTTTTGCAAAGAGCTATTTTCTATTGGAAAACAATCTTGAGTTTTAAGTTAGGCTGTGTAAAAGGCTTCCAGAAAATGTCAGGGCATTTTCCAAAAGCACCCTAGGAGTAGGAGCAGTTAAATACTTAAAAAAAAAAAAAAACAACAACTGTGTTCTGATGGACCTTGGCCATTTAATTTGTTTTTCATTGATTCTTGGGCCAAAAAGAATTCCACCTGGGCATGAGTGAGGACGAGGGGAGTGAGAGACCAGAGGCTTATTGGTATAACACTCCCTAGGAAGGGAACCCATGTGATTATTAGTCAAGGTGACACTTTGCTAATTATTAGAGAAATGCAAATCAAAACTACAATGAGGTCAGTCAGAATGGTCAACTTTAAAAAGTCTACAAAAATAACACATGCTGGAGAGGATATGGAGAAAATGTTGGTGGGAATGTAAATTGGTGCAGCTACCATGAAAAACAATATGTATATGTGTGTGCTCAGTCACTCAGTTGTGTCCGACTCCTTGAGACCCCATGGACTGTAGCCTGGCAGTCTCCTCTGCCTACGGGATTTGCGAGGTAAAAATACTTTAGTGGGTTGCCATTTCCTCCTCCAGGGATCTTCCCAACTCAGGGATCGAACCTGCATCTCCTGCCCTGCCAAGCAGATTCTTTACCGTCTGAGCCACCAGGGAGGAAGACTGCCCTGCAGAGGGGGCCACCTATTACCCCAACCAGCAAGCTGAGGTTTGGGGCGAATGCTCAGGCGCCTAGGAAGAGACTGGACATGATTCCCAAGTCTGTCTATCACTAAGTCCGTTGTTTTCCCATGCACCATGCTGCCTTCACAGCCCATGAGAGCAGGCTTTGGGTTACCAAGCACAGGTGGGTGGAAAGAAACAGCTGGGAAGAAACCTTCCTGTGAAGGTTTTTACTGTAGTTCAAGCATGGAGGGTGGAGTTTATGATGGCCAGGCAGGAGGCCTGAAGCTGGCAGAGCTACTCTGGCACCTTCTGCCCACAAGACAAGCTCTGTTTATTTCATGCCAGCTAATGTGGAGGGTGTCCTAAATGATTTATGTTCGAAGCATTTTTTTTTTTTTTGGGCGACAAAAGTACCCCTTTTGCAATAAGTCTTGGATACTCGGTTTTTAATAAACCAGGCTTGGTAGCTGCCTAAGGTCAAGAGAGATGCATTGTGTTTATGCAGAGGAGGTATCTAGTGGAGTGCACCCCTGGTCAGAATCCCTCCTGAGGCTGATGGATTTTCCATGGCTTGACTCCCACGAATTAACCTTGGACATGCAAATTTTGGGGGTATGGTGTCCTCTGGCAGTCATCAGGGAAAACCTGTTAGGAAGCCTGAAACTGGGGGACTCCGGTGGGAGTGGGCCCATTGTCTGTATTATTACCAGGGGTTTTTCAAGGACTGAGACTGTTATGAGCTATAGATTTAACTGACACATTGAACTGTATCCAGGCTCCATGTTACCCTGGGCAGAGCCTCAAGTCCTGGGAGCTGGGCGGCTGCAAAGGCCAGTAACAGGGAGTCACCATGGAACTTGTTGCTAATGTTTATGCAGTGGCTTGTATGGAGCCACATACAATATAGCTATTGTTCTGCATTTCAGGGGTGCCAGTTAGTGGCTGGTGTTAAAATGTGTCCAGGATTTGGCAGAGAATCCTCTCTGCCTAACACTGTACTAGATTCTGGGGGTTTGTCCAGACAGTGTCTGGGGCTGGGGGTTGCGGATAGAATAGACTGGGGCAGCCACTGAGGCTGGGGCTAAGGGGGACATCCCAGGAAGGCCATGTGGCCCAGGTCTGTTTTCCTGAAGGGCCTTCATTTACACTTTTTTAAAATTTGTTTTTTAATTTACATAGAGTAAATGAAACGCTTCCCGGTGTGCAGTTCGGTGACTTCTGGCAAATGTACAGAGTTGTGTAACCACCACAATGAAGGTACAGAGCCGTGCCATCACCTCCCCGACTCCTCGCCACATTCTCTCACGTTGCTCCTTTTACCGACCGTCCTAGTTAGTCTCTGACAACTGCTGATCTGTTTTCTCTCCCCAGAGTTTTGCCTGTTCCAGAATATCCTATAAATGGGATGACGTGGTCTTTTGAGTCTGGCGCCACGTATTATAAAGCGTGTGTCATTATAAAGCACCATGTCTTATAGTGCTTTTGAGATTCATCCATGTTATTGCATGATCAATGGTTTGTTCTTTTTTATTGCTAAATACATATCACGGTTTGTTTATCCACTCACTACCTGAAGGATATTTGGGTTGTTTCCAGTTTTGGGCCATTCTGAACAAAGCTGCTAGAAACATTCATTTACAGGTTTTTGTGTGAACATGAGTTTTTACCTCTAGGAGTAGGATTGTTGGATCATAGGGTACGTGTATGTCTAACTTTGTGAGAAACAAACGTCTTTCCAGAGTAGTTGTACCATCTTATATTTCTATCTTTGATGTATGAGGTTTCTAGTTGCTCTGTGTCCCTGTCAGCACTTGGTATTGTCATGATTTTTATTTGTTTTGAGCATTCTAATAGGTATGTGGCCTTTCACCATGGTTTTAACTTGCATTTCTATTTAAATGTTTTGGGTATGGCTTTCAAATGAGGTTATAATTTTTGGAATTGAAAGAGGTGAATAGCAGTTATAGTAAATTGTTTTTTGTATGGGAAAAAAGCTTTCATTTGTCAAGTGTATATATTTAAAATGTAATACAACTTTGGTAACCTTGTTTCAGTATGTCTTTATATGTTCAGTCTTCACTCACTCAGTCATGTCTGACTCTTTGCGACCCCATGGACTGCAGCATGCCAGGCCTCCCTGTCCATCACCAACTCTCAGAGTTTACTTAGTCTCATGTCCATCGAGTCAGTGATGCCATCCAACCATCTCATCCTCTGTCATCCCCTTCTCTTCCTGCCTTCAATCTTTCCCAGCATCAGGGTCTTTTCCAATCAGTCTGTTCTTCACATCAGGTGGCCAGAGTATTGGCGTTTCAGCTTCAGCATCAGTCCTTTCAATGAATATTCAGGACTGATTTCTGTCCTGAATATTGCTGTCCAAGGGACTCTCAAGAGTCTTCTGCAACATCACAGTTCAAAAGCATCAATTCTTTGGCACTCAACTTTCTTTATAGTTCAACTCTCACATCCATACATGACTCCTGGCAAAACCATAGCTTTGACTAGGCGGATCTTTGTTGGCAAAGTAATGTCTCTGCTTTTTAATATGCTGTCTAGGTTGGCCATAACTTTATTAACATATAATATCCCATTGAGCCTGTAGAATTTAGGAATGGTGTCTAGCTACAATTAACAGATGCTCAACTACAGTCCAGGTTTCATTATATCTGGATTTATTCACTCACCTAAAGGAACTCTAGATGTACAGTGGTTCTACCATGTCATTAGGGCCCCGGGTTCTTTTTCTGTACCATCACCCTGAGGTAGTGGCTGTCCTTCTCAAGGTGGCAAGATGATTTCTAGAGTTCTAGCTATTGCTTTCCCTTCCAGGCAGGAGACAAAGAATGGAAAAGGCTCTTTCAGCTTTTCCTGTTTGGCTCATCCCTTCCCTGTTTAGAGAATTTTGTGTCTTTTTCTTAAATATCTGTTCATGCATTTGAACCTAGAGTTAGAACAGAAAGGCTCAAGTTACACAATCATGAATAAGATCTTCATGAGATGAGCACAGTAACCAATGTGGACATAGTCAGGACTTCTTCTAAACCAGTGTTTCTCAAAATATGGTCCCTGAACCAGCAGCACTAGTATCACCTGGAACCTTTTTAGAAATGTAAATTTGGGCCCCATTTCAACCTACGGAATCAGATACTCTCAGTGTTGAGCCCAGTAATCTGTTTTTAACAAGTCCTAGAAGAAGTTGTGATGTAAAGCAGACGAACCATTGGCAAACTTTTTGGTAAAGGACCAGATGGTAACTGCTTATGTTTTAGGCTTGCAGGCCACGGGGTCTCTGCTGTTGTAGTGTGAGAACATCTACAGACAGTGTGTCAAGGCACGGGTGTGGCTGCGTTACACAGTAAATATAGCTTTGCATTCACAAAAGCAGGGAGCTGGGCCAGGTGTGTCCCCTGGAGTAAGTTGCTGACCTCTGAAAAAACTAAGACAGCTTCAGGGTAGTCAGCCCTACTTGTCCCTTGCCTCTTCTGTTCACTGATAGATGTGAAATGCCTCTAAATAGCCAAACAGTCAGAAGTGGGAGATACCAGGAGGAAGAAAAAAGCAAAACTGAGCTGCCCGTGTCTGGTGAAATAGCTGCTGTCGTCAGGGAAGGCTCTCTGTCAAGGCGCCCAGAGCACTTTTGTTTATCTGTAAGTCTTACCCTGTTTCCAGTTGGAATGCTCACCGATGAGACCTCTCTGACTGTTCTTACTGAAATTTGTTTCTATTTATCCTAAGTGCTACCTGCAGTCCCATCCTGTTTCTCTAGACCTTTCAATCTCCTTTTGTTCTATAAGACTAGTCCACACATTCTCCCCTTGACCTTCAGCACATAGTCCTCCTCTTTACTCTCAGTTCATGGCCTTGCTTCATTTTTCATTGGGAAAATTTAGGCAAAAAAGGAGAACCTCTGCAGAACTGTCTGCCATGAGGACATCTCCAGACCTAGACATGACTGTCCCCAAAGGCTCCATCTGTCCTTCCATCACTGTGGATAAACTGCCATTGGATCTCTCCCAGACAAGCCCTTCACTTTGGCAGTCGATCTCATCTCCCTGCACCTACAAGGACATTACTTTAGTGTTTGCTTCTCTGTCTTCTGTATCACTACTTTCCTCTCTCTTTGCTGGACCTTCTCTTGGTGTTCAGCTTGCTACCATTTCTCCCATGCCTCCTTCTTGCTACCACCCATTTCTCTGCTGGTTTTAACCAGCCACACTCTCTGAAAGAGTTGTCTCTACATGCTTTCCCTGGCTCCTAGCTTCTGCCTTATTTTGAACTCACACCTGTCAAACTTTATCTCCACCTCTTCTTTGAGGCTAATCAAAGTCACACTGCCCTCCAGGCTGGCTAATTCCATGGTCAGTTCAACCTCCATCTTACTGGGCTTTCAGCAGCACTTGCCACTCCTGTTTTGCACCTCCTTCATGACACACTCAGTTCTTCTCCTCCCTTCTCAGATGCTCCCCATCCATCTTGTTTCTGGTTCTTCATCTTCTGGTTCCTCCTCCTCTCTCCCAAACCTGATCTGAGTGTTGGAGCTCCTCAGAGCTCAGTCCTTAGAACAGCTCTAAGGACTATAGTCATTTCTTTGCCGGTCTCATCTAATTTGATGGTTTAAATAGCATCCATACGCAGAGCAATCTCACACCTATGCCTCTAGTCTGGATATAGCCAAACGTTCAGTTCCTAATCAACAGATCTCCACATGGATGTCTAATGGGTATCTGAAACTAAAAATGACCCAAACCAAACTCCAGATTTTCCCCACCAACCCCATCAAACCCATTTACCCTGTCATCTTCTTGGTATAATCAATGTTGTCTTCCCATCTTCACACCTGTGACAAAACCATTGGCGTAATCCTTGATCTTCCTCTTTCTCTCACATCCCAAGTCATATCCATCAGCAGGTTTTATTGACTCTACTTTCAAAATGTGTCCAGAATCTACCTACTTCTTACCTCCTCTGCCTCTTCACCCTGCTCCACACCTATACCCTTAACAAGATGACTGCATCAGCTGCTGCATGGTCTCCTTTCTTTGGGCTTTGCTTTGTCCACAGAGCAGCAGAGTGAGCCTTCTGTGACCAGGGTCGGCTCCGTCACTGCTCAGCTCCCATCTTACAGCGGCCTCCAAGGCCCCACGGGGTCTGCTCTCTGCTGCCTCTGTGAGCTGCCCTCCTGGTCCAGCTGCTCTGGCCTCCTGGCTTCTCCCTGAGAACTCCAGGTATACTTCCTCCTCAGGGCTTTTGCACTTGCCATGCCCTCTGTTCAGAATGGTCTCTTCCTGGAAAACTGCCAAGCTCGCTCATTCACTTCCGTCTGCTCCCTTGTCACCTTCTCAGAGACTTCCCTGACCACCCTGTGGATAAGAACTGACACCCTTTGTCGGGCTTTGTTTTCCTCCCTAGCGAAATCCATACCTGTTAGATTATACATTTGCTTGTCTACTAGCTGTGTCCTTCCACTAGAAGCAAAGCCCCAGTGAGGGCAGGGACCCAGTGTCTAGAATGATGCCTGAGATCTAGAATGTGCTGTTAGGATGCGGAATGAATGAAGTCTCATGTCTCTGACTTCATTCAATGGCGAAGTGGCTGTCGAACTTTTAAAAAGCAAGATAATTCTTCCTCCAAAACCTTGGAAAGAATTTCGATCTGTAGGACGGATGTCATTGATACTTGATCAGTTTGAATTTATCTAATTTTTATGTTTTTTGTAAAGTGTTGAGAAAGTCTGGATTTACTTTGCAGTAGCAGAATACCTTTGGGTTAAACTGACCCAGAGTTTGAAGGGAGGACAGTGAAATATATGTACTACAAAGTTAGAGTTACTAGCAGCATTTAATAGCTGTTCGTTCTCCCCCTACTACAACCTCCTCCACCCCCCCCACCTCCATCAGGGAAGAAGTCTCCAGATTTGTAGTAGTGTCTCAAACTGTCAATAGCTGGTTGTTACTATGATGTGATAAGGTATACACTCATGGGTTCTTGGGTGATTGACTCCAACTCTTTGAAGAGAATACAGTGCCTGTGCATTCCACCTAGTGCACGTGTGCTGATGTGGTGACCTTGACTTGTTTCTAGAATTTCACATGAACAGACATGTACAGCCTGAATTAAAACAGAACACACAGACCTACAGTTTCTTGACCGGTGAATGACACATTTAAGAAACATCTAAGTATCGCACTGTGATGACCTGGGAAAAGCCCTGTTATGAGTGTTGGGCAAAAGCCTTGGGGGAACACGAGACAGTGTGTATGTTTGCAGTCTTCTGTGTGTTAACAGTTGGACTATAACATATCAGCTTGTTTAAAGGATAGTTTAACACAGTTAGACTCTTCTGACTTATTCTCCTTCTTCACCTTCTTTTTTTTAAAAACAGCAAATGTTGTTTCTCTGGTTTATACATGAACAAAATCTACTGAGCAAAGTACATTAGGCCAGTGAATTTGATGTCTTTTCCAAAGGGCTGTTAGGGAGGATTCTGAAGTCTAGGAACATAGTAGATGCTCAGTTAATGAACGTTAACGGTTGAATGAATACAACAGAAGTCAGAAGGGAAGGCAACATGCAGCTGCTGCTGCTGCTAAGTCGCTTCAGTCGTGTCCGACTGTGTGACCCCATAGATGGCAGCCCACCAGGCTCCTCTGTCCCTGGGATTCTCCAGGCAAGAACACTGGAGTGTGTTACCATTTCCTTCTCCAGGCAACATGCAGAATCTTCTTTAAAAGACAAAACTTTGCCTCACCTCCCTTCCTGCTGCCTGCTTCTTGGGGGTCCACACTCTTGGTTTGGAGCAGTGCTGACTTTTTATTGGGTTATTTTTGTAGAAGTGAGTAGAATGAGCCCCATTTTTTCCCATGGGGCTGGCTTCCCATTGGGAAACCCTATTGCTGCCTCGTACAGCCAGGTCAGGCCCATGGGAAGAGCTGGACTAAGCAACCCTATTCTGGCCTAGAGTGGATGTTCAGAAACCCATGTGTTCCCACAGGCTGAAGAATGACACTCAGGCTCCTGGTAGGCCCCCCAGCCCCTTCCATCCAGTTTGGACTCTGTCTCCCAGTCTTTCATGTCCCTTGTCCAGCTTGTGTTCCAGCCAGCAGGGAAGTTCCCCACATATACCCTGAATGCTTTGCCTTCTGTACTTTAAAAATGATAATGATTAATATTTCAATCACAGCAAGTATCACTACTAATGTTGACTGAGACCTGGAAGGTGCCAGGTACATGCAGAGGAAACTGGGGTATTAAACTTAACCTAAATCCAAGGGCACTTGGCTTGTGAATGCGAAACTGGGGTTCAAGCTCTTATGGCGACTTCAGATCTCATGCTCCCAACCTACTATTGTCCATGCAGTCGGGATGGGTGGACCTGAGACCCGCAGGGAACCTGTCTTCACTCCCCCTCCTGACTTCAAGGAAATCAGTGGAAATCTGCCAGAGGTAGGTTTTTCAAAAAGTGTCTTTTTATTTTACAATTATTCAGCATAAATTTGGAGGATTACCCAATATAGAATTAACATAATCATCTGGACTCAATTATCTGTTGACAAGTAGCCCCCACACACAGACACACACACATGCAGACACACACACACACACACTCTCTCTCTCTCTCTCCTGGATTGGAGGTGAGGGGCACACATCATACCTTGAGACCAGAGACGGCCTGCCATGCCCACCATCTCCTGGGAGGTGTGGGTAGTCTTCCTCTCTCCCAAGTGGCTGCCAAGGCTGTGACTGGGGAATGGATTCAGTTTGAGGGATCTCATCAGAGTGGGGCCCAGAGCCCTTATATTCTGCCATGGGGGAAACTCCTTCCATTACTGGTTTCTTCAGGACCTTGCTGTGATTGACTCTTTGTGAATGAATGAACTCTAATGTGCTGATCCTAGATACAATCAGTGCTCAGGCCAGCTCTGTCCTTGCCCACCTACCTGGCTGTAGGTTTTACTGGTATGCAATTTAGGCAGGCACAGATGAGAAGAAGGGTGCCTTCACCAGGAGCAGGCAGCCCCTGTGTTGTTATTGATCGGCAGCTGTGGCCAGAACTGGGACTTGGAGCTGTAACTCAGATGCTTGTGCATCACAGCCCATTCCTGCCATATTTAAACTATTGGCTCCACCCCAAATGCCATTACTCTGTCCTCCCAACCTTATTCTGACATGCATCCAGCACATTCGCTTCTGCTCTGTGCCCGTCTCAGCCTCAGCTGAAGATGCAATGGTGACAGCTCAACAGACATCACTGCTGCTGTCAGTCATGGAGCTGGTAGCTAGTCAGGGAGGCCATAAAATAATCACAGAAACAGAATACAACTTCCATGTGGTGAGAGCTATGGGAGAAGAGCCGCTTGGCCCCAGGGGCTTTGATTCTCTTTGGAGGATCAGAGGGGTGGGAGGGCTTCTCTGAAGATGCGCTGCTCCAGGTGAGGTCTGGAGGGGGAGGAAGGCTCACTCAGTGAGGAGTGGGAGATGGGGGTTGGTCCAGTCCAAGGGTTCAGCACAGGGAAAGGCTTGGTGGCTGAAGGTGGCTGTTGAAATCCCACCGGCCCTTTAAGCCAATCACCAGTCACCTTGCTAATGGGGAGCCCTGCTCTGTGCCTTTTTAGCCCTGGGTTCCTTAGGGTGTTCGACACACCCTGGGCCCTCTGAGACAATTCCGAGGGGCTGAGGGCCCACACTTGGCTGCCAGGGATGGCCATGAGCTACCCCCTTTCATGCCAACTTCCTGCCTCAGGGCTTGCCAGGTGCCTCCTAAGCTCTGCCTCTGCCTGAGTCACAGCCTGGGGAGCACAGGGACAGGGAGGGGAGTGAGCTGGACTCTGCAGCCCCCAGCTTCACGGCCTTCAGGCTTGATCACTCCACCGTGGGCGAGATCTTGCAGGCTTGGGGAGAGATGGAGAAGCAAGAACAGCCCTGTGTGTCTCATGCAGTGTGCCTGGACCTTTCTGGGCCATGAGGCTCACAGCGCCCCTGGTTTTCCATTTCCACTTACTCACTGCAAAATTGAGAGTGGTGAGTTCTTCCCTGTTTTGGGCTAAGTTTCCCAGGAGAGCAGAAGGAGACATCAATTCATTCAAAAAACATTTATTGCACACTCCCAATGTGTCATGTTCTGAGTCTCTGGGTTCTGGTTCTTGGAGCCTTCGAGGTGAAATGGTTCTGTTCCCTGTCCTTTGGGGCTCCCAGCCTGGTGCCATTGCTAATCCCCTCCCCTTCTCTGGACTTGTCTGAAGGTGGGTGAGTGAAACCCCATATCTGTGCAGGGCTTTGTATTCTGGGGACGGAGACAGCTGACATAAACCCCAGGAGAATCTTATTAGTTTTCTGTTTCCAGCAGATGAGCATTCCCCAGGGCTGAGCTGGGGCCCTAACTTGGGTGGTCCTGCTGCATCGTCCAGCTGGAGAATGAACCGATGCTTCTCATGTTTTTTTTTTTCCCCTTTAATAAAATGCTCAGTCAGTCTTGAGGCCTCTGGTACTTTGTGGTGGCAACCAGAAATATCAGGGTGGGCAGCAGGGGTAGGAAAGATGGGGGCCAAGGGAAGAAGGCCCCCCTTTCTTCCCCAGGACCCCTGAGGGCCCCTGGTCAGTTTGGCTGGTGGTGGTCATGGGATGCCCCACTGGGCATACAGATCTTCTGTGCCCCACTCTGTCTCCAGGCCCAGTGCTCTGTTGAAAAATCAGGCAGTGCCCAGCACAGAGCCACTGGGCTGGCTTCTCCATAGCTCATTGAAGATCAGCTTAGATGTCATGATGCAGAGTGCAGACTTCCAGGTGGGACTGCCTGGGCATTGGCTGTGCTGTCCTGGGCAAGTAATGCCCTTTCTTGTTGGTAAAATATAAGTGCAAATACCACAAGCTGTACAGATAGATTGAAGAACACACTTAATGTCCTTTACAGGTGCCTGGCATCAAATTGGCGAACTTGAGAACTAGAGGAGGATGCTTTTTTCACTCTTCCCATCTTGCTCAGGCTGTCAAGGTTCTGTGCCTCTCTGTGCTCAGGCGTAGTATGTGCTACTTCTGGAGATGCTGGAGTGGGACCTGGGGTTACCTGAGCCCTTGCTGCTGCAGGAACGGGCTGTGGGGGAAGTCACAGCTCAAGTTGACTGTCAGCTATTGCCCTGGATCCCTGCTGTTGGATGTAATGCATTCTCTACATCCTCAGTTCTCAAAGTGTGGTCCCCCAGACAGCATCCATGGTGTTGCCTAGAAGCTTATCAGAAATGCAGCATCCCAGGCCCCTTCCAGACCCACTGATGTCGTGTTTATTAGATCCCAGGTGATGCATGTACCTTAAAGTTTGCGAAGCATTGCTCGACACTGTTTTAGCTCATAAGTATAGAGGCCTCACTCTGTTTTTGGTGTGTGAAGGAGAGGGTACCTCTGGAAAGAGGAGGGGAGTAGAATGAGCAGATGAGATAACTGAAAACCAGCAGAACTTGACCTGTGACTTTCTGCATCCCAGCAGTTGTCATAGGGAACCCCCCACACCTGCTGACTCCTTCCTCCCCCAGGTGAGCTCTGGGGGCAGGAAGGTCTGTTTTTACACCCTCCATGCCGGCTCACTGTCTGCCTCACTGGAGGACTCATCAAGCGTCTGAGTGAACATAGCAAATCTATTTTCATGGACATGTGAGTTTCCTCTTCTTGGTCCTGAAACCAAGGTGCAGATGGGGGTGTGGTGGCAGTGTGGGGTGACTTGGTGTAGACTAGAAGGAGCAAGAGACTTGGGGCCTTCCTTTGATCATGCTGGGTTTTCCTTCTCTGTCTCAGTGCCCCCTTTTCAGTGTGGGGTTGACCCATACCTTGGGCCTGGACGCTCTATTTTCCTCTTGATGATCTCATCGTATCCCATGACTTTAAATCTGTGCCCTGGGGACTCTAACGTTTGCATCTCTAGCCTTCACTGCAAGCTCCTATGCGAGCTGCCTAGGGGACATCTTCATTTAGGTCCTGTCTTATTTGTGTTGCCTGGTGCAGACAGAGCCTGAGACAGGGGTTCTGGTACAGGGTTTATAGAGAGCATGCTCTCTGGGGAAAGGGAATGAGGGAGACAGGGTAGGGCAAGGAAGAGGCTAGGCAAGGATGTGGTCCCACTTGCTTATACGTGGAATCTGAGAAAGCGAAACTCACAGAAACAGTAGAATGGTGGTGGGCTTGGGAGCAGGTGGGGGAAGTGGGGAGATACTGATCAAAGCATACAGACTTCCAGTTATAAGAGGAATAAATTTTAGGGAACTAATGTATAGTTTGGTGACTATAGTTAATAATAATGTATTGCATACTTGAAAGTTGCTGAGAGAGTAGATCTTAAATGTTTCTTACCACACAAAAGAGATAACTGTGGGTGGTAATAAATGTGTTAATTAGCCTGATTGTAATAATCATTTTACAGTATTTATTTTTCCAAAACATCATGTTGTACACCTTAAATATATACAAGTTTTGTCCATCATACTTTAATAAAGCTGGGGAAAAATGATATGCTGCCAAGAAATGTCTGGCCTGGGCCTGATCTACTGGATGGGGATGGGGGAATAGGCATGTATCTGGTGTCCCTGGGTAGAGCTTCATCAAGGCAGGTCTGTAGAGAAGGTGTGCAGTACTTTGAGCAGTTAGGGGATGGATGCACTAGCCTTAGAGGGAGTCTACTTCTGATGTCCAGTAAGCATCTATGGCTTTGGTGTTCACTTGCTACGTCCTGTCCAACTCTTTATGACCCCAAGGACTGCAGCACACCAGGCTTTCCTATCCTTCACCATCTCCCAGAGTTTGCTTAAACTCATGTCCATTGAGTTGGCGATGCCATCCAGCCATCTCATCCTCTGTTGTCCCCTTCTCCTTCTGCCCTCAGTCTTTCCCAGCATGAGGATCTTTTCCAGTGAGTCGGCTCTTCAAATCAGGTGGCCAAAGTATTGGAGATTCAGCTTCAGCATTAGTCCTTCCAATAAATATTCAGGGTTGATCTCCTTTAGGATTGACCTGTTTGATCTCCTTGCAGTCCAAGGGACTCTCAAGAGTCTTCTCCAACACCATAGTTAGATGTTGCCTTGCAAACTTTGTTCTCAGACTGTCCCTATGTCAGTGGATGGCACCACCATTCACTCACTCATTTGTTCAAGCTAGAAATCTAGGGATAGCTCTTAGTCCTGTTTTGTGTTAACCACCCACATCTGTTCTGTCAGCAAATCCTGTCGCATCTACATCCCAGCTGCAATGACTTCTCACTCTCTCCACTTATACTATCCTGCTCTAGACTGATACCCCCCAGCTCTTGGCCCTGGAGAGCCTCATAACCTCACTATTGATCCCCTTGCTTCTGATCTTTCTTCACATAGCATCTGGGGTGAATATTTTTTAAGACTTTATTTTTTAGGTTTTCAGTGAAATTAAAAAGAGAATTTGGAGATTTCCCATATGTCCCCTGCCCTGACATGTGCACAGCCTCCCCCATTATCAGCAGCCCCCACCAGCGTGGTACATTTATTACAATTGATGAACTGACATTGATGGATCAGTATTATCCAAAATCTGTCATTTATATAAGGGTTCACTCTAGGTGTACGTTCTGTGGGTTTGGAGAAATGTTTAATGGCATGTACTTTGACTTTACACTTACGTTCATTATTATAATTTAATATGGAGTGGAGTATTTTCACTGCCCTGAAAATCCTCTGTGCTCTGCCTATTCATCCCTGTCCCGCAACTCCTGGCAACCACTGATCTTTTTTCTGTCTCCATCATTTTGCCATTTCCAGAATGTTTTGTAGTTGGAATTATGCAGTGTGTAGCATTTTTTGACTGGCTTCTTTTACTTCGTAACATGCATTTATGTTTTCTCAATGTCTTTTCAAGATAGCTCGTTTCTTTTTAATGCTGAATAATATTCCAAGTTTTGGCTATGACGAATACAGCTGCTATAAACATCCATGGGTAGGTTTTTGTGTGGATGTAAGTTTTCATCTCTTTTGGTTAAATACCAAGGAGCATGATTACTGGATTATATAGTAAGAATATGTTGGTTTTGTAAGAAACCACCAGACCATCTTCAAAAGTGACTGGACCATTTCATATTCTCACCAGCAGTCAACGAGAGTTCCCGTGGCTCCACATCGTCACCAGCATTTGATGTCATTATTCCAAGTTTTGGCCGTTCTTCTGGTGTGTAGCAGAATCTTGTTGTTTTCATTTGCACTTCCCTGTTGATGTGGAGTATCATTTCATGGGCTTATTTGCCCATCTGCATATCTTCTTTGGTGAGATGTCTGTTAAGGTTTCTGGTTCACTTGTTTTTAAAATTTTGTGTTTCATATTGGAGTATAGCCGATTAACAACGCTGTGATAGTTTCAGGTGGATGGCAAAGGGACTCATCCATTCTCCCTCAAAAGCCCCTTCCATCCAGGCCGCTACATAACATTGAGCAGAGTTCCCAGTGCTATAAAGTAGGTCCTTGTTGGTCATCCATTTCAAATAGAGCCATGTGTACCTATTGATCCCAAATCTTTTTTTTTTTAAATTAGGGGCGAATCTTTAAAACTCTTGTATCAAATCATATCATTTCCTTGTGTTTCTACAAGGAAACACATCTGTTTCCTTTCTTTGCCTTTCCATGGTACTTAGGATGAAATTCAAACTCCTCAGCCCTGTGTTGAGGCCTTCATAATCTGACCTTTGTCCCCTCTCCAGGCCCCATCCTCTCCCGCCTCCTGCCTCAGGTAGGGTGTGGTAAAGTAGGTAAGGTGTGACGTGTCTCTTGCATTTGTGCATCTTTTCTCCTCAACTAGGCTGGGAGGCTCTTGAGGAGAGGAGCCATGACTGTCCCTGGATTTTGTGTGGGCAGCACATTCTTGACATTTAAGTCTGTGCTCAAATGTCATCTACCCTCCAGTCTTTCCTCAACCTCATGATCCGGTCACTCGCTGTGCCATCAACTGTTTTATTTTCTTCAGAGCACAAATTCCTGTCTGAAATGATTTGTCCATTTATTTGTGCATATGTCTGTCTGTCTCAGCCCCCTGAGGTGTAAAGCCCATGAGAGCAGAGGCCTGGTGTATTTTACCCGCCACCATATCCCCCACACCAGCAACAGTGCTGGGCACAGACTAGGTTCACGGATGTGTTGACTGAATGACTGAGCACCAGGAGAAGTAAATAAAGAGACTGAGAGCTGCAGCTCCCTGGAATTTTCAGGGACCCATTTAACACTAGGCAGCTCTATCCCTAAAGTTCCTTGTAGGTTAGAAGTTGTTCTCTTTCCAACAACTTCTGCTTTTTCTTATCAAAATAAGCAGAGCAGGAAACAAACCCCAGTTTCCTGCTTATACCTCAGACCACCAGGAAAGAGATGATCTGGAAAAATCTGAGAACACACAGAAGGGGTGTTCTGGCTCTTCCCAAGTGAAGACACACCTCTCTAGGGATGGTTCGGTTCCCTGCAAGGGGCTTGTCTTAGGAACCCTCTGGAACTGAGGCCTACAGAACTGGTTAATATCACAGTCTTTTAGAATTATTTTCCCCTCTCCTGACTTGGTATTACCCAAGCCCTGACAAAGACTGGGAGCTGCACGTTTAGAGAACAAACACAAGTGAGCTACATTCTCCAAATAACAACTTTGTTTGAAGGGCAAGAAACATGACGTTTCTGCGGGTGGAGTCTTAGGCAGTAAGAAGCTAAGCCAGCCAGGCCTCTGAATGGAGAAGTTCTCCTCTGAGGAGAAGTTCTAGGAGGAGAAGGCTCAGAACCAGGACCAATCACTCCTCTGAAGAAGAGGTTGGACGTCACTGTTTGATTTTGTGCCAGGGCCCCAGGGAGGCCTGAGCCGTCCTCCCTGCTCCAAGCTCTGGGTCAGGCCATGGTGCAGGAAAGGTCCTGATTTCTCTGGGAGCATGGGGAAGAGAAAGTGGAGAAAGATAGGGTTCTGGGGGCCAGGCGGTGGATGCTGGGAGATTTGGAGCCCTTCTCTTGCTGTATTTCCCACTCATCACTTCTAGTCCCAGGGGCTCTGCTGAGGACAGATGACTTTCTCTTTTGAGGCAGCTGAGCCCTGCTTTGTCTCACAGCCAGCACCTCTGACCCAGCCTGTCACACTGCTTGCAAAGCAGTTTGCGGTCTCCACAAGTTCTGTTCCTCCAGGGGGCATAGTCGGGGACCATGTTTGCCTTGCTCACTATTGCAGCTCCTTGAGCAGAATAGTGCATAGGCATCAAATAAGCATGCTTGAATGGTAGGAAATACACTGGAGAAAGAAGACCTCATTGAAAAATGTGTTCTAGCCCTTCTTTCCCTGGTGACTTTGAAGAAGTGGCTTGACCTCTCCATGTGCATGCTCAATTATGTCTGACTCTTTGTGACCTCATGGACCGTACGCCACCAGACTCCTCTGTCTATGGGGCTTTCCAGGCAAGAATACTGGAGTGGGCTGCCATTTCCTTCTGCAAGGAGTCTTCCCAACCCACGTCTCCTGTGTTTCCTCTTTGACCTCTCTGAACCTCAGTTAATCTCTGCCAGGTTGCCATGAAAGCCTGAGTGTGGTTATGATGGTGACATGAACAATGACCAGCATTTACTGAGAACTGCCTGGAACCAGGCATGATGCTATATTCTTTACATGTCTTCGCCCTCCAATACCCTCATGTGGTGGTTCTGTGATCATGCTCATTTTGCAGATGTGGAAACTGAGGCAAAGATAAGTTAAACTCCCTGCCCAAGGCCACAGACCAGAGCTCTATTTCTCATGACGAATTGAGATAATATGGGCAGGATGTGCTGTCAAGTACTGGATGACTTCCAATTGCTTCAGTATTATACGTCCAAGGAGGGTCCAGGCCTTGAGCTTGGTCTTGGAGGTCACTGACATCTGAGCCTTTGCCAGGCGTGTGCCGGGCCTGACAAACACCAGACAGGCAAGGCCCTGCGATTATGTGAGAATGTGAGGGGGCCGGCAGGATAAGGAGCTGGACTCAGTAAGGTGGTCAGAGGAAAGCTCTTCCTCGTGCCAGTGAGGCTCAGAGGGTGGAGGACTGTTTGGGGCGAGGCCGCTTCTCCGGCCATTGCTCTGGTTTTCTGGACAGAGGCTGGAAGGGCTTGGTCCTCTTGTCCTGCTCACAGCTGAACCGAGCTCGGGCAGAACTGCTCAGCTGGGCCTCCAAGCCACCTGGGCCGGGGATGTGGAGCAGAGTTCCCTTCTGTCCTGTAACACGAGGTTAAGAGTGAGCCCTTGACAAAACAAGAAGGGAATTAAACAGAAGCATGGTCTGTGTCGGGAGAGAGAGTGAATGGGGACCGGGCAATGAGGTTGTGGATGGCTGATGGCTTTCGTGCAGTGGGGTTCCTGCTGGAGAGAAGGGACGCCCTGAGTAAGTTCAGGAGGCTTCAGACCTGAGAACCCAGATGGGAGAAGAGACTGGGCTGGCCCTGGAGGAGGGTGTGTGTGTGTGTGTGTGTGAACGTCTGCGTCTGGCACCCAGCTTGGGAGGCAGGAGGTTGGGGTGATGGTGAATCAGCCTCCTCCTCCGGGAAGCGGAACGGCTTCCTCGGCGCCATCGTGCCTGGGGACAGCTCTGACTCTCTTTTTGAGATTTTCCTTGTCTGTATCAGAGATGATTTTTCTTGGCCAACTGCAGCTTTTTCAGAAAGCAAGACTGCAGTCTCCTCCTGGCCCTGGTGAGTGTGATCCCCTGTTTGTTTATGCAGGCTCCATGTGCTTGAGGCCAGAGTCAGAGCCAGCCGGGGTCAGGGTCCAGCCCAGCCCAGGCGGCTTTGTAGCTGGATTTATAGACTCCAGGGAAGCTCCAGCTCTGAGTCCTCCTAATCCTTGGCGTATGTACTCGGGCGGGGTCTTGGTTTTCCTGTGAGCACTACTTTGGGGTGCTTTCTGGTGGCCCCTTTTCTGCTTCCTGGGACCTTTCCTTCAGAGGGCAAGGGAAATAAGAGCCTGCCTCACATAACCACTTGGTAGGAAAATCTAGATTAATTCATTTTGCCCAATTAATATGCCCATTTGAGTAGGGTTCCTAATATTATATTACATGTCTTCAGAGCCCAAAGAGTTAAACCACATATGTATATGCTTCCTAGGCTTGCGTTTATTCTTATTTTCCACCTTTATCATAAATTCTCCAAGAGTGAGTCAGGAAGCAGAGCTCTTGAACCCCCAAGTGGTAGATGGTGTGAGTGCCGGGATGTTTGACAAGGACAGAAGTGTTTCTGGACAGGGAACCGCCCTCTGCAAGTCTCTGCCCTGAAGCGGCAGCTCTCCGAAGTGTCTGGATCTCTTGGGATGACCGCTTCGAGAAACAGGAGCCTCTTCAGGAGAGACAGGCTCCCAAAGGTCATAGGAAAGGACTGTTTGGGGACAAGCATCTGCCATATTTGAGGTCCCTGGAACCTCTGACCCTTAGCAGAGGAAGAAGAAGAAACTGGCTGGAGCTACCCACTCGCCTGGCCTGTTAGTTTGAGAGCAGTGAGTGGTCCCAATAAGCATAGCTACCATTTATTGAGTGTCTACAATGTGCCAGGCATGGGCTGAACACATTAATATGCATCATTTCTCTGGTCCTCATGACAGATCCATGAAGTGGGCATTATTCTTATTTTACAGTTGAAGCAGCTGAGGCTCAGAGAGGTTAAATGACTGTCCCAGGGTCACACAGCAAGTAAGTGCTAGACTCAGGTTTTGAAGTTCTGCTCTGCCTTGATTCTAAAGTTTACATTCTTAACTGTGCTGCACAGGCCACAGCAATGCCTGGGAAACTGAATGCCTTCTGGGACATTGGGGTGAGTGTTCCAGAGAACGTTAAAGAAAGTTCTGGAAGCCATTTGGGAGCTAAGTCTGGAGCTTAGGGTACCGAATCTTGCAGGCTTCTTTTAGGAATCTGAACTCCCAGAGAAGGAGGGGAGAGAGATGTGATCACCAGGGGAAAGTACAAGCCAATAAAGAGCTTCTTGGGTCTGGATTAAACACAGGTGGGACTTCTCAGTAGTACTAATTGAGGGTTTGGCTAGATGCCATGGGGCTTCTCAGTGTGGACATAGGAGGAAGGCCCAGGGGCGTCAGGTGGGTGAAGGAGGAGAGAGACTTTCTTACAAGAATACCTCTTTGTGGCGTCTGGACCCAGCTGGGCACTCTCTCTTTTCTGGAGGTTTGACCAGGGTCTGGTGCAAGACTCAACAAGGGCCCGTGTCAGGGTTGGGCGAGGGGGCATCCAGAGGACATCACAGCCCCTGAGAGGAGCCCAGCCCCCAAGACCACCTCGGAGACGACTGGGCTGCAGCATCCACACATGCTTCTACTGCCCTCACTTCTGGATCATCCTGGCTCTGTTCCATCCTTTGCCTCCCAACGCCCCCCGTCCCTGGAGACTGACACCCCTGATGGGCCCTTCCCACCTCTGTACGTCTCCAGTGGGTCCCACGAGGCCCACCTCACTCAAGAAGCGCATATAGCACTGGCCTTGTGCCAGAGACGTTTCTGAGGGTAGATGGATGTGTGCCTGTGGCAAGGGTCAGAGGATATGAAGTCTTCTTTTGCAAGGCATTAATGCCTGAACCAAACCGCAGCTTCCGGGAGGGTGTCTTTTTCCCTTGGCGGCTGACAGGGTGCAGAGTAACACCACCCAGCCACTTCCGAACACTCCTGGGTGGGAGCCAGCAGCTGGGTCCCTGGGCTGGAGTTTAGAGGGCCTGAGGTCTGAGGAGGGTCCCCCAGGACATTATAGACTGAGTCAGGGATTGAAGTTGCTAGGTTCCTGGGCTGGGCTTTGGGAAAGTTCACTGTCCAGGAAGGACCTGGCACCAGAGGAGCCTGGCGAGAGGGCACATGTGAAGCTTGCTCCTGACAAGGACATGCATCCCTCAGTGCCTGAAGCAGTGCTTGGCCTGGGGCGGGAAAGGCAGGAGGTGACCCAGTTACATCACATTTACTGAAGTGGGCTGGATGCAGAAGAGGGTGACAGTCGTTTCCAGAATCTTCCCCTAAACCATCTCCTGAGCTGATTCTTTCTTTCCATCCACAGTGCCACTGGGTAGCCCAGATCCCTGTCAACACCTCTGCTCTGGATTTCTGCCAGTGCCTCTTAACTGTCCATTTTGCATTTATTTTCTCTCCTTCCATCTCTTCTACCCACAGTGGCCAGAATAACTAGCTGAAAATGCCAGTTTTATGAAGTGACTTTCCTGCCCAAGCCTCCCAGGGTTGCCTCTGGCCTGAAGGACTGAGGGACCCACCCCGTGCTGACATAGACATTCCGCTGCAGGCAGTTTGGTCTTGCCTCTGTCCCTTGCACATGTGCGGTCATGTTGCCAAAACCTCCCTCCCTTCTTCTTCTCAGCCATGAGCAGAAATCACATCTGCCCTTCAAAGAGGTGCCCATGTCCTCTGCCTGCTGTGCGGTCCCCTCGATTGCTCCAGCTCATCCTTTTAGACACCCCATAGCTCACTTGCCTTCACTACTCCTGACAGGGGATGAAGCGGGCAAGGTCTGGTGCCTTCCTGCTTGTCCATCTCTTCTCTGCAACCAGAGCATTGGCTTCTGGAAGGAAGGAGCCAGGTCAGGTTCTTTTGTAGCGGGAGTTGGCCCTGGATCAAGCCTCCAATAGGAGCTTCCTGGGTGGCACTAGTGGTAAAGAACCAGCCTGGCAATGCAAGAGATGCAGGTTTGATCCCTGGGTTGGAAAGATCTCCTGGAGAGGGCCTGGCAACACACTCCAGTATTCTTGCCTGGAGAATCCCATGGACAGAGGAGCCTGGTGGGCTACAGTCCCTGGAGTTGCAGAGTCAGACACAACTGAGCAGCTGAGCGCACATGCATGCAGATCTCTAAGGGGATACTCAAGAAATAGTTGTTGGATTAATCAATAGGAAATCAGCTTAATCAGATTAATCAATAGGAAATCAGTTACAGTGTAAGGGATTTATTTTTTTAATTAAATTTTTTTTTTTTTTTTAGTTTATGCTTGTGCTAGGTCTTAATTGCTACGTGGACCTTTCTCTAGTTGCCGAGAGTGGGGGCTGCTCTCTGTTTGCAGTTCACAGGCTTCTCATTGTGGTGGCTTCTCTTGTTGTGGAGTATGGGCTCTAGAGCACACAGACTCAGTAGTTATGGGGCCTGGGTTCAGTTGCCCCATGGTGTGTGGGATCCTAGTTCCCTGACCAGGGATCGAACCCATGTCCATGTATTGGTAGGAAGATTCTTAACCTCTGGACCACCAGGAAAGTCCCAGTGTGAGGGATTTAGATGAGCCATAAGGAGGAATTTCTAGAGAGCAGCTAGCTGTTTCGGGTGTTTCGGAAGGATTTCTGGGGAGGCTGTAGCAGTCCCAGTTCTTGTAACATCTAAGGAAAATCAGGGAAGATTCTCCTGAGAATTGTTGTCAGGGCTGTGGAGGCAGTGGTGGCAGCAGAAAAAGAGGAGGAAGGGGAAAAAATGGTCATGTCTGGTTGCAGCTTCCCTTTGCAGAGGTTCTCTGCTACTCAATTTCCGATTCTCGGCATTGGTTTGGGGCTTTCTTGGCTTTTCTGTCTTGTCACCCAGCCTTGGTCTGGCAGTAAGTGAGTGGGATTCAAGAAGTGAGAGGAGAGGAGAAGTAGGAGGCAGGCAGAGGGGAAGGCGGGGTGGGGTATGCAAAACCTTGCCGGGGCTAAAGCTTTGGAGCGCTTCTCTTGTTTGGGGCATCCCCAACCGAGCAGTGGCTTTGCCATGCTGTCTCCTGAGACCAGAGCGGTCCATCAACCAGCAGCCATGTGTGCAGTTGTTGGAAGGAGCCACCGTCTGTCCCCACCTTCCCCCAACTCAACTTGGCCACCAGGGAAGTGGGAGGGGGCTTTGGCTTTCTAGAGATGTGTGGAACCATGGGTTTAACTCCTCCACAGTCAGAGTTTCTCAAAAGACCCATCTGAGGGGGAGGTGGGGCACTGATTTTTTAGGAAACATGTTGTATTTTGCAGTAGAATGCATGCCTCCCTGGCTAGAATAGGCCAGGCCCCAGGGGTAACCTTCTTCCGCTATTTGGGGTGCGTTCTGGAGTGTATTTCAGACTGCTGCCTGCCTGCCCTATTTACCCCCATCCCCCTGGGGGTGGGGTAGGTGCCACTGAGGGAAGGGAGCAGGAGATGTGGAAAACAAAGGAATCGGGAAGAAAGGGGCAGTGGGAGCCGAGGGGCCTTTTGATACCCATTTGGGCTACAGATGTAGCGTTCACAAGGGTGCAGACCTCTTTCCCTGCTCACCACGGCCAGGTGAGTTGCATTCAGTGGCTCTCTGCTCCACTGTTCACTCAGGGGCAGTTTTGTAGGTCTAGGGACTGATCCTTCTGCTTTGGGAATCCTGAGCCTGAAGAAGAGAGATGCTGGCTGGCATGGCCGTGTCGATGGTCTCCTGGTGATCACAGGAGCTGGGATGGGAGGGATGTTGAGAGGAGCAAAGGTGCTCTGTCAGGCAGGGCTGAAAGATCTGGGGAGATGGGGATACTGATTCTCCTTCTGTCACCCCATGAGGAGTTCTGAGCAATTCTGAGATGAGCTATTCGAGACGAGACCCACCTAGGGCAGCCGCTCTGAGACTTCTTGAACACATGGTACTCTTAAATGAAATCAAACCGCATTTTAGTGTCTGCAGGGGGACACACCTATTATGTGCAAAGCAAAACTTTAAAATTGATATGCTTCTCTGACATTCAATTTGCAACAAAACGGTACTCTTTGCTCAACCAAAAAAGGGCACAGTTTTGTTGCAACCTGAATGTTTTTATTTTAATCTTTTATCTCAAGCCAGTGACCCTTATTGGAAAGAATGAGGTCTAAAACAGTGTTTAGAGGAGTAATATTTACTTTTTGTGGAAGTCAGATGGCAATTGTGGGTTTGTAGTAACATTATTCTCTCACTGAAAAAAACTCATTGTTGCCCTTTCCATAAAGACATTTTGATTACAGTTAGTAACAGTTGTACTATTCTTTAATTTGTAACTTTTTAGAACTTAAATATTTTCCACTTTCTTTTGCCATGGTTCTGGATGATACGGCTGAAAATCACTGTACTATGAAATTAGAAAGAAATGCACTCACACAAATGGAAAATACAAAGAAAATGGGCAATTTCACAAAATATCCAAAGTTTAACTTTGCCAACCAATCCCCAAAGATTTGCAGTGAGAACATGTGGAACTCAGAATGTAGTTTGAACAACCTTGATTTAGTTAATAATAGAAATATTAATACAGTAATAGCTTAGATTTATCAAGAACTTGTAACAGCCTCATCTTTGATCCTCAGGTCAACTTTTGATAGTAGAACTGCTCCATTTCCTATCTCCATAGATGAGGAAACCAAGACTCAGGGTGTCTTGACCAAGGTCTGAAGTTCAGGGACTGGATCCCGGATTTGTCTACCTGAAATCTGTGCTGTTAACACCTGGATTTTCTGCTGAGTACAGAGCACTTTCCAAATAGCATTTTCTGTGCTGTGTCCTGTGAAAGGCTCAGGCCTGGTTCTTATTACAAATGTCATAGCTGCCTGGCATTTGGAGAAATGAATGAGTTTGTCATCCATCTTCCCCCCAACTCATAAATAAGGACAGTCCTCTTTCCCCACATCAGAAATAGAATGGCATTGACTCTGAACTTTAACCCCTCTTATTTTCACCTGTGTCCAAGAGCAGTTCCCCGAGAGAGACAGAGCACCTCAATCCAGGGTGCAGGTAGCTGGGAAGATGGGGTTGAGCTGGACCACAGGGTTGGGAAGTGTGGGGTCCTGGGGACAGTGTTGATGGGGACCAGGTGCTGAGGCCTGGTAAGGACGCAGAGTCTTTGTTAGTGCTACTTTTCCTTACTGCCCTCCTGTCCTGTCCTTTTTTAAGGGGGTGGGTGGGAGGCGGTGAGAGTGTGGTGGCGGAGTATTAGAAGATGACATTTTCTTGACTCAGTAGTTATGTGTGAGGACATATTCGTGTCAGATAGCATTTTTCCAGATTTCTGAGCCTTTTTGTAGACCAAGGCTAGATCAGGTAGCTCTTGTGGGTAAAATGGTTCTCTGATCCTTGCTTGCTGTGATATTATGGAGTCATAGCTCAGGCTTTGGATTCTGACTGTGTGACCTTGGGCAGTTGCTTAACTTCTCTGAGCCTCAGTTTTCTCATATGCAAAGTGGGACACAGAGTATTACCTCTTAGGTTGTCAGGATCACTGAAAATAATTTATGCAAGATAGCTGCATTGTGCCTTGCACATAGAAGTCCTACAGTGAGAACCCCTTGCCTCTTTCTCCCAAATTTATTTCTATTATGACCCTTTCCCCTCCAACTTTCTCTCAGAGTGCTTTTAAATTTTAGCTGTGCAATTAGGCACTTTATAGCCTAGGTTAGATAAATATAGTCTTTTTTCTTGGAACTTCTGCACTAAAATATAGTGTTTCAAGGCGGTTTTCTGGTGGACCCCAACAGATTTCGGTCTGGTGTGGAGAATCTATTTAAAGCAAAGATGCTTCCTCTTTAAGCATCTTCAAGATGCTTTAAAATACATTGGAACTTGGGAGGACACACTCTGTTGAGGTAAAAAGGGGCTGTTGGGGAAGTTGTCTTCCTCTCCGTTCCCTAGGAGGACATTTCCTGTACAAGGTCAAGTGCTCTAGCATGTTACCCTTGCTGTGCTTAGTCACTCAGTCATGTCTGAGACCCCCAAAAGATAGCCAGGCTTCTCTGTCCATGGGGATTCTCCAGGCAAGAACACTGGAGTGGGTTACCATGCCCTCCTGCAGGGAATCTTCCCAGCCCAGGGGCTGAACCCAGGTATCCTGCATTGCAGGCAGATTCTTTACCATCTGAGCCACCAGGGAAGCCCATGTTACCCATAGCCCTATCTTTTTGGAGCTCAAGCTGGGAGGCAGTCTCTCCTGGATTTTGACACAGTCTGAGCCTGAGCAGCATCAGGACTTGGTCTGGGGGCCTCATGAATCCCTCTAACAGCAGGTTTTCAGGTTCTCTTTAGAGTGGGTCTGCTTTTCTGGATCAGCTCATGAAATGGCATTGGCTTCTGGGTGTGCCAACTGTAATGCTTTAGACCAAGAGCCTTCCCCAAGGAGTTTGTTACATGTGAGTGGCTTGTCCTGCTTTGACTTATTCCTGCTCTGAAATCCATGTCTGGATCCTGACTCTGTAGAGCTTGGAGGGACCTAGGACCTAGAAGGACCTTGTCTGTATGTGAAATATGAACAGGAGGATTGTAGAGACTCAGCACAGCCCTTGAGGGCAGGAACCATGTCACCATGTCTCTCACTGTACCTAATGCCCAGCACCAAGCCTGGTCCATAGAAAGGTTAGTAAATGTTTATCTCATGAATGAATGTGGCAGTTTGTGAGGCCAGGATACAAAACTACTTTGCAAGTTTTGATTCATTTTGCAAGGAAGGAAATGCAGGGACAATTTTGTTCTAAAGGCATCTTGCAGGAATGGGAGGACAGATGACCCTCTGTTTCCCCCTCATGTGTGCCTCTGTGCTAAGTCCCTCAGTCGTGTCTGACTCTGTGCGACACTATGAACTGTAGCCTGCCAGGCTCCTCTGTCCATGGGATTCTCCAGGCAAGAATACTGGAGTAAGTTGCCATACCTTCCTCCATGGAATCTTCCCAACCTAGGGATTGAACCCACATCTCCTGCAGCTCCTGCATTGCAGGAGGATTTTTTTTTTTTTTTTTTTACTGAGCCACTGGGGAAGCCCATTTTCCTCCTATACTTGAAGTTGAGCTGCTTGTCCCCCAAGGCCTCATTTTTAGCCATAGACTTACACTTCACCTCCATCCTCCCCTGCCCCATCCCCACCCCACCCCGCCCCAGAAGACAGCATACTCAGCATCCATCATCACCTTGTGGTGTGATGGCTGATGCAGGCCACATGTGCGCCCTTTGGAAGGCCGCTGAATGCCCTGGAAAACCCTGTCATGCGTGGCTTTGGACTGGAAGATGAGAGAGTTCCTTCAGTTGGGAAGGTTGAGACTGCCTCCCCGGGCCACCTGAACTGGACCAGGAGATGACATGATGACCAGGCTGTTGCCTGGGTGGAGGGACCATCCGGGCCCAGCATGATAGCCCATGGAAAGGAGGCCAAGTCTTTCTGTGTCTTCTTTACAAGAGCTGTGTGTGTGATGAAGAACAGGACACCTGATCAGACGCCAGGAGATAAAGAAGCCCAGAGGAGGCACCCTCCCCTCCCACTTCCAGGGAGGCAAGCTTCTCCCAGTCCCTGGCCTCAGTTTTGGTGGCAACTTTGCTGAAAGAGGCAGGCCTAGGTCAATGGAGTTTTGTGTGTGCTTCACTTTTAAACTCCCTTGAAACAAGCTTATTGTAGGAACCTTGGGAAATAAAGAAGAGACTAAAGGAAAATAGCTGACTCACTGGAAAAGACCCTGTTTCTGGGAAAGACTGAAGTTAGAAGGAGGAGACAGAGGATGAGGTAGTTGGATGGCATCACCAAGTTAATGGACATGAACTTGGGCAAAGTGGGGGACAGGGAGGCCTGATGTCGTGCTGCAGTCTATGGGGTTGCTAAGAGTTGGCAACTGAACAACATAAAGGAAAAAACCAAACAAACCCATCTATAGTCCTACCATTTGGAGAGAGCCAGTGTTAACATGTTCGTCTATTTCCTTCTATCTTTTGTCCTCTCTGTCTCTCTCTCCCTCCCTGGAGTGGAAAGAAGATATCCTAAATAAACATGTGTACATATATGTGTGTGTGTGTGTGTGTGTATGCGTGTATATGTGTGTGTCTGAACACACACATTTGTCTCTCTCTAGTATTACCGATCTCTCTCTCTCTGCACACACATACATATGGTATTCTGCTTTGCTTTTATTTACTCTATATTGTGGGTGTTTCCTTGGCCCTGAGACCCCCTTTGAGCCTGGATTAACAGTCTTTAGCGTGATGTCTCTGGCGGCATGTACCTCGAAGCACAAAGCCCGAGCAGTCCCATTCCCTGGGATTGTGCGGACTTGCCCAGTGTGCCCTAGAGGCTCTGCTGAGTGGCTCCCGCCTGCCCCTTGCCACCTTGTTTCCGCAGGATGGGCTGCCCAGATGGGATCTGCTAAGTGCAGAGGTAGATGCTCCTTTCAATCAGGTCTCTCATTCAGCATCTGAGGGAGATTTGAACTCCAGAAATGTCTGGACTGAAAGAAAAAGGTCCTCGAAAGTCAATTACAAGTTTTTAATACTTAAAAGAGAGGCTTTCTCTGTGCCTGGGGGTCTGAAAGGATTGAAAGAACCAGTCTCTCTTTCTCTCAGGAGTGGGCTTGCTCTGGGTTTCCAGTCATCTTCCTTTCCTGTCTGTAGAACCTGACATGGTTGCATTTACTTTTTTCTGGCCCCAGTTTGGGTCAACAGGATTTCTCCTCTGCTCAGAACAGCCTCACACTTGTGTGAAGTAAGATGTGAGCCTGGGCTCTGGACAGCAGTAATTAATCCTTGTCTGAGCTCCGCGGCAGGGACTCTCAGCCTGGAGACAACGGGACAACGTCAGGTTTTATGTGGCACATGGCCATCCCATGTGGGCTCTGTCCTTTCTTCTCTTTTGTCTGTAAGTGACTTTGAAGGCCTTGGGCGTGTGTGACTATGCTTGTGTGTTTTGTGATCTGGAGCTTGGCATGCTGCACCAGGATCTCAAGATGACAGTGGAAATAGCAGTAAAAAGGAAACACACACGGCCCCCACATAGTTTGATGACATAGCAGGACTGGGATTTCCTCTTCTGTTTGTTTTAGTCTGTGCTTGTTCAGCTCTCATCCCCAGGGCTTAGCGCTGTAAGGGAGTGGATTTCCTCAAGTGTTGTGGATAAAGCGTTTTCTCCCCACCCTCCGTTATCTTCCTTGTCAGGATAAATTGCTCCACTCTGTAAGTAGAGACGAAGATGAGCCTGTGTGTATATGCTGTAGGATCTGGTCTGAGCGAAATGGGCATTAAAATGACATTTTCCTCCGTGATAATTCCATGACATTGAAAGTACACCCGTTTCTTCATCTAGTTATCCTGGAGCCATGCAGTAATTCCCAGGGGCCGGGAGGGTGTAGTACGCCTGCCTGTAATACTTCTTGCTGTGTTTAGACTTTGTGTGGAAGTCTTTTATCTTGGGTGGGCTGGGGTGAGGCTGTTTGGGGCCCTTCTGTGATGATAAGGGGGGCAGTAAGAGGAAAAGGCTAGAGGGCTCGCTGCTAAATGGGTGAGTGGACAAATGTCTTCTAACGGCGGAACACCACCAGCAGCAACAGCACCAAGAATTCCAAGTGGTGGATGGTGAGGTGGTGGCCCTCTAGCAAGGCAAGGAGGGAGACTTGGCCAAGACCAGAGTCTCTTTTTCAGGTTGAGGGGTTCAATGCCAAAGTGGACTTTGGGGCCTCTCCATTACTCAGGAAACTGTGAGGCGTGGTGTGAGGGGTGGGGGCAGGATGCATGCTGGTAGGGAATCACTTGCACAACTGACCCATTGCTGGGGGGCAGGAGTGTCTGATCATGACCTCTGTGGGAACTATGGGGTTCACTAAACAGGGTGTCCATTCCCCTCCTTTAAGGAACATTTTGTGGTGTTAAAGGACTAACAGCTGATGATGCAGAGCAAATTCACAAGGAGAAGAAAATGAAGACTTCCAGAGTCATTGTTTTAGCAAGTCACTTAGCTAGCAGCTGCCCCCACCCAATGTTCTTGACCCTACACTCCTGAACCAGAGGTGGTGATTGTGCCCTGCAGAAGAGTACTTGCTCAGGGCTCTTAGCGAGCGTGCATGTGTTCGTACAGTGGACACGCTCAGGCCTAAGCTCATAAACAGATGACCAGCCCTGTGCGGGACTAGCCAACTCCCACCCTGCTGTCCTGGGTAGTTTTATTTTAGCCACATAACAAGTTACTGAGGCATTTTGTTGACTAGCCTGGGAGCCTGACAACTGTATCCGATATTGCTGTTTTGGAAAATGGATTTCTGGATGTTTAATTGGTCTTTGCAAAATCTCCCTAAGTTCTGGTGCTTGTCTGACTCCTGCAGCCTGCTGAGTGGACCTGCAATTCCACTAGCATCTCTCTTCGAACTGGTATTTCCAAGTCTTTTCTGTCTGTTGATGACAAAATGGCGCCACATCGACCTTTACTCCCAAATTACAAAGGAAACAAGACCCTCATCTGCTCAAACACCAATTCCTCTCAGTCTCTACTTTGGGGTGCTTCACACATTTCCACAAACTAGTCATAGTTTCCCTCTTTGCCTGAAAGGAACCCCATTGCTGGTAGTGTGCACCAAGAGAACACCTGAGCCTGGGCCAATGGAACTGTTCCCAGCTGTTGCCAAAGCTGTGGGTTTAGTTGCCAGAGTAAGGCTGGGTTTCGGGCAGCTGAGGGTGGGGGGGAGGGGAAGGACCTGCCTCGCTTCTGTGTCTGTTGATCACCTAGACCCTGAAATAGCTCTATGTACACCCAGAATCTCCCAAAGTGATCTTGAACCTCTGCACCTACTACTTTCCCCATAATCTCACTCAGCCTCCCGTGAAAAAAGCTCTGTTTGGGGACTTCATCCTTCCAGCCAGAGGGGCTCAATTACTGTCCAGCACCTGGCTGGATCAGGACCAACCCCAGTCTTCTGCCACAATAGTCATTACCCCCAAGCCTGACCAATATCCTCCCTCATTCCCCTGGTTATAAACAAATGTCTCGTATCAGTAAAATGCTGCTAGTGAGGGTGGGGCAGAGGATGGTGGGCAGGGCCAGGATGTGCAGGAGTCATGTCTGGGCCATGTTTCCACTAGCCAGGATGCTCAGTGTTGTGTGAGATAGTTGCATTCTTAGAAAAACCCACTGAAAACTTGGAGCATGTCCCTGGGCAGCCTGTGGGAGCATCCAAAGGTAACCTTGTAAGGAGCCATTAGCCTTAGTGGAGTAAATTGCTCTTGCCAGGTAGAGAGATAGAGCAAATTTAGCAAACCTTGACTGCCAAACGTGTGTGTCACTGGGATGCAAGGTGAGGTACCTAGAACAAAACAGGTCCTTAAGAACACCTTCACGGTCCTCTGGGCTTTGAATCCCATGTCTGAATTCTCTCTTGTAAATCTCCTGGATGCATCTTGAATACAAGACCAATTTGTTGTCCCTTGTTAATACCATCGACTTAACCTTTATTTTTTTTCCAGTGCTAATGGACTGAGAGAACTTAAAAAAAAAATCGGGGTTCTGGAGAGTGTACTGTTTATTTGATTTGGAGAGAGAGGAGTTTTTATTTATGCTGGTGGCAGACTTTGAGGGATGGGGCATGGGGGATGGGCAGGTGACTTTCTCTATGCCCTCATTTCCATTGGCTGGGATTTAGTGACTGGGGTGTTGCAAGCAGGAAACAAAAATAAATGCTCTGTGTCTCTGATCAGAAGGCTTGACGCCCTGTAGGGCTAAAACCTAAACAGATTTTAAGCTAAAGGATTCCACTCATTCAAAGAAATATTTTCATCCCTACCTGTCCTCTGTGTCTCCTTCTTCCTTGCTGACATGCACGCTTGTGGCACACCCCCTTTCCCTTCCTAGCCTTGCGGAAATCCTGCGGGGCTGTGATGGAGACACAGACCATCTCCTCTGGGCAGCAGCCCTACAGCTGTGTGCTTTTATCTCATCCAGTTGCCTCACTCAGCCACTTCCTTGGCCCACGTATGCCCCCTCTTTTCGGGATTCCTCTTGTTCTACTGTTCAGTTATAGGAACTTTCGAGTCAGTGTTTCCGTTGTCTTTCACAGCCCTGCCAGAGATGTCTAAAGCTCACGCCTGACTTCTGATCTTGTCTTTTACTTTCTTCACTGGCTTCCAATACTTCAAGGGGGAAAAAAAAGACAAATGGGATTTTCAAGACCCTCCATGAGCTCACCCCCACCGTAGCCCTAAAGCTTTGTATCTTCTGTAAATGGTCATTTTGAAACTATGTTTTGAATTTGGTTCTTTACTTCTGTGTACCTGTTGGTGTTGCTCAGGATGCCTTCCTGCTTGTGGAAATCCTTTGCCACCCAGTTTCAACCCCTTTTATGAGAAATCCTCCTGCTTCCTTATAGTCTGTATTAGTCTCTCGCTCTGTCTGCTCTGCCCCCAACACTCAGCAGGGGCGCTCAGTTATTCTTTGCTGAACGAATGCCTCCTTTTCCTTCCTCTCCTGTCTTCCCTCTCTCAGAGTTAGGCATCTCACATCTTGAATTTCCAGGCATCCCATTTTCAAATATTCTCTCCTTTCGTCTGTTTGTGACTCAGGCTTTGCTTCCTAGTTGCTGATTCTGAAAATGTTTTCCCGATGAAGTTAGTTACATGTACACATGTCCATCTTGGCAACTGGATCAGCTTTGGGGGGCAGGGCCTTAGTTCTTGTTTATTTTCATAACCCCCAACACACCTTGCATGATGCTTGGTCATTGGAGGGAGTGGGCATAAAAATCTCCAGAAACCTCTTTGTATGCCTATGGGAGGTCTGATGCTTTTTTTTTTTTTTTAATTTTTGTACTTTTCTCTCTCTCTCTTTTTTTTGTTTATTGAGATTTGATTTACATCTAGTACACTGCCTCCTTTTTAGGTGTACACTTTGATTTTTTAAAACAAGTTTATGTAGTTGTATCAGCACCACCATTATCAAGATAGAGCATCTCACCACTTCCCCCTTTCTCCCCCTACCTCCAGTTCCCAGCAATCACAACAAATCTGATTTCTATTCATATAATTTTGCCTTTTCCAGATGTCACATAAATGGAATCAGACAGTATGTAGCCTTTTGAGTCTGGCTCTGTCACTTACAAGAATGCTTCATATTTTAGAAATCGGATGGCCTGGGCCCTAACCCATGCTTGATCCGTGCTTGCCATTCTAATAGGCTGGTATGGGGCATGGCTTGGGGATGTGGATGGGGTCTGAGTTAGAAGGTTTACCTTTGCAACCTTGTTAGTGCCTCTTTCCACCCAGGGTCTCAGCTGCTTTGTTGAACCCGCTGACCACCTCCCCACCCCTCCCCAACACTGGCACCTGGTGTAAGGCGACCTTGTCCCCTGGGTCCTGCTTGATCATCTCCATAGCTGTGGGGGCCAGAGTGGAGGAGGGAAGCTGGGTGGACAGGCCGGGGTGACCACGGAATTCCTCCCTTGGGGAGGGGGCGGGGCTGGGGTGACGAGGGTCAGGCCTCTCCTGGCTAAAACAACACAAGTGGTTCCAGCTGCCAAACAGCTGGAGGGGGCCGTCTGCTTTCCCTCAGCAGCGTGAAAAGCCCTTTAATCGGCGTGCTGTTGTCAGGCCCTGCCGGGGAGGTGTGGAGAAGAAGAGCAGACACCGCCCCGCAGCAGCCCCCAGCCCCTTTGACCTCCCTTATCTCCCCTCCTCCATCTCTGGGACTGCCCCGAGGTGCCCTGAGCGGGGCCCCCCTGTGCACCTGTGTAAATGTGGGGGCTGCGAGGTCAGGCAAGGGTGAGAGTGCGGGCAGAAGTGGGGATGTGGGTTTTCAGGGCAGATGATGGATTAGATAGTGGGTAGGTGAGGGACGTCTTCGTGTGAATCAGCTCCTCCTCGTTCCCAAGGACGTGCCCCCGCCCTGGAGAACAAGGCCGAAATCCAGTTCTGCAGATGGTGAGGCCGGTGACGGCAGGCAGACAGGGCCAGCTTGGGACAGGGCCGAGCTGCAGGCGGACGTCCTGGAATGTGGTTCTTGACTTACTGGCTCCATGAGTGGCCTTTCCTCCTCTTTCAGTAGTAGATTTATCTCCCAGAAATGCTTTTTAGTGCCCGAGTACTAAAACCTTGAGCTGGACTTGGACTTACAAACATAAGGAGGAAAAAACTCCCTCCCTTAGGAAAACTCCCTTTGCTTGCAGAGCTAGTCTCCTCTCCTGTCCACCAGAGGGGCTATCGCCAAGACCCCTGCCATTGATACCAGAGCTAACAGCAGAGCTCCCTTTGTCCCACCCACTCCACCCCAGCCCACCTCCCCAGCGAGCCTCCAGGGCTCAGCCCTTGCCACCCTGCCTTGAAGGAGGCCATGTAGTGTCACAGAGAGAATTTGGGGCACTGAGTCAGACTTATAGATGTTTTCTGCCACTTACTAGCTTAACTTGGCTGAGCCTCGGTTTCCTCTTCATTCATTCAATCAGTAGATACTTATTGCACACCCACTTTGGGCAAGGCCCCTGACAGGCACTGGAGATCCAGCAGGGTGATGCCCAGCAGATCATGGTTCCTGCCTGCAGGAAGCAGTGGCTTAGGAAGGAGGAGGGGGCAAGAAATGTATAGTTAAATAGTTGATCATTTAATTTCAATCATGTCACAGGCCACAGTGGACAGTAGAGGGTGTGTGGAGGTTTATCATAGGGTCCTGACCGAACAGAGATGTCAAATGCCCTGGGGAAACTGCGATTGCACTGAGATTGGAAGGATGAATAGGAGTTTATGAAGTGGAAACACAGTCCAGAGAAAAGGGTCCACACATGCCACATCCTGAAGCAGGAAGGAACAGTGTGAAGGGCCAGGGATTTCTACCCAGCTGGGGGGCCTGGCTCTGGAAGCCTTGACTGTGCCTGTTACCTGCTCATCAGGCACATGGGGAAGTCCCCCTCTCCTTCTCTTCCTTCCAATTTGACATTAGCAGATTGGGCTGGGACACTCACCATGATTTACAACGTTGATTCTATGGGAAAAAAGTAAATTCAAGGTGTCAAAAATATGATTTATAAATGAATCTGGCTTTTGTTTTCACTCAAGTACATGCATATCGTAGCTGCCAGGAAAATCAGAGTGCTAATCACATTGGCTGTTAAATTGTCAGGGTTTCCTGCCTTAACATACACATTTCAGGCTTAGCAACTTTGGGCATCTCAGATTACTGCCTGTTTTGTGGGTGACGTGACTTATCTGGGGGGTGGAATGACTTCCAACCTTTGTGAGGAGGATTCTCAGGCTAACGCCAGTTTCACTGGGAATGAATTCCATGGACACCGTCTCAGCCGCTCAGCTGCATTCTTTTCAATGGCTCAGGAATTTTTTTCCTTCTTAATTCCAGGGGAAAGTCCTGTGGTTAATGTATGGCTTCCTTTATCTAATAGATGTTTCTTAAAAAAAAAAAAAAGGAAAAAAACAACTTCCACTGCTCTATGCATTTGAGAGCATTAAGCTTTTGGTGGTGGTTTGACAAAGAATATATCTTTTTACAGCAAGTGATAGAAAAAGGAGCTTCTTCAGGATTTCTTTTAGGTAAGGCTTGATATTCACCCATCCATTCTTCAAACGTGTTAAACAACTGCATTGGATCAGGCTCTGGCTTAGGCCCTGTGTGTATAAAGAGGAATAAGACACAGTATTTTCTAGACATATGCATACATATATGTTAACAAAGTATGTAGAAGGGTTTGATAGATGTATGAAGACAGTGCAGCCAGAGGTCTGAGGAAGTTAACAGGAGTGTTTAAAACATGAAAGCATTTGCTTCTTAAGAGTGGTAACTTCAGTTAGTGTGAAACTGGAACTTGAGTGGGGAAAAAAGTTTGGTGACAGAAAGTTAGACATCTAGACAAGAGATTAAGGATTGAAAGAAGTCAACATGAATAAAAGAAGAAAGGCTTCTGGAGAGGAAGACCTAACCAGGCCCTCTGCACCTTCAGCCACTCCAACTAGGCACCAGTGTGTGAAGTCACAGTGGGTGTTCCAGCCCCAGCCAAGCTCCCAGCTGAATGAAGCCTGTGCATTCTCTCAACTGAAACCATATGGAGCAGAAGAACCATACACCTGAGCCCAGCCGACCCATAGAATTGAGAGACATGATGAATAATTTGGAGCCACTAAGTCTGGGGATGGTTTGTTTTGTAGAAACCTATAAGCAAAACAAAAAAGTTAATAGTGAGCAACTGAAGCTATGTTACAAAGGAATTTATTAAAAAAAAAACTAATTGAGTTTGGCCTTTGATTTTTGAGTCTGATGTCATAAAGAGGAGCTTCCCTGGTGGCTCAGCAGAAAATAATTTGCCTACAATGCAGGAGATGTGGGTTCAATCCCTGGGTCCAGAAGACCCCATGGAGAAGGAAATGGCAACCCACTCCAGTATTCTTGCCTTGGAAATCACACGAACAGAGGAGCCTGGTGGGCCACAGTCTGTGGGGTAGGAAAAAGTTGGACACAACTTAGCGACTAAACAACAACAACATCAAAAGGGAATGCTGCTTATTCTTCCAAGTTGTGGATTTCACATTTCCAAACCATTGCTCTGGTTGTATAGTATGGTTCCTGTCCCCACTTCTACACTTGAGAAAACTATAGAAACAGGCGTGTTACTAGCAAAAGGCCATTTTAGAATTTTAGATGTTGGTGAAATCAGCATGGTACAGGTAGAACTGTGAAACCAACTCCCTATTATAAAGAATCGAACATCTCTTCCCCAATGGAAACTTAGGCTGCCTCTGTTGTTCCCTCTGTTGTCATGGAAACTTGGCAGTCTGTTAAAGCCAACACAGTTTGTGGTAGTGGAATGGTCTCCCTGAGCAAAAGCTGTGGCGGGGTTTACACTGTACACTGCTGGAAACTGAGAGCAAGGATCAGCATGTACACATTTCAGACAGAAGGGACTGCTATCTAATATTGATTTCATTTGCCCACGTCTCTTCTCTGGTGAAGATAGTCCCCATCGGTAGCTTAATTTTCCAATAGAAAGGATGGATTGTTTAAATGTATCTGAAGTGCTTGTCCTACTTTACAAATGTGAGCAGAACACGAAAATTCTGCGTGTTTGCTTTGGAACCGCTCACTCCCCAAGGAGAGAGGGAGGGAATAGGAGCCATTTGCAAACGCACAATTGTCCTGGCCCCTTTTGTTTGGCTCCCGTATTACACAATCATGCTTAACATAATTATTTTGTTTTTGTTGTCTTTTGGTGAGGAAGAAGGGAAGGTTGTGAGAATTTTTATGAAAATGCTATTTCTTCTTCAGAGGGAAATGGTTTGCTTCTTTGGGGAGACAGCTTGCCTCTGCTTAACTCCAGAAATTTTCACCAACTCCGGTTGGTCTTGAGCCCACAGCAGACTTCTCTGGCCCGGGAGTTCAGTCCCAGCAGGGTGACTCAGACTCTGAGTTTTGTCTGTGTGCTGGGAGAAATGACCCAGTTATGGGCGGTGCTGGGGACTTCCAGTCTGTCCCTCCTGTCTCCTGAAGAAGAGAGGAAAAATCTGCCTTTGTGACTTCAGGTGGACTGTGTTGAACTGCTGGGATGTTCTCTTGTTGAAACCTATAAATAATAAATTCATATTTTCATGCCCAGTTTCCAAATGCAGAAATTATCTCAGAATCTGCTTCTTGGTCTAATCTGTTGTAGCCTGGCTCAACTAGGAGAAACTCCAGTGAGGGAGAGCCATCGCGCCCCCATCCCCTATCCCCTGCGATAGCTGTGCTCTTGAATCTGACAACCACTAGCCACATATAGTTATTCAAAGTTAACTAAAATTAAATGCAACCAAAGATTTAGTTCCTCAGTTGCATTAGCTATGTTTTAGTGCTTCATAGCCACACGTGGCTTGTGGCTTCCATAAACTAGATGGCACAGATATAGAACGTGTCTGTCATTGCAGAAAGCTTTATTGGACTCTGTGTCTTTGTGGCATTACAGAGTCCCAAGGATGAGATCTTCTCTTCATTCTGTGGTATCCTATTCCCTTGTTAACATGGTCAATGTCAGGTTGCTTGTTCTCGATACCCTGGAGTGCAGGCTCATTGAGGACAGGACTGTGCTGGCTGTGTTCTGCTTTCCATACCTTGCAGTGCAGGGCGCATCATACAGCTAGGTTGTTGACTATAAAAGTAGATCAGTGGATGGCCAAACAAGCAGTGTCCTAGGGTCCCTGGAGGTTTGGCTGATTCTATTAGGGCCTGGTCATTCTTTTATTCCAAGATAATGGAAGTGACTTGTGTCCATCAATGGATGAGTGGACGAAAAAGATGATACAGACACACACACACAGACACACAATGGAATACTACTCAACCATAAACAGAATGAAATGTTGCCACTTGCAACAACATGGATGGATCTGGAGTGTATCATGCTTAGTGAAATAAGTCAGGTAGAGAAGGACGAATTATTGTATGACATCACTTGTATAACAAAAAAGAAACAGGCTCACAGATATAGAAAACAAACTAGTCATTACCAGTGGGGAGAGAGGAGAGAAGAGGGGTGAGACAGAGGTAAAAGGTTAAGAGGTTAAAAGCAGCTATGTATAAGTTAAATGAACTAAAAGGGTATATTATACAGCACAGAGAATACAGACAATGTTTTATGAAACTATAAATGGAGTATAATCTTTAAAAATTGTGTATCACTGTATTTTCCACCAGAAACTTATTCAATATTGTAAATCAACTATCCCTGAAAAAAAAAAACAACAAACTCTCCATTTTATAGAACTCATCTTTTTTTTTGGGAAAGCAATCACAAACACCCACAGTTCCTAAAATAGATAAAGATGAGACACCAAAAATGATTGGAGACGTTCTTTAGCAATGGTCCTGGGCTTTTCTGTTACTTTTTCACTTTCCCTTGGGGGCCAGTCATTTCTAGATGGACCCTTTTGGGAGCTCTTCTGAAGCCACGAAGGATCTCGATTAGAGGGGAGGGCAGGTGGAGCTTATGCTGAAGCTGCCTTTAACCTGTCCGTCTCTGGGCAATGCTCCCCGAGTCATGGAGCAGGTCTCTGGCACAGTTGCCGTGGCATCTCTGTTGGCCCAAAGCAAACCATTTCCAAACCAAATTGATGGCCCATAGTTCACCACCACGGGGATGCCCGTATCTCCCCTCTCCCGTGAGCTGCAGAGGAGACAGCAAGGCACTGCTCAGTCCCTCTCTTTTGAAGGTGAGCAGAGCCATGTGAGGAGCTACTTACAGTAGGTTTAAAGTGCCTGGAGGGCAGGGCTGTTGGTGTCTTACACGCAGTAAGCTCTTGGGTAAACAGTTTTTGACTTGGAAATCCAGTTTGTTTGTTTAGTTTTCTGTGATAGTTAATTATAAGATATTGAGTGTGGTTCCCTGTGCCTCATTGTTTATCTATTTTATATATAGCAGTTTGTATGTGCTAATCCGAAACGGAATCCAGTTTTTCAATTGGGTTAGAGTTTCTGTTTGCAGTGTTACTCTATACTAAGGCCAGGCAGCGTTGCCTAGTGGTTAGAAGTTGTATCCCTGGAGCCAGGCCCCCAGTGTCAAGTTCAGCACTGACGCACGCGTTTCATACCCTGCCTCTCAGGGCTACTATGCAGGTTACATTAGTTAACGCATGGTAAGTGATATTTTATTATCAGCTCTTACCACTCTTCAGACAAGGTCTGGCTACCAAATCCTTCTGTGACCAAGGATGAGTTTCTTGACTTCCCCAGGCTTTGGAAGATACTGATATTTCCATCCTTGTGTGATTGTGAGAGGCAGCTGTTCCCTAGCTCCTGTAGACTGACATGCAAAGTCGCTAGCAAACAGGTCTCACTTCATGTAAAGTAACCCCGACTCCCATGGGCCAGGAGAGAGTGGTGTGACAGCAGTGTCTTGACCTGCTCTCGGACACTGGTCAGCCTGCGAGCCAGGGCGTGAGAGCACCGATCCCGCCCTCTGGCTGGCGCCGGCTGCTCGCCAGGCAGAATGACGGAGCCAGGTCTGGCTGCATTTCCAGGCTGCAGACAGATTAGGAATGGGTCTGAGGGAGGGAGAGAGACTTCGAGGCCAGCTTTGCTGGTTGCAGCCCCCTGGGTCCTGTGTCCATCCAGGTGCCCACGACCAGGGCTTCTAAGCCTGTATCATTCAGCTGAACCTTAGGTCCCAAGTTTTCCCTGGTGCCCAGTCGGTCCAAGGCTGGGAAGGCAGGAGTGGCAGAGGGGCCTGGGGTGGGGATGGTGAGAGAAGAGACCCACTTCTCAGCCTCAGAGATGACTTAGGTTCTGAAGTGGAGCTAGAGCAGGAGGCTGTGGCCCATCTTGGCCCACCGTGTTTGGACAGAGGGAGGGGGAAGCTCAGAGAAGAGGGGCTGGGAGTGGCCCAGTGATCCCCTTTCCCCTCCAGGGATGGCAGGAGCCTGGGAGACCAGGCCTGTCACTTCACACCAGCTGGTTTGCTGGTAATGCCGTGTGGGAAAGGCCGGTGCAGGGATGCATTCGTCCCCCAGATAACCAAGCACCCCAGCATGGTGCTAGATGCCGGAGATGTGTTCACAGGCCGAAGAGACAGTCTCCTTGTCTTCTTGGTGCTCAGAATGGGGGATTCCGTTGCTAATAAAATCCCACAAATCGTTTGTCCTCCAACTGTGGTAAGAGTCCTGAAGGAAGAGTAAGGTGTGAGAAGTTCTTACTGGGGGACCCGTCCTCACCTGTGAGAGTCGGGGAGAACCTCCCAGATGAGCCCAAATCTGAGCAGCAGCGGGAGGGAAGGGAGAAGGAATGGTGTGTTTAAAAGCCTGAGGTGGGGGTGGAGGGGGGTCCTCCCAATGCGGGGTGCCAGGGTTCGATCCTTGGTCAGGGAACTAGATCCTGCATGCAGCAACTAAGACTTGGCACAGCCGAATAAAGAAAGGAAGAAAGAAAAGAAAACACTAAATGAAAATAAAGGCCTAGGGGTAGGAGCAAATGGGACCTGGAAGACAGGCAGGGTGCCCCACTAAGCAGTGAGCAGGGTGAGGTCAGAGCAGGAACAGCTGAGGCCAGAGAAGGGGTCAGATTTGCCAGGGCAGGAGACCCTGTGAAGGTCCCCAGGGACAGAGGGACACCACCCAAGGGTTTGAAGTGTGGGTGACACTGTCTGCCCCTCTCTGTCCGCTCATCCCTCCTCTGTGGCAACCTGAGGGCGTGGGCTGCCTCGGGAGATGACTCTGTATACGATAGATTTTTTTACCTGGGGACGTGCTTAGTCGCTCAGTCGTGTCTGACTCTTTGTGACCTGTTGGTCTATAGCCTGCCAGGGTCCTCTGTCCATGGGATTTTTCAGGCAAGAATACTGGAGTGGGTTGCCATTTCCTTCTTCAGGGGATCTTCCCGACCCAGGGATCGAACCTGAATTTCCTGTGTCTCCTGCATTGCGGGTGGGTTCTTTACCCACTGAGCCATTACATGTTACCTGGGGATACTGAGACACTATCAGATCATTCCCTTTGAGCTTTGGGCAGGACTCAGGCTGGACGTGTGAGTGTGACCGTCCAGAGCTTCTGAAGAGAGGCTTTGTCGCGCTGTCCATGCTGATAAACCTGTGTGTGGAGGGTGGTCTCAGTCCAGCTGCTGCTTCCCTGTGCCAAAACCCAAGCGTGTGGTCAGGAGAGCGGGAGGAACTGGACTTACAGCTGGGAGGCGGTCTGTGTGTTCACTGACAGGCTTGGACACTCTTTGGATTTGGCCAGTACGGGCCGTGTGCTCCTTTGAAGGGAGGGGTACTGCCTCTGGACCTCCCTGGGGTGTTCTGGAAAAAAGGTCAACCAGTTCTCATCTATTTGCTTCACACAAAGGGCCTGCAGATAGAAATCGGGGGTGTGGTCATACCTTCCCTAAACCTCTATGAGCGTGGTGTGATTATCCAGTCAAGTCTAACATCACTGATGGCCAGAGGCGTGCCCATGGCATTGCCACACGGCCCGATGGGTTTCTCATTCTCTCAGTTCACTCTGACGAAGAGCCTTCAGCGTGTCCGGAGCTCTGCTATAGAGGGATGAATGGCAGTGGATCCATCTCTCAAGGCCCATGCAGTCTAATCGTGGGGTCTTCAACAGAAGCTCATGGATTGTAGAATTCACTTATTGTTTTCCAATTGTATCTTACAGTTGTGAACAGGGGTTCACTGAGAAGGGGGTTCAAGGTCAAATAAGTTTGAGAGATACAGCATCATATATGCTCTTGATCTGGTTATCTATTGCTCTGTTTCAAACTACTCAAATCTTAATGGCTTGCTGCCTACCTGAAACATTGTATATCAACTGTACTTCAATAAAAAAGAATTTTAACATAATGACATAACTTATGATTGTCTCTCACAGTTCTGGTGGGTTGACTGGGCTCAGCTGGTCAGGTTTTGCTTGGGCGGGGGTCTCCCCAGCAATTACTCCTTCTCATCTCTGTTAGTTACAGGCGACAGACTGCTCAAGTTAGACTTATCTGAGGGCTCCTTTGCTCACGCGTCTCTGTGTCTGTGATTGTCGGGCGTTTCTCTCACCACTCGGTTTTGCCTCGTGCTAGCTTGGGCTTCCTCCTAGCAAGGTGGTCTCAGCGTTGTTGGGCTTCTTACATGGGGGCTGATTTCCCCCAGGCTGAGTGTTGCAAGAGACCTGGGAGGAGGCTGCAAAGCTTCACGTGACTTTGCCCAGAAGTCGCCAACATCACTGCCACAGCATGTTATTGGTCACGCAAGTTGTTGAGGCCAGTCCAGGTTCAGGGGAAGACTCCGCACTCAACGGGAAGAGCAGTAAATACTTTACAGCTATGTCTTTAATTTACTGTACCTCTTGGAGATTAATAATGCATAAGAATGTACCAAAGGTGTCTGGGAAGTCCTGCCATAAAGAAAAATTTAACTCAATATTTCACAATCTGATGATGACGTTTATGTTAAATTAGGAAATTACTTCCTCATAGAAAATTACTTAACCTGCATTCTGACAGAGAGCAGTGGGCAGAAATGGAAGGGTGATAGATTTGGGGGCTCAGTAATACTTTCTAGACAATAAAACCTTCCAAAGATGGAGAGTAGAGATTCCTGGTGCGTTCCTGGTTTGAGGAGGTACCCAAATAGGGCCAAGTGCAGAAACCATCTGTGTGGACCAGAGGCTGAATTTCCCAGTGGTGAAAGCTTGGACTTGACCTCTGACCAGTCTAGGTTCAGATTCACCACTTAGAACTGTGTGAAGCTGGGCAAGTTACCTCTCTAAAGGCTTCAGTTTCCTTATCTACAAAATAGGTAGTTCCTGTTTCATAAGGTTGTGGTGAGGTTGAACGAGCTCCTGCATGTGAGTTACTGAGTACAGGATACCTTCCTTGGTTAGAGTTTGTAGTCGCTTAGTTTCCTACTACTTCTAGGACTTAATAACTTTGGAATTATTCTGAACTTGCTTCCCAAAGGCAAATTAGGATTGTAAATTGTGAACTCATCTTTACTTTTCTTGCAAAAGTAACCCCTGTACTATTTCACTTTTGTTTTTTTTCCAACCCAGTTTCTCATAAGTGACCGTGACCCTCAGTGCAACCTCCACTGCTCCAGGACTCAACCCAAACCTGTCTGTGCCTCCGACGGCAGGTCCTACGAGTCCATGTGTGAGTACCAGCGAGCTAAGTGCCGAGACCCAACCCTGGGTGTGGTACATCGAGGCAGATGCAAAGGTGAGTGTGCATGTGCCGCACGGAGGAGAGACAGACCTGAGCACCACACTCCTTGCGTGGGGCACCCCCATCGGGGGAACTCAGAAGGAGTCTGTTCAGCTAGCAACCTCCCTACCCTTTCCACCAGGGAATATGGAAAGGAGGACTGGGCCACTGAAAGATAAGTACTTTTCTGGCTTTCAAACACTGCCACCAGGGCTTAGAGAGGTGCTGCTATTTGGCTATTGCTTTTAATTTTTATAATTCTTTTTTTTTTTTTGTAGAGAGGCTTAAAATGGCAAAACACGATGGCTGGCTCTTGAATAGGGATTCCACATTGACAGCCAACAGATGTGTTTTGTTTGGTCTGCTCACACATTTAAACATATTAAAAACGTTTGAGACAACATTTAAAAATTGGGAAATTCAACCTAAAAATCTGGATGTTTGTATTTCCCATAAAAAATTGGAAACTGTTGCAATATGAGGTCTGTGTTCCCTCCCTCAAGGCAAACGTGGCTGCTGCTGAGTAGCAGCCACCTCCTTTAAAAGGGAGCCTGTTCTCCAGTTTGCCACAGTCCTCAGCTTTCCCTGCGGTGTCACCAAGCTGAACGCCATGCTTAACACACCCAGCCCCTTCTCTAACTTATATCGCTTTCCTACGCCCTGTTGGTACGTGAGTTTGTGACCCGTGGACTGATCAGCGCTATTACAGGAACTGTGGGAGGCTAAGCTGGCTGCCCTAGAGCCTCTGATTTCCCAAAGAAAGTGCTTGCTGGGAACTTCTCTGATGCTTCAGTGGCTAAGACTCTGTGTTCCAGTACAGTGGGCCTGAGTTCAATCCCTGGTCAGGGGGCTAGATCCCACATGCCACAACTAAGACCTGGCATGGTCACATAAATCAACAAACAACAAATACATATTAAAAAAAAATCCATGGTGGCGCCAGAAAAAAAAAAAGAAAAGAGCTTGCAGTTTTTGAACTGCAAAACATCTTTGAGACTCCTTGGGCTTGCATGTTTTTAAATAAAGTCAGTGAAAAATAAAGTAGACTTTTTTCTTCCCCTAGTAGGGATTAGGGATATTTGGGAGAAAAGGAATAAACAGAACCGGGTATAGATATGACCGCCCCCCACCCCCACACCGGTCCGCCGGCTTTTTCTAAGAACACCTTTAAGAGGCAGGTGAGGCTGTGGGGCATTCGCTAGTCCCTGCCCTTGGGTTCCCGGAACAGCCAGCTTTTATATGTTTGTGTGCATGTGTGTCCGTGTTTGTGTGGTGTGGTCTCTGCCTGCGTGTGTATGTCCGGGTGTGTGTGGTGCATGTGGGTGATGTGTGGCGGTGTGTGAGCCCCCACAACACAGTGCTTTTCTCTCAGCGTTTCTACAACTGGAGCCCGTGGCTCCTGTGTGGGGTCCAAGTGACTCTGAGGTGCACCCCTCCCTCTTTTAGACGCTGGCCAGAGCAAGTGTCGCCTGGAGCGGGCTCAGGCCCTGGAGCAAGCCAAGAAGCCCCAGGAGGCGGTGTTTGTCCCCGAGTGCGCCGAGGACGGCTCCTTCACCCAGGTAGGCCTTGGCTGCTCTTCAGGCCCCGGTTCCTGGGCCGAGGCTGTGGGGAGGGGGCCTGGGAGCAGGAGGGCCCTGGGAGCCTTGCTTCCTGGAAACAGATGAGGGCTCTGTGCCACCCCCTGTGCTGCCTCTGGGGCCTGTGTTCCTCTCCTGGGCCCCCTGCCACTCTGTGCCAGCCGCTGGCAGTGGGTCCTGAAAGGCTTGTGCGAGTTTGAGCCAGGAAACTGGCATTGCTTTGTCCCCGTCCTCCCGCTGCCCGTCTTCATTTTTCTCTTCTGTCAAATGTAGGCTGGTTATTTTTTCTTTTCCTCATGGGTTTCCATGGGCAGCCTCTGTATTCCCTTCTCTGCTTATTGCTACCCCTTCTGCACACCTCTTCATCCTGCCCCAAGCTTCAGATGAAGCCATGCTCCTTTTGAGTGTAAAGTGTCTGTGGTTTGTGGAGTGCGTGTATGTGTGTGTGGTGTATGTGTGCCTATGGGTGGGTGTTTGTGTGTGTTGTGTGGTTCTTGTGTGCAAGTGTGTGTGTGTGTGTGTGTGTGTGGGTGGGTGGGTGGTATATGTGTGTGATGTATTGTATCTGTGTGCATGTGTGTCTGTGTGTGTGGTGTGGTTTCTGCCTGCGTGTGTGTGCCTGGGTATGTGTGTGATGTGTGTGATGTGTGGTGTTTGGTTTCTGTGCGTGTGTGTCTGTGTATGTATTGTGTGGTTTCCGTGTGTGTGTGTGGTATATTTGTGTGCTGTGTGACATATGGTATCTGTGTGCACATGTGCGTGTGTGGTGTCTGTGCTAGCATGCGTGTGCACTCATGTATGCATACACTCAGATTCTAAAATCTCCTTTCAGGCAGTCTTCCCTCTGATCCTGTGTGATCTTCTGGCTGGAGGTTGGGTAAAAGTAAGCCGGCTGTGTTGAAGTTGGCACAGACTGGAACGCAGGCAGCATGGGACAACCCGGAGGGAGAGCTCTCTGGCTGGAAGTGGGGACAGTCTAGGGGGGCGGAGACAGCTGGATGAAAGTGGGGAGGGTCACTGGACAAGGGTGGGAAAGCCCCTTGATTGGGACAGGCGTGACTCCCTCTGGAATGCAGTGTCATTTGGGGACCTTTGCCACGTGAGGGCTGGAGGCAGGGGCCTAAGGACTTTCAAAGTTTCCCCGTAATCATTGCAGAATTTTCGAGGGGGTGGAGAAGGAGGGAAAGGGTGAGTCTGGCCTTTGGTCCGCTGGGTTTCAGGTTTCATTTAGGGGCTGGGCCCAGGGGACTGCTGATTTCAGGCCTAGTGCTGGTGGAGGTGGTGGGGTAGGGACAGGGCCTTGTATTTTTTAAAGTTTCCAATGTTCAGCCAAGACTGATAGCCACGAGGTTAAACCGCCCTTGGCTGCCCACCCAGTGAGAGAGACTTCTCACTTAAGTCTCACCACGAGCCTGCCAGGTAGGTGTTGCTATCACCATTTACCGAAGGTGCAACCACAGCAGGAGGCAGAGTGGCCCAGGAACTGGGAGCCACGCTCAAATCTCTCCAGCATCCAAGCTCCCTCTGAGCCCTCCACACTCTGCTGTTCTCTGAGCTGGCAGCTTAAAAGGAAGCTCTCTGCACTCGCTTCGGTGACACATACTAAAGTGGGAACGATAGAGAGAAGATTAGCACAGCCCCTGCATGCAAAGCATTCCCTGTTTTATCTTGATTTTACCCCATCTCAAAATTCTCCCAGAAATGTAGCTCTTTACTCTGTCGCTATCATAATAAGTAGAATAAACACATGGAGCGAAATTTTAGATGAATTTATAGAAGTATTAAAATTCATATCTCTATAAAACAAATGTATAGTAAAATTCCATTCTCAGAGTTTAGTCAAGTTCTCTCCTTTAATTTGAATACTATACTGGTTTATTTCTTTTCAATAGAAACAAAAGTGCCTATTGAAAAAAAAGTAAAGGAGGCTCTGAGGTGTGGACTAGAGAAAGGCAGTCTAGTGCTGTGGCTAGCACGCCACTCCTAGAGCCAGGCAGCCTGGGCATGAATCCACCCACTCCTTCAGGCACAGCATTTAATTTCTCTAGGTCATAATTTCTTTAAGTGAAAAATAGAGACTATTATCTCTATTATTATTTTATTAAGTAATTATCATTGTCATGGGCTTCCCTGGTGGCTCAGTGGTCAAGAACCTACTTGCTTTTTAAAAAAAAATAATTAATTAATTAATTTTCTTTACATTATCGTGTTGGTTTTGCCATACATTGACATGAATCTGCCATGGGTATACATGTGTTCCCCTTCCAGAACCTCCCTCCCTTCTCCCTCCCGATTCCATCCCTCAAGAACCTACTTGCAATGCAGGAGATGTGGGTTATATCCCTGGGTCAGAAAGATCCCCTGGAGAAGGAAATGGCAATCCACTCCAGTATTCTTGCCTGGGAAATCCTGTGAACAAAGGAGCCTGGTGGGCTACAGTCCATGGGGTCACAAAGAGTCAGACATGATTTAGCAACTAAACAACAACAAATTATTATATTATACATGTTATATGTTACTATTATTATTACTGTAGCTTACCTCATAAAGTAGTGATGAGGATTAAATGAGTCAACACATGTAAAATGCTTGGAACACATAAATGCTGTATAAATATCTGCCATTATCATCATTAGTCCCATCTCTACTCTGGTTCTATTACTCAGATCTTCTCAAGATGTTACAGACGATGTCACTCAAGAAAAAGAAAATCTTCTGTTGAAACTTTCCTCCATGGATTCTTTATTTATCATTTATTCTAGTGAAAAGAATCTAAGTGATCTTTGTGCTGAAAATTCATGTATGCGGGAGAATATTAAACCTCTTGCAGCTGCATTTAGGGCTGAGACAGGGGTCAAGGTGATAGGGAGAGGACGAAATCCGTTTTTCCCCCTTTCTAGGCTTCTGTAATCCTGAGTGTGTTACTTATGAGAACGGTTGACCCCTGCCCTCCCAGTTCTGAAGTGTTTGCTGCCTCGTGACAGACAGCCGCTGGCCAGCTTTTGTTTGAGGGAGGCCAGGCTGGACCAGGTGCTGTTTGCCGGGGAGGGGAACTTCCAGATTAGTCTGGGCAGAATTGCTAAGTGAGGGGGCCCCTGAAGTTCAGCAGAGGTTGGATAGACAGTCAAGAGCCCCCTCATTTGTTTGACATGCTAAGCGCTGCCATGTGTCTGTGGGCTGGAGGCTGGCTCACCCCGGTGGGCAACCAGGCAGCCAGACAGCCGGCCCGACCCCGTCACAGTGATTGAAATGGATGTGCTTTTTCCCTTGATCAAAGACGCTGCAATAACTTCACAAAATGAGGCTGTCTCTTTGAGTGTGCTTCAATTGCATTGACAGGCTGCCAAGAGGCTATGAGAAAAAAAATGCTTTTCTGCCTCCCCCAACCTCCACTATCACTGACCTGGACTTTTTTGTTTTCCTTAAGACCAAAACCCAGAGACCAGGTACATTATTTCGATATTGCTTAGACTATTGACATGCTTGCATTCTGGTGTTAATAACATATTTTAGTCCTGTGAATTATTATACAGTAATGTGCTCTTGAAGTTTATGGAGGGGACCCTCATGGGACTGGGTTTGTCTGGCATGGGACACAGCTTGGGACCACATGACTAGGTTGGCTTTAATGGGGTTCATATGGGATGCAGTGGTCTCTCTTCTCTAATTTGTTTTTCCTTGACCTCTTCTCTTGCAACCCGGCACCCCAACTCAAACAGCAGAGTGGTAAACATTAGAACATTAGGTTTCTAAAAAACCTTGATATCTAGACCACATCTCAGATCATTAAATCAAATTCTGGGTGAGGGACCCAAACATTATTATTTCAAGCTCTCCAGATAGATACCAGAGTTTGGTCCAGGTTGTGAATGACTTGCTGTTACAAGGGCGTCATCACTTGTTTTTGGTTGCATCACTGAAATATGGAGTTAAGGCTTTTTGATGACCTGCTGTGTAAGGATGGGAACTACTGATTTTGTCTTTTGCTATGGTCCTGTCTGCTCTCTCTTCTGGGTATCAGGAATGTTAACTCCTGACATCTGTTCTCCGAGTCCTCTGCCAAGCCGTTGTCTGCTGCCCAATATGATGAACTGAAATCACAGCCATAGAGGAATGGCATTGGATCACTACCACTAGGATGCTGGCTTGTCAAGCTTGTGCATCACCAAGTAATTATGATGGCAGCTCTGTATTGAGTGCTATTTGCTGCCAAGCATTGATTTTTACACTCAATCTTTACTAGAATCTTTTGAGGTAGTTATTAATACCCTTATTTATACCAGAAAACTGAGTTTCAGAGGGGTTAAATAACAAGTTCAAGGTCACTAAGGATTTGTACCCAGGTCTACCTAATTTCAAGGCCTGTGCTCTTAACCTTTTTATGCTACAAAAGTGTCCTTGATGTATATGTAATTAATTTGCATCGCCATTGTTATTCCAGAAGTCCCCTCTCTGATGCTGTTGGCCAATCAATCAAGCAAACATTTAAAAAAAAAAATCCCTTTGCTTATGGAAATTTTCAAATATACAGAAAAGTTGCTGGAGTTCTCTGGTGGTCTAGTGGGTAAGACTCCAGACTTCTACTGCAGGGGACATGGGTTTGATCCCTCATCAGGGGACTAACATCAGGGGATTAAGATTCCGCAAGCTACAGGACACGTGCCTCCCACCTGCCTCTGTAAAAGCATGTGTTTGTATATACATATATGGATATACCCACACACAGAAGTAGAAATAATAGTATAATGAACCCCATGTACCCATCACCCAGCTTCAACAATGATTAACATCTGGCTGATTCTGTTTCATCTTTACCCTATTTTCATCTCCTACGCCAAACTGGACTGCTTCAAAGCAGATCCCAGATACAATATTTTTTCATCTCAGACATTTGGAGCTTTGCTATGTTCTGGGTTATGAGCCGGTTGCTCTGGGGTGTTCAAGAAATGCCATGGCCTGTGCTTTCAAGACGCTTACATGCAGAAAAGAGATGAAGACATACCAGAAAGTAGCTAGTTATAACACCCTACATGTACAGCTGGGTGCATTTCAAATGCCCAGTTATAAGTCAGTAATTTGGAATTTGGAGTGATTTTATTAATGGGAAAATATGCAAAATTAAAAATTTCTGAACATAAAATTAAACACTTCTGAACATCAAAATTAAACATTTCTGAACATAAAAATGCCTTACACAAAACAAAAGGCAAATGATGTATATTAGCCTTAATGACAAAAGGCTAATATTAGATTAAAAAAACTCTTAAAAACCAGGAAGAAAAAGATCTTAGTAGAAAAGTGGGCAAGAGAAATCAAGAAGCAGATTATACAATAATAACAAATAGCCAATAAGTGACTATGAATGACATTTTCCTTAGTAATTAAAGAAATATAAATACAGATAATGATGTGGCGTTTTGCTTACCAAATTGTTAAAACTTGGAAGAGTAACATTCAGGCCTGGGTGAAGGGAAAGGATTATGCCCCACATCGTACTTGAAAAAGTAAATTGGCACTGACATTTTATGAGAGAATTTTGCAATATGGGTCAGAAGTCCTTAATTGTGTCCAAATCTTGAGCTTGACATTTCACTTCTAGGAATTTATTCTAAAGAAATAATTAAAAATATATGCAAATATTTAGCTACAAGGATTTCCATCTAAGTTCTGCTTACAGTTGCAAAAATTAGGAAACAATCTAGTCTAAATACCCAAAATAGAGACGTGCTTAAACAAATTATGACATCGTCATACTATGCAGCTAGGAGAATGATACATTATAGATGCTCATTTCACACAGTATGCATGTGTATGTGTGTGTATATATACCCATATACACACACACACACACACACACACACACACACATATATATAAGAGACTAACGTGTATATGAGACAAATAGTCAAAAGAAAAAATATTTTCATTTTCCTCTAAATAGAAAAGCTGCACACACTTTGTAAAAACAAAATTCTGAGACTGCAGAAGTACATAGATATAAAGGTAGAGTCAGTGAGTTCATCTCTTTGAAGTAGCAACAGTTAAGTCTATAGCCCACTAGTTTTTCTTCCTTTGTGTACTTATCATTTTTTAGGGTAAAAATAATGTCATATATCGCTTTCTAATTCTTTCTTATTATTACAAAAAATTACTTACGTATTTCTTTTAGACTGTGCTAGGTCTTCATTGCTGCGCAGGCCTTTCTCCAGTTGTGGCAAGCAGAGACTACTCTCTGGTTGCAGTGTGCGGGCTTCTCCATGCGGTGGCTTTTCTGGTTGTGGAGCAGGGTCTCTACGGCCCTTGGGCTTCAGTAGCTGCCTCACGTGGGCTCAGTCGTTGTGGTTCCCGGGCTCTGGAACTCTGTCTCAGGAGCTGTATGGCTCTTGGGCTTAGCTGCTCTGTGGTGTGTGAGATGTTCTTGGACCAGGGATTGAACCTGTGTCTCTTGCATTGGCAGGCAGATTCTTTTCCACTGAGCCACCAGGGAAGCCCTTTAATGCTTTCCTATACTAATTATACTGTGATTTACTGATTTCCAGGTTTATTGCATATTACCCTATGTCATTTTCAAAATGGCCGTTATGTCCAGTTGTATGAAGGTACCATGAATTCTGGAAATTTGGGGATTAAATTTCTGAAAGTTGAATATTGGGTCAAAAGGACATGTCCTTTCAAAGACATTTGATGCATGCTCCCAAACTGCCTTCTAGTGTTGAGCAACAATGTAGTTGATTTAGTGGTTATTACCAAATACATTCCTGGGCCATTTAATTTATTTTATGTAGATAGATTGTAGTTCTAATAATACTATAGAGTATAAAACACCATTTGTAACATTACTGCTACATGCAAAAAATGTATTGTGTGTCCCCCTTTAAGCCCCATGTTCCAGGAACAGTCTTTCTTGATATAGCTCTGTCTGGCACCCATACTTTCCCCATTTTTCTTCATTCCAATCACTGCTCCCCACACCAACACACACACATATATGTTTTTTTATTTCCCAAGGTTGTTTTTTTGTTGTTGTTGTATGGGTTTGGGGAGCTGTAATTTCTTCTTGATAATGCTTTGTTTAGAAGCTGGAAGGGCAAAGACAAAGTTCTGTGGCTTTTTGGCGTAGATGATGGGCTCCCCTTGTCAGCATTTCTATAGCTCCTACAGTTTTCTAAAACCTGGGGACTGCAACTTGTTTTCTAAGTGCTTGGGCTTGAGCTGTGAAGCAGATCTTGAGGTTCCTCTGCACTGCCTCCTCTCCCTGCCCCCATAGTCCAAAATTGCGTGTCCTGCAATCAACCCCTCCCCCACCTCCACCACATCTGAGTTGTATGACTAGCTTGTCTTGGAAACACCTATGTTTACCATCTTGGCCTCCACCTTCCAGATTCTCAGCAAGTACTGAAGGCATGGATGCTTTGCATCAATTGTGAACGTTTGTGGACCAACTGTTGAACCCCTGATAAAATAGTGGCAGGCTGGAGCACTGAGTATCATCATGGGGGGAAGGATTAGTCCCATCCTTGATGAGTCCAAGGGCTACATCGTTTTGTGCTAATGTGAAACTATCTTACCTAAAGCAATAGTGTGGGTGTCTCCTCAGTGCAGAGGGTTCTGTAGGTAAAGTACTAAGGATGTTCTGAGCTTCTCTAGCCATATCAAGTTCCTTTGGATGCCCCAAACACAGCCAATTCTGTGTGTTTTAGTGGATGCTGCCAACTTTTTTTTTTAAAAGCAGTCACACTGTGAAATATTAAAGTCCATCCTTTATGTGCAGACGGCATAGTGGTCAAGAGACCCACAGTTGTGTCAGTTGTTGCTTTTCTTTGTCCTTTTTTGTTGTGTTCAATAAACATATTATTATTGTTACAGTTTGAACATCTACTGTGCCCAGAGCATCTTACTACTTGCTCTACATGTGTTTTTCTTTGAATTGCTTTTGTTCCAAACACCCAGATGCTGCATATGGTAATTTATACAAAAATGCTCACAACATAGCACATAACTGCTGTTCAGCAAATGTTTGTTTTCTTCCTCTTTGGGCTTGGTTTGCTCAACTGTATAATGGGGGAGCTAGCTGAGCTCTTCCAGAGTCGTCCTGTGGGCCAGCCACATGGTTTTGTTATTTAAAATAACAGCTCTATTAAAGTAGAATTCACATGCCATAAAATGTATCCCTTCAAGTGTGTGATTCAGTGGTTTTCAGTATGTTTACAGAATTGTGCAACTGTTGCCACTATCTAACGCCAGAATATTTTCATCACCCATGAACACATCCTTGTACCCACTGGAGGTCATATGAAAGCAAATGTTTAATTCTGTAAACCATGGCAGGGATAGGACCTGATGCCTCCACATGCAGGAAGGACTTGTCTAGTAAGTGACTCATCTCATCTCTCACAAATGGTGGGAGCCACCACTGTCATCTTTTCAGTGAGAGAATTAGTACCCCCTGGGTACCCACAAGTGCAGAGGAGGGCAAGATGAGGGTGGATGAAGCTCCAACGCTATATCACTGTGTTTGGTGGTGACCTGCCTACTCCAACCACTGCTCCATCCTCCTCTCCAATGGTTGCATGGCCCTTGAGCCTCCTCTCCCAGATTGGCTGGCATCATTTGCTTTGGAGCAAATTGTAGGCTCTGGGTGCTCCAAACTGGGCATCTTACCTCCTTGCAGTCTCTGGTGAGTCTGCCCCTAAGTCTATGGTGGAAATGAAAGGAGCAAGCCCTGGGCAGAATCCACAGCTGCTCTTCTACAAGGGGGTGTACTTGGGAGAAAGGGATGGGTGAGGCCTGCTTCTCTGGTCTTCCTGCTGCTCATGGAAAAGGGGACGCTCAGTGATGGAGGCTTCCATCACTCTCTCTGCTCTTTTCTTTTTCAGATGATAACAATAACATCTGTATAGCACTTACTTTGTGCCAAAATCTTTTCTAGGTACCTGGCACACATTAACTTATTCAGCCCTCACTATGACCTGTCAGTAGATACTATTATATTCTTAATTTATAGATAAGGAAACTGAGCCTTAGAGAAGCTGAATAGCTTGCCTGGAGTCACACAGCTTGCAAGTGACAGAGTCAGGATTCAAGCCCAAGCAGCCTGGTGCCAGGGTTCTTGGTCCCAACCACTACGCCATACTGCCTCTTAAAGGGCATGGCCTTCTTTTATAGTGGTATTGCCAAACTGGAGCTTATCCAGGAGGATAACTCAGGTGAGCAGGTTGGGGAAGTCCTGTCACATGAGGAATCGTCAAAGGAGCCAGAGGTTGGTTTGGAGATGAGAAGAACCAATGGGTGGATGAGAAAGAGACAACCAAAGGGATGCACGAGTGCCATCTTCACACTTGGTCTGAGGATGCCAATTGCTTTTTCTTTAGTAGTCCCACAGAGCTGACCCAGGATCACCGAGTGAAATATTTAATGACTCAGATTCTGACTCAAACTCGGGAAGAACTTTTTACAAGAGGAGCAATCCACAGATGGAATATTTTACTCAAAGAGGACTTCCCATCCCAGGAAGAGGGCAGACAGGACTGGAGGGGCATCCAGGTGGGGTGCTGTGGGGAAGGAGGGTGCTCCTGCACTGGGAAGGAGATTAAACTGATGACCTCTTGGAGTCTCCTCCACACCTACTATGATTGTATGAGAATAATGTTCAGTCTGGTGAATAGGCACACAGTTGACCCCACAGCAAACTCTTATTCAGGAACCTTCCAGGCAGACCCATTAATTAATACACACAAATTCAAGGCTATTGCCACTCTGCTGTGGGTGCAGATGACATGCCAGGAGGTGACCCTGCAGGTTACCCTGCAGGCCTTGACACGTGACACCGTGTCATAGTATAATGCTGCCTCTGAAGGTGGGGCGGGGAGGTCAAGTCAACCTTTTAAAGTCAACTAAACTCTTCTTCAAAATGAACAGGATCAGATTTTTTTTTTCCTTCCCCTGTCAAAGTCTGGAAAAGTAAAAGGAACATGGGAGGGAGATATGAAGGCAGAAAAGTTTAATTAATGTGAAGTCAGATATAGGAGGGCTTCCCAGGTGGCGCTAAGTGGTAAAGAACCCGCCTGCCAATGCAGGAGACAGAAGAGAGGCAAGTTTGATTCCTGGGTTGTAAAGATCACCTGGAGGCGGTCATGGCAACCCACTCTAGTATTCTTCCCTTGAGAATCCCATGGACAAAGAAGCCTGGTGGGCTCTTTGCAAAGAGTCAGACATAGCTAAGTAACTTAGCACGCACACATTCACAGAGATGGCAAGCAAGCAAGAGCCCCCACTACTGCAGACCACCCTTGTCCCACCACTGGCCAGATCACTACAGCTCTGATTTGAACAAAGCTCCTATACACAAAGGGACTTTTTTTTAAATTAGATATTTTAAAAGCATAAAACATATTTAATATCTTCCCCCGCTGAAGTGGAAATAGAAGTGAACAAATGAGAGGTGCTGTGTTTGCTGTTTACAAAACCTGGGTCATTCTAGGCACCAAACAAGAGGAAAGAAGTCAAGAAAATAAAGTTCTTTGTGTCCCTGAAACCCTAACACTAAGATTTTTAAAATACCTTTATGTGTGTGTTGGGAGGATATTCTTTACACTTTTTGGAAACTAAAAAAAAAAAAATTCTTCATCATGTATTTTGAAAAGTGGTCCTAACCCTGGCAATTAGGTGCCAATTTGTAAATTTTGACCTTACTGTTAAGTAGCAGAAGTTCAACTTGGGGTACAGTTGTAGAATCACAGAAGTTTTGGATCAAAATAATCTGGTTCATATTTTCCTTCCTCTCTCTGTTACACCACATCCAGGGCTCAGGTTCTACTTATAATCTCTCACCAAGCCATCATCTATCTTCTGCTTGATTGCCACCAAAGACAGGAAACATTACCACCAATGGCAACATAATGCATTTTGGGCAAGTTTAGTTGTAAAGTCCTGCTCTGTATTGACTTGAGAGTTGTAATTTCCAATAGATGACCCCCATTCTATCTAAGGGACTTACTGAAGCCACAGAAATCTCATTTTCCACAAAAGATCTGAAGACAAACACCATTATGTCCTTGTGAAGTCCTCTCTGGCTAAGAAATATTCTTGGCTAAGAAATATTTCTCTTCGCCCTGGCAAAGATACTTAGTTCTATCACTCATTCCTGTATCATAGAGACATCTCTCTTTCCTCCTGGCTTCTTTCCTCTGATTTCAGTTTGCCAAGTCCCCCCACCCCACCAACCCTGCCCTTATAGAATGTCCTTCCCCAAACTGGATTCAGTATTTCAGGTGTGGTCAGAAAGAGCTTAGGGAAGAATGGTATTTCCTCTTATTCTTAGCTTTCTACTGCTTAATACTGCATTGGCAGCCATGTTACACCATCAACTCATAAAAAACAGTCAACAAGGACTCCCACATTTAGAAGAATTTGAAATTGAGGGATTACCTTCCTTCCTAGCGTCTCCTCCATTAAATTCTGGAAGACCAGGTAAATACTCTAAAAGGAAAATTCCCCATTCCATAGTAGACAGTCCTCCCTAGACTTGGCATTGAGCAGGAGACAGTGTCTACAGCCAGCAAGAAGAGCAGTATTTTGAAGCTACAAAGGACATCCTTTCTGTAAAAGGGAAGGGGAAAAGGACAAAATTTGCTTGTGCTGAGTGCATTCTCTACATCCAACACTATTTTAGATGCTTTATGTGTCTTGTCTCATTTTGTCTTCTCAATAACCTTCAAAGGATGCAGCGTTAGTCTTGTTTCCTAAATAGGCTTGGAGAGGTCAAGTGACTTTGTGAAAGTCACACAGAGATGGTATTTAAACCCAGGTCGTTTTGACTCCAAGGCCAAGTTTTTCCTTCTGCATCCTGTTGCTTCTCATCCAAACCTGACTAAAGATGAGGGGGATGTTTGTGGGATAACCTCTTCCAAACTGAGGGAAAAACAGCTCATGCTAGCCAGACCAAAAGGATTACACCATCTCTCCTGTCCACTCTCGCTCTTCTCACTGCAATCAAACTTTATTCCATGTGTGAAATCACCCAGAAGATTTAATGCTACAATCACTAGATTCCTGAATTAAAAGACCACATGTCATCAAAACAACTGGAACAGAAAATCTTTGGAAAGAGGTATTGTCCCACGGCCCCTTGCTCCCAAATTCCCACCTAGAAAAGTACTTGTTTCTTGAGTATTTCATGATAAATGCCGGAAAGGATGGAATGATGAAGTGTCTCTTAAACCAGCGGTGCTTGGAGTGTGGTCCCTAGACCAGCAGCAGCAGCATCACCTGGGGACTTGTTAGAAATGCATATTCTCCATCTGACCCCATACCTAATGAATCCAGAAACTTGGTGAGCATAGCCTAGCGATTTGTTTTCATAAGCCTTCCCCATGAATCTTACTGTGAAATAAGCAATGTTCTCTTGCAGCTTCTGATGAAGAGAGGTTCTAGGGGGATAAGTCGCAGCCTCAGATGGCCTGGAGACTCAGTCATTCAGCTAGGGTGCATGGCACCGATGGAAAAACATAATTTCTTTCAAGAGGTCCTATAGGGAATGCAGACGAAAGGAAAATATGCCTGCTGAAAATACTGTGCTGAAACTAAGTTGTTGGATATATCTACAGCAAGATGTTTAACTTTGTGCATTAGTTTAATCCAAAAAATCTACTAACTGCTTTGGAACAATTGGCAGATTAAAGAAAAAAATATGTTTCATAATCCCCCTGCCAAGGAGAGTTAGAGAAATATCCACATGCCTTCTGCTTTTAGTTTAACTTTTTCCCACTGGGAAATGTCCCTATACATGATAGTAGTCATTTCATTACAAGTTTGGTAGTTGCTACCAAGAATGCTGAATCAAGCCTGTCTTTTTGCATATGGTTCACATTTTTCTATTTTACAAAAGAAGCACAAAGAAAAGGGATGTGGGAGGGATGTAGCCACTGGGTTGAAGGTGCCTTGGAGGGGACCCCAGTTGTCAGTGAAGGTCTGAAGCAATTCAAGATGGATTTCTTAATAAATAGAACATGAGAAAGCATTACAGAAAAGGAGGTGGGGATTTGCCAGAGGGAAATTGTTTCAAGAAGAGTGAACTAAATGAAAGCCTGATACCTGGATAGTAAGAGAGTATGACTGGGAAAAACAGAAATATGGCAAGGCCCTGCACTTCATTATACTGCCTTTTTTTGTTTTTAAAGCATGTTTCAGAGAACACTAATACTACCATAGAATGCTCCCGAACTGAACTTGGGTTCACTCTCCGTCACCCATGCACAGCAAAGCCAATTAACTGACACCAAGTCAAGGAGAAGGAACATATAGCATTTCTTGCAGGGCACCAAGCAAAGAGAACAGGCAGCTCATTCTCAGAGGACCTGAACTCCTTCATGGCTTTCAGGGAAAGGTTTTTAAAAGCCACATTTGGAGTGAAGGTTGCAGCTTGTGGACTTTCTTCTGATTGGTTGGTGGCGAGGTAATAGGATGATGTTTCTGGAATCTTAATCAATGCCTGATTCCATCCAGTCTAGGGTCTATATGCTGTGGTCAGCATATAGTCATCATCATCCATCTATCTGTGTGGGAGGTCTTAGTTTCTGTAAAACAACTCAAAGATATGCATCAGATTATTATGTAGATTCCTTGAGGAGGAACTGGGGCTCTGGGTTTTTTAAATTTATTTATTTTTAATTGAAGGATAGTTGCTTTATAGTATTGTGTTGGTTTCTACCAAACATCAGCATGAATCAGCCACAGGTTTACCTCTCACACTTGAACATCACTCCCACCTCTCTCCCCATCTCCCCTCTCTAGGTTGTTACTGAGCTGGAACTGGGGCTCTGTTTTACTGCAGAACTATTGTTTAAGCTATCATTACTTTTCTCGCATGACTGTTCTTCCTTTGTTTCTGCATTCCCTCACTTCCCTAGTTAGAAAGGGCTTGAGTCTGCTCTTTGGAACTCAGGGAAGGCCTAGGAGGTCAAAGCCTTTTTCTACAAACAGGGAATTGCCTTTGACACCTGAGAGGGCCACACAGGGTCTTGTTCAGTTTCAGCTCCCCCTTTTCTTTGATATTCCTCTACCCTTTGAGGGGAATACAAGCAGGGCCAGAAAGGGGATTAAGTTTTAGATAGAGAGATTAATCATAAGCTCAGCAGGGGACCTCAGTTTTAGGGGGATTTGGGTTCACTCATTCAAAGTTAAGGGAAGTTTGGACGGCTAAGGAAGTTTAGGAATTGCTGCAAATGGTATCTTCCTCTTAGAGCTGAATTGTGAACTGATTTAAGGCCCTGAGAAGTCCTGCCATCAACAGATCTTTTAATTTTATTTGACTCAATATTTCCAAAGTTCTTTGGCTAGAGAACCCCGTCATCCCCAATGATTCCTGATCACACCCCAGAGGGCACCAACTGTATCCATCACTGTAGCAAAGTGACAGATAGAAAGATAGAGGAACAGCAGCTTCAAGTTCCAGGAGAAGAGAGGAAAGTAGGCACACTTGGACAGACTGTTCTCCTAGGGAAGCTGGTAGGAAAAACAGCCAAAGTCCAACAACAAAGAAGCTACTTTGGGATGTGAGGTCCAACTCTGTCCAAAGAGCCCCCCAAGAACAGCTAGAGGAAAGCAGGCTGGTCAGGGGGCACAGCAGAGATCCCCATGTTGTCATCTGAACTACTCCAGAAATGGCCTTCCACTCAAACTGGAGCAAAAGACTCTCCCTCAAAAAAGTTCTATTTGCCAGAGAATTACAAGGCACAACGAAACCTGGTCAGTTCCCTTGTACACCAGCCCCGAGATGCAGGCCTTTCTTGGTCTCCCTTCTAGGTCTGTGGGACTTCCGTCTGCCAGGACTAGGTACTGGCCGTCGCGCTACCTCTCTTGTCTCTGGGTCTTGGTTTCCTCATTTGTAAAGCATTTGGATGAGACTAGTGATCTCTAAGATTTTCTCCAGCTCTGTCAATTCTGAAATTTTGTGAGAGCTTGGAGTTTGGGATCCAAATTCCTGTGCTGTTATATTTGAACTAGCTGTGATATTTGAACAAATAACCTCTGTTCCATACACCTCTCCTATGAAGGATTTGCACATGGGGTGACCTTGAGGCCCAAATGAGATAATGCTTCAGTCATGGCAGTGTTTGGATAATCATTGTAAAGGTAGAAAGGGGTGTTTTCCATTTGGGTTGTGACACCTGAGTGCGCCTTGGCTCCATCGTCTCCTTTGCTTTTCTCATGGTTTCCTCCCTTTGATGTCCCCACTGGTTTGTTTTGCTCTGTGAGCTGATGTTTGCTGTGTTCTCTGCTCATCAGTTACTTAGCTGCACTCATTGGTAGTGCTGGCCTCCCGCATTTTCCCAGGTGTCCACAAGTTGGGCTAATGTTGAAGACTAGCAAGCTTAAAATAATTTCAGATTTGTCTTAATTTGGATAGAGAGGTTGACCCGAAGTAAACCACTGGGCTGTTTTTGCAAAGGGCTTCTTGCCAAAAATATTTAAGTATATGAGTCAGAGATGAAATTTTCTACCTAAGAACACACTGCAGTATAAGCAGAGAGTAACCTCACTTAGATCAATGTAAAAGCACTTTTTGTCTTTTAAGGAAGCCCCATCAATTGACATTTTAACCTTCTCAAGCTTGTTCCAGAGTAGGGTAGGAAGAAATGCCTTGATTTGTATCTGTACCTTTGTGGTTAGAACAACCCTGAGATCTGAAAGCTGCACAAGATGCTAAACACTCGAAAAGGCCAGTTACCTTGTCAGCTCCTCTTGGCCCATGCTCTTCACATAGATTAAGTCTGGAAGTTGATGAATTGGAGGTTGGCGTGTCAAGCAGGGGGAGATAGAACAAAGGTGTTGTTGTTCAGGTGCTCAGTTGTGTCTGACTCTTTGTGACCCCATAGACTGCAGCTCACCAGGCTTTCTTGTCCTTTACTATCTCCTGGAGTATCCTCAAATTCATGTCTATTGAGTTGGTGATGCCATTCAACCATCTCATCCTCTGTCATCCCCTTCTCCTCTTGCCCTCAATCTTTCCCAGCATCAGGGTCTTTTCCAATGAGTCTGCTCTTCAAATCATGTGGCCAAAGTATTGCAGCTTCAGCTTCAGCATCAGTCCTACCAATGAATATTCAGGACTGATTTCCTTTAGGATTGACTGTTTTGATCTCCTTGCAGTCCAAGGGACTCTCAAGAGTCTTCTCCAACACCACAGTTCAAAAGTATCAATTCTTCGATGCTCAGCCTTCTTTATGGCCCAACTCTCACATCTGTACATGACTACTGGAAAAACCAGAGCTTTGACTATATAGACCTTTGTCAGCAAAGTGATGTCTCTGCTGTTTAATACACTGTCTTTGTTTGTCATAGTTTTTCTGACAAGGGGCAAGAATCTTTTAATTTCATACCTGCAGTCACCATCTGAACAAGGGGGATTACTTATTGATTTAAAACAATAAACAAGTTTGCAAGGGAAGAAGGGAAACTAGGTAGGATTTAACACTTGGTCATGTATATATAAACCATTAGTTCTATAGAATTTACATCCTGATTGTTCTTCTACAAGAAATGTTACTCTTTCTTCTGAGAGTAATGAAACTATTTCTATGTGAAAATAAACGTCCCCTTCTTTTACTCAAACTTTTTCACACTTTTTGCTGATTTCAAATTGCCCCTTCCCTTGAGGCTGGTTGGAATAGAATGTTCTCTAGTTTTCATCAGAGAATCTGGCTGTGCTTTTTTTTGAGTGCAGATAGTTGGCTAAAAAAAATAACACCATGATAATAAAAATAAATAGCTAAGTTTAACTGGGCACTTACCATGTGAGCTAAGTGCTTTATTTACATTATCTAGTGTAATCCACCCAGCAACTGAGTGAGGTAGGCATTATTATCTCCCTCTTTCTAAATGATCATGGACAGTCTGAGGCTTGGTTTGACTGCAAACCTTTTCAAGGCTGCAGAGGGTGGGAAAGTCCAGTGGTTAATTGGAAGTGGCGGAGCTGGCTGGTTAAGGAAGGCAGGCTACAGTCCGACTCTGACCACTGCTTTCTGTCTTCATATGCTTTCTTTTTCTTCAAGAAGACATCTTGGACACTTCCCAAGACAATTTGCAGACAGCCTCTAGGTGGAGAACTGTGGGTCCATTCACTCGGAGCTCCTTCAGCAAAGGAATGTGACCCTGCCGGGTGCTTCCTGAAGCGGTCTAGGTCCTCTGGGTCTCCTTTTGTTCACTGTCGTTCTTTCCTCAGCAGCACACCCGGGGCCGGTGTGCCTATAACTGTGGATTCCAAGCCTCAGAGGAACACAGCAACAATTCCTCATTCAAGCTCAGCTGTAAAACTCTGAAGGACTTGGAAGCAGCCTTCAGCCTGTGGACTTTGTCATCTGGAGTCTATTCCTTGGAGCCTGGTCTGAGGAAAATGCTGAGGGCCCTGGGGAGATAGGGGGGCTGTGTTTGGGCCTGTGGGCCTGGTGTGGGGGCTGGGAGGCAGGAGCTGTATGTCCAAAGGAACACAGCGGCTGCTCTCAGGTAGCATGTGGCCCTGAGGACCCTCGGAGCCCCAAGGTCAGATTATATCCCCCGGAACAAAGCTTTGGGCTGTGTCTCTTCCTCTGGCGTGTGCTTCTGTCCCCAGCAGCCTTGGCTGGGACTCTGCAGGCCCAGGAGGAGGGGCACTCCATGTCATCTAGGAGTTGGACTTGGAGGGGTTACCATCCTCGAGAAAGAGCCGCTGGCCTTGGCCATGAGGGCCAAGGGGCCCTGGGGTGAGTCAGTGTAGCCACCTGGCCCCAGGGACAGCCTTCCCCACGGAGGAAGAAGCAGCCGGGCAGGCCCCATTGACGCGCTGCCCCTGGCGAGGAGCCGTCCCCTGCGGGCCGTGCAGAGGCTGAAGGGATGGACTCCAAGTTTCCGGGAGGGCTCCCCACCAGAGTCTCCCGGGCTTCCCGGGGGTGCTTGGGCCCACGTGGAGGCCAGCTGGCCAGACTCTCTGACACAGCTGAGAGCAACCTTGCTGCAGCCAGCCTGTATCCAGCCACAGGCCCTGGCCTAGGCACTGGTCTCACACTTTCTGTTTTCTGGCCAGCGCCCTCCAGGTTCGGTGCTAGTATTCCCGTTTTATAGATGGGGCTCAAAGACCTAAGTAACATAACTGCCGAATCCATAACTGGCTGGATCTAGGATTCAAATCCAGGGGTATCTGGGTTGCTTTCCTTTCCACCCTTAGGCCTCCTTGGACAGTAGCACTAACCTGCCAGAGGACACTGATCTTGAGTGAGCATCTGGGGTAGCAAGCATGATCTTGGGATTCAGGGCTTGTCTCCACGAGATGAAGTGGGAGTGAAACATGGTCTTGGTGGTGAAGGCACTGAACACAGTTTCAAAGGTAAACGCCTCAATTATACAGTCATCGTACTGGTAAGAGTGAGATGCCCTGCGTCTTGTTCTTAAATCCCAATTTCTGAGTGCAGGTCTGTAATGAAACAACTAGTTTTGGGGAAAACTGTGGTGTTTGGTACCCTCACAAGAGCAGAAGTCTTTTCTGCAGCTTTTCTGTCTTGCTGATAACTTACAGATTTTACAGAGGCTGTCTGATCTGTCCTTTCTTCTATACCCTGTATTCCTCACCATTCAGTTTGTATGCTGTTGCTGTCTATCCTCGATTCTGATATGTCCTTGATCCCAAGAGGCACCTTTTCCCCACACCTGAATGTCTATGCGGTTGGCACACATCTTGTAATTGAGGTCTACATTTAATGTAGCAGGGCTGTTTAAATTGATGTTACATTTTTAGGATGGATAGAGACCAAGAATTCAGGAAATATGATAATTCATGCATTTATTCAACTCATCAAATGCCTACAATAAATCTCAGGCATGGTGCTAGATGCTTGGAATATAGAAACAGCCAAGTTTCAGTTTCTTGCCTTTGGGAGGTCACAGTCTAATGGGGGAGATAGACTAGACAGATCAACAGGCTTGTTGTAATAAGGGGAATTTGGGGAACCAGGCTGTGTGGAGGATCAGAGGAAGGAGGGGGAGGATGTAGGGAGCCTGGGACTACTTTAAGGAGAGGGTGTGTCCTGAATGAGATGGGAAGAGAAAGGCTGGGGAGTGGGCTGGGCTGGGTTGGGGAATGGCATTCCAGAAAGATTGACTGGTTGAAGCAAACAAAGGTTCAGCATCATGAGACACTAGGATGTGTTTCTGAGGCTCAACAAGTTGCTTGTGGCTGAAATGGAGGATATGTGGAGACCTGGGGGTAAAACAGGGATGTGGGGAGAGCAGGGGCCAGGTCATGGGGGCCCCCAAGCTCGTGCAAATCAGCATCCTCTCCATCCTGAGTCTGATGGCAAGTCTTTGAGGTGTTTTAAGCAGGGGAGTGATGCCCAGATTTGTGTAGAAAGTGGGTGGAAAAGGGATGGTGGCGGAAGTAAACAGAGTGACAGCTATTGAAAGAGAAAGAAGAGTTACCCCAAATGAAGCCCAGAGCCTCATTTTTATTACTATTCCCAGGCAGCATGGACCTGACCACGGAGGCTTGAGGAAGATCAAGCAGTGGTGCAGCAGGGCATCGAGAACCTGCAGGCACAAGTGGCCTTGTTCTTACCTTAGCCCCATCATGTGTGGCCTTCTCTCAGGAAAGTCGCATGATCAATAGGCAAGCTGAATGTAGGAACAGGTGCTGGGAAAAGCTAGAAAAAGAAGAAAATCCTTTCACTTGTCTCTGCTTGTTAAGGGTTGTATCAACCTACAGCGATGACATTCCAATTTGTACTTGCCAAATTAGTTCACCAATCGGAACATCTTACAAATAGATGGGATATGCAGTGGACATTTCTGAGTGTGGTGTAAGAGATTAAGTGTTGAATGTCATAAGGAAACAGTGTGAAGCCCAAGCTAAATGGCTGTGGTTGCGCCTGAGAGTCATGCAGAAAACAACAGTGTTTTCTGGCTCATCTTCAAGGGACACGCGGGGCGAGGGCTGCTGGGGTGAGAGGTGGAAGGAGCTCTCCGCCTTGCTGGGGAGGGTTTGAAATGGATGGGAGGCCACTGTTGCTACTGTGACCCAAGACTTATGGTTCTTTTCTACTTCCCACTTCCTGAACAGGTGCAGTGCCATACTTACACCGGGTACTGCTGGTGTGTCACCCCAGATGGGAAGCCCATCAGTGGCTCTTCTGTGCAGAATAAAACTCCTGTATGTTCAGGTACCGTAGGGAAGGGCGGGAAGAAAGAAAAGGGTTGGAGAGAGATACCTTGGCGGGTCTCCTGCATCTGTGGGTGGACCTTTGAAAGACTGGTGGTGGCTATGAGTCTCGCTTGCTCTGTTGGGAGCTGGGTGATAGGGTCAGGATGTGTCTCTGGGTATGTATTTATTTTGAGTTTAGGTTTCTGGTTCAATGCTCTTTTCCCAAGCATCAGTTGCAGCCTCTAGAGAGCACGGCCTATAGGTTTATAGCTTGGGTGCTCTTGGTTGCTAGGGGCCCTAGGCACAGTTTATCGAGATAGCTTTCAAGACTGCATGGGAGTTCAGCATCAAAGGCTATGATGACCAATTAGTGATGTCTCTCATGGGTGCAGGAGAGGAGAGTGGTGGTCTATGTTGCCATATGTTTACCACCCCTGAACAATGTAACGTACAGTGATGGAAAACATTCATGCCAGTGGCCCTGAAATCTGGCTGTCATCAGCGGTGCCTGGGCAATTAAAAAGGAACCCAAATGTTGAGGCTTCTCCTTCAATATTTGGATCCAGTAGGTCTAGAGTGAGATTTGGAGTCTACACGCTTGTGAAGCTTCTCAGGTGGTTCTGATGCTGAGACAAATTAGAGAACCACACTTCCATAGCAACCCTCCTAGTAAGTCCATAGGAAAAATCAGGTCTTTTCTATTTCCAACTTTATGGGCATAGAGAAATTTTGTTCTTAGACCAGTTTTGTGGGATTGTGTATTATGGATTTATAGAAGCCCCACACTTCCATTCTGATGGTAAGGAAATTCAAGTCACTCCCTTAATTCACTATGCAACTCAGCCCATGTTAAAAAAAAAAAAGTCTGTCCCACCCACCAGCTGCTTCCTATTTCTCTGTAATCTGTGTATATGAGATTTTATGTATTTACGTAGTTTTAATTTTTAAGTGCAAGCAAAGTATAAAACATTATTCTAACGCCTATGGGAAATTCCAAACTCCAGCAGTCCTGTCCTAACATTTTTCTTTTTCCCCTAAATTTATTCATTTTTTTCAACCAGCCCTGCTATATAAGGGGAAGAGTGAGTGGAAAGGGCAGTAACTATCTACATTAGGAAACCAAAATTTGCAGGCCAAAAAGGAAAGTTTACTTTATTTGTGGTTTACATGGAAACTGGAAACCTTAATTGGGGTTGGTGTGGGGAGGGGGAGGAGCTGAGGCCTCCTTGCAAATGACCTGGAAAGTTTCATTTCAAGCAAACAAATGTGCTAGAAACAAGTTGTGCACAGAAATATAATTGAATTCGCACAAAACTCGTATATGGATGGAGGAGGGGTCAGATGTGAACAGGGATGGATTTCTTCTCTTTTGTCGCGTGGGGGCCTCCCCCGATGCCCTTCTATGCTCGAGCTGGCTGTACCCTGCGTGTGCGGGGCCGGGCATCCCGGGGAAGGCAGGTGCAGCGGGGTCAGAACTGTCAGATGGGGGCGCAGGGCACCTGAGTACACGCAGGGCACCGCGCTGGGCCAAACCCACCCACCACCCACCCTTCTTGAGGAGCAGGCTGCATCTAGAAAATTGTTTCCATGCCCCAGACTGTTTTGGCCCATTCGGTACAATTGGGCCAACAATTTTCTACTTAATGCAGATGGAAAATCGCCGATTTCCTGCCCTCACCGGCAAGGGATGTCAGTCACTGCATTTGCAGTGAGAGGGGTTTCCTTTGCCATCAGCTCTGCTGACTGAATGTGGCTCAGAACGTGGAGCTGGTGGGAAGTGGAGGCGAGGGGGCAGTGAGTGGAATGTTCAACAAAGGAATTATGCGGATGTGGAATTTTGTAAAAATCTGCTCGAGACTATTGCCAGGGAGTCTGGAAATCATGGTTCATCTCAACAGTGCTGTGATACCAGTGACATTGATGTGAAACAAACCCCACTCACATGTATGTATGTATTCACTTTGTATATAATGTTCCCAGTTGTGTATACAGTATCTATATACATAACCATATGCTCCTAACAGCAGGCTTTACCAACTCTTTGAAAGAAACCAACCGCGATGCATTCTGAATGTCTGTGTTTTTGTTTCCCCTCTCATCCAAGGTTCGGTCACTGATAAGCCTGCAAGCCAGGGTAACTCAGGAAGGAAAGGTGAGTGGAGTTGCACGCTTTATCTAAATGTTTGCTTCTAAAGCCAGTCCAAGCAGGCGTTCTTAGACAAGATGGAAGGAGCCTGGGGTGAGAGCTAAAAGCGCCCTGCAGAGAATCTGCATTCTTATTCTGTTCCCTCCCAGAAGCCCTGGAGGTAAGTAAGGCTCATCACCTCCCAGAATTTCTGAGAGAGATGAGCAGTGCACATTGTAGGTGAGGACCCTGAGACCCTTGTTTCCTGGGAAGTACAGTCAGTCAACTACCAGTGTGTAGCCAGCGTTAAACAGAAAAGCACAACGAAGGCAGGCATGCCCAAGTCTGCCCAGACTCTTCTATTTTGGGAGCCCATCTGAGCATTATTTTTCCTCTTTGATTCTCCTTGATAATTGTTCTGGCACATCCAGATTCTCTTCACTACGACTAGGATGCTGCATGGGCATGTGACCTGGGCAGCTGTGGTCTCGAAATTCTTAGTTATTTTGCCCTTGAACTTGGGTTTTGTCAGTACAGTGCAACGGGACAATGAAGCGTGCATGTGGGCAATAGAGACACGTGTACTGGGCGTATTCACTGTGGCTTCATTGACAGATAGCTTTTGTGATGAGGGCTACGGGTCTGCCATAACCTGCTTAGAATTTTCATTTTTCTTTACCTAGAAAGTAAGAATTTGTTACTCAGTCATTGTCTGACTTTTGCCACCCCATGGAACGTAGCCCTCCAGACTCTGTCCATGGGATTTCCCAGGCAGGAATACTGGAGTGGGTTGCCATTTCCTTCTCTAAGGGATCTTCCCGACCCAGGGATCAAACCTGGGTGTCCTGCATTGTGGGCAGATTCTTTACTGTCTGAGCCACTAGGGAAGCCTTTCTTTACCTAGAACAATGATAAATAGCAAGTTGAAAAACACCACGACAAATCAAGAGAGAGACTCTGGAGGAGAGGATGAGACTTAATATTTTGTGTCTCTCGTGGCACCCTTTCTCCTGCTTTTTGAAGAAAAGGCTTTTTCACTCTGCACTGGGCCCTACAAATTGTGCAGCTGGCCTTGATGAGGGCGTTTGTCTGAGTGCTGGTTAGTGGCCTGAGGAACAGTCCCCTGGGATGTGCTGACCATACGTTCCAGAATGGAAGACGCTAAGATTCGCCACTTACCTCCACAACAGCACACACAGATGGCGCGTGGTTACATGGAAAACAGGTTTCAATTTTATTGCCCATGCAAGCACTTCAGAAGCCCCGTTTTGGGGTCTCGGGTAAAACCCAGGTGGGAGATCTCGGCTGAGTTTGAGCCCTTCTACTTGACTCTGAGCTTTGGGAACTTCATGCTCATAAGAGCTATATGAGAGTTGGGCCTGCAAGGATCAGAGTGGAGCAAGCAGGCTTATCCTACATTGCAGTCACAGAGAGACCAAGGTGAGGCCCTGGCCCTTGCCCCAGATGCTAATTCCGGGGGACCCAAAGAGGAGGCAGAGTCCCCATGCTTAAATGGAGGAGCTGAGAGTCTGGAGAACCTGCTCTCCCTGCATCAGGTGCTCCAAGAAGACATGGGAGTGGAGCTTGGTGATACCACCTCCTTCTAGAAACCATGGACCAAAGGATCCAATGGGCTGCTCCCCTACCAGCAAACAGGAGTGAGTAAGTGGGCAAAAAGAAAGTACTTCACAGTCCCGAGGAGACAGCCTTGAATGTTGGTGGTTCCCTTCTAGGAGGGAAGGCAGAAGAGGGGATAAGCATTTCTTACTGCAAAGATCTGAACTCATCAACACTGTGACTGGTGTGTCTGCCTGTAATTGACTGGGGTTGGAAAAGGGAACTGCCTTTAGTTTTTCTTGTTGCCACTGAAGTATTCAGGAGCATAAGCTTTAATCCTGAGCATGAGGTCCTGGTGGTAGGAAAAAGAAGGAGCAGTCATGCAGAACAGACCACCCAGACTTTCCCCACCAAAGGGAACAGAGTGCATGATGCTGGGTGAAACACCTGCCCCAAGAAAGGCCAGCCAGAGGATCTGGCTTTTAAATTGCACAGAGAAGTACTTCCCAGGTTGTCTTGTATGCTGTGAATGACAATAGGAATCAGACCCTTGCTCACAGCAGGCTCTGCTGATCCAGGTGGGAGAAGGCAGGGGAATCTGATTCCTCCAGGGAGGATGCAGGGAGTCAGGGGGTGGGGGGGGTGGGGGGATAGAGTGTGAAGCCTCAAGTTCCACCTCTTCGCTCTCTTACCCCGGTGGGTTCCTCCGTTCCAGATGGTGGTACAGGGACTTCCTCTTTGGTGCACAGGCCTGGCAGAGGGGTGGGGAAGATGCTAGGGTTCACTTGCCCCTTGGAGACTTGACTTCTGCCCAGTGGCCTCTCTTTCTTTCTACTTTGGAGGGTTCCCAGAGGCGCTGCAGTCTGTGGGGTTGCAGAATTGGACACAATTGAACAACAGCAGAGGTGTTGAATCTCTTCTCTTTGTCTGCCCGCGGGCAGCGCAGTGAAAAGCCACCTGTAGGGAGGCCCACCTGAAGCCACACCTGTCCAGGAAGCTGGGGTTTGAATGGGGACAGGGTGCGAGAGGGCATTGGTAATATCCTGTGTGGGCCCCACCAAGGTGCCTCTTCAGCTGCCACTTAAGAATGGAATGTGCTCCAGAGGGCAGCAGGTGGGAAGACACAGAGGGCCCTTGTCTGAGCTCATGCCCACACAGGGGGTCTCCCAGAAGGCATCTCCCAAGAGCCGCAGCTCCAGAGACCTGCCCAGAGGGATGCTCAGCCCAGAGGATGGCCAGCAAGGAGGCAGGGCCGGGGGTCTGGGTGTATGTGTATGTGGGGCGCTGAGGGGCTGGGAGCAGGGGAGGAGCACACCCAGCTCTTTCTTTCCCACCCTTCTGCCTTTTTGAACATGCTCCACGGACGGGGCTTGGAGGGATCGGTTCTCCCCGCCTGGGAGGAATGAAAAGGCGTATTGTGCGACCTCCCTAGGGTCTGGTTGCCGGCCAGGAATCAGTCCTCTGAAGGCGAGGAGAAAGGCAGAGCGGGAGGAGGCTGGGGGAGGAGGCCCGGGGAGATAGCAGGAGGCAGGAGAGAGGGAGAGAGGCCAGGCGGTAGCAGGTCACAGGCGTCTGGCCAGCAAGCAGGCCTGGGTCGCTCCTGCTCCCGGGTCCACAGGTGTGGGGCCCGAGGGGAGACATGGGGGGAGGGAGGGAGGGAGGCCCAGTTATCTTACCCAGATGCACGTGCTGCAGGAGGGGAGGAGGGTCAGAACTTCAGACTGTTTACTTAATCCCCTGGAATGTCTTCGCTGTGCTCTGTTCTTTGGGCCCCTTGTGTTTCCCCGGACTCCTTTATGGGCACATGTGTGGTAATTAACACATGCGGGGTAGGTCCTGGGCCATGTGTTTGAGTTTCAAATATCCATTGATCTGGGGAACTCCCATCCTGCAGCCGTCCCTTCTCTGATGGTCCTTGCCCTCCGAGAGAGATGGAAGGGGTACGTGTGCATTTTGGGGGGGTGGGGGGGCACACGTGCATCCACATATGTTTTATTGATGCTACAGAGGAATATCAGAAGAGAGGAAAGGACCCCCCCAGTGACCCCTGAGTTCTGACCATCTGCTGCTAAAACAGTTGAAAGCTGCAGAAGTTGAGAGGAAGGAATTTGGGGTTTCTATTGAAGTAGAAAAGGGACTGGGAAGCAAAATGTGATTTAGAGGTGTTGATTTTATCCTAAGCAGCTTTTCCTGGCCCAGCAAGGCTCGTGGATTTTCCCAAGGTGCCTCTTTCGGGGGTCTAGATGCTAACAAATAGGGGTGATCTGAGGGAGTTTCCAGGATAACCTAACACAGAATCAGGGACTGGTCCTAGGCTTCATTGCTTATGAGGTGCAGTAAGGATGTTCTCGGCCTCCAGTGGGGTGTTGGTGGGGTAGGTGAAGAATGGGAGAATAGTGGGAGAGGACCTGGACAATGATTTCTGGTGGTTTCCGGGATACCTGGCCAATGAAAATTTAGGGTCATCAGGAGTTTCCTGAAGTTTGCTCTTTTCTTACTTCGAAGAGCTCTGGGAGTGAGCAGTGTAAGAAGAGAGAAGAATAAAAACATTTCGAAAACTGCTCTCTTTTCTGCACGTGCTCCTGTATGTGTCCAGCCAGTCTTGGAGAGAAGTGGACCTTCCAAAATTCAACAAGTAGAGACTTCTTTTATTGTGCCCCCCCACCCCCGCCCCTCCACTGACTGTTCCATCGTATGCGTTCCAGGTGAAGAATGAGTCACAGTTATTTTTCCAGAGTCCGTCTCTGGGTCTCGGTTTTGAGGATCTCTCATGGTGTTTGGTCTACAAGTTGATTCCAGCTTGGGTACCTTTGTCACTCAAATGGTGGAGCTAGCAGCACTCCCCTTCAGGGCCGAGGGATGTGCTTAGGGCAGGGGTGATGGATGGCAGGTCTCCCAGATGAAGGGGCTCTTGTGGTCTCTAGCCTCCACCCTCATGGGGGTTAAGTACACCTGAAGGGGTTTCTTTGCATTGCCTCGAACCTGGTTGAGATGTGCAGAGCCAGCTGTCTCAGAGCATCCTAAACACGGAATGTCACCCCGTTCACGTGTCTTTCACCTCTTCCCAGCCACCTCTTTTTTCTCTTCTCCCAGCCCAGGGAGAGCAGCCAGATCCATAGATAAGCTTGCCACCAGATGGCTTAAGTCTGATTACCTTCCAGCCTGGGCTGGATTTGAATGGAGATGGGCAACTGATGACCTCTATGTGTTGATCTTGGCTCACATTGGATTTCCCTGTGGAGAACCATTCATTCTGATGCGTGCCTGCTACAAACTGCACCTAAGTAGCTCCAGGCCCATGAGATGCAGCTCTTTTCCTCTCTGCATGCAGGTTGCTGCTGCTGTCTGGTGTCTGAGCCACCCTGACCAAGCCTGGCATATCAGTATAGCAGCTTCAAAGAGATCAGTTGCAGAAAGGGTGTGCATGAGTGTGCCTGAGTGCTCACGTGTGCCCTGCATCTCCCACTACCCACAGCTCGTTACTCCCCCAGCAGGGAGTAACTCCATCTACTCAACTGCCCACCCTCCATCTCAGCCCTATTCTGTGGTCTCTAAAAGAAAGTTTACGTATGGAGAATACCTGATTTCCAAGGACTAGAGAGGAAATAGGGTTTGTGATCTGGAGAAGCCCTCTAGCCATGGATTCTAACGAGTCCCCCGGTATTGTTAGTGACTGCTAGTATTTTATACTTGGCTGTTTTATTCTTTCATCCAACAAATACTCATTGAGATTTCAGGCCGGCTTTGTTACAGTCCCTGAGGACCCAGGGGCGGGTGAAATGTAAGAGCCCTCAGCTTGTGGAGCTCACACTCTGATGGTCTTAGCCTCTTCTTGTCGAAGACATCATCATGGAGGGGAAGCCTCCCAGAGAAGCATAGACTTCTAGATGCTGGGATACTGGGAAGCAGGGGAGGGATGGCGGGTGGCTCCTCCAAATGCCCTGGCTGGTAGCTCCCAGGATTAGGGCCTCTAAGGAGAGAGCCTTGGAGGAGGCTGCGTGGGATGAGCATGGTCCACTGGCAAGTTCTTGATTCTTCTTCCTGGTTCCTTTGCGGGGCTCCTGAAGTCTAGGGGACGGCTCTGAGCTTGTCTGGCCACCGAGGATATGTCCCTTGGCTGAATAAGTTCAGTTCCAAGTGTGGCCCAGCGAGCTGGAGGGAGGCAGGGATTTCAGCCCTTGGGTGGACAGGCCTTGGGGCCACATCTGAACCACTTCTCCATCCCTAAGTGCCACGTAGCTCCTGTGGTCAAGGCCAAGGAGTTGTCACTCTCCGGTCCTGTTGCACTGGTTGAAGGAAAGCCATGGGGCTCAAGGGCTGCTTATTCTAAAATTTACATGGAAAGGCAATGGTGTTGCTGCTCTTTAGTCCTCAGGTTGTGTCCGACTCTTCCCGACCCCGTGGGCTACAGCACACCAGGTTTCCCTGTCCTTTACTATCTCCCAGAGAAGGCAATGGGACTAGAGTAGCTGAAACAATTTTTAAAAAGAAAGTGAGAGGAATCACTATATGTGTGTTTTTTTTTTTAAACCAAGAGATCTTTAATATTTTATTCCCTTCATGACCCTTAATGAATTTTGAATCCGTGCTTTTCTTTGGTCATCTAAACAAATGTGGGGACTCCATATTTTTAAAACTCTATTTTATTCTTTTTTTATTTATTTTTGACTTAGTTTTTTAAGAGTAGTTTTAAGTTCACAGCAAAATTAACAGGAAGGTCCAGACATTTTCAATATTGCTCCCTGTCCCCACATATGGGTCACTTTCTCCACCATCAACATCCCCAACCAGAGTGGGTACCTTTGTTACAGCTGATGAACCTAAATTGACACATCATTAATACCCAAAGTTCACAGTTTATTTTAGGATTCACTCTTGGTGTCGTATACTCTGTGGGAATAGACACATGTGTAGTGGTATCCACCATTGCAGTACCAAACAGTATTTTCACTGTCTGCTGACCTAGGGATCAACAGAACAGAACAGAGAACCCAGAAATAGACCTATACAAGCTCAGCAAACTGATTTTTGAAACATGCAAAAGGATTTCAGTGGAGTAAAGATAGTCCTTTCAACAAATGGTGCTGTAGCAATTGGGCACCCTGTAGACAAAAACAAAGCAACTCCCCAAGACCTTCAGCCTAAACCTCACACCTCATACAAAAATTACTCAAAATGGATCTTGGACTTAAATGTAAAATCTAAAGCTATTAAAGCTTCTATAAGAAAATATAGGAGAAAATTTTTGGAACTCATAGGTAGGTGAACCTTGAGCTTTAGTGTTTTAGAATACCAAATATGTGATTCAAAAAAAATTTTTTAATTGATAAATTGGACTTAACCAAAATTGAAATCTTGCTTTCAAAATATCTTGTTAAGGAAATTAAAAACTACAGACTTGGAGAAAATACTTACAAACCACCTATCTGACAGAGGACATATGAACATATAAAGAATGCTAAAAAAACTTAACGGTTGAAAAATAATTTAATTTAAAAATAGACAAAATACATGAATAAGCTTTTCATAAGCACATATGCAGAGGGAAAATAAACACACAAAAAGATGTTCAATGTCATTAGCTATAAAAAGTGCAAATTAACCAACAAGGACCTACGGCATAGCACAGGGAACTAGACTCAGTGTTACGTAATAACCTATAAGGGAAAAGAATCTGAGAAGAAATATGCATATATATGCATAACTGAGTTGCTGTGCTATACACCCAAAGCTTACATGATATTGTAAATCAGCTATACTTTGATCAAAAATTTTAAAGTGCAAATTAAGAACATGATAAGATGTCACCACACACCTATTAGAAGAGCTGAAATAGTGACAATACCAAATGTCACTGCAGAGAAACTGGATCTTTCATAAATTGTTGATAAGAATGTAAAATGATACAGCTACTCCTGAAGATACTTTGGAAGTTTCTTAAAAAAGGAAACAACAAAACATATGCTTACCATATAATCTAGTGATTGCACTCCTGATTATTTATTGAGGAGAAATGAAAACTTAGGTCCACACAAAAACCTGTACACAAATAGTCACAGCAGCTTTATCTGTAATAGCCAAGGGTGAAAACAACCCAAATGTCCTTCAGTGGGTGAAACAAACTAAGGTGCATCCATACCATGGAATACCACTCAGTAACGCAAAGGAACACACTGTTGACACAGGTGGAGAGATTTCAAGGGCATTACGCAGAGTGAAAAAGTCCAACCTCCAGAGATCGTCTTCTGCATGATTCCATTTATATAACATTCTGAAAATGACAAAATTATAGAGATAGAGAAAGGGTTAGTGGTTACCAGGGGTGAAAGATGAGGTGGAGAAGGGGAAGTATGATTATAAAAGGGTAGCACATGGGATATCTTTGTAGAGATGGACTAGTTCTATATTTTGACCATGGCGGTGGTTACATGAATCTGCACATGGATAAAATCGCATAGAGCTACACCCCGCCCACCCAGCCAGACACTCACAAACAAGTACATGCAAAACTGGTGGGATATGCATAAGGTCCCTGGATTATACCAATATCAATTTCCTGATTTTTATATTATACTATTATCATGTTATCTATACAATTATGTTAACTGTAAAGATGCTACTTTGGAGGAAACTGGGTGAAGGGTACATGGGACATCTCTGTTTGCAATTACCTGTTGCAAAGTCATTTCTAGTTTAAAAAATTGGCCCAGTCTCTGTGTGAACCCAGCTCTGAACCAGCTCTGCTGCTGCCGGTGCCACCGATCCCCCACACCCCACCCCTCTCACCACCCTCTTCTTCCATCCCTGGTCTTATTCAAGAAAATGTGGAGCTTGACGATGTGGGGGAACTGCTTGCAAAAAGACAGTTTTAAGCTTGTTTTCACTTGTTTGGGGAAGGAGTGTGCAGGTGGGTAGGCAGAATGTAGAGCACTGATCTCTCACTCTGGAAAGGACTGAAGCCCTCAGAAAACTTCTATTCTCAAAGGTCAGAATCGGGAGAGCTCAGAGTACATTTCTGAGCCCCGTTGGTCATAGGACTTCAGGAAATGTTGAGGTTAACTAACAATTCCATCCTCCTCCTGCTATGATTCAGGCCAGGTTCTTAAGGGACATTTCTGTTGTCTCCCTGTGATGCCTGGAATAAGTCATCTCAACTTTCACACTGGGTCTGAGTCACATGCTGAGGGGGATGATGGCTCTGGAATAAATGTAGTCCCTTCAATAGCAAGAACCTTCCAACACTTCTACTGGGCTGAAGTTTATCTCCATGTTTTGCAGCCTGAATGAATCCAAGAGGTAGAGTGACCAGTGATGGACCAGGGTTTGGGCAGAACCCAAGAATTGAAGGGGACTTGGGATCATTGAGAGACTTTCCGAATCTTGGGATGGGGGTGGTGGTTTCTTTTTCTCTCATTCTCCAAGGCTCCTTAGTCTCAAGACCCCAAGAGATGCCATTAATACAGATTCCTCCTCTGGCCCCTTTGACACATTTGCTTTTGAAGGACCTGAAAGAGAAAGCTCTTTGTATGTGGTCAGAATAAACTCATTGTACACCCAAACAATTAACTCCTCAATGGACTTGCCAGCCCCTTGAAAGGCCCAGCCCTGCCTCCTTGGACCTCTTGGGCTCTATTCAGTCCCTTAAGCACACCAATGTTTTGGGGGTTTTGTTTTGTTTTGTTTGTTATTCTGAAAAGTCTTTCCTTGCGAATAGTCAGAGCGGGTCAACATTGTCCTCAGCCCGGCATTTATCTCCACTCGCCAGCGAATGTCAATCAGGAATCAAAAAGCCAAACAGAGGAGGCTTTGAACAGTGTCATTGGGGGTCGAAGTGACTTCCAGCTGTCTGCGTGGGCCAGGCCTTCTCGCAAGGCAGGGAATTGTGCTGCCACACAAACCCACTATCTGGATGGGCTTACAGGGCCCAAGCGGGGGCTTCGGCTCTCTGGGGCTGCACCTGCGAAGGGAGGCATGGTTGGGGGGCTGGGGAATTTTGGCGGGGCCAGATGCCTGCTCTGGGCCTGGGCTGTTTCCAGCACCACTTGTTCACTGCCTCTGGGGCCTTGAACAAATCACTTCCTTGCGCTGAAGCTCAATCTCTTTTTATCTGCCTGGTGACTTCCTCTGCTCTAGCCCATGGCAAGAATAGATGAAGAAATCAACCTGCTAGGAACTTTGAGTGTTAGAAAATGTGCTAACACTTATTATTCTTGATCTTGATGTCAGCCTTGAGAAATTTTCTCAGGTTTGGCTTATTTTCCTTTGGCTGTTGTTGTTCAGTTGCTCAGTTGTGTCCAACTCTTCGTGAACCCCATGGACTGCAGCACGCCAGGCTCCCCTGTCCGTCCCTGTCTCCGGGAGTTTGCTCAGATTCATGTCCACTGAGTCGGTGATGCCATCTAATCCTCTGTTCCTCTGATGCCCCCTTCTCCTTTCGCCTTCAGTCTTTCCCAGCATCAGGGTCTTTCCCAATGAGTCGGCTCTTCATAACATCCTAAGTCAGCCTTAGGATTTCTGTATTTCTGTGCCCAATCTCAGGATTACGTCATTTAGAATAATGAGCGTTATGTTTCTATTTACGTATGTCCAAGAGATTCTCCAGGGAAGAATACTGGAATGGGTTGCCGTGCCCTCCTCCAAGGGATCTTCCCAATCCAGGGTTCAAACCCTTGTCTCTTATGTCTACTGCATTAACAGGCGGATTCTCTACCACTAGAGCCACCTGTAAACCCCTATTTTTCTTTAATGTTTCCAAATTTATCTTTTCTCCCTGTAAGAGAAATGATCATCTTTGGATTGGGTTTTTTTTCAGTATTGTATTTTCTTCTCCATCTGGAAGAGTATTATGGCATCAAAGAAAAATAAAGTCTTACTATTGCAGGTCTGTAAGAATCACCAAGAGTGAACACACACACGTGAAATCATCATGTGCATATGTGTAAACTGAGATTCAGATGCATTTTTATTTAAGCTCTATGGAAGAGTCTCCCCCCAAATTAAGGATGGCTCAAATAATCTAGTTAGTGTCTCCTGACGATGTATCTGTGACGTCTTTGGTAATTTGTCCCGCCTTTGTTTTAAAATCTTTATTAAGGTATAATTACACACCATAAAATTTACCCATTGTAAATGTACAGTTCAGTGAATTTAGTACATCTGTACAGAAGTACAGCTATTACCAGAGAACATTTCCACCACTTCCCAAAGAAACCTTGTACCCATTTATAGTTATATTGACTCTCTCCTCCAGGCAACCATGTATCTGCTTTCTGTCTCTATAGATTTACCTTTACTAGGCATTTTATATAATGGGGTCATACCATATGTAGTATTTGTGCATGGCTTCTTTTATGTAGTGTAATAAGTTTTAAATTCAGCTATATTATTACATGTATCGGTAATTCATTCCTTTTAATTGCTAAATAATACTCCATTGTATGAATGTATCACAATTTGGCTATCTCATCACCAGTAGAACATCTGGATTATTTCCAGTTTGAGGCTATTAATGAATAATGCTGCTACGAATATGTGTATGTATGTCTTTGGGCGGATATTCTTTATTTTTCTTGGATAGATTCCCAGGAGTAAAATTTCAAGATTGATCGGTAAGTTGATATTTAATTCTTAAAGAAATTGTCAGACTCTTTTCCAATGTGGCTACCCAATTTTACATTCCCGTGAAGAGTGAATGAGGATTTGAGATCCTCCATATCCTTGTCACTTGATAGTGTCTTTTTAAAAATTTTTAGCCATTCGAGTAGGTACCTGGTGGTATCTCATCATGGTTTTATTTTGTGGTTTCCTAACAGTCAATGCTATCAAACATCTTTTCACGTATTTATTAACTGTCCGTGCATCTTGGAAATGTCTATTGAAATATTTTACCCATTTTGAAATCAGGCTGTTTGTCTTCTCGAGTTGTAAGGTTTACTTGATTTCTTATTTTAAAATCTGTTGAATTTTCATGCTGCAAATCCAATTTTAAAAGTAAACAGTTGGATAAGATGCTTTAACACTTGGTGATTTAATGCCTTCTTTAAGAGGCCTATAGAGTCTTTTATAGCCACAGTGTCCTGAGGCTAGGATGCAGTAATCTTTCACTTTTAGAAGAGGATATCACTGCCCAAAGAAGAAAAGTGAGGGGTTCAATTTATCCAACTTAGTGGATGTAAAGCCCCGGGGTCTGCACAGTGACCCCACTGGAAACTGGGAGGCCAGGGATACACGTAGAAGCTTTTCTCTCTCCACAGGGCCCAGTGTGGGGCCCGGTGTCGCCCCAGGGCTTGCCAGGAAGCAGGCTTGATGTGGACCTTGGACTCAGGCCTCGGACCTATGTTTGGGAGAAGGGTGCGCTTGTTTGCTGGGTTGGATGCCAGGTGCCCAGGTGCCCGGAGATGATGGTCAGAGGGTCCTGTTGGCTTTGGCTTGGCTCCCCATCCTTGGGGCATGCTGGATTTCACAGGTGGTTCTCCTGGCAGCAGGGCACCCTGTCTTTTCTCACTTCATAAAGATTTCCAGCTAGGGCCTCCATGGCGGCAGTACAGCTGTACCTCTTCACCCTCGGTGACCCTACCCTGCAGGAAGATTCGCTCCCTACACGTGGCTTCACGCTCTGTGGGCTTCTGAACCTGCATCTGGGCAATTGTGGAGGTCCTCAACTTCCCTGGGGGAAGACTGGAAACCCTCCTTCCTCTCCTTGAGCAGTAGACTTCTTTGCTGATTGCTGGACCAGATGGGCCGTCCCAGCCTCTCCTGTCAGTGACGGGAGAAATAAACAGAGTATTTTCTGTCTTCCTGCTCCAGAGAGAGAGAAAGATATAGCTCTTGGCGTATGGGATGATTTTAATTGAATATCAAGATATCTCATAAGCCATTTTGCACTTGGCTTATCACCATTGTCCCTCTGAGAGTGTTTGATTTCTCACTTTCCCTTTGTTACCTTTAAGACTCCTGAAAGGAAGCCGCCCTGTGTGGAGGGGCTGAGCACACTCTGCTGGGCTATTTAGACTGTGAACTCTGCATCCGGCAGGAGCAACCAAATGTGCATTGCAGCTGCCAAAAGACTTCATTCAGTGGTTCATTGAACTCAACGGAAAGGGGTGTTAATAGAGTCGGGGAAGTGATGCTATTTTAAAAAATGACACTGTGTGTTTTTGCACTGTTTATTCTCCCTCAATGACTTCCAGATCAAATGTGCGGTTTGGGGTCAAAAGATGACTGTTCAGGACTCCAGTTTGAGGCAAATAAGATATTTAGCTTCATTATTCCTCTCCTCCTGACACATCTCGTGTCGGGGATGATTGTCGGCTTGTTCAGGATCGCCCTGGCCCCTGTGGGAGCTGGGGCTGACGTTGGCACATGACAGTCATAGCAGGGTCAGGTGTCACACGACTGTCAGGATCTCCACAGCTATTGAATCTTAAGATCCCAGGGGTGGGGTATCGGTGTAAAAAAAGGGATCAGCATTCTGTGTTCTTTCTCCTTCCCCTGATAAGATGCAGGGAAATCTGCCAAGAGTTCTGGGAGCTCCAAATGGTGGAAATTGTTATTACTGATGATCTGACTGGCGTTGCAGACTATATGAGAACTTGTATGCTCCATTAATAGTTAATGCTTGGAGAATATAGTGTTTAGTCCCCAAAGATCACTGGGGGTCTTGGGAAGAAGGGATTGTGTAACCACAGTGTCTGAGACCACAGTGCTCACCTTCCTTCCCCTTGCTGAAGGAGAAAACTGAAAAATATTGGATCTGTGCATTCTCAATGTAAGTAAAGATACCTGTTCCCAGCTTTCAACAAAGAGGTGAAAATCGGTTTAGGGGGCACGAAAGAACCCTTTGTCTTTTTACATATAAAGTACAGACATACATACAGTACATAAATATACAGTGTATACAGAGATACAGTGTATCTTTGTTATTAAGATTTCATTAGGAAACTAGTTAAGGAGAAAATGCCTAAAAATGTTCCTTAGACAATGCTGCTGCTGCTGCTGCTGCTAAGTCGCTTCAGTTGTGCGACCCCATAGATGGCAGTCTACCAGGCTCCGCCATCCCTGGGATTCTCCAGGCAAGAACACTGCAGTGGGTTGCCATTTCCTTCTCCAATGCATGAAAGTGAGAAGCAAAAGTGAAGTCGCTCAGTCGTTTCCAACTCTTAGCGACCCCATGGACTGCAGCCTACCAGGCTTTTCCATCCATAGGATTTTCCAGGCAAGAGTACTGGAGTGGGGTGCCATTGCCTTCTCCTAGATAGACAATAATAAAACAAAAGTTGAGAAACACTGTTCAAAATTAAGGTTTGGGGATCTTGATGAACATAATTCGAAGTCCTGAAAGGTAGATAAAGTCTGCACTTACTCTGACCTGTAGAGGTTCTTGGTCTGCAGAGAGAGCTGCCATCAGTACTATGACCATAAGCGTTAGGACTTTGTTACTGAGAACTCTCTGCTCCTAGTGTCTGTGTTAGAAATTTAAAAGGAAATTCAGAGTGCAATTACTCACGTTCCCTCTCATTTTGTCTGCCTCCATCTCTCCTTGGGAATTGATTTCACTGTTAAAAGTGTTCTAAGGGCTCCCAATTCTTTTCAGTTCAGCACGCTGGAGAGAGAATGGTCCTTCTTACCCTCACTTCATTTTTAGATGAGGATGGAAAATAGCTAGGGGTTTGGGAGGGAATGGCGCCACGGTCTTTTGTTTTCCTCAAACTCTTCAGTGAGGGCCACTAGAAAGGTACTGGGTTGGTACCTTGCACAAGAGAGCAGGAAGGAGCTGGGCCATCAGCACTTGGTGCCATCACTGTGTTAGCATCTCCCAACACGCCTGGCCAGAGCTAAGGGCTCCTGGGAAGACAGGACTCCCGGCTTTCCTGGGGAAAGACCAAGGGCTGACAGAGTCGTGAGATGGGGTCCTGCAGAGCCAGGATGACTTGGGTCCCTTCCCTGGAGCGGCGAGCACGTACCTGGATTTGCCTGACTGTTGGTGTCTCTTCTGTGATACTCTTTTCTTTCTTGCTCTTTTCTTCTTTCTCTTCTTTCTCTCTGATCTGCTTCTTGGGACTTGGCCGGGCCATGTGCAAACCCCAACCGTTCAACAGTGCTGGAGAGTAGATAGCATTTACCTCAATAATGGTAGTCTCCTTTCGATTCTTTTTAACCCTCAACTCAGATGACGGGTCTAAGCCGACGCCCACGATGGAGACCCAGCCGGCGCTCGATGGAGACGGTAAGCTCCTGTAACTTCAGATTCGAGTTGTCCCCCTGTTTTCAGATTTGGGAAAGGTCTTTCCTTCAGATGTTTGTTTAAGCTTTACTATTATATTTTTTCCCCCTTTTTTAATTTCAATTTTTCCCAGTTTAAGCCAGGCTGTTTTTAAACATTTTTTAAAAAAATGCAAACCCTCCCAGGAACTTGTACACCCTCCACTTCTGGAAAGGTCCTCTGTTCTCGCCAGGCTTCCTGCCTGGCTGTTAACATCCAACAATAACACAGCCTGGATGGACCCTGCAAACTGCCAAGACCGAGGAGCCATGGCTGAGAAAGACAGGCCAGCAGCATCGTTTTTCTAAATGAGTCAGATCTTACAAGTCCTTGTAGCGCTCTGTGCCCGGCATTGTGCAAGGCCTGGGGGATGAAGGAGAAATAGATAAGATGAGAGCCTTTGCTCTCCACAAAGTGGCAACTATTGGAGAATTTATGTATGAAGCTACACGGTCTCAGTTTTATTCCTTCTGTGATGGACATTTCCAGAAGAAAGAGATCACGGTGGCCTGGGAAAAGATTCTGTGAAGAGAGGGAACTTGAGCTGAATCTGAAGATGAGGCAGGAATCAGGGTGTTCCAGGCAGGGACAAAGCAGGGAGTGTGGTGGAGATGGGGTGAAGTGATGAAAGTAGTAGGAAAGAGACTGGTGCATGGAACTGGTTTGGCTGACTTGTAGGGACCTTGAGAGTTGAGTCAAGACACTGGGGGAAGAGAAATTCTAGATCAAGAGAAATAGCAGTGGTTGGTGGCAAAACAGGCTGGGTATCTCTGGAGGTCTGAGGAGCAGACAGCTGGAACGTGGGTGCAGAAGGCTGGCTTCAATTTGAGTTTGAGCTGCTCAGGGCCTACATCCTTCAGTGTGCTTTGCTAAATACTCCAGGTTCCCATGAGGGGGAGCAGGAAGCATGGCAGACTGCAGTTTCTAGAAAGTCTGACAGTGAGATGTGGCGCTCAGTGCAATATACGGCAACATTTTAGCAGCTTTCAGCTGAGCATATCCAGGCTTGGATCCTAAGACTGGACAGTGAGACAGAGGAACAAAAAAAGTGATGCCACTGGTTGGAACTGTGGCTAAAAATGTCCCTAGCCCATGCTCAGCTCCAGACAGAAACACAAGATGTCCTTTGCAGCTGGCCATGGAGGGGAACACGTGTGTGTTCATGCCTAGAAGTTCAAATGTTTCTGTAATCCACAAATGTCCTAGATCATTGGCGAGTCTGGGACCCTGGGCCCTCGACAGTCTGGGTAGGAAATGGAGACCATAGCAACTTGGAAGACCTTCCCAACGTGATCATGAAAGGTCTCATCTCCAGTGCTCAGGGGTATCCTCAGATTTCCACCTCACCTGTTCACTGGGTGACCCCAGCCCTGGAGAGCCCGGTGGCCTCCTGGAGCTCTCTGGATGAAGAATTCAGCCTCTGTTTGATGAGAAACCATTAGAAAAGAGATTGAAGCACACATTAGACCCATTACTTTCTTTCCCATGTGGAGTAGAGTCTCAGCAAGCTAAAATCTGCTGTGGCTCAGCTGTTTCTTCCAAAATGGTCTCTGTGGTTTTTTTGGCATTGGTTTGTTGATTTATTTCCTTTAAATCTTCTTCCAGGGAAGCAGCTGAGAGAGACTTGGATTGGCCCATTTTCCTCACCTCCTGGGATAATATTTTTATTCCTGGATGGAGTGGCTCAATGCCTCTGGACTCTGACCACTCTGCCTCCCAGTGCAAGGGGCCCTGGCTGGCTCCTCTGAACTGATGGAGAGGAGCTTCCATAGAGAGGAAGCAAGAGGCTGTTGGGATGAAGTGAACATGGAGATGAGGGAGATGGCCCTATCTTTGATGCCTCAGGATTTTAAAAAGTCTGGGGGGTTACACCCCCAAGTTTCATACTCTCTGTTGCCCAGACTTTATTTTCTCTCTTCTTTGTTTTTCAGAAATTACAGCTCCCACTCTCTGGATTAAGCACTTGGTAATCAAGGACTCCAAGCTGAATAACACCAACATAAGAAATTCAGGTAAATTATCTGCCTTAGATTATGTGCATACCTGATCTATCCATGGGTGACACATGGTCGCTCCATGACCGTCACTGTGTGGGGTGGGCAAGTCATGTCACCATTTTGGCCTTCAGTTTCTTCCACAGCTGTAAAATGAGGAGATGAGATGAGTTAATCTCTTCCAACTTTAATTGTCTTCAGTTAGGATTCAGGGATCATCTTTCATAAGTAGTTGATCCTTTTAGCCAAAAAAAAATAGTTTGATGGTATATTTTAATATTTTAATTGACTTTCTATGTGCAATACAGAAGAATTTGGAAGAATGGCTGGGCATAGAGAAGTTGGACTTCAAACCTTAAGAACCTTGGATCTATGTGTTTTTAAGGCTCTAACTAACTGCCTACAATCATGTCTTTTCTAATCTGATCTTTCAAAATCTTGTAAGTGTCCAGGTTTTAGTTCTGGTTGAACTCTTTTACAAACCCCTGGACTGTAGCCCACCAGGCTCCTCTGTCCATGGGGTTTCCCAGGCAAGCATCCTGGCACAGGTTACCATTTCCTTCTCCAAGAGCCCTTCCTGACCCAGGGATCAAACTTGCATCTCTTCCACTGGCAGTCGGATTCTTTAGCACTGAGCCACCAGGGAAACTGGAGTCCTTATAGAAAGGTAATAATTTCTGAAGAGTGATCAAATTATAGAGTTCATTTATCATTAATGAAGGCCAAAGTTGATAAAGTTCATTTACCATCAATAGAAACTAGATGTCCATCAATGTATTATTAACAGACCCAATTTGTTTCTCTATCAGGGAGCGCTTATCCTTCTTTCAGCCTCAGACTTCATTCTGAGAAATGCCACTTGGCATATCTCTGCCTGGTTATTGAATTTAGCCATATCATCTTTTCCTGATAAACAGCAAGGACTGTGAACTAAAGATACATCCCTTTTACCTGGCAGGCAGAGTTTTGCGTGACCATCAGTGAATGAGTGTGCTGTCCTTGCCCTCCTTTTGGTTATCTGTATAGTATGCCAGCTTTGTCCTAAAGGTTGTGAGCCCTGGGGTGCATGGAATGGTTTAGACAATCTAAGTTGATTTTCTTTGCCGAGTACCTTGGCCCATGTCTGGTTCTCTGTTTGACAGAAGCTGGAGGAAACCTCAGATACTGGGGTGGGAAGGAGCCCATGTGATCTCCTGTGGGCCAGAGTCTTTGATAGAATGGGGGCCATGGTCAAAACACAGATTGTGGGGTCTCTTTCTGGCTCCAACACTTAGTGAAGTCAAGTGAAGTCCAGTACACAGTGAGGTCACATGCCTCCCTCCCTCCCCACCAAGCCTCAGTGCTAAGCTGGAAGAATAATCTCCCTCTTAAAGGATGGTAAGTAAAGGTTAACTAAGTTAGTCTGTATAGTACTTAACCAATGCCTGTGCATGATAAATCATAACTACAATTGTATTTATTACTATCATCATCATTGGTAGGAAAAATGCGACTGTAAAGAATCCGACTGTAATGCAGGAGATCTGGGTTCTGTCCCTGGGTTGAGAACATCCCCTGGGGAAGGGAATGGCTACCCACTCCAGTATTCTGGCTTGGAGAATTCCATAGACTATATAGTCCATGGGGTGGCAAAGAGTCGGACACGACTGAGTGACTTTCACTTTTCACTGTAATGATACTGCTTATAGTGAGAATTCCTTAATCAGGAAAGAATTTGTAATTGTCACCTTAAGCAAAAGCGTCTATTAGGAAGCTTCTTAGACCTTTCCTCTACTCCTCCCTTACTGTAAAGCAAATATGGTAGGTAAGTCAAAGAGAAGTCTTTTGGTACCTGTGGTATCTGTAAGCGGCATCTGCAAAATGTCCCCAGTAGGGGGCTCACTTCTCATCCAGTGACCAAGGGGTAGACAGGGGAGAGAGCTCTCTCTGAAATTATATGGTAGGTTTTGCCTGAAACATTTGATGTTTAGCAACTGCTTTTGCGATTCTTTTCACCTGTGTGTGCTGTGTCGCTTTACTCATGTCTAGCTCTTTGCAATCCCATGGACTGTAGCCTGCCAGGCTCCTCTGTCTGTGGGATTCTCCAGGCAAGAATACTGGAGTGGATTGTCATGCCCTTCTCCAGGGGATCTTCCCAACCCAGGGATCAAACCCGCATCTCTTCTGTCTCCTGCATTGGCAGTCAGGTTTATTACTACTGGCGCCACCTGGGAAGCCCTTTTTTCACCTACCAGTGGTTAATTTCTCTATCTAGGCTATACTCTGTGAAAGCAAGGACTTTAGTGCCTGTGTGTCATATCTATTAGAGAATCTCGCTTTGATTGCTTCAGAGAAGGATGCAGCAGAAAGGATCATCATCAATAAAGACAGAATCATCACTGTCACCATAGCTATCAGCTATCTGTATCAGCTATGTGTTCTCTTTGAGCATCGCTGTAACACTATGAGATAAGTGTAGTCATCCTCATCTTACAGATGAAGAGTCAAAGGCCAAGAGAGAGGAAGTAACTTGTCCTAGGTCACAGCTAGTAAGTGGTTCAGTTCAGTTCAGTTTAGTCGCTCAGTCGTGTCCACCTCTTTGCAACCCCGTGGACTGCAGCATGCCAGGCCTCCCTGTCCATCACCAACTCTCAGAATTTACTCAAACTCATGTCCATTGAGTCAGTGATGCCATCCAACCATCTCATCCTCTGTCGTCCCCTTCTCCTACCTTCAATCTTTCCCAGTATCAGAGTCTTTTCAAATGAGTAAGTTCCTTGCATCAGGTGGACAAAGTATTGGAATTTCAGCTTCAGCATCAATCCTTCCAATGAATGTTCAGGACTGATTTCCTTTAGGATGGACTCGTTGGATCTCCTTGCAGTCCAAGGGACTCTCAAGGATCTTCTCCAACACCACAGTTCAAAAGCATCAATTCTTTGGCGCTCAGCTTTCTTTATAGTCCAACTCTCGCCTCCATACATGACTACTGGAAAAACCATAGCTTTGACTAGACTGACCTTTGTAGTAAGTGGTAGGGCTAAAGGAAACGATTTCTCTGGGAATAGAGTGCCTATCTTTGGGGCTATGTTCTTTGTGTGTAATGAAGTGGCCATGTCAAGTTTGATGATGTTTGCTTCCACTCAAGTCCTTCTTCTTTACCCTCCTTCTTCCCCTGAGTAGTTTCCAATTGCATGAGTATGGGGTCATGCTGAGAAATGGTTTCCAGGCAGGTACAACCCCATTCCTATTGTCAGAGGGGCCCAGTCACCTTATTTTTCCATGGTTGGCCCCAGTTATGTCTGTGAGGTTGGCATATAGGACAGGATAGTTTGGAGAGAGCTAAAGGTTCCCAGGGAGGACCTGATACCAGTGGTCATTATTGCAGATTGATACCATGGACATTTTCTTAGAAACTGAGACATTCTCCATCATGGTCAAGTGGTAACACTGACAGAGTGCATTCTAACCTTTTTGATGTAATTCTGTGTGAAGGACATCATGTCTCATAGGTGCATAACAGGTTGGCAAAAGGCCTCTTAACTCATTTTGCAAATAAAATTTTATTAGAACACAGCTGTGTCCATTTACTTACCATCATCTATGGCTGTTTCCATGCTGTACCTGTCAAGTTGAAGAGTTGTGTCAGAGACTGTTTTGGCCTACAAAACCTAAAATATGATCTGATTCCTTTTTTTTTATTGTTTTTGCCATATAATGACATGATATCGCCATGGGTTTACATATGCTCCCCCTCCAGAACCCCCCTCCCTCCTCCCTCCCCCCAGGAAATCTCGATGCACCAGCCCCGAGCATCAATCCTGGGCTGGTGATTGATTAGACATATGATAATTAACATGTTTCAATGCCATTCTCCCATATCATCCCACCCTTACCCTCATCCACAAAGTCCACGAGTCTATTCTATACATCTGCGTTCCTTTTGCTATCTCGCATGTTGGGTTCTCGTTACCGTCTTTCTAAATTCCATATGTATGCGTTAGTATACTGTATTGTTGTTTTTGCTTCTGGCTTACTTCACTCTGGATAATGGGCTCCAGTTTCGTCCATCTGAGTAGAACTGATTCAAATGAATTTTTTTTTAATGCTGAGTAATATTCCATTGTGTATATGTACCACAGCTTTCTTATCCATTTGTCAGTTGATGGGCATCTAGGTTGCTTCCATGTCCTGGCTATTGTAAACAATGCGGCGATGAACATTGGGGTACACGTGGCTCTTTCAATTCTGGTTTCCTCGGTGTATATGCCCAGCAGTGGGATTGCTGGGTCATATGGCAGGTCTATTTGCAGTTTTTTAAGGAACCTCCACACTGTTTTCCATAGTGGCTGTACTAGCTTGCATTCCCACCAACAGTGTAAGAGTGATCTGATTCTTTACATTAAAAAAGTGTGCTGGCCGCTGGTATATGATTGTTGCGTTGTTGTTCAGTCGCTAAGTGGTGTCCAACTCTTTGTGGCTTCATAGACTGTCGCCCACCAGGTGCCTCTGTCCATGAGATTTCCCAGGCAAGAATACCAGAGTGGGTTGCCATTTCCTCCTCCAGGGAATCTTCCCAATCCAGGGATTGAACCTATGTCTGCTGCATTGGCAGGCAGATTCTTTACCACTGAGCCACCAGGGAAGCCCATATAAGATTGAAGTAGAAGCATCTGGGTGGGATCATGAGTAGAAGTGTGTCTTTCTCACATTTTGTGGTCTCTTTCTAGAAGTAGGGGCCGTGTCTCCTGAGATGTTTCCTGATGTGCCCAGGGAAGCCTGCATTAGCGTAAAATTCTTTAGGTGGCTTACATACCACTTTCCCCTCTCATGTGAGCTTCAACATCCTTTCCTGTGCATGCTCTCCCAGGTGGATTGTCCAGGAGGCATCCTGAGCTTGGCCTTCACAGGTGGGAGGGTAGGGAATCTTTTGTATACAGAAGAGGTCAGCCATGTAATGGCATGAGCACAGTCTTTAGTGTTAGGCAATTCTATGGATGTGAGAGCCGGACCATAAAGAAGGCTGAGCCCTGAAGGATTGATGCTTTTGAACTGTGGTATTGGAAAAGACTCTTGAGAGTCCCTTGGACTGCAAGGAGATCCAACCAGTCAATCCTCAAGGAAATAATGCTGAATATTCATTGGAGGGACTGATGCTGAGGCTGAAGCTCCAAATCTTTGGCCACCTGATGTGAAGATGCTGGGAAAGAGTGAAGGCAAGAGGAGAAGAGAACAACAGAGGATGAGATGATTGGATGGCATCACCGACTCAATGGACATGAATTTGAGCAAGCTGCAGAAGTTGGTGATGGACAGGGAAGCCTGGTGTGCTGCAGTCCATGGGGCTGCTAAGAGTCGGACAGCACTGAGTGACTGAACAACAGCGATAGTAGAACTGGCTTCTGATACTTGCTTCCTACCGAGAGGCTGTGTGACCTTGAGAAAGTTAATTAACTACCCTGAGCCTTGATTTCCTTATTTATTAGACAAAGTTGTTAATGCTTTGCAGGATTTTTCTGAGAATTCAATGTATCTAAAATGCCTGGCACATAGTAGGAGCACATACATTATTGAAAAAACCTCAGTGGACTACCTTGATGTATTGTGTTAGCCACTTTTCACTTGGTTTGATGAGAAGTCACATAGAGTTGAATGATAACTTGGCTGGGTCTGGGCTCTGGTATGGACAGCAGCCTCTGGGTGGGGCCCCTGGGACACTTTCCCATTAGAGTTTGATGAAAGATTGTGAGTCCAGAGAGCTTCCACCCACACCCCTGGGGAGGTTGGAGTGGGACTCTGCGAGCTGACTGAGTGAGCGCTCTTCTCCTCAGCTCTCTCTCTCCCAGAGGCAAAAAGGCCATCCCAGTTTCTTTTACACCCCAAACATCCTTCTTTCACGCTCAGACCCTGTGACGCCAGGTTTGGTTTCTGGCCTGGGGACTGTTGATGTTGGAAAGGTTCCACCGGGCAGCTGAAGTTTAGCAACAACATGACACTTATGCCTGCAGACTTATCCTGTCTCCTTCCCTCCTCCCGAAGGTTTTGGTCCCTGTTTTTAAGGCTTTGTCATAGGCTTATCACGGTCAGAGTGGCCCTCGAGTACGTGGCAGGGTCCAGAGCAGCAGCTTTGTCTCTTGAGCTTCTGTTTGATTCTCGCCCCCTTTGTACCAGGAGTTCTTCTTTCAACCAGGCAGACAATCCACCTGGTGGTGAACAGCCTAGAACTTGACAGTGAGCATCTTCTCCTATACATGTGTTGGCCAGAAACTCTGCTTTTATAAGAAAACAAACTCTTGCTGAGATTTTGGTACCAGGGGCTAGTGACCAAAGCATTTCTTATTATAATTAGATTTAAAGAAAAACTCTAATCACTTACATGTTAGAGAAGAAAGAACAGAGATCCAAGAAATGACAAAAACTCAGCTTCTTCTCATTCTTCATCCATGTCTTAACTGCTTCTAATTTTGCTACATGCGGACACGTTCCTATAGGATGTGATTTATAAAAGTCTTTTTTTTTTTTTCCCTCTCTCTCTTTCTGTGTGACAAAATTCTGTGCTTTCTCCTCCGGGAAAATATTATCTCTCAGAAAATGTGGTCGTGTGAGCCCCCGCTCTTCTGTTTGTGCAGATGATGCCCTGAAGGCGTGTACTACAGCCCTTTCCCTCTTTCCTGGCCTGGTACCCACCGGTGGCCACCTGTGAGGTCATTTGACTTCCCTTCTTCCTCTCCCATCTCTCTCTTTCCTTTATCTCCATCTTTTCTAGTTAACGTCATGATCTGATCTGACTTCAAGAGGCCCTAGCACTTGGCCCGGTGGATTCAATTCAAATGGACTGTGTCTTTCCTTCCTCACCTGCTTGCCTGGCAGAACTTCCTTCTGTCCATCTGCAAATGCAGCAGCTGCTGGTAACTCTGCTCCCTGGAGACCAGCCACCAGCGGAGACACAAGGCAGAAATGCGTTTCTTATATGTCTGTCACAACCGTGACCCCTGCCCTCCTTGAATGTGAGAGTGTTTGCCTCAGTCACCATCCAAGTCACAAGTAAGCTGTTTTCAGCATCCTATCCTGACCTGCCCGGGTCAGAACAGTGCTCTCTTAGGCTTACTTTGGGCCCCTGGGTCACGTTTTGGATACTCTTCCCTTATCTGGAAGTTCCTGCCGGGGTGGCTGCTCCTAGAACGGGGACTGGGGTTTACAGAGGCAACAGCACCTCCCGGCCGCATCCCCCACCCCCCAAACCAGCGCCCTTGGCCTGCCCAGAAACCGCGGGGTGATGTAATGACCCGAGGCCTGGAAAAATAAACAGTTTTCAGGGAAACCAGCGGTAGCTGTTGTAAGCAAATACCCCACAGCCACCTGGAGACTCGCACATGACGTGATTGGAAGGAAGAGTGAGTAATCCACTAACGTTAGCAGCCGCCGATGGGGCCAGGCCGGTGTGCATTTAAAATATCTATATAAAAACTAATCCTTGACATTTATTTCTATCACTGGCCTTCTGGAGGTCTGCCCATGTTATCTTCTGCAGGTGTCTTGGTCGATCATGGCCAGGAGAATAGGAGCCAGGGGTGGGGATGGGTGGTCTTTCTTATGACTTTCTCTTTGACAACAAAGGCCTTTCTCAAGTTCTCCCTCTGCTAAGAGGATCTGAAACACATTTGGAGGCCCCAGAGAGCCTAGCCTCACAGTCCATTTTAATCCTGTTTTAAAATTAGTTTTCCCAGTCGCCTTGCTGCTTTACCCCATGTTGTCTTCTTGGAATATAGAGGCGCAGTGTGACTGGGAGGGGTCTGGTACTTGGTCTACTAGCAAAGATTTTATTGAGTTTGTATGCTTGTGGTGTTAAGAGCAAACCCACCACATCCTAATGTTCTACTTTTGGCCTCTGCTGCTAAAAAAAAAAAAAAAAAAAAAAACGTAATCGAAGGCCCTGCTGAGATAATTGTAACTGACTTCTTCCAACTTGTTAGAAGTCAGCTGCCATCTCTGCTTTGGCCCAAGAAGCCTCGTTCTGTGTTTATTTGTAAGAAGACTTTGGAAGTAGACAGAGTATGTAGTTTATGAGCACGCTTATATGTGCGGCATTATTTGGGGGATGAAGAGTGAAGTTATGATACTTTATTTGACAAATGAAAAAAAGATCTCTCTTCCATTTCCCCCTTCCTCAACCCCTTCTTCCTTCTCACCTGAATTTTTATTTGCTAGCTCTTGTCCTTAAAGGAAGAGCTTGTCAGGTCAAGGTCCGCGAAGTTAGTGAGAAAAACTACAAAGATGCCAGCCTGCCTCTTCTCAGTACTTGTCATTGCAAAGCCACTGTGCAGTTTCATATTCTTTTTGGTGGAAGGGTCGTATGAGCTCACTGAGTATATGAGTCAATTGAGATGGCGTCTTTTCTAAAATTCTAGTGGCTGTGAGTCAGTGATGCTTTGGGGAAGAGGTTTAAAAAAAGTGCCTATATGCTATATTGGGCCAGTCCATCCTAGAAGAAGTATCTTCTGTAGAATTTAGATCTTGTTTTCCTCCAGTTCTCAGTTTCTGTCTGTGTGGGAAGACAGAGGGTACGACTTCAGACAATGGTGAACCATGCATGGCCATTTTAGGTGTCCCAGAGAGAAATTATTTAGACAGGCTGGTTGGTTTGTAATTTTCCCTACGCCTCCTGACCCACCGCACTTCATCCGACTTCAGCCGAACGCCGGGCCCTATTTACAGAGCCTACTGTGAGTGGGTGTGTCGGGGACACGAGGCGGGCGTTGTTAGTTTTGTTTGGCGGGGGTGGGTTCTAAGCCACAGGCAGTTTGACAGAGTGTGACTGTGGCGGGAGTGGGGCTTGGGGGAGCGAGGCATGGGGGCAAACCTGAAGGCCCCCAGCAGCCCTGCCCCTTACTCAGCTGCTTGCTGGTTCTAGGGCTCTCCTGGGGTTGGGGAGACTGAGCTGGATCAGGCCCCGAGCCATGGGGAAGCTCTGGTCTGGCTGAGGTCTAGTACCCCTGCTGCATTTTCCTTTTTAAAGAAATGTTTTGTTGTTGTTGTTCAGTTGCTCAGTCGTGTCTAACCCTTTGTGACCCCATGGACTGCAGCCCACCAAGCTTCCCTGTCCTTCACCATCTCCCAGAGTTTGCTCAAACTCATGTCCATCGAGTTGGTGATGCCATCCAGCCATCTCATCCTCTGTCCTCTTCTCCTACTGCCCTCAATCTTTCCCACCACCAGGGTCTTTTCCACTGAATCTGCTCTTCAAATCAGGTGGCCAAAGTAATAGAGCTTCAGCTTCAGCACCCATCCTTCCAATGAATATGTAGCGTTGATTTCCTTCAGGATTGACTGGTTTGATCTCCTTACAGTCCAAGGGACTCTGAAGAGTCTTCATGTTATTTATTTATTTCTGGCTGCTCTGGGTCTTCATTGCTGCATGAAGGTTTCCCCTAGTTGTGACGAGTGGGAGCTCCTCTTTGCTGCAGTGCGCAGGCTTCTCACTGTGGTGGTTTCTCTTGTTGCGGAGCTCAGGCCCTCAGTGCCTGGGCTCAGTAGTGGTAGCACACAGACTTGTAATTGGCTTCTTCTGTCTTGCTAGAGGTCAAGTTGCTGCATGACATGTGGAATGTTCCCGGACCAGGGATCAAGCCCATGTCTCCTGCATTAGCAGTTATATACTTAACCACTGGACCATCAGGGAAATCTAGCACCGCTTCATTTTAAATGAAGAAAAGGAGCCCAGACTAGTAAGGCCTTGCCCAGGGCTCCAAGCCCATCAATAGCTCTCATGTCAAGGCCTCTTTGTTGTTACTCAGTCTCTAAGTCGTGTCTGACTCTTTGCGACCCTGTGGACTGCAGCACGCCAGTCTTCGCTGTCCTTCACTGTCTCCCAGAGTTGGCTCAGATTCATGTTCATCGAGTCAGTGATGCCATCCAACCATCTAATCCTCTGTCGTCCCTTAGATTAAAGGGTCATTTGGTGGTAGAGATGGCCCTTTTAAATTTGTGCGTATTCTGTGTCTATTCTCTCTATGTCTACCCCTGCTTGATACACACCTGAGCACAGTTTCAACGGTTGATTTTGTTCTGGGGGTCTGCTTCTTCCCTGCCCTGGCAAGACCTCTCCTTTTCTTGGCCACTGTCTGTTCCAGAGGGAGCTCTGAGGCATGATTTTGTGGGTTCCCCTCCTCTTCAGGGGATTCTTGGAGTCCCTGGATGACTCTGAGACTAGGGGGTTGATGATGGCCTAGTGACAGCTCAGTGCTGGGCCTGACGGGAGGACAGAAAAGCAGTCATGGGTGCTGAACCACGTGTGGCCGAATAAATGGAAAGGGCTGCTCAGTGGTGTCCTGCGAGCTGTCCAAGACCATACATCCTGCAGCATCTCCTCCCTGGATCCCACGTGTCCAGTCACAGGGCTGGCTCTTCAGAAACAGAGAGTCAGTGCCTTCAAACCTGGCCCCTCCGGCCCCTCCTTTTGTTCCTGCAGTTTCTTCATTGGCCAGATTCTCTGTGAAAGTCCCCAGAGCGCATGCCACTCGTGCCAACCCAGAGACTCCTGCGGCAGGAGCCACGCAATTTCTTATGCCTCTGGAATTTCAGGAAAGGGTTTTTTTTTTCTTTTTTTAAACACACAGCTTGTTATTTTGTGTTATCCTTCAGCATTTCATTCATTTTTGATAAGAGGCTAGGTGGGCGTGAGGGATGTGAAGGGGTTTCAGGGTAATTGTAGGTGACACAATGCTACTGTTTTCCTTGATATTCTTGGCTCAGTGGGACAATTCCTTTTACAGCATAGATACACTGCTCCTGTTTTTCAGGCAGGTAATATGTATTGATTTTTCCCTTAAGAAAATCTAGTGCTGGATGATCTGAGGGTTGAGTATGGCATTTCCTGGGATGAGTCAAAGGGACAGATTTTCTTTTTCTAGACTCTGTGGTCTCATCCCTCCCCCCACACATACACACTTGGCGGTGACTCAGCGGTGGGGGCCCATCTCTGAAGTGTCAGGTTAGCACAGAATCCTGCAGCTGGGGATGGCACAGCAGAGACTCAAGCGATAGCAGGGTTCTTGGGCTGTATATTCTGAGCATCCTTTACACCCGAGTCTCCATGGTTCTCCCGTGAGTGAGGTGCTGGGGCTCAGGGGCGGATGTGGGGAAGGGTCAGGAAGGCTGTGACAGGGCTCTTGCCCTTAGGAGCTTGCAGTCTTGTTAAGTCCCGGTGCCCAGGGTGAGGAGTCCAGGAGGGGAGCAGAGGGAGGCCTTGCTCTAGGTGGGGCCCCTCAGGGAAAGGTCTGGGGATGAAGGAGGCCTGGAATGAGGGTAGGTTGGGATCTCGTGGCTAGTTCTTTATTCTTGCTACATCTGATGACACTTTTCTGACCTCTTCCTGAGCCTGCCATGGTGCCAGTGCACACCCAGTCCCAGGGGCCAGGAAGTCCCTCGACCCCCTCTGCATCCTCTCTGTGAGCCCCAATCTCCTGTGTTACCCTGGATCCCACATTAGACCTGAGATGCCAGAAGCACTGATCTCTCTCAGGACATTGTTGTCAGCCCTGTCTGCACCCCACTCTCCTGTCTGCAGTATAGACGGAGTTTGGTCGAGGCAGTCTGAAAAGCTGCCTAAAATTCCCAGCTGATCCTCCCCTCGGAGGAGAGCCTCTTGGTTCTTTCTCTGGGAAGACTGCACCATTCATTGAGGCATCTTTCCCGATACATGTTTCTGAGACCCATGCCTCTTCTCAGCTTTTCTGTGTATGGTTTTCTATAAGATTGGGCTTTTTTCTTGGTCTCATTTTTCATAGGGACGCAGTGATGACTACTTTTAGGGGCCAACTTGACTAGGCCACAGTTTGGTCAAACACTAGTTTGGATGTTGCTGCAGAGGTATTATTTTAGACATGATTAACATTTATAATCAATTGGCTTGAAGTAAAGCAGATGACCCTTTGCGGTGTGGGTGGGCCTCATCCAATCAGTTGAAGGCATTGAGAGTGAAACCTGAGATTTCCTGGAAAAGAAAGCACGCTGCGTCCAGACTGTGACATAGAAATCCTGCCTGAGTTTCCAGCCTGCTGGCCTGACCTATTGATTTTGGACTAGAGACTGCCCCATTGCTCTTACCTGAATTTCTAGCTTGTCAGCCTGGAGCCAAATCTTTGAAATAAATCTCTCTCTCTACACATATATAGCCACATCCATATATATATATAATATATATATTATTTTTTTTTCCTATTGGTTCAGTTTCTCTGGAAAGCCCCCACCACTACTGATGTTCTCTGACTGCTACCATTTCTCGCCTCCCAACTCCCTCTGGGTCTTCATCACTGTAAGGTTCCCCGGCTCTTTCTCCAAAGAGTTCAAGATATGTCTGGCTCATCTATACCTGCTCACTCGGGTGTTTGGTTACCCAGCCTCCCAGCTTTTCCGTCTGTTCCTTCCTTCAGCAGCTTCTCTGGAATGCAGCAACCAGAGAGAAAGACCAGCCCAAGGACCTGAAACTTGAATCTTTTAATGTTTATGTTTGTTGGACTTTTTTTTTTTTTAAATAAAGAAGGAAAAAGAAACATGATAAAGAAGAAAATGTTCCCAGAAACAAAGGATAAACTGTGGGCTAAAATTGAGATGGAGCGTTAGCTGGGGGTTGAAATTGCCCATGCTCTCCTTTGCTCCTAATTACCATGGGTCATTGAGAGGCGCAGAGGCAGGGACTGGCCGGAGCAGACAGGGCTGTTCTCCACACTCCTCCTGTCTTGGCTGGACACCCGAGAACCTGCACCGTGGGCCTGCAGACAGGGTTTGTGTTGTCTGGTTCAGCCTGGTCTCTCTCTCCGCGGTCCCCCTCCCTGCCCACTCCCACCCAGGCGCAGCCCTGCTTTGCTCCGCTGCTATGTGATCGGTGGGGAGGGCTGTGTGCTTTCGGGTGGCAGGAGTTGGACTACGTTTTCATTCCTTGCACGGGCTACTTCTCTGTTGTGTTTCTTCTCTTAGGCAGCCAGAGGTTTGTGAGTGAGAGTGAAACGACCCATTGCCAGGTGGGGAGTGAATCGCTCTCACTTGTCTGCACTGTCTCGGAATGGGATTAGAAGGGCTGAGTGTGCTTGAGTTCAAGAAAGTGTGGTTAGGTATTCCCGAGTCCCCTGAACAAGCCCCGCCTGTTCCCTCTCCCCCGATGTCTATGTCCCTCCAGTGTTTACAGATGGTCCCAGCCCGTTCTCAGAGTTACCGGGCCAGACCTTCTCATCTTCTCATCTTTCCCTGAGCAGAGATTGTATGTTTCAGAACAGTGAGTGTCAACTTCTGAGGAGCTTCCTTGCTGAACCAGTGGCCAGACCCTTGAAATAGGTCCCCTGGCTTGCATTCTGGAAGGTGACTTCTTCACAGCTGTCAATTTTAAGATTTGTCTGGGAGTGACTGAGTAGGGCAGAGAGTAGCAATAGCCCTAAGGGTGGAGCTGGCTTCTGGGTCTTCAGATGCAGAATAAGCTTATGCCTCTCATTATGTACTGATCAGTATTTGCATGACCTCTGGAGAAGCACTAAAGGAAAAATTGATTGATTGATTGATTGATTGGTTGAAGGGTCCGAGAGGGCTGCAATACTTACGGGTATATAATACTTATGGGATAAGTTGATAAAGGGGTTTGCCAGGTGGCTCAGTGGTGAAGAATCTGCCTGCCAATGGAGGAGATGCAAGGAGGATCAGGTTCAGTCCTTGGGTCAGGAAGATCACCTGGAGGAAGGCATGGCAACCCACTCCAATATTCTTACCTGCAGAATCCCATGGACAGAGGAGCCTGTCGGGCTACAGTCCCTGGGGTCGCAGAGAGTCAGCCCTGACTGAGCACGTGCACCCACACACTTTGATAAAGAGTTGAGCGAGTCTGAGTGTTTCAGTTATCTGTTGCTGGGTAACAGACCACCCAGAAATATAAAGGCTTACAGCACAAAGAATTTCTTCTTTCTACCGTGGCGGTGGCGGTTCCTTGACCAATCGTAGCTGCACTTACTCCTGGACACATCCAACTGGAGGGTCACCTGGGCTGGGATGTCCAGGATGACCTCACCCTCACACCTGGTGGGTGGTGCCGGCTGTGGGTTGGACCCCTTTGGTTTTCTTCCATGTTGCCTTTCATCATCCAGGAGGATGGACTGGCTTCCTTACGGAGAGGTCTCAGGGTGGACTGCAAGAAAGGGCAAGTGGAAATTGTACGGAGTCTTCAGGCCCAGATCTGGAAACTGTATACCGTCACCCCTGTCCTTTCCACTGGTCAAAGCAAATCAGAGTCAGCGTGGAGGGTCTATCCAAATGCCTGAATATAGGGAGATGCAATCCACTCGCACCATTTTGTAACTGTCTACGACACTGAGTAAAAGAAAAACAAATGTTAGAATAAAAATCAGTTTAGCCTGTGGCAGTGAGAGCTGGTATTTAAGAGAGACGAAGGCCATGGCCTGGGAACAGACTGTTTGGGCTAGAATGCAGGCTCTGCCACTTCCTTATTATTGACCTTGGGGAAGTCACACAGCTGGTCTGCTCAGTGACTATACAATTATTATAGTATAGTAACACTTATCGTAGAGGCTCGTGATGAGTTTGAGTTAACAAAAGTGCCCAGTACTGAGCTGAGCACGTAGTAGACACTCAGAGAGCAGTTAGCTATTGTTACTCATGTTACTATCTGTCAATGGTGGGTGAGTTACAAATTTGGCTTTAGGTGTGCTGGTTCCGAGGCAAAGAGGGAAAAATATGAGGGTATGAGGTCCGGAGTGTGCTCTAGAGGAGAAAAATTATTGGTTCAGAAGAAGCAGTGCTGAGTCAAAAGGGTAACTATGGGTTTTTACACATTTGCTTTCGAATGCAACAGGTTTGCGGCAGTCTGCAAATGGCAGACTGGCTGGAAAATCTTCACATCATAAAAATAAATATATTTTCCCTTAAAAGCAGATGATTAGAGGCAACAACCTCTGTCTAGAGTTTGTTTGTCAGGCTTGATTGACAGGCTTGATTGTCGGAGCCCTTGACCAGAGCCCCAGCTCTCCTCTTGCCTGGCTGAGTGAAATTTGGAAAATTTTTGAACGTCTCCTGGTCTATAAAGTGGCAAAGGGACTTCTCTGGTGTTCCAGTGGTTGAAAATCTGTCTTCCAATGTAGGGGACATGGGTTATATCCCTTGTCTAGGAGCTAAGATGCCACAGGGCAACTAAGCCCATGCATCACACCCCATGTGCCGCAACTAAGACCCAACACAGCTAAATAAATAAATACATATTTTAAAAAAATAAAATCAGCGTAATAGCAGCACCTACTTCACAGGGACAAAGAGGTTAGAAAAGTGAGGTCCTTATTCTACTGCCTGGCACATGCTTCTCAGTGAATATTTGCTTTGACTATTATTAGTATAAAGAGGATTTTAGGGGAGATTTTCTCTCTGTTGGAAGACAAACTCTCCGTGTTTTCTTTGCAAACCGTTAGTACTATGATTATAAGCCTTTCCTGCCTCTTTCTTAGAGAAGCACTTGGACTTGCAGAGATCATCATAAAGTAATAAGCAAGCAAGCAAACAAAGAAAAAAGTAATAAACCCTGCATTTAGCCTTTTCTCAAATTTCACTGCTAGCCCCCTAGTTTTTCCAAATTAGCACACGTCATCATTTGTATGGTTTTATTCTCTGTGGAACTCCGTGCAGCCTCTATGGAAGCGGGCTGCAAACATCTCAGAACAGCCTTCAAGGACGTCCAGAAATCTGTCGGCAGCCCCCAGACTACGGGTTCCCACCTCTTCTCAGCTGGCTCCTCTCCACATCCCTGCAGTCTCAGGATCCCTGATGGTGTGAAGTCAGGCCCATCATTTGCTCTGTCCCCAGGGAAGCTTTCTCCACCTCTGTTCACATCTCACCTTCCATCTGATTTACGGCTTTAGAATGTTGGCCTGGAGGATCTTATAATTTAAAGTCTCTGTCAGAGGTTGTTACATGAACACGGGGCTAGTAAAAAGGTGTTTTCTTTTGGTTTTGCTCATCTGTCACTTTTTTTTGTGTGTGGCATGAAATATGAGGTAGGAAAATAAAGTTACCCACTTGGGGTTGGGAGAGCTGTTGAAACACTCTTGTGTAATCCTCTGGAAGGTGCCAGGCTCCATCCTAGCCAGGGGCCTGATTTAAAATTCTGGGCCTTCAGGCCAGGTCTCCTCAAAGGCCCCCTCTCTCCAATGGTTTGTGTCTCTTCCCTAAACTGCCTCTAGGGGCAGTTCTGATGGTAGTTATAGCTGAGTTTAGAATCATATAAGTCTATTGTCTGTCAACTGTTCTAAACTCTTGTTCATCTAGCCAAGGAGATCCTGTTCAATTTAGCTATGCTTACATTATGAAAACGGTAATTCCTTTTTTTCATTTTCCGTATCAGAATTATATTTTAATAGCAAATATGCTATATATACCGTCTGATATTTTTATGCCTTTAAGAAAATACTCCCTCACCCTGCAATTTAGAATTTTTCAGGATTTTTTTTTTAGGAGACCAGAAATCATTTCCCCATCATCTGACTTCCTTCTAAGACAGCACTGTATCTCTGCACACCTACAGTCTGCTTCACATCTGGTTCATATGTGTATCATTAACAGAGCCATTATTTCAAAGGGTTTGGCTCCATCAGAGTTGAGCTTCTGTTATTTTCATCCATTTGTGCTGTTGTTCAGTGAGCAGGATGAATCTCCACATTGCTGATGTCAAATTCCTGGCTCTCCGAGTGGTGTTTTTGTAACACATTGTGAAAAAGTCACGGGATGCCCAAGGTGATTCCTGTCACATTCTTCAAGAGGAAAGTTGTGGAATACTGTTCATGAGAGAATAAAGTGATGATAAAGTAAATGAATAAAAAGATAAATAAGTAGGTCAGAAAGAGTGGTACAAGTTTTTGATATGGTCCCTTTTATTGTTTAAAAAAGAAAACCTTATAAGTTTGTACATATGTATTCGCATGTGTGTATATGAAAAAGAAAAGATCCAGGGTAGGTAGAACTTCACTTTGGTAGGATTAGAGATTCTTCAAATATTTCTTTATAATGAGAAAAGAAACCCAATGTTATTTGTTTTTAATAACTAAAAAAACCCCAATAAAACCCACATAGTGTCAACAAAAAACAAGAAAAGGAAGGCGGGCAGGTTGACAGCAGGGGTCGTGGGGTTCTAAAGCCCCTGGTGCACAGGGCACCGTGTACTGCCTCAAGCTGGGCTTGAGTCTGGGGAGACTAGGTTTGGCTGCTCAGATGTGCTGGCATGGTTTCTGAGGCCGCTGAGTGCAGACGCCTTCCTATGGAAATGTTTGTTGTGTGATGGAAGCACTGTTGTGTAATCAACTCAACTCCATTCAGTCTACTTTGTCCGGCTCTGGTGGAGCCCTGGAAGGACTAGGTTTCTGCTTGTTTCTGCTCCTCTTGGGTGCTGGGCATCAGAGCATCTTCTCACCCTGAGGATGGTGATGGTGGCCCTGTCCTACTGGGTCTGGATTTGGGAGAGTGTCCACACACACGGGCATTCCTGCCTCAGCTGTCAGCTTGCCGGGCTGGAGCTAGGAGACATGAGCAGGGACTGTTCTGAAAACAGTCAGGAGATTCCACTCGCAGGCCGACTGCAGCTCTGATGAGGAGTGACCCTGTCTGCCTGGCTGCCTTGCGGCCGATGGAGCCCACCAGTGTGAATGCTACTGCAGCCTGGCCGTACGAGGGCCAGAGTGAGTTGCCCTGGGCCTCCAGGTCCTCACTCAGGGCTGGCGTGGGGGACCCGGCTCCCCGTGGTGATTCAGCAGTCAGCCATCATCAGTTCCCAGAGGAGTGGGAAGTCACCACAGGCTGTGTCTTTTCTTGCAGAGAAAGTCCACTCGTGTGACCAGGAGAGACAGAGCGCCCTGGAAGAGGCCCGGCAGAACCCCCGCGAGGGCATTGTGATCCCCGAGTGCGCACCTGGGGGGCTCTATAAACCAGTGCAGTGCCACCAGTCCACCGGTTACTGCTGGTGTGTGCTGGTGGACACCGGGCGCCCGCTGCCGGGGACCTCCACACGGTAAGCCCCGAGCCCATCCTGCCCCTCAGAGGGACCCTGGGGCAGGAGAACCAGCTTCCTGTTAGGCTGGTGCCGCGCATCTCCTGGGTTTATTGTCCTGGCCGGGTGGGCATCGAGACACTCGGGAGCAGTATCTCTGCTCGTGGGCAGATGAAGTCCTGGTAGAAAGACCTGGATCTTGGGTTCTGGTCACAGGACTGGCCTTCCCTAGCTGGGTGGCCTTGGGGAAAGGAGGTAATCTCTCTGCACCAGGTTATTGCCCTGCCTGAGTCACTAGGTTCTACGGGTCAAAATGATTCTGTGTGCAGACATAAGGGGACACCCCTCTACCTGAGTAACTAGATGATGTGGCAACATGCCCGAATGTGTCTCTGTGGGGACGCTGATGCTGGAATTGCCCTGTAGCTAGTGGACAGTGTGGGAGATATTTTGCCACCAGCTCTGGGTGCTCTAGGCTTAGAGACCACACAGATCATTGCTGGCAGTAGGGGCTGAAGTCAACTCAGGTTCCAGCCCCTCCTTACCCCCTGCCTCTCTCTCTCTCTTCTCAGCTACGTGATGCCCAGTTGTGAAAGTGATGCCAGGGCTAAGAGTGCGGAGGTGGAGGACCCCTTCAAGGACAGGGAGCTGCCAGGTAGGAGACGACACTGCCTCTTGCTGACATCCTCACCCCTTCCTGTCCCACCACCCCTTCATCATGCAGAAGCAGCACCCACCTCTCCGTCTATTTCCTCATCTGTAAGCTGGGGTGGGGATGGACAGTGGGCAGGGGCGTGGCAGGAGTCATAGGACCGGCATCCAGCCTGGTATTTGTCCCTAATTAGTCCTGAACTCTTGAACACACAGTTTCTCCTCCTTGCTCTTCCCTTTTTATCTTTAAAATGTAGTCCTTGGCTTAAAGGGTTTCCCAGGTGGCACTCATAGTAAAGAAGATTAAGAAATGTGGGTTCAGTCCCCTGGTTTGGGAAGATCCCCTGGAGGAGGTCATGGCAACACACTCCAGTATTCTTGTCTGGAGAATCCCACAGACAGAAGAGTCTGGCTGTCTATGGTTCATAGGGTTGCAAAGAGTCGGACACTACTGAAGCAACTTAGCACGCACACACGTTGGCTTAAAATCCTACCCTCGAAAATGCTCCAGTTCTTTCTCTAACCTAGGGTGATTGGGACAATGATCTGGGGGCTGTGGACCCTTTTCCGCAGGGCTGCAAAGAGAAGCTAACCCTCAGGGACGGGCTGTCCTATTGGGTGTGGTAGTGTCCGTTGCCAGTCCTGTAGAGTGCCTTTGCAGTGACCCCTGGTGGCCCAGAACTGTCCCTGGAGTATGGGACAAGAGGCATAGGCATGGGCCAGGGCCTCTGAAGGACTGCTGGGCTGGGTTTCCCTTATTTATCATGTTCTCTGCCAGTGAGTTACAACACGGTTACTTAATATCGATGGCTCGAAACACTGTAGTTTTAATCAGGTCAGTGCTGGTGGGAGCTCCTGCTGTTCCCATCAGGACTCCAAAGGAGAACTGAAAACAGAGGCTCTTGAAAGTCCGGGGGTTCCCAAGTGAGGCTTGTAGAAATCACTGTGTCATGGGAATGGAGTTGTAGAGACCAGGATCCCTTTGTCTAGCCATCCCTTCAGCAAATGTGAATTGAGATTTCAGTGTGTGCCAGGTGACTGGGTATGTCTAGTAATCAATATGGAAGTGAAGCTTATGTAGTGTGGGAGACAGACTCTACAAATAAATGAATCCAAGCACATGAAGATGGTGACCGGTACTCTAAAGGGAAAGAGTGAGGTGCTGGGAGGAGGGCAGGAGGAAGTCTATGGCTTCACTGAGAAAGTAGTGTTTAACCAGAGACCCGGGGGAACTGCAGAGAGAAGAGAATGAAATAGTTGCTGCAGAGAGGAGAACTGTTTGGGGCTGGCAGTCATGAACTTACAGGAAAGCCATCTCTCCTGTGGCGTGGTGGTGTTTACACCAGCAACACTCAGCCCTGGGGGTGTGGGTTTGGAGAAGGTTTATCTGTGCGAAGGTTCATCTATGCCCGGGGTTTTGCTAGAGTCCCACTGTGAGGCATAAACAAAGGATTTGAGAGTACTTCTAAGGGAGGGCTGATCATTGTAATCTGAGCTGGCCGAGGAGAGATGTAAAAGAAGGAAGAGGTTCTTGGACAGGTAAACTGGTAGATCTATTGAGTCAACTTTGACCTTGGATTTCTCTGCATTCCTAGTGGCCTTTCGGCACCTGGTCCTTGCCTCTGGAGTAGCCTGGCCTCACTGTACCACTTGAGTTTCCCTGTAGACTACGGACTTGATGAGGAGAAGAGCCCTGTCTAGTATATTCCTAACATATACCATAGTGCCTGAGTTGATAGTCAGCAAAAATGTGTGGAATGGAACAACACCGAAAGCTTTATTGTCCATGTGGTCTGATGGTCCCTCGTGGGCTGTGGGGAGAGGCATGCTGGAGGTTTATGAGAATCATCTAGGGCTTCCCTGGCTCAGCTGGTAAAAAATCAGCCTGCAGCACAGGAGACTGAATCATCTGAGCTGTGGACAATTCCGAGTGGATTTGGCTGGACAAGAAGGACTTGGAGGGGTTGAAGAAACAGTGGTAGTGGAGGAAGCTGTTTTACTTGATCATTTACCTGGCACATGCCTTCAGATCTCACTTTGTCTTTCAGGCTGTCCAGATGGGAAGAAACTGGAATTTATCACCAGCCTACTGGATGCCCTCACCACTGACATGGTGCAGGCCATTAACTCAGCAGCGCCCACTGGAGGTGGGAGGTGAGAGTGTGAGCAGGACTCAGGCCGAGAGGGACCTCGGCGCCCCTGATGTTTTAGATGCTAAGAGAGTGGGGGAGAGCTTGGGTAGCACAAGGGCTGGAAGCTGATCCTTTTCCTGGAACCATGCAGCTATTGCTTTGTCCAACCTTCTGCCAGAAATCTCACCACCCCTCTCCCCTTTCCAGTCCTTGGGAGCTGCTTTTCTCCAGCTTGGAGTTACCTGATTAAAGGAGTGTCTGGGACTTCCCAGGTGGTGTTAGTGGTAAAGAACTCACCTGCCAATGCAGGAGACATAAGAGACATGGGTTCAATCCCTCCATCATGAAGATTCTCTGGAGAAGAGAATGGCAATGCATTCCAGTATTCTTGCCTGGAAAATTCCATGGACAGAGGAATTTTCTGGCAGACTACAGTTTGTGGGGTTCCAAAGAGTCAGACATGACTGAAGCGACTTAGCATGGCATGCACCAGGAGTGTCTGGAGACTTCCAGCACTTTAGTCTCAGCAGTGGATGCATTAGAGTGAGTCCAGAATGGCAGGAAGTGGGGTGGGCATGTGATGGGGACAGCAAGGAGGAAGTCTGGAGCCCTTGGTGGTTTTCTCTAATGAGGAGGCAGGAGCCACATGCCTGAGAATCCCAAAGGACTCTGAGTGTTGGGATTGGACACTACCATAGCCAGACTCTACCTAAATCAGGAGCTGATATGCTGACCAAGGCAGTCCCGACACAAGGCCGAAATCCACCTGCTCCTTAGCTACCAGCATCGCTGGCGCTCGCTAATTTGAGCCCCTTGTGTTGGTTGGAGTATTCATGCTCAGACCTATTGAACATGCGTGGCACAATAAGCCCTGGGCTAGGGATTGGGAATCCAGGAATGTGAGGCATGTCCTTATCTTCAAAGAATGCAGCTAGTGGGAATACTAGGTTGTGGACAGATACAAATTGTGTGGTAAGTGGTAGGTCAGAGGCAAAAGAACAGAGAAGAGCTTGCTCATTCAGTCTGGAGGAATCAGAGAAGGCTTCCAGGAGGAGGTGACACCTGAACTGAACTTTGAAGGACAGGTAGGACTTAGCTAGTAAAAGAAGGAAAGCCATTGTAGGAGAAAAAGAAAGAACACTGTGACCCCAGGCAAGTGCATGGCCATAGCTCAGTATGGCTGGGCTGGGCAGGATGGTGAGGAGAGGATGGAGAAGATGACAGCGGTGGCAGATGACACAGAAGAGGGGGTGGGAACCAGGCCCCAAAGGGCCCATGAGGTGTGCTTCCCATTATAAAGTCATGGGGGGAGGCTCGGCAGAGGTGGGGGTGTACAGGTCCCTGTAGCAATAGGAAGTACCATGTGCTTGGCAGGAGTGGGCAGCCTGACTCTGAGCTTGTGGGGCTCACCAAGGAGAGAGGACTGATTCCTCTGCATCTGCCCGGAGGCAGAGCTGTCAACGGGCAGGGAGTGCCACCCTGAGACTGGCCCAGGCCCCCAGGCCAGTGGAAGGGTGACTGCCTCAGCGGCAATCAGCGCAACCGCAGGGCGTGTATCTAAGGTGGGACCCAGGACTCCCAGCACAGCTGTCAGCGCTTCTGTGTCCCAAGGCAGATGAGGGCAGCGCTCCTCCACTTTTTTTTTTTTAAAAGCGTGCCACTGTTTTTATTATATTCACAAAGTGGTTGGCAGACAGGTTGGCAGATGGAAACTGCCCAGAGGTAGTGCTCAGCCACTAGAGGTTTGAAACAGAGAGCTGTGTCCTAATCTCCAGGAAGAGGGACAGGAAATTATGAACAGGCATATTCAGGATTGTAAACCTTTTTGTTTTTCATGATTGGAGTGTGAAAACACCTGTTGTTTAATGCAAAAATGAGTATGAGTTTTATGTTTTTTTAGAAGAGAGGGTCTAAAGAAACGGGGAGGGGGCATGGCCCTAAAAATCCCAAATCTGGATCCTCTCCACTCACAACTCTTCTGGGCTGCTGGCTCTGACCCACCCTCAGGGAGACTGCCTGGTGCTCGTACATGGATACTAAGGACACAACACTTCACCCTCCATCCTGTTTGCTTCTGCAGGAGGCCAACCCTTGAGCCTTACCTGGCCTCAGATCCAAGCAGACTTCAGTGACAGGGAAAGCAGAACCCAGCCGGGTCCTGGGCAGGGGTGGGGGGGTCAAAAGCACAGGTAGGCCTGCTGCCAGGCCAAGTTCAGATGGATACTCTGCCCTCAAATTGCAGGGTGAGGAAATTTTTACAGAAAATAAAAACTAAGAAGTTTATAAATGCTTTTAATCCCAGAGTGTCCTTAGGGAAGTGATTTACTTTTTCTTTCCAAAAAAAATCTCTTTTGGGTATAATGAGAGTTGGAAGAAAGTTTTTTTTTTTTTTTAAATATTCTTTCCTAAACATGTTCTTCATTTTAAGCCCATATGAACTTGACCGTGTTTGGTTTTGATGAGAATGAAAGGTTTGAACTGCATTTGGTAATTGTGTTACCTGGAGGCTATACTTGTAATCAAAAGACAGACAAGATGAATTGAGAAGTAGTTTAGAGATCAAGGGAGTTGGGGTGGGCCTTGGGGGGGCGAAGGAGAGAGGAGTGGTTATACAGGGGGGTAGCTGGTCAGGGTTGCTGGTTTTACTGCATTTAAATCCCTCTCAGATCTCCCTATTATATTGGGTTGGCCAAAAAACTCGTTCGGGTTTTTTCCATAATTTGTTACGGAAAAACCTGAGTGAACTTTGATGTCGACCTAATGTTTAGAAAAATCAAGCCCTCACTGTGACCGTGAATTGGCTCTGAAGGATGGTCTTGATGGCGCTCACCCTCCTTTCGTATGCCACTCCCTCCCATCGTTACATGCCAGCTGCCGCTGGTCCTTCTCAGGTGCTCAAACAGGCCAAGCTCTTGCTCACCCCTGGGCCTGGATGCCAGCTGCTTCTCAGCCTGGAGTGTGAGTCCCTTATCTTCCCGTGACTGGCCCTGCTGATCCATTTAAATATCCTCTTCTCAGTGACCGTCCGAACTAAAGGAACAGAGCCGTCACCTTCCATCATGACACCGCTCTCTAATTTTCAGCCTAGTGCTTATCACTACCTGATGTCTGGCTGGCTTGTTTATTTATGTCTGTCTCACCCCACCCAGTGAAAATTGAAGTTCAATGAGAAAAGGAACATTTTTCACCTTCTTCCCTGCTCTATTCCTGGAACTCAGAAAAGTGCCTGGCATACAGTAGGTGCTCAGTAAATGTTTGTTAAATGAATAAATAGCCAAAAGGATGGGTGGGTAGACGGATGAATCCCTGTCAGGCACAGAGAGGGATGTCTCAGTGAGGCCTCTTTTCCTTGGCACACATCTGAGGGTCTTGCAGCTACTTCAAGATTAATTATGAGGCCAAACCCAGCTCTGAAGTTCACTGCCACCAAAGCCTTATGGTGCCCTGGCTGGGCCCAAGGGACTTGGGCGCTGTGTGGACAGCCCCTGGTCAGGTGCTTTTCTAGGACAGAAGAGCAAAAGCAGAGGAGCAGGACGGGTGAAGATAATTAGGGAATCCAGGCTGCCTGGCTTTGGGCCTTGGCTCTGAATTCAGGCAGAGTTGGGACGGCAAGCATGAGGTCAAGGAAGCCACAGCCGATCCCTCCTGCATCCTCTCAGGGTCTGGAAATTAAAGCTGGACATCAGCTGGGGCCAGTGGGAAATAGACTATTTAGTGATGTTGGGAAGAAGGAACAGGGGCAGCATTTGGGCTGAGTAGAAGAGAGGGTGTCTTCGTCCCAAACTACCACCTGTCAGGCATGGAGATTTTAGCTTTGCACAAACTCTCACATCTCACACCCGGTGTAAGCTCTATGCTGGGTTCTGGGAACATACAGGGATGCAGGCTTGGTTCCTGGGCTGGAGGAGCTCCTGAGAGAAGAGCTGTGTAGTCAGGTGGGTGCCCTGTAAAGCCAGTGTGATAACAGAGGCAGATGAAGTCGTGCAGGCAGGGACTTAGGAGAGGAAGGCACGTGAGAGTAGGCTTTCCATAGGAAGTGATGTTTAAGCCACATCTTCACTTACGAATGAGACAATGTCCTGACCTAGATGAACCAGGAGTAAGGGCTTTCCAGCAGAGGGACCCTTGGGATGGTGAAGGATAAACAAGGTAGGGTCTGTGGGCTTCCCTGGTGCCTCAGATGGCAAAGAATCTACCTGCAATGCTGGAGACCCAGCTTCGATCCCTGGGTTGGGATGATCTCCTTCAGAAGGGAATGGCAACCCACTCCAGTATTCTTAACCTGGAAAATCCCATGGACAGAGGAACCTGGTGGGCTACAGTCCATGGAGTCACAAAGACTTAAGACACAAGTGAGTAACTAACACACACACACACTGGGTCTGTGGAAGGAATCGTGAGCAGAGTTTTAGGCTTGGGAGGCAGGTTATAGGAGATGAAGCTGTAGAGTTGGGCAGAGCCCAGACCCTGCTGAACTTTGTGATTCATGCCAGAGAGGCCGCAGGGAGCCATGGGGTTAGATGGGCATTCCTATGGGAGCTGGACGGGAGGGGTGCTGGATGGGGCAGGAAGGTTACAGCATCATCTCAGTGAAAGGTGATGAGATTGTGGATTAAAGCTGTGGGGGACAGGATCATCTACTGAAGTTCAAGTAATGAAATCAATACAATTTGAAGACTTGTTGGATGTAGGGAGTGGGAGAGATGCCTACTTCCTTTTCTGGCATCTAGTTTGATCTGGGGGGAAAGCAGTGCTGCCCAAATTTAAAAATAGGTGAAGTGAAAGGGGTACCCATGGAAACATCTGTGGCTAGAGCCTGGGAGGGGGCAGCCTGCAGATATCATCGCATGTGTGTCTGACTCTTGGCAACCCCATGGACTATGTAGCCTCTCAGGCTCCTCTGTTCATGGGATTCTCCAGGCAGGAATACTGTCTCCGGAGGATCTTCCCAACCCAGGGATTGAACCCACATCTTCTGAGACACCTGTATTGCAGGTAGATTCTTAACCGCTGGGCCACAGGGGAAGCCCACAGGTATCATTAGATGATACATTTTCTTAATGAAAGGTTGATGGATCATTGAATTATGCACTTGGTCCTTTATCCTGCAAGAAGCAGAGCCCTCCTCCCCCTACCCCATAGATCGGCCTTCCTAGAAAAAGCCAACATCAAGAGGAGGTGGGCTGAGCTGCAGGAGCCTCCCAGCCCCTCACGTGGTCCTGCAAGGAGAGGCCCTTTGTCTTGCGGCTTCCTCCTTTCTGCCCAGTGTGGTTACTTGTTGATGGTCTTGCAAGGAAGAGGCTGAGAATGTGGCTGACTTGGCATTCCCCAGCCCCACCCACCCGCACAGCTGGTGGGGCCTGGACCCGATTCCAGATGGCGCTCCGTTGGTCTGTTTGGCTTGGCTCGTGCCTCCAGGCCATCCCATTTCACCTTGTTTAAAACTGCTTGGGACAGCAGAATCGGGCCCAAGATCTCGGCCAGCACCAGTTTCCTTGTGGTAGATGGGGCTGGCTCGCCAGCTGTGCATTGCAGCCAAGGCCTGGCAGGCTGAGGCTGCAGAAGCGATGCAGCGAGGGCTGCAGGGGAAGGGCGGCACCTGCTGCCTCTCAGTGTGGGAGAAGACTCGGCGGGGCCAGTCCAGGAGGGACCTGGCTCTGGTGATCTTCCTTCTCCCTGGAGGCGGGAGGCACGAGGACGGCCACCAAAAGAGCCCAGAGGCAGGGCTGACACCAACATTTTACTGGCTCTTCATGCCATACCCGAGGAGACTTGGATCCTCTGCACACCCAAGGAGCCCTTTTAATAGAAGTGGAATTTTACCTGGAGGGAGGCCCATAGCAAGGACCTGGGTGTCACTGTTAGGTGATCCAAGGAACCATTATTGGCTCTAACATTGTGTCCTCAGCCCTTGTCCGATGAGCAGCTTTGAGGACCCCAGTGGGGTTTCTGTGTGCATGTGTAAGGGAGAGGTTGGAGTCCATGCCAGTGTAACCCTGGAACTGGGAGTGCAAGTAGCCTGTGTTTTTAAAGGATACAGCTAGAAAGCTGCAAGAACTGGAGGGATCAGTGGGGTGTGGCTTTGAGGTCAGCGGTAAATCGTGGGGAGCCTAGCTGTGATGGGAAGGACTCCAGCAAACACTGTTGAGAGATTCCTGGGGCCTCTGGAGGAGGCCATCTTGCCCCACCCAGCGCTCCCCTGGGAAAATCCCAGCCTCTCCTCAGTTAGCAGAGGTGCCCATCTTTCACACATGCCCACTGCTGGTTTGGCTAAATCAGGACTCCTGATAAGTCTCACTCTTAACTAGTTCTTGCATAAAGTATGGTAGTTTGGGGACTTAAAGCTGCTGCGAAGCCAGAAACCTCACTTTCAGTTTTGAGCCAGATGCCTTCAGTAGTTTTCTTTCTTCTTCTTCTTTTTTTTTTTTATTATGCTTTGCTGGAAACATGAAAACTACTCCCAGGCCCCTCCCAGTTGCTGTCTTTTCTCCCAGAAGGTGCACACTTATTCTTCCAGGGCCATGACTGCGGTCTCTTTCCCTCTAGACAAGGGTTCCTAACTTGAATGAGGTTTAGGGCATCCATTGAAATCTGCAGAGTTAGAGAGAGGGACTGTGGCTTTGTGTTCTCTGAGGGTCCATGATCTCCCCCAAGCTATGAAATTCTTGCCTTAAATGCACTTGGAGCTTGGCCCAGGCAAAAGGTTGGATTCCAAAGCAGGACCCTAGCGCTGCCCAGCTACATGTGTAGAGCTGGGATCTATTATCTGGGGGATGGTGCAGCTTGGGATTCTGGAAGTCAGAGGAGATCCGAAGCAGAGAGCCTCGCACCAGCTGGGGAGCAGGGAGGGAAGAGGCAGCCTGCTGGTGGCAGCAGAGCTCTGGGAGCCAGAGGCAGGCCTGGAGGGCTCTTGGAGAGCCACTCCTGGGCAAGTGTCCTCTGTGGGCGCCAGGGGCGCATGCAGGGGTGTAGCTGTCCAAAGTCGTGGCTGCTCCAGGCTGGGAGGTCCTGCTGGGAGTGAGGAGGGCAGAAACTTGTCTCCCAGACCAGGGAGACAGGGAAGGGAGAGGAAAAGAAGCAGGAGCCAAGTGACAGTCACTCTCTGGCCTGACACCAAACTCTTAGAGGTTGTCTCCTGGGGAGAAGAGCTGCTTCTTGCTGCAGACTAGCCGAAAGGAAGGTGCAGGAAGCCCTAGTCAGAGTCGCAGAGAACCGGGCAGGCAGGCGGGAGCCCAGGAACACGCGCTGGAGGCTGCGAGCCTCTCCTGGCAGGGCTTCTGGGTGGGATGACCTCATCCCTTCCCGTCTCAGCGACTGAGGCTTTATTATTCCAGCCTCTAGGTAGACATGACGCTATGCTGAGCCCAAAGGTTAAAGGAAGAGCTGCCTTCATCAGGACTCTCGTGGCCCCTCAAGGGAGGGGCTGAGGGGGAAAACCCTGATCCCCCTCCCCTGGATGCCTTAGAAAACTTGGAGGGGAGTAACTGGAGCGCCTCCCCTGGGGCCCATCCTGGCTCTCCTCCTCGGCCCGGGTCCTCCCTCATTTGGGGAGAGTTGGAGGCAGACTTGCAGAGCACCTCCCTCCTGCTCCAGGAGCATCCTGATAGAGACATTTCTGGGGCCCTCCTGGTATATGCCCCACAGGCTCGAGAGTGAATGTTGCAGTGAAAATAGAGGAAGCTCAAAACCACCAAAATACCATGCACTGGCAGAGATGACAGTCTGAGCCCTGCCTGTTTGTAAGCTGTTCCAAGCCTGGTTTCTATGACAGACCTAACAGATTCCCCAAGAGCTAGAAGCAGACAGTCCCTCACACCTTACCCAGGTACTCCCTGCTCCAGACATGTCAGGATGAGGTCCTGCTGGCTGATCTACTCACTGTGCTATCTTGGACCTGGTCCAAGGTGCCCAGTGGGGCCTGCCCAAGACCATAACCCACTTAATTAGGAATGGGCATTCAGCAGGGATGCCTGGCTTTTTTTGGTAATGAAACTCCTTTTTCCCTACATGATGAGGTCACTTAGGGGTGCGGGGCAGGGGGAGGCAGTTTTCCGGCTCATTCATAGGGGAGGGGTCAGGGTTGTCCTTTCCCTCCTGGAACCTCAGCAAATTCCAGAGAAGAACCTCAAGGCATTGGCAAGTGCCTTGAATATTTTTCTTGCTAGGTACAGCTTCAGAGTGTGCTGGCAGGCCCTGAATCCCTGCTGTAGGACCCCTGGTGTAGTCTGTCCGGTTCCCTGCAGACAATGGGCCAACCTCAGCCTCAGTCCCCCAGCCGAGGGAAGGTTGCCCAGGGCTTTAAACACAAGGTTCTGGACCACATTCACTCAGTGCCAACACTGGCAGCAGGAGCCATGGGCCTTGTGGGCCTCTGTTCTCCTGGCCAGAGATGCCAGTCACCCGCTTTAGAACAGACTCATCATTGGCTTTTAAAGTTTTCGATATTACCTAGCACCCTGAATCCTTTTGGGGAAAAAAAATGAGGCATGAATAAATAAAATGAAGGGGTAAATCTTGTGTACATTACGCATGTAGCCATTGCTCTTGTCACGTTACGGTCAAGGGCGGTGTTAGATGCAGTCACCACCGTGCATCTCAACCCCCAAGAAGCTTTCTAGGTTACTCTGCTTCTTAGCAGAATCCCCCGAGGGTTCAAGTTAACATGTGGCTTCCTGGGTCTGCCTTCTCTTAAAACCTCTGTGTGGAGAGACTCACTGCTAGTAGGTCTGGACTTGCCAGCTATAGAACCTCTGTTTGTGTCCATCTCAATTGCCTCCTTCTCTCAATTCCTACTGCACTTGGTACCGGACAGCAATGGCCCACAGGAACTTCACACTTCATGTTGAGCTGTTGCCCGGTTTCACTCTTTTTGACTCTGTCTTGCCAAGACAACAGTTTGAAGCCAGGGGCTGGAAGCCCTCCTAGGACCCAGCCTGGGTGCTGAGTGGGTGGTACAGGCTCCAAGTTCCCTTCATAGTCACACTCATTTGGGTGTCAAGTTCATGTGTGATTGCAGTTTGCGCGTCAGCAACACTAGGCTAGGAGAAGGACAGTTTGGATCCCTGTGGTTTTCTCAGGTGAATGAAATCCAGTCGGTACATCCTGAGCATCCACCTTGCATGAGAACATTCCTAGCTGTGGTGGAGGGTGTGGCGGGTTCACCTAGTTGGGGATCCCCCAGAAATGAACTGTCCAGGCTGGAGGCTCAAGTTGGAAAGGATGACTTGATTCTGCTGCAGGCTGAGCAGGGCTGGGAGGGTTTGGGCTTGGAGGAGCCATTTCTACCTGGCTGCCAGCAACCCTCGGCATCTGAGCATGTGGGAGGGACTTGTGGTGGGGCTGGTGGTTCCTCAGGATCCTGAGTGGGGCTTGGGGGTGGGGTGTCTGCCCGTGGCCCAGGTTCTCGGAGCCAGACCCCAGCCACACCCTGGAGGAGCGCGTGGTGCACTGGTACTTCAGCCAGCTGGACAGCAACAGCAGCAGCGACATCAGCAAGCGCGAGATGAAGCCCTTCAAGCGCTATGTGAAGAAGAAAGCCAAGCCCAAGAAATGCGCCCGCCGGTTCACTGACTACTGCGACCTGAACAAGGACAAGGTCATCTCACTGCCCGAGCTGAAGGGCTGCCTGGGTGTTAGCAAAGAAGGTGAGTATCGCCTGTGCTCCTGGCCCTCCAGGACTTGCCCCTCCTGGAGGGAGGGGACCGAGGGAACCCCACACCCCCACCCTGCAATAGATGAGATTCCCAGGTATGCATTTAACTGACTACTTACTGGGAGTGCATCGTGCTTTGCCCTAGACACCTGACACAGTGGAGGAATGGGTGGGTAAGTTTCCTATCCTTCCACGACAGATGCTAAAGTATTTACATACACTGTGGTGAGTGCCATGAGGGTATATTAGGATACACTGGGCTGCAGTGACTCTGCCAAGTTCATTCTGACATCCAAGGTCACCCTGGGCGTCTTCTCCCTCCCCAGTCAGCCAGCCGGCATAAACCCTGGAGTAGTGCCCATGGGGCAGGGTTGATGGGCCAGTCATGTAAGTGACATACATCACCTCTCCTATTTCACTGGCTGGATCTCCATCACTAGACCACACCCCACAGTGAGGAGGGCTGGGGCCCAGGATGAGGAGGAGAGCATGGATTCTGGTGGATACCTGATGGTCTCTGTCACAGTGCAGTGAGCGCAGAATATTGTGGGAACATACATAAGGCACCTACGTCTGCTCAGGGGCCATCGGGCTCGGAAATCTTCAGGAAGAAAGTGATGTCTTAGCCAGAGGTCAGCCAGCCATAGCCCATGGGCCCAGTCTAGTCCATGGCCTGTTTCTGTACAGCCTGTGAGCCAAGAGTGGCTTTTCTATTTCTCAGTTCAGTCCAGTCACTTAGTTGTGTCTGACTTTTCAACTCCATGGACTGCAGCACACCAAGCCTCCCTGTCCATCACCAACTCCCAGAGTTTACTCAAACTCATGTCCATTGAGTCAGTGATGCCATCCAACCATCTCATCCTCTGTCGTCCCCTTCTCCCACCTTCAATCTTTCCCAGCATCAGGGTCTTTTCAAATGAGTAAGTTCCTTGCATCAGGTGACCACAGTATTGGAGTTTCAGCTTCAGCATCAGTCATTCCAATGAATATTCAGGACTGATCTCCTTTAGGATGGACTGGCTGGATCTCCTTGCAGCCCAAGGGACTCTCAAGAGTCTTCTCCAACACCACAGTTCAAAAACATCAGTTCTCCAGTGCTCAGCTTTCTTTATAGTCCAACTCTCACATCCATACATGACTACTGGAAAAACCATAGCTTTGACTAGATGGACCTTCGCTGGCAAAGTAATGTCTCTGCTTTTTAAAGTGCTATCTAGGTTGGTCATAACTTTTCTTCCCAGGAGCAAGTGTCCCTTCTATTTTTAAAAGGATGTAATTTTCAGAAAAAGAAGACTCTGCAACCAAGACTGTTGTATATTGTCCATGGTCCACAAAGCTAAAATGACTACATCTAGGTCTTCACAGGAAAGCTTGCCACCCTTGCTCTAGACGAATCCCTGAGCAATGAGTAAGAGGTAGCTGAGCTGAAAGGTCATGGGAAGGAGGAGTATTCTGAACTGAGGCAAGTGAAGAGTGAGGCTATGGAAGTGGGGAAGGAGAGTTTTAGAGGAGCTGAAGGATGTCAGGGTAATTGGGATGCTTAATTAGAGGTGGAAGGAGAGGGGAGGCAGCAGGAGGTAAGGTGAGAGAGTTTAAACTATATAAGGGCAATTGGAAGTTGTTGAAGAGATTCAGTCAAAGAAACGATAGCATCAGTTTTGGTAAAAAAAAAAAAAAAATTCTGGGGCGGTGTGGGAAATTGATCGGGGCTGAGTGAGGGCAGAGATCCAATAGGAGGCTGGAGCACTGACCAGGCAGGAGATGATGGAGGCCTGAGTTAGGGAAAACCCAGTGGGGTTGCAGAGCACTGGGTCGAAGTGACTGAGTGGAAGTGACTATGTAGAACTTCTGGGCTTGGTGATTGAGTGCATAGAGGGATGAAGGTTGATATGAGCAACTGGAGGCAGTCCATTCACTGAGGTGGGCAACATGGGAGGAAGAGCAGAGCAGGTCTAGGGTTGGGGAAGATAACAAACATGACTTGGACCTGTCAAGTTGGTTGCACCCCCAAAATTAGAGAGTCGTAGAGCAGGAGCAGAATCTGGGCTGATGATGCCAATTTGGGTAATTCTGACTTGTTTGGTGCCGAGAACTACCTTGAAGGAGACGTAAGGGCTTTTCCTTGTTCTAACCCTTGGTTGACAGGGTAAACCCAAAAGGTAACTGGGAAGGTGGCTGAGGTACCCAGTCTTGGGATCTGGCCCTGGTTCTGGGATGTGTGACCCTGGGTGAGTGATGCTCATCCTCAATCCATTTCCCACACTGCCCCAGAAATTTTTTTTTTCCTTTTTACCAAAACTGATGCTGTTGTTTCTTGAGCTGAATCCCTTCAACAACTTCCCATTGCCCTTATATAGTTTAAACTCGCTCACTTTACCTCCTGCTGCCTCCCCTCTCCTTCCGTCTCTAAACATGCATCTCAGTCACCCTGATGTCTTTCAGCTCCTCTAGGCAGTCCTGTCTGATGAGGATGCCTCTCTGTGCCCCCACGACTCTGAGTCCCCAGGACATGGTGCAGCGTCCTGGGTCAAGCCCTGCTTCAGCCACAGACCAGCTCTTTCATCCAAGTCAAACTACTTAACAATCCCAGTTTCTGTTTCTTCATCTGTAAGATGGAAATAACCATAGTATCCGCCTCACAGGGCCATTATGCCGATACACTGAGGCAGTGAGTCCAAGCAGTTGTCCCAGTTGAGGCATAGAGGGACCTCCGTGAAAGTTTGATAGATAACGCTCTTCTTCTTCCTGAGACCGCTGCAGCTGTCAGAAGCACTGATCACACTGCATGCAGTCCACGCTCCTGACTTCTCCCCTGCCATCATGGGTGTGCCTTCTCAATGCCTAACCTCAGGCACAGTGCTTTAGATCCTGGTCAAATGACAAAGGGCCGGGAGAGGGACTGTCCTGTGTGATGACATTACGCTTTGGCACACTTAGAGTCTGTGCCCATTTCTCAGAGCACAAGCTGAGGGCCAGTATTGGAAAGAGACTACCCAGTGTTTGCATGGACCCCCAGGCCCACCTGGAGCGCTTCTGGGCTCAGTAGATTTGGAATCACAGAGCTCCATTGGCACTCCGCGCTCGATCTGCTTCCCGTGCTGGTAGTTAAGGTCCACACAGCACAGAGCAGCTAGGGGGAGGGTTGGTGTAGTGACCCCAGCTCACGGAGGCCTCCGGGCTGTCCTCTGAAGCTTTGCCAGGCACCAGGTGCACAGGACCCAAGGGAAGCAGGCAGCCCTGGCACTTTCCAGCTCTGTAATCTTTAGCAAGCTACCCCAAGTCTCTGAGCCTCAATTTCCTAATCTGCAAAATGGATATGATAGTGTCTGCCTCACAGATTTGGTGCGAAGATTTTGCAAGCTGGTGCCTGGTTAGCGGTGAAGACACAGAAGAAATTAGAAGTAGTCGAGAAACACAAGAGGTGCCAGTGATAAAGAAGTCACCTGCCAGTACAAGAGATGTAAGAGACCCGGGTTTGAGCACTGAGTCAGCAAGATCCCCTGGAGGAGGAAATGGCAATCCACTCCAGTATTCTTGCTGGAGAATCCCCGTGGAGAGGGGAGCCTGGGAGTTATAGTCCATAGGGTTGCAAAGAGTCGGACACGACTGAAGCAACACAGTACAACTTGGCACTCACAGAGCAACACACCCCTGGGCTGCCAGCAGCTTTGCTGGGTCTCTCTGCTCTGGGAGCAGCAGAAAAGCCACCTGGGTAGATTGTATGCAGGGAATGAAGCAGACGTTGGTCATCTGGTGTCATGCGGTGCCCTCTGGTGGGCTGAGAGGGGCTTGCATACCTAGTGGGGGGCAAAAGTCAGGTAGGGAGGACATAGAGTTTGGGGGTGAATGTAGCTTTGGGTCTGAGGGACTGAATTTTGGGACATGCCCCACGAACACAGGCATTTTCACCAGACTCCTCACTGGGCACAATGTTCTCAGGACTGGGTCTCCTTAACCGGTCCTTCCCAGGTTATGAGGTGCAGTCATCAGGATTATTGTCAGCACCCTGTGGGGATGGAGACAAGTCCTTCCATTGAAAAAACCCATCAGCTCTCCCATTGACTTGCCCAAGGATGGCACCTAACCCTGAACAGAAAAACCCGCGAGTGATGAAATGGATATATGTATTTGGAATCCTCACAAAAGTGTTTTAGTCACTCGGTCGTGTCCAACTCTGCGACCCCATGGACTGTAGCCCACCAGGTTCCTCCATCCGTGGGATTTTCCAGGCAAGAATACTGGAGTGGATTGCCATTTCCTTCTCCAGGGGATCTTCCCAGCCCAGGGATTGAACCCAGGTTTCCTGCATTGCAGGCAGAGTCTTTACCATCTGAGCCACCAGGGAAGCTCAAAGTTCTCTTAAACCCAGTTCTGATTTCTTGCTTATTCCTCCCTTCTCAGTAGGACGCCTCGTCTAAGGAGCGCAAAACCAAAGGGCAGGTGGAGAGACCAGGGAGGCAGGAGAGATCATCAGACAGCTAACCTTCGACGTTGCCCATGGCCCGGCCACATCCCATGTAACATAAGTGGTGCCCATCGTGTTTGCACTTTTAATAACTCTTATTTGTGTGTTTTCTTTTTCGGTTTCATTTTTAAACACCCGTATCTAATACCGCAGTGGGAAAAAGAAAGGGAAGAAAGACTGTTTATTCTCTTTTATTGTTAAGTTTTTGGATCTGCTACTGACAACTTTTAGGGTTTGGAGGGCGGGGGGCTTGCTGGGACTGAGAAGAAAGAGATTTATATACTGTATATAAATATATATGTAAATTGTATAGTTCTTTTGTACAAGTGTTGGCATTGCTGTCTGTTTATTCCCCTCCCTCTCCCTGCTCTGAGTTTTGAGGGCTCTGGACACACAACCCCGCTTTCTAGAACCCAGGACTCCATCCCTGGCCAGCCTGGATTCCATTGTGATCACGGTGCAGAGTCCATGGGTATCTTTTCTGGTGGGAGGCGTGGACCACCTTCTGCCGTGGCTGTCAGAGCGGCAAGTCACTGGGTGGTTAGCCTTCTCAAGGGAGGGAGTGGACATCGCAGGACAATGGGAGTGGCCCCTGGAGAGAGGCCCATAGCCCTCAGGAGTCCTATCCTCCAACACCCACATGATCAGGCCTTCCAGACCCCCAGGTGGCCCAGACTCAGTGGGTGCACAGCGTCCTTGGTGCCCGCTGAACAACAGCCCTCAAAGGATGTGTGCTGGGGTCGTCTTGAAGCATTTCCAGCCACGTTTAGCATCTATTCCTTGTAAAGCAGGAGAGGGGAGGCAGAGAAGAGAAAGACACCCCGCGGGGCCTTTTATTTAGTAGTTACATTTACTATCTGAGCAGTGGAGGGAGAAGGACAGAAGGCCTGTCCTGGTGAGTGTGGTGCCCACCCAAGGCTTCTCGCCTCTCACGCACCCATGAATGAGGCTTCTGGAGGCAGCGTCCCATGCCGAGGTCAGACTAGGCAGCCACTTCTGCAGCCCTCTCTCTACCCTTCTGTCCTCTGGTCAGCGTAGGCCTGAGGGAAGAGTCATGTCCATCACCTTGTTGGTCACTCAACCTTTCCTATTTTTTTTTTAAACTCAGTACCGAGGTTCTTCCTGGTTTCCTAAATGCTCTTACGGGCTTCCGGGCTTGAGGCCAGTTCCAGAGCCAAATTCATCTTGGGCTTGTTACTTCTGCCTCCCCTGGAAGTGAGGACGGAACGGCCCAGCCATGGGGAAATCCAGGCCTAGCTTCCCACAGGCATTTTACTGTGATTCCAAAGTGGACCGCCCAGCCTTCAGGTCATACCCCAGCTTCCTCTTGCCTGGGGTGGCGGGAGTGGGGCATGCCCATCCGACAGTCATCCAACGAAGGGTGACAGGTGACACCAAGCCCTCCTTCCCGTGAGCAGCCATAGCAGCAGGGAGGGAGGGGAGGCAGTTTTCCAGGACCAGCGTCTTTGTGGATTATTTTTGGAAATCTGGCCACATCTCTGTGCGTCTCCTATCCCATCCCAGTATCCCGTCCTCTGACTGGAGAAGGTTCTTGCTGTCCCAATGAAAGCCCCAGAGGTTGTGTCAGGGTGACTGGAGACCCCATCCCAATATATTGGGGTGGAACGGGAGCCCTGACCATCAGTCTGGACCAGAAGGCCTGGTGTGCTGGCTGGGTGGACTTTCCGGGAGACCTCAGCCTCCTTCCCTGCCCTGAAGGAAGTGCCTCCGTGAAGAAAGTTGGAATCTCCCCAGGACATCTTCTCTCTCACACACACATGTGGAGGCTGAGTTGTGTAGTTTTCCTTTGTGAGGAGGGAAAGAGACTGTTTGTAGCTTGTTTTATAAAAAATAAAAGATGCGTAAGCCTTGGTGGCTGTTGCCTCTTTCTTTGGGTGGCTTCCTTTGATGGAAAGCATTCATTTCTTTAATGGTTTAGTTGTTTACTGTGGCCCGGGTGCCCTCCACTCTGATCTTAGGAAGTCTGAGGTTCTAGACCAGAAAGGGAGCCCGAAGTGGCCCTGAGATGGTGTCACGCTTGCAGTGAAGACCCTGATCCCCTGGGCCCTTGCCTACGATGCCGGGACCCTGTTTGTAATACTTCCTCTAGCCTGCACCTATGCAGCTGCCCCCACAAGCCATCACTGGAAGGTAGGGGATGCTGCTGGCGGTGCTTTGCGGACAGGGCTGGGGGAGCCTTTCCATGGCTCAGGCTGATGGGAGTGGGCATGTTGGCCATAATCCTGAGCACAAGACCCCAGGCTGGGAAGCAACTGTAAACAGGGAGCAGGCCCCAGGAGGGTTCACACCGTCTGTGCCCTAGTTTTGTGGGGCACGTATTCAGGTCAAGGCTGCTGGTCTGGCTCATGTTGCTGGAGACTTTCAGCGCGGACACTGCAGCAGAGATGAGATTGTTTCTGGTGTTATAGACATCTTTCCCCTTTGCCCCCGTCTCTGCACAAACAGCTGTGTCCGGAAGTGGCTTCCTCTCCCACTTCTGAGAACTTCCTTCTGCCACCTCTGTCTCCTTACCCTTTGCAGGTAAACAGAAACAATATCCTTGAAAATGACCCTGCCCCCAGCCCTTTCTTTAGCTAAGCGTTCTTGGGAAAGGATCTCAGCCTCTGGATGGGGTCCAGCAGGTTTCCCTCCTCCAGGGTTAACAGGGAGCTGCTGTGTCCACAGGTCCTGGACTATTACTCACCCCAGCCCAGTGCCACGGGCGTCATTATCCCCATCTCACAGGGGTAGCTCGGAAGCTCAGTGACTTGCTGGGTTGCACCAGGCTGGGGAAGGCAGAGCCGGGCATCACCTTCAAATCGTCCCCTCCAGGCCCGGAGCTCTGCCCACTGCAGGCTGCCTTCCTTCAGGCACTAGAACAGCAGCCTTCTCCTTCCTTCACTCTGCGTGGTTGTATTCAGCTGTGAGTGCATATTATTTTTTCTCTGCACAGTTTAGAGTCTTATTAAAAAACTGCTAATTTGCAGATGCCTTTCATGGGCTTCAGGATTTGGGGAAGAGAAGTAAGGGAGGCATTCACCCGGGCAGGACCTCACTGGGAGACTTGAGGTTGACCCTGCAGCCGTGTTTAGCCTTCCTCTGCTTTCTCCAAAGATGAGAGGGCCATTCCTAGAGGCAGTCCAGGAAAAGGGAACTGTAGACCCATCCTGTTAATTCCTTCACCCAAAGACTCCTGAGTCATGTTGGCCTTTGTGGGGAGGAGAAGACCAGGGACACTGTCAGGTGGATGTCAGGAGATGACTGCTGCTGAGGTCCCCCAGATGCTATAATAAGGGTCTCCAGGCTGGTGCTTATCCCTGGTTTCCCCAGGGGTCTGGGAATCTGGCAGTACCAGACTCCTGATAGGAAAAAAAACCCAGAGAGAGCCAGTCTGCTCATCTGACCATTTATTCCCAGGTTCCTGAATGACCCACAAGGCCATTAGGTGTGCCAAGCAAGGACATTGAAGAGCTTCTTGGAAACCTGATCTTCTGGTCTGTGGCATTTGATTTTCCTCCCCTGCTCCCCATGTTTTACAGGGATGACAGGCAAAACTTGATCTTTTTCACTGAGTGATAACAAACCAAGCCCTCATTCTTGTGGCCTGGATCACTGTGCCCCTTTGTGTGACTTTCATGAATTAAACAAGGAAGGGGCATGACCTTGGTTATATGCCTGTCAGGTGTGTGACACAGGTATCTCTTGTCATTTCGTGTCCAATCTGACCTGTCCCTTATACTCATCTCTGCCGTATCGGGGTATCCTCATCCTTTCCACTGTGGGCACTGCTCCCCTTCTTCCTGTAGCTGCTCTGTGAAGGTCCTGTTGCCTGGGGTCTTCCTAACCAAAGTTTTGATTGTAGCCAATGGTCTGCCATCCTGTATGTGACACACACACTAACCCTGGTCATCCACATGCTGGGAGGTAAAGGGCCATTGACCGCTTGGATGTGGTGTCTTCACTGGATGATGGGCACATCGGTGAATTATAAGAATCAGGAGAGACCAGGATAAGATGCAGGAACACACATCCTGCCCTCTACCCACTTAAGTCACAAAGGCATTTGTCTCCCTCCTGGAACATCCATCACTCGTCAGCAAGGCATGCTTCTTGTCATCAGGGACCCAGGTTGAGGGAGGCTCCACTCTCCTTGACTGTGAATGCAAAAAAAAAAAAGAAGAAGAAGAAGAGAGAGATCATGCTACATTGTACCCTGGTTCTTAAAGCTTCTGCCTGGAAGTGCCATGTCTCTTTGTCCACATCTCAATGACTACAACAAATCACATGGTCCCATCTAGCTCAAGGGCTGCTGACAAGTCCCCAGAAGTAGAATTAGTACTGTGGGACCTTAGATCCCCAACCAGGGGTCCAACTCACACCCCAGCATTGGAAGGTGAAGCCCTATCCATTGGGCCACCGGGAGTCCAGGGGGATCCTTTAACAGAAGTAGAACTAGTATTTGGTGGATAACTCTGGTGACTATCACAACATAAATTAGCTTTGTATTTTCCATATTGATGGGGGAAAAAATCGCAATTTTTACATTGTCCAAGAATAAAAATACTTGCTTTTCACAGTTTCCATGGTGCATTTTATGTCTATAACTTCTGACATAAAGGTAATGATCATTAGGGTAATGATCATTCTCTCTGTTGTGGGTAAAGCAGAGGATGGATGCACCTTCTTTCCCGTGAACTACCACATCCCACCCTGGGGGGTGGGCTAGGTCTCAGGTAACTAGCCACACCCCAATGCTGGAGAACTTGGAGAGGCAACACGTAACTCTTCCTGAAAACAGCTGAGGAATTGCAGCACCCTGGGGGTACAAATATGACATTTTCCCTCTGCCATCCTGGCTCTCAGCTGTGCTCCACTGCATCTTCTATCCTCATGGTTCAGTTCAGTTCAGTCGCTCAGTCATGTCCGACTCTTTGCGACCCCATGATCTGCAGCACACCAGGCTTCCCTGTCCATCACCAACTCCTGGAGTTCAGCCAAACGCATGTCCATTGAGTTGGTGATGCCATCCAACCACCTCATCCTTTGTCGTCCTCTTCTCCTGCCCTCAATCTTTCCCAGCATCAAGGTCTTTTCAAATGAGTCAGCTCTTCGCATAATGTGGCCAAAGTATTGGAGTTTCAGCTTCAACATCAGTCCTTCCAATGAATGCCCAGGACTGATCTCCTTTAGGATGGACTGGTTGGATCTCCTTGCAGTCCAAGGGACTCTCAAGAGTCTTCTCCAACACCACAGTTCAAAAGCATCAATTCTTTGGTGCTCAGCTTTCTTTATAGTCCAACTCTCACATCCGTACATGACCACTGGAAAAACCATAGCTTTGACAAGATGGACCTTTGTTGACAAAGTAATGTCTCTGCTTTTTAATATACTGTCTAGGTTGGTCATAACTTTCCTTCCAAGGAGTAACCATCTTTTAATTTCATAGCTGCACTCACCATCTGCAGTGATTTTGGAACCCCCCAAAATAAAGTCTGCCAGTGTTTCCACTGTTTCCCCATCTATTTGCCATGAAGTGATGGGACCAAATGCCATGATCTTAGTTTTCTGAATGCTGAGCTTTAAGCCAACTTTTTCACTCTCCTCTTTCACTTTCATCAAGAGGCTCTTTAGTTCTTCTTCACTTTCTGCCATAAGGGTGGTGTCATTTGCATATCTGAGGTTATTGATATTTCTCCCGGCAATCTTGATTCCAGCCTGTGCTTCCTCCAGCCCAGCGTTTCTCATGATGTACTCTGCATATGAGTTAAATAAGCAGGGTGACAAGATACAGCCGTGACGCACTCCTTTTCCTTGTGACAGCTCGGGTAGTTCCCATACCTTCCTGGTTATTTCAGTTATTTACCAGCTCAGTTCTGTTTAATGACAAAGCTTCAGTCTTCAGCTTGGTTTAGCTCTTCCTCCCCTGTCTGCCTGTCTGTCTGTCTATGAAAGTCGCTCAGTCATGTCTGACTCTTTGCCACACTACAGTCCATGGACTTCTCCAGGCCAGAATACTGGAGAGGGGAGCCTTTCCCTTCTCCAAGGGATCGTCCCAACCCAGGGATCGAACCCAGGTCTCCTGCATTGCAGGCGGATGCTTTTCCAACCAAGCTCCAAGGGAAGCCCAAGAATACTGGGATGCCCAGTGGTGAACTGGCAGCCCAGCAGCATGGAGGAGAAGAGGAGAGGGGCTTCAGTCAGTCTCAGACAATTCTTCCTCTATTTTATCCTGAAGCAGCTCTCCTGAGATGATGGGGAAGGAAAGAGGGAAAGGAAAACCATGAGGGCCTCTGTGTTGTTTTTTTTTAAGGTATTTTTGATGTGGACCATTTTTTAAAAGATTTGACTGAATTTGTTACAATATTGCTTCTGTTTTATGTTTTGGGGGCTTTTTGGCCCCGAGGCATGTGGTATCTTAGCTCCCCAACCAGGGGTCCAACCCGCAGTCCTAACCACTGGACTGCCTGGAGTCCAGGGGGATCTGTTAACAGACAAGAGTTGTCCCCTTTCTGCTCATTGTGGCAGCTTCTCAGGTTGGCGCACTTGCCCCTGGGTGGTAGATGCTCAAATACCATATGGGGTATTTGTACGGGGCCCAGGCTGGGTCTGGGAGGAACTGTGTGTGGGAAGTCCAGTTCCTCCAGTTCTGGCTAGACCTTTTCCAACTTCTGCACACCAATGCACGACGCCACGTCCACTTTGCTCTGAGGACCCTGCTTTGAGTTTCATACCTGAATTGTAGCTCACACCCTTCTGAGGAGTCTGTTCACCCATGGGAAACTCACACACCCTTGCTGTACCAGTTGGTGGGAGGGAGTGCAGGTTGATCCTTATCGCCTCCTCTCTACATCTCTCCAACTTCTCCCCTCCCTGCTTCACTAGGTAGAGGAGGCTGATCAGCAAGTTGCCTGCATCACAGATGTCTAACTGGGAAAAGAGATGTCAGACCAACAGCCAGTTTACATCCCCCGTGAACAGTTCTCTCAGAGCCTCCCTACTTTTTCAGCTTCAAGGAGGAGAGGAGGCAACCCAGCGTTTCTTATCTATCTCCTTCCACTCTCTCCCCCATCCTTCTTTTATAGATTGGGCTGGGGAAGGGTTCCAGAGCTATTTCAAGTGTAACGCTCTCTTAGTGGAGGGTATCAAGGCCCTAACTGTTGTTCTTTACAATATGGGATACTTAGCATCTCTGTTTTATTCATCTTGGGCCCTAATCACTAATTTTGGGGAAGTAGAAAATGTTTGCCCCATCACAGTCCTATGATGGTGGGTTTAGTGATCAATTCAAGGGAAGAGGAGCCCAGAGAGAATCTCTGGTAGCTCCAATTCCAGTCCCAGGGACCTCTAGCCTCCCACCATCTCAGAGCCCTAAAGGGCCTGCTGCTCTAGGCAACTCCGCCCTCAGGGTGTTGACCCCAGGACCAGACAGGAGCCAGGGGACCAATTCATCTCCACTCCTCCAATGGGCTCCTGTGCTGTATGAATACATCTTGTAAATTCCTATGAGTGACCTATTTCTTTAACCCCCCTGCAATGCTGGCCCAGGGGAAGGAATTGGAGCCTTTTAAGGGGAGTACTTTCAGAGATGTGCTATGTAGCTGCAGATGGAAACCTGAGGTTTTCCAGTCCCCTATCCTCCCCCCACTCTCCCGTGTTTAGCAACTCTCTTCTATAGACAGCTCTCCTTCCTATTAAAAACATGAGCTCTGCCTTCTGAGGGGCTTCCCAGGTGGCGCTAGTGGTAAAGAATTTACCTTCCGATGCAGGAGACTTAAGAGACATGGGTTCAATCCCTGCATTGGGAAGATCCTCTGGAGAAGGAAATGGCCACCCACTCTAGTATTCTTGCCTGAAAAATTCTATGGACAAAGGAGCCTGGTGGGCTACAATCCATGGGGTCACAAAGAACCAGATATGACTAAAGTGACTGAGTATGCTGCCCATTGCTTCCTGAGGGATCACCCTTGAGACCCAGTAGAGGCATGCTGAGCAGAGATGACTCCAGAGTGTTTAATTTGACTCCCTTGACCCTAGGTGTCTTTAAAATCTTTGGCCTGGAGGAGACCTGGACCCAGCAGGTCCCAAGACCAGAGAAGTCTACTTGCTTGAGGCAGGAGGGTTGGGAAGGCAGCTTTGTCTTTGAGGTAGGTGGTGGGGAGTCAGCAGGAGATAGTGGGGAGGACCCCTGCGCAGCAGCAGGAGCCCAGCTAAGGCGAGAAGTCGGAGTCTATGTAGCCCTGGCACACCTGGTGGTGTTAATTTCCCAGAGTCCTGGACTTAGAAGATCAGCTTTTCATCCTGGTTCAGCCGTTGAACTACCTTTGGCTTCGGGTAACTACCTTCACCTTTCAAAGACTGATTCTTTCTGCCTGGGCTCTTTGCTCTACTGCACACAGGGCAGCAGGTCTTACACTGCAGGAGGTTTGTGTCTATCAGGGGACAAGGAGGCACACAGAGAGGGAAGACGTGTTGAGCATCCTCAGAGGAAAGTGCGGCCAGTACAGGATGGGGAGATGTAACAAACGCACCTTTAAGAAGTGGGACCACTTTACACCAGTCAGAATGGCTGC